>CM050513.1:102382307-103582307 GCA_027563665.1 Antrozous pallidus | reverse complement strand
GGAAGTCTGGTAACAGAATTCATGCACTTAAACTATTATTCAATTTTAGCTGTCTTAATAGTAGCATTAACAAAATGGTACTATCAAATTGTTTAAATATAATTATGCAAAAATAATAACTATAAGCATTGGGGCTATTGTTATTTTGCTTTTAAATGTTAAAAGTCTAGAAGCTTGAGGATATTTAATGTGTACATAATTCCCCACCACCCATTCTTAAGCAGCATTAACATATGAACATTTTCTCTACATACTTAAAGTCACACTATAGACTTTATAAGCACAAATTTCTCATAGTGTACTATTCACACATTCAAATATTTAGGCAAAAATATTTTATTGTGAAAATAAAAATAAAATACTGAATTGGTCTAATAATAGAAATCTGAAGTAAACTTTTAATCTTGAGTTTCATACAGAGTATCTCTTAACCTCAAGTTCCACTTCAATATGGAAATTCTATTCACTTGCACTTATAATATAGAAAATCAAAGCCACGTACAGAATATTAAGTGAGTTAAACATATATCTGAAGCATATTTAAAAGTTTATAAACCTTGAAATGTAAACTCTAATTTTTCATTTAAATAAGACTTAGAAATAAATCTGAATACATACTCCAGTTTGTTACCTGATACATTTCTTTTCCAAAAAGGTAATCCCAGACTTGTCTTTGAACATCCCAATTCACCAAGTAACCCTAAAAATTTTTGAAATAAATTTAATCGTCAAAAGTATTTGAACAATTTAAAAAAGTTAATATACTCTAAATTGCTGATTTCTATCTCTCTATGGTTACCTTCACCAGTCTAATGATGTTTGAATTTCAAACTAATTATGTTTTTCTTCTTTTAAAAGTTCAGAAAATTACAAATTAACACTAACCAAAGTGTGAAGGGTTCAAAAGATGTAACGAAAAGCCCAGATGCTTCTCTGTGCTTATTTTCTTTACTGTGTTCATCTCATTTAGCTTTAACACAAACAAGTAAAATCCAGTACTCATATCCACAACCAGTAACTAAATCATGGTTGGTTACTTATTCATTTATTTTTTTTTATTTATGAGAGTGGAAAAAGGAAACACTGATTTGCTATTCCATTTATTCATGCATTCACTGGTTGATTCTTTTTTATATATTTTTTTTATTGATTTTCTTTTACAGAGAGGAAGGGAGAAAGATAGAAAGTTGGACACATCAATGAGAGAGAAACATGGATCAGCTGCTTCATGTACACCCCCCACCGGGGATGTGTCCACAACCAAGGGACATGCCCTTGACCAGAATCGAACCTGGGACCTTTAAGTCCGCAGGCCAACACTCTATCCACTGAGCCAAACTGGTTTCGGCCATTGGTTGATTCTAGTATGTGCCCTCACCGGGGATCAAGCCCACCACATTGGCATATTGAGACAACACTCTAACAAACTGAGTTACGGGCATGGTCATTTATTTTATTTTTATTTTATTTTGTTAATCCTCATCTGAGGATATTTTTTTCATTGATTTTTAGAGTGCAAAGGAAGGAGGAGAGAAGCACTGATTAGTTGCTTCCTGCACACGCCTCAACTGGGGTGGGGGACGGAATCTGAAACCCAGGGTATACGCTCTTGACTGAGACCCTTCAATGTGAGGGCTGATGCTCTAACCCAGTGTTCAGCAAACTGCGGCTCGCGAGCCACATGTGGCTCTTTGGCGCCTTGAGTATGGCTCTTTCACAAAATACCACGTGCGGGGGTGCACGTGCAGTGCGACTGAAACTTCACCGTCCATACGAAGAAGTCGGTTTTTGGCTCTCAAAAGAAATTTCTATCATTGTATTGTTGATATTTGGCTTTGTTGACTAATGAGTTTGCCGACCACTGCTCTAACCCCTTAGCACACATGGGTCAGGGCGGTCATTTATTGTTAATAGGACACTTTAATTTCAAGTTTTGGTTTTAATAAGAGCTTACTTAAAATTTAGCTCTGGCCGGTGTAGCTCTGTTGGTTGAGCAATAGCCAGTGCACCAAAAAAAAGAAAAAAGGGGGGGGGTTGGCAGTTCATTCCTGGTCATGGCACATGCAGGGGTTACAGGTTCAATCCCCAGTAGGGAGCATGCAGAAGGCAGCAGATCAAGTTCTGCTCGCACAGTGAGTTTCTTTCCCTCTCCCTTCCTCTCTCTCTAAAAATCAATAAAAACGTTTTTTTTTAAAAAACAGAAAATTTAAATGGCGTTTATTTTTGCAAAAGAACATTTTTAAAAAAAATATTTTTATTGATTTTTTTCACAGAGAGGAAGGGAAGGAATAGAGAGTTAGAAACATTGATGAGAGAGAGACATCGATCAGCTGCCTCCTGCACACCCCTCACTGGGGATGTGCCCGCAACCAAGGTACATGCCCTTGACTTTAGATTCAAACCTGAGATCCTTCAGTCCATAGGCGGACGCTCTGTCCATTGAGCCAAACCGGTTTCGGCAACAAAAGAACATTTATTGAGTAAATTACAAAGGTAGGAGAAGTAATTCCTAGAAGTAATGGCTTGGAAAACAAGCTATGGAAGTAAAGGAAGGGCCCTTGGAGCTTGAAGTGAGGAAGTTAACGGTAACACGACTGGATCAGAAATAGGGAGGGGAAGAGGACAGGGAAGGCCTGGGCATGCTCCCAGGAGGGAGAGAGCACCTAGATGACATGTTTTAGAAATCTAAAAATATTTCCATACATGCAAAACCTTATACATGCATTTAAAGTTATCTTTAAATTTTGGTCTATCATGCTAGAAATGGCATAATTATGAATTACCTTCTGAAAAGGAAGGATATAAAAGAGTCCAGAAGGGTCCTTTATTTCTTCTATCTGGTTAGCAGTAAAAGTTTTAAGACGTGCTGTTTTTGACCTGAACTGACAGTTAGGAATAACCCTATAAACAAAGAATCAAATAATATAATTATTCCCTAAATACTTTGTTGCTATAAATACTTTTTCTTAACCACCACCCTGCATGCCAGAAAAAGATCCAAAAACAGTGTTTCTCATTGTCTTCACATAATAAGAAGTGTCTTCTTCGTTTTTTTCCTCCCACAGAGCTCTAGTACATACTGGTTATATACTGGGCGCTTTTCCTTCCTCAAATACTCAAGAGATCCTTACAGGTGGGTATTGGTCCTGCCACCACACCGATAACAGGGGACTTAAGTAAAGTTCTTGGTCTTTCTGGCTTTCGTTCATAAACTTTAAATAAAATTCTGGTAAGAGGTTTACTAGTACAAGTTCAAAATTCTGGCCATAACCTCAAGGTTCCACAAAGTCAAAGTTTTCAATCAGTAAGATGCTTTGGGTACAGAAGTAGGAAGTAGTACTTGTAAATGTGGTTGTGTCCACCATGAGCTTACAATCTATTTAGGAAGACAAACTAGATCCATTGTCAGCCCAGGTTTTTCTCCGTGTTTAAATGCATGATTTTTTAAAAGCTGCACTGTAGTCAATCTTATGGTTGTATTGCAATTTTAATAAATCTGGTATTCTTCATTATGTAGCATCCTTCCTTAATTTTTGCTACCACACACAGTGGCTATAAATAATTCGGAGCATCCAGTATTTACTCTTCTCAAGCATCTCTAATTGATTCCTTAGGTAACTGGTAACAGAACTGCTGGTTCCAAGAATAAAAACAGTGATACACATGCTGAAATAGTTTCCAGAACACTTAACAATTTACATTCCTGAGCAGTTCAATTGTCCTTTTTCAAAAGAAAATGGAAAGGAAAAGAAACACACACCCCTCTGTGAATGACAGAAGAAAAGCATGTCTTTAAATCTGTTTATTCTTTTCTTTAACATATTTTAACATGTTGATTTTTTTATAGAAAGGAATGGAGAGGGATGGAAAGCCAGAAACATCCATGAGAAACATCCATCAGCTGCCTCTTGCACAACCCCCACTGGGGATGTGCCTGCAGCCAAGGTCCATGCCCTTGACCAGAATGGAACCTGGGACCTTTCAATCCGCAGGCGGGTGCTCTATCCACTGAGCCAAACCGGTTTCAGCAAATCTGTTTATCCTTTATGTAAACACATATATACATATTTGATAAATGCTATGGTGGTGTTTGACTCTACTAGTATAACGGAGCAGGTCAGCCAATGAGGACTTCGAAGGGCTTCAACACCAGCTAAGACCGTGGTTTTCATATTTTGGGGGTCATAAACCCTCTGAGGATATGAAGAAAGCTATAATCGCGTCTCCAAGAAAATGCATTTACCCACGACTCCTGCAGATTTGTGCAAACGGACCCCACCTGGCTCCCCCAAAACCGCTTCTCTGGAAGCCTCTTTTACAGAGCAATTTCCGATTACAAAACAAAACACAGCCAAAACCGGTTTGGCTCAGTGGATAGAGCGTTGGCCTGAGGACTGAAGGGTCCTGGGTTCGATTTCGGTCAAGGGCATGTACCTTGGTTTGGGGCACATCCCCATTGGGGGGGGGGGGGGTGTGCAGGAGGCAGTTGATTGATGTTTCTAGCTTTCTGTCCCTCTCCGACTCCCTCGCTGTAAAAAAACAATAAAATATATTTTTAAAGAAACAACACATGTCCCACTTCCGGGGCCGCTCAGCCCCAAATTCACATCTAAATTCCAGTTCAAAGCTTCCCAACCACCTGGCTCCCACGAGCGCGTCCCTGGGGCTCAGCTTCAGGCCGCGCGGGGCGGGGCCCAGTCCTGACGTCCCTAAGATGAGGCGCCGAGTGTGACACTACCAGGCGTGCGCGCCTGTTCCTCCGCCAAAACCAACACTTACGAGACATTCTCGTGGCTGTAACCGATTTTGGCGTTGTAGGCTCCGTTATCCAACACCAACGTCGTCATTTTAGCCCGAAACACAGTGCCTTTCCTCTCTCCTCCCGACTCTTCTCGCGGTTTCTTCCGGCACTCTACGGTTCGTGTGGGTGGAGCTTAAGGGCGCGCTTCCTGTATCCCTTAGCAACGGAGGACGCGGGAAGCGGGAGACAGCCCAGCCACCGCCTCTACAGCGAGAGTCGGTGCTGGGCGTTCCAGCCTCACCCGTGTAGAAAAGTCGTGGCGAGATCGAAGAGTGGACGCTGCTAAATGCTTTTCGCCCACTTCGAATTTGTCTTTTCCTTCAAAGTTTGACTCGCTACTGCAACCTCCTTTTAACCTCTGTTGCAAACCAGCTGTGTGTGTGTGTGTGTTCGGATAGTGTTCAGGCAGTGACAATCATGTAGAATAAAGTGCAAAACCATACTCAGCATGGTATTAGGTGTGAGGCCCATCCTACTGTAGGATCCAACTACCCTGAATTACAAATATGCTGTTGGTCAATGGCCTTGCATTTTTACCCACACTCACCCACTTCCCCTGTCTACTTGTTCTTCAGGATAGAGCTCTGTATCTTTATCTAAAAAACCTTCTCGACATTTGACATGCCTTCTCTCCGTCCTCCTTCCTAAAATGAGGTGCTTTTCCTGTGTGTTCCTGTAATGTTCTCAGCTAACTCCTGTCTATCATAATGGCTCAGAGAACGAATTTTTAATTGAAATCCAGAATCTGCTATAAAATAGCTGCGTGACCTTGGGCAATGAAGATGATGATTAATACACATTGCTTAATGTGCATGGGTAAACTGTTCTAAGAGCTTTACATGTGTTAACTAATTTATTCTTTAAAATTTCTGAATTAAGTACTATCTATTATTGAAATCAAAGAGATGGTTAAGAGTGTGATCTCTGAATTCAAACTCCTACTCAAATTCTGGCTCTGCCACTAGATGGCTGAGACAGGTTAGTTAATGTCTCTACGCCTTAGTTTCCTCATCTGTATAATGTGCTAATAACACCACCTTGCAAAATTGTTTATGAAAAATAAATAATAAAGGTCAAGTATCTGGTAATAATTATCACCACATTGTAAGTGGACAGTCAGTGGGTCTGTGCTGCTAGTCACTACTTGCACCAGTAAAGCAGAGACAGGGTTGAATCATTTATTCCAATACTGCCAGCAGTATGGGAGAGCAGCTTGAGTCACCCACAAAAATCTGCTCTGCAGCCCCCACAAACCAGGTGCTTGGATGGATAGGGTAGGACAAGGGTTGCATGGGGAAGTAAGCAATGAAGGCTGGGGTGGGACTCCATTGTTTGGGCAACAGGTTGTTAATCTTTCCATGATGATAGGCAGTTCTTGAATGAGAATGGACGACATTCCAAGGTTGACTGTCCAAGGTTGACTCCCAGGTCCTGGGGGCATACAACTCCCAGCCAGGTTAGAATGTCCTTTCTTTAACCAGCACAAGTCAATCATGGTTAACAGAGTATGATTAATATTTTTCAATACCATAACTAACCCCCAATATTCTTTTTGCCCCCAACATTATTGTTAGTAGTATTCTCTTTCTTCCTTTTAGCATATGATCATTCTCTGTTAACTTGCAAAGATGGCAAACTCCATGAAGTCTGGCACTCTATTCCATTGGTGTCTATATTCCTTTGTATTAAAAAAAAATCATTGAATGTATAAAATTAATTATGTCAAATTTTAGTCATTTTATTTTCTCTGATATTAAATTGATAAGATTCTTTATTACATACATGTAAAGAATATTTTATAAATCTTATCTCATAGAGCAGCCATCATTTTCTTATGCCCAGATTTCAAGATCCCCAGAGACCACCAGGGAGCCGAGTCTGAGCAATAGCAAAGAGCTCAAGCTTGGCCCCCTTCCCCCACCAACACAGCGGCAGGACGCAAAGGAGGAAAAATATCCAAAAACATGGTGATTTTATAGGGAAGTTGGGCCAGACGTGAACCACTGAGTTGGCCGATTCTAATTGGTTGGGTGAGGGCTGGGGCTAGTGAGGCAAATAATCCCTGATGCATGTGACCTGTCCTGTCCTTTGCTCAAACTCAGAGTCTTTTGCGATTGGCTAATTCAAAGGGAGGGGTTGGTCTTTGTGATTTCAAGATGGCAGCCCCCAGGTAAGTTTACATATCACTCAGCCTACATGGTGGCTGCCAAGTCACACAGTCCAAAATGGCAGCTGTCTTTGCAGTCCTGCTCTGCCATTTCAATTTCTACTCATCTGTTACCTTTTAAAATACATTCTTTTACTCCAGGCTCTCCTGATTATAAGCTCTTTCACATTTAAGCTTCTCTTATTGCTTTCCTTTGCATTCTCCTTGGTCAGGATCATTTTGTTCTTGACTTCAGCAATAATTAAAGACTGATAAGTCTGAAAGCTGAATTTCACCCCCAACTGTAACTTGAATGTTTCTACCCACATATCCTTAAAAAAATCTTAAAGGCAACAAAACAAAAATGGAATCTTATCTCCAAAATGCCTATTTCACCTACATTACTTTATCTCAGTTACTAGAGGCCCAGTGTACAAAATTTGTGCATGGGTAGGGTCCCTAAGCCTGTCTGGCAATCAGGGCCAGCTGGGGCCTTCCTTCCTGCCTCACTGCCCTCTGGTGGTCAGTACACATCATAGTGAGCGATTGAACTCCTGGTCTCCTGGTGGAACTCCTGAGGGGACACTTGGCATATTAACCTTATATATATATAGATTGGTGTGCCCCAAATTAAAAACTTCAACTGTTTTCAATGCCAATCTTTGATTTAATCTCTGGAATCTGTCCTTGACCTTCTTCCATCTCTACTAATATTGCCTTATCTCTCACCTGAAATAATGCCTCTGCATCTTCAATGCCCGTCCTCCCTCTATTCTCTTATCATCATGTTCTGTCCTCTGTACTGCCAGCATAGTTATCAGCAAGTGTTTTCTAAAACAGAAATCCAATCCTCCTCCCCAAATTCATTCTCTGTAGAAGTCTGACATGGCTTAACATTGCTTATGTAATAATGTGCATGCATTTGCAATCTCACCCCCTTTCAACCATCTTACAGTGTATGCTAGTAAATGTTTAACAACCAGATCTTCAGAAATCCTGATGTGCAGTGTTTATCACTGTGTGCAGAACAAATGCCACCACAAAGGACATTTACAAGCTATCTTAAAGTCACCAAACAACGAATACAGAGTCAGAAAGAAATGCACAGAGTTGATTCTCATGAGCTGGTGTAAACCAGCTTCAGCACAGACTGTTCAGTAAAAGCTCTGACCTATCCACCTTCACACTATGCACTCTCTCCTCCCAAGTTTTAGCACAAATAATCTCAAGCACATAAGTACTAGTAAGTACTGCTTTTCAAATAGGTATTTTGGCAATGTATAATTTTAAAACAATTAAAAACATGTCTTCCTATAAATATGTAATAAACATGTGCAACATATTTGTTATAACAATGGCTGAAAAAAATTGTAATGTGTTGATTTTAAGGAGGCGCGAGACACACAGAGAGAAACATCAATTTGTTGTTATACTTACTGATTCATTCAATGGTTGATTCTTGTATATGCCCTGATCAGGGTTGCTATATCAGGACCCCCACAACCTTGGGATACCAGGACAATGTCCTAACCAACTAAGCTACCAGCAAGGGCTTATTGAATAGATCTATACCTTGTCTTGTTAGTTCTGACATTAATATTGAGAGGGTTAACTTGAACCGCAGGCAGATAGGGTAAGAATCCAGTGGAAAACAAAGGCAGGTGGGCTCTATAGGCAGGGGCAGACATGGCAGTTTGAACCAGTCTAACCACAGGAACCAACCAAGCAGAAATAATATGTTTCTGGACTCCAAGTGGGAAGCATGGGAAAACAAGGGAAGGCCTGTAGTAACAAGATGTACGAAGGCACAGAAACAGAGAGAGTTTAGCCTAGGAACAGAGAAATAACACATAGAAACAGGGAAAGTTCGGGCAAAAACAACTGAAGGAATCAATCAGGTGAAGACACCGGTGGACGCAGGGCAGCCTTGTAGCAAGTATGTATCTCTGGACTCCAAGGGCAGCCCACTATTGAAGCCCTGTCCCCTGCAGGGAGTCTGAATCTGCTCCTAACAAATTTCCCACACTTCTGCTTAATTCTTCTTGTCCACGGAGCTCATTCTTCGGCGTCAGGAGACACGAGCCTGGGAAAAACACCTCAGCTCACCATTCCGGTTATCAATATGAGTTCATGAATCTTTGATACATGTTTATTATATATTTGTGTGACAGTCATGATTTTAAGTTTTTGAAAATTTGATAATTAAATGTCCATTAAGGAAAAATGAAAATGAATTTGAAACACCGAATTTATTATGGTTTTTGACATTATGTGTTCTCTCAATCCAAGGAGAGGAAAATTAAAATTATTACCATGTATTTTCTCAATAACAAGATACTTTCACTACCATTATTAACCTGTGGGGTTCATTGATACTTACTACTTTGAAAAGAAATATACATTTTGTTCGAACGCCATTTAGAAGCCATGAACTTTGTCTTTTTCCATAATTGTGTTTCACTTGTATGAAACATCTTTTCCAGCCTTGTGAATTAATCATAACAGCTACCATTCTATTGTACCTGGGATTCTCTAAGAACTTTACTTTCATTAGCTTGGTTAATCCTCACAACAACCTCATGAAGATAAATAGCACCACGAAGCTCAGAGGTTCTTTTCCTATGATCGCATACCTAAAAACCTACAGGATTAGGTTTAACATGCAAGTCTGATCTCAGAGCCAGTTCTTTCAACACATTAAGCTACGTGCTTATGTTTTAAATAATATCTCCATTGTAAATCTGTCTCTGATTCAAAAAGATAGAAACGAATCACTCTATATTCTGTGTTCTCATAGTACTTCGTTTCTGTTTTCAATTATGCTAATAATAATAGCATTTATCACTAATTTTTTATTTTTATTTAACCCCCAAGTAGTTTATTTGGGCAGGCCAGAGGACAGGGAGGCCCTGCATCTGAAAGAAGATGTTGGGTCTCTTGGTAGTGAAGGGTGGTTTGTGCTATGGACTAAGGACCAGTCAGGGCAGCGGGAACTTGAACTTGGAGTTATGGAACTGCTTGACTGCCAATGGTCTGCACTTGCTGGCCACAATCTTCTTGCTCCATGATCTGGATTAAGGGGGCACCCAAGGTGCCAGGTCCCCAAATCTGGGTCTGCAGAGAGCAGGAGAGAGCAGGGTGGATGTTCACTAGGCTCTCTGAGTAGACACTCACTTTATATGCATAATCCCATTTAATCCTCATAAAATTCTGAGTCAGATATCATTACTCCAGTAGTCATATGTGGCAACTGAGGCTGAGCGATATAAATAACTTGTCCAAGTTTGCACAGCTACAATGTGGCTGAGCCAGCATTTGAACTAGTCTAATGATAGAGCTCAAAGTCTTAGCACTAGTAATTGACCTTCTACACAAGGCTGTTAACTCTTTGAGCATAGGAGCATTTGTTTGTTTTTATTTAGACATCCCTAGTTATTTGAACCATGCCTGGTTTATAGTACATGATAAATGTTAATTGAGTAAGTAGTCAATCCATATGTTTCTCCTTTCACTTCTTTAGAAAGGGACAGGTGTTGGACTATGTGTAAACGACACCCTCTTCCCCCCACGTGTTCCTGACACATCCCTCAGAGGTAGTGTAATTTCTGTTCCTCTTTTAGACACCACTGGGCGGTCATTTTCACATCTGAAAAATGTTGGTTTAGGGTTGGGTGGTGTAGAGGTACAGAGTTGTAATAGTTCTCCCGGCTATTTCAACAATTTCCTTCCTTCCTTACAGAAATTTTCAAGTGAAATTTTACATCTTTATTTCTTTAGATACAACACCCTAATGAGGTAAGGCTGATAGTATTAACTCATTTTATGGATGATTACACTGGGGCTAAACATAAGAAAGTTAATTTCTTCAAGTTAACTCAGCTAGAAAATACTAAAGCCAGAACTTGAATTTAGTTAGGCCTTTTCATTTCCAGGACCTGGACTCCATTTGAGCATGTTGTCAACTTTTACTTTCCTTAGGATCGGAAATCACCAGGGGAAGCATTACAGCACTTAGCCAGGAAAGCAGACTAGCTTAGCAAAGGAAAAGAAACTGAGGCAAGAATATAAAAAGCCCTAGCTGGTTTGGCTGAGTGTCTAGAGCGTCAGCCTGTGAACTGAAGGGTCCCATGTTCGAATCTGGTCAAGGGCACATGGCTGGGTTGCGGGCTTGATCCCCAGTAGAAGACATTCAGGAGGCAGCCAACTAACTAATGATTCTCTCTTATCGTTGATGTTTCTGTCTCTCTCTCTCCATCCCTTCCTCTCTGAAACCAATGGCGATGAGCTGAGAAGTTTGTGGAACAAATTCTTAGGAAATGAAAAACAGAAGTCAGATGTGGCAGGAAAGTCAGTGATGGAGACAAGAACAAGAACAGAGGAGGAGCTGAAACTGGTTTTGCTCAGTGGATAGAGGACCCAGGTTCGATTCTGACCAAGGGCATGCACCATGGCTGCGGGCACATCCCCAGAGGGGGTGTGCAGGAGGCAGCTGATCCATGTTTCTCTCTCAGGGATGTTTCTGACTTTCTATCCCTCTCCCTTCCTCTCTGTAAAAAGATAAACTATATTAAAAAAAAAAAAGAGAAAGACCTGATTCAACGAATCATTATGTATGTTGCTATATTTCAATAAAATTAAAAAAAAAAAGAATAGAGGAGGAGAAGGTTTTGAATTGGGAGTCAACGTACCCAATAGCATCAGGGCAACTGAGTTACGGATGAGGGTGGCAGGGCAGCATACCTTCCGGGCCTGTCTGGAACCTGAGTTGCCCCGCCTCTCCCGGCTGTGGCCCCGCCTCTCCCGGCTGTGGCCCCGCCTCTCCCGCTATGGCCCCGCCTCTCCCGGCCGTGGTCCCTCCCCCTCCCCGCTATGGCCCCGCCCACAGACTAGACCCCTCCCCCATCCGCACGCCCCGCCCCAGCCAGTCTCGCCCCTACTCTCCCCCCAGATCTCTTAGGTGATGCTGCAGCCAAGATGGCGCCGGCGGTGGTTGCGGCGGCTTGAGCGAGATGTCCCCGGTCCCCGGCGGCGGCAGCGGCGGCGGCTGTGGCCTCGGCCAGGGCCTTGGGCCTCTCCCCGGCGTGAGCACTCAGGCGCCTCTCCGTCTGCCGGGTTAACCCGGACCCAGAGGACACGGCCCCGAAGAGAGGAGGCTGCGAGGACCCGAGCGGAGAGCGCGGCGCCTCCCGCCTCGGCACCATGGCGGGGCTCATCAAAAAACAGATTCTGAAGCACCTCTCCAGGTCAGTGAGAGCCGCGGGCGCGGGGGGCCGCTCGGCCCCGCCCTGCCGGGGCAGCCTGCGTCCTCGAGGGCGGCGGGGGCTTGCCGCTGTGCGGAGGCGACCCTGGGACTCCCCGCGCCGCTCGGGTCCCGCATCGCCCGCCGCCCGCGGCGCCCGGGGTTGGCTTTCCCGAGCGAGACCCCAGGCGGGGGAGCACCGATCGACCCGCGGAGCAGCGCAGAGCGCGGCGGGGGAGGTGGGGTGCGGGAGGCGGCGGCTGGGATCGCCCCAGCACAGCGTCCGGGGGCGTCCGGGGACCCCTCTTGGCGGTCCCGGCGGAGAGCGGAGATGGCCCGCGGCGCCCAGGTGCGGGGTGTGTGGCGGCCTGACCCCGGGCCCGGGCTCGCGTCCCCTCGGAGCAGAGCGGTCCCGTTAACCGGGGGCGCCCGGGGCAGCCCGGGCTGTCGGGGCAGAGGCCGGTCCGCTCCGGGAAATGTTCACGCGTTGTTGGGGTGCGCTCACCCCTGCTCGCCGCTCCCGCTCGGCTGCCGGCGGGCGTGTCCGTTTGCACAGTTAGGATTTGCTTTGGGTAAACAGCCAGAGTTCCCAGCTTTCACAACAAGCTCTTTCTGGAGTCCTGGAGCCCCACGTCATTCTTACAAAAGAGTTTTTTTTTTCTTTTTTCTTTCTTTCTTTTTTAAAACCCGGGACCCATGCATTTCACGGGGTCAACATCTGCGGCGATAAACCCGAGACGTGTCGTTCTTTCCATTTCATCAGCGGTTCTAGGCAGAAACATGACTCAGTGAAGCTGGCAGTTTGTTGGTTGCTCCTGGCTTCTCCATATTTGTCCCATGAGGCAGGCTCACCGCAAGGTCTGGTTTCCTAGTTGTTAAAACCGCGGAGCCGAAGCGCTCGGTTCTGGTACTTTCCTCGGTTACTTGTCTGCAACTTAATGATTGCTTTCAACTCCTGGTAGCGCACGATCTGATTCTGCAAACCGCTGTCTACCACGGGTTGTAGGGAGGGGCACAACGATATTTCTGTGACTCGGCAACTATCTTCCTTGTAACATTAAATAAGATCTGTGTATTTAAAGTAACAAATTATAGTAGCGTTTGTGAGTATGCATTTCTCAAAATTACCGCCGATTACAAAGTTTCTTTTAAAATTGTACTTAAACGGCCGAAACCTGCTTGGCTCAGTGGGTAGAGCGTCCGCCTGCGGACTGAGGGGTCCCAGGTTCGAATCCGGTCAAGGGCATGTACCTTGCTTGTGGGCACATCCCAGTGGGGGAGTGTGCTGGAGGCGGCTGATGGATGTTTCTCACTTTCTTTCCCTCTCCTCTCCCTTCCTCTCTGTAAAAAGTCAATAAAATATATTTTTTTAAAATTGTACGTAGGGCCCATATGAACAACTTTTTTTGGAAGAAGGTTTTAACTTTATTTTTAATTTATTTGTTAGGTAGTGTCTGATTTATCAGATGTCCTTCAGCCTCTCTTATACTTACATCCACAAGAATATTCAGACCTACAGAAAAATGATTTGAATTCTCTTTTCTCCCGCTCCCAGGGGGGATAGTACGCAGTTCCATTCGAGGTGCAAGGGAGGAAAGTTCACTCCATCAGGGAGTGCCTTAGACTCAGAGCACTTGAGTTTCGTTCTCCTGCAGCACAGTTCAGAAGGGCTCCTGAACATTAATAGCCAAGGTAACGGCTTACTTCACAAAATAGACAACACGACGTATTCGTTGTATGTGTGATCTCTATTATGTGTTGTAAATAACAGTGAGGATTTTTTTTTTTCAGAGATGAGTTTTTTAAACACTTGAGTTTTGATTTCATATTTCAAAACAACTTAGGTGACTGAAGAATAGCAAATATATATTCTTGGATAATCTTACTGCCACTGCTATCATCGTTATGATGTTATTTATAAATCTAAAGGATGAAATAGATAAAATGAAATGATAAATACTAGTTACTTAGGTAGTGATGAACTTTGAAATTACCTGGGTCAAGCTTAATTTTACAAATTACCTGGCAATGAAGATGTCACTATATTGATGTCATTATGTGGCATACAGTTTAACAGCAAATGCTTAAAACACATTACCTTCCAATAATAAACATTTCATAGGACCAGTGGATGCAATCATGGCACCTTCTCCAAGGACGCCTTACCTGACTGACCACACTTTTCTAGAGCATTCACCCTTATCTGTCATACTATCTATTTGCTGTTTGTCTGCTCCACTTGAATGTAAACTCCATGATGGCAGGGATTTTTGTTTTGAGTCTAGCGTAATGTACACTCAACAAATATTTTTTAAAAATCCTCACCCAAGAATATCCTTTTTATTGATTTTATTTATTTTTTAAATAATTTTTTATTGATTATAGAGAGGGAGAGAGAGGTAGAAACATCAGTGATGAGAGAGAATCATCGATCGGCTGCCTCTTGCATGCCCCCCCACTGAGGATCGAGCCTGCAACCCGGGCATGTGCCCTTGACGAGAATCGAACCCCGGGCCTTTCACTCTGCAGGCCGATGCTCTCCCCACTGAGCAAAACCAGCCAGGACACTTTTTATTGATTTTAGAGAGAGGAAGGGAAAAGGGAGAGAGGGAGCAGGGTGGAGAGAGAGAGAGAGAGAGAGAGAGAGAGAGAGAGAGAGAGACATAAACATAAATATCAATAGGCTGCCTCCTGTAGGTACCTCAACTGGGGAACCCAGGTATATGCCCTGACCCAGAAACAAAGCCACCACCCTTCCGTGCATTGCATGATGCTGCCACCAACTGAGGAGCCACACTGGCGAGGGCAACAACTTTTTTGAATGAATGGATGAATGGCCCCAACCAACCGTTCAACGGACTCTCCCTCACATTGCCCCCCCCCCCTTTTTTTTTTATAACTGAGGCAAAACTCTGTGCCACCTATGTTATGGTACTTTACTTCGGTTTTTAGGAAGCAACATGTAATTGAATCATTGAATAAATGTGACGTTTACGGTGTCCTAGAAAGGAAGGACTAGGAAAATGACTCTTCATATATAGGGTGTCTTCCATTAAGGAAGAAGGCTATGTGGGAACCAACAGGAACCAACGTATTCTGAGCCTTGAGATTGAAGTATGGTGAAATTATAAGATCAAAACCAGTCTTACCTTAATAGAGGCACACGAGAAACTGGCTTTGAGTAAATGCTGAACTGTTTGAGATGTTTAAATCTATACACTTGCTCCTTGCCTAATTGTTTATTTTCTGTCTAAACATGTCTGTATACTTGGAGCTGATCTGAAACTGACAGATACGGGTAGGAGAGAAGGTGGGAGAGACAAAGAATGCCATTTGTGTATGTGGTGGGGTGGGGGTTGGAGTCCTTACATTTTAAAAGAAGTGAAACAGGAAGTCTTTGAAAAAGAAATTACTCCGATCTTTTAGACTGTAATTGGCACAAAATATGCTTTGGAAGCTTTCCTAAGAGTGTCCTTTTTCACAAGGGAATGGAAAGTTCTAAAGAAAGTTATAACAAGTATCAGAAAGGAAATAAGAGCAGGAGCTACCTTTTTAGCTCAAGGTCTCATTATCTTTTACTGTGTATGTGAGTGCTTGAGCAAAGGCGGGAGGTAGGCGGAGAGAAACGGGAAGATGGGGTATATTTAAGCCAAGACCTGAAAAGGGATAGGGGAGATTCAGATACAGATGCTCCCCTTTCCCCTCTGGCTCCAGGCATACTGTACTGGGCACAAGGTTTACTGGTGAGTGGGAGTTGGCAGGACAGACATACACTGCACCTGAGTGGAGCCTTTGTATCATTCTCAACCAGAGGTGATTTTGCCCCTCTGGGGAAATTTGGCAATGTCTGGAGACCTTTCTAAATGTCACAACTGGGGCGTTGGGAAAGGGGGAGTGGTCTAGGGGGTTAGAGGCCAGGTATGCTATTAAACATCCTACAATGCACACCACATGCCCTCACAATAAAGTATTTGGTCCAAATGTAAATAGTTTTGAGGTTGATAAACTGGTTTAAACTGTTCACATGATGTCAGATGATTCAACTAGGGTTACTGTGCTAGAGAAAGTTATTTTGTCTGTAAACCACAAAACCTTGCTCTGTTTAACTCAGGTAAAAAGTTAAATGTTACTAAAAGCTGTTGAGGTAGGTCACGGAATGAGGGGGAAGGTCAAGAACTCACTTCCTGGAACATCAGGAAAGAGATTTTGGACAAGATAATTATTTATTGTGAAGCGCTGCTCTGTACATTGTAGAATGTTGAGCAATATATCTAATATCCACCCACTAGATGCCCATAGCCACCCCACAGTCTTGACAAAGAAAAATGCTCACACATTGCTGAATGTCCCCTGAGGGCAAAAAGGCTCTTGGTTGAGAACCGCTGCTTTCGGGTGCTAACTCATCTCTCACGACTCCCAATCTGTGATCTTTCCTGTCAAGTTTCAGATTCCTAGGAGAGAGAATCTGCATGGCCCAGCTCTATTTCTCCATTGGTCCGTTAGCAGTGACAAACAATCATAGGTACAGCGAAGATATGGTCATGGGAAGAACTAGTGTTTTGAGTCAGGCTCGTTGTCTGTAATAGGCACTGCACTGAATTACATGCCAGAGGGCCTCAATATAACTGCATCCCAGGAGGTGACTTAATAAGGAATTCCAGACGAAAGGACACACTCACTAAAGATGCCTGGTTATCAGTTTGGATTTTGAAGTCCAAGGTTCAGGAGCAGTTGTCCCGGGTGGAAATACAGAGTCTGCAGAGGATCTCTGGTTAATTGAAGTGTTGGAAGGGTGTCAGTATCACACAGAATTTATGGGAAAGCTGGAGAATCAGATTTGGAAAGGGACTGGATCCAGGCTAGCTCCAAGCATCTTGGTAAGAGAAACTACCTGGCATCTTTACAAGACATGTTTCCTAAACTAGGGGGCAGGAACAAGTAGGAAGGGAGGGTGGCCTGACAGGATTGGGTGTGTAGAATATATATCATAGATTAGGAAGGTTGAGCATTTGGCAGAATGTTGTGACTGAATGGCAAAGTAATAAGAGTTTAGATTGCTTCACAGTGTATTGATGGGCTGGTTTAGGTTGCAGAAGGAAGGAAGGAAGGAAGGAAGGAAGGAAGGAAGGAAGGAAGGAAGGAAGGAAGGAAGGAAGGAAGGAAGGAGAGGGAGGGAGGGAGGGAGGGAGGGAGGGAGGCAGGCAGGCAGGCAGGCAGGCGGGCAGCAGCTGATAGCCTGTTGAGAAAGGGAAAGAACCAGCCAAGGACTGGAAATTTTATCTAGGTGGAAGAGCATTTGAGAAAAACAAATACAACAACTGGAAGATTTGGAAGTTTTGTCTGAAAGGGTTATATTAAAGTTCAATATTTTAGAGGTGGAATGGGCCTAATTTAGTACATGGTTTCAGATAAGGCTGTGGAAGTTAATTGCTGAAGTTAAGGTGCTTGTAATTGGAGATGAATACTGTTAGATCTATAATTGTTCCTCTGGACAGTCTTAAAAGAAAATACAACATTATTTAGACTGTCACATTGTTTAATGTTAATTTTATATAATTATTGATAGGCTAATTATTTACATCTTCCACTTTTATGGCAAAGCTCAATAACTAATTTTTGAAAGTTTATGTATACTAGGTCTTCAGTACTTGGTATTAGAGATTCAAAGATGGGCAAGATATGGTCTTTGGTTCTTGGAAAACTTTAGTAATTCTTGTTCTGGCATAATAAGCATAACTAAATGTAACCTATATACTGCCGTTGAAATTAATGAGATTTGTTTTACTTGGATTAGGCAACTGGGAAAAACTGAGTTAATGTTCCCTTTTAGAATTATAAATAAATTTACTTTTATAAATTTGGGGATTATTTTTTAAAGTGTTTTTGAGAGAGAGGGAGAGAGAGAGAAAAACATCAGCATGAGAGCCAGACATCCACCGGCTGCCTCCTGCACATCCCTTACAATGGAATCATCTCTGGGGCATGTGCCCTGATGGGGAATTGAATCAGCAGCCTTTCAGTGCATAGCACGATGCCATCCAATTGAGCCATACTGGCTAGGGCTAATTTTTTTTTTTTTTACTATATTTTTATTGATTTCAGAGAGGAGGGGAGAGGGAGAGATAAAAACATCATTGATGAGAGAGAATCATTGATCAACCGCCTGCTGTACACCCCCTACTGGGGATCAATTGTGTATTTCAGGCATGTGCTCTTGACTGGAATTGAACCTGGGACCCTTCAGTTCGCAGGCCGATGTTCTATCCCCTGACCCAAACCAGCTAGAGCTAAATTTGGGGATTTTAAGGTAACTTTTAGTTACCTTGAAAATTGACAGTATTTTTTAAAAAATTTATCTTTGTATTGATTTTTTACAGAGAGGAAGGGAGAGGGATAGAAAGTCAGAAAAATCCATCAGTTGACTCTTGCACACCCTGGGGATTTGCTCTGCACCCAAGTGGAAAATAAATAGTGGGAGGGCAAGGGCAGATGGGAGCTCAGTTAAGTGTTAACTATCCAGATGAGAGAGATACTGGCTTGGACCTGGGTGGATGCAGTGAAGTTGTTGAGGTATCATCAGGTTTTAAATGAATTTTGAAGGTAGAACTACAGGATTTTGTTGAAAGATAAAATGTGATTGAGAAAGCGAGAGCAGTCATGGATGACTCAGGAGTTTTTGACAAGCAGCTGACAAGATGGTGTTCACTAAGTTAGAGGACATAGGCTTATGGAAGAAGATCAGGAGTTTGGTTTTGGACACATTAATTTGGATACCTTTCAGTTATCTATGAAGATCCCTTTTATTTGTGAACTAACTTACACTACATGTTTTAGTATGGCAACAATGTTTTTTGTGTGGTTATCCTTTGGTTTATGCAATACAGAATGTTAAGGGTAGATTTATTTATTTACTAGAGGCCTGGTGCATCAAATTCGTGCACATGGGGTGGGGGTCCCCGCAGCCTGGCCTATGCTCTCTCCCAGTCTTGGAGCCCTCAGAAGATGTCCTAGGGGAGTGGGCCTAAGCCATCAGTCGGACATCCTTAGCGCTGCTGGGGAGGTGGGGGAGGCTCCAGCCACCGCTGCTGCACTCACTCGCCAGCTGTGAGTCCAGTTTGTGGCTGAGCAACGCTCCTCTGTGGGAGTGCACTGATCACCGCGGGCAGCTCCTGCATTGAGCAGGATCAAGCCCAGCTGGCTCTCCGATGTCACGCGAGGAGTCCCGGATTGCAAGAGGGCGCAGTCCAGGCCAAAGGACCCCTTCGGGCCAGGGAGGGACTCAGGAGATTGGCCAGCTGGGGGGGAACTGCGGAAGGGTTCCAGAGCATGTCTGGCAGGCCTTGCTCAGTCCTGATAAATACTATATTTCTCCAATTTGTATTTGAATGTACAGATGTAGTTTATTGCTGGATTTTCGGTTTGTTTTGTTTTGTTATTTTTCATAGGTAACTTTAGTATTCTCTGTGAAATGAAGTGAGGATTATTAGTTTTAACTGGTCCTTATGACAGTTAACTTCACTATTTGTATTTTTTAGAGTGCTTGTCCTAATTAGTTTCATTTAATGTTGAATTATATACAGTTCAGTCTTTGTATAACTTTTGTACAATATAACCATCTCATTTTTGTTAATTAGCATTTTAATATAAAAATTTAAAAATACATGTTAATTTAATAGCATAGTAGTAATTCCAATGGTAAGGAGAATGAAGAAATCATAAATAGTTAACTTATCCTAGAATTTTAGCAGTTTGCCTTTAGTTAATCCAGTGTGAGATAACAACTGTATTTTTTCCAAGTGAATCATAGCTAAATATTTTCATCATATTATTCCTTTCCTCTTCCTTCCCCCTAAACTGCTCCCTTCTGTGCCCCCTGTGTGCCCATCCCCTGCAGCGGTCCCTGCTGGCTGTGGTGGAGATTGGTGTGCTGTGAATTTCATGATCACTCACATGAGTACCAGAGGAGTCTAAGAAACCTTGGCAACTGACTGCTTGCTTTCTCCAGGAATAGGGACCTTTTGTCTGAAATTTCCTGCCCTCAGGTAATAATTCTATTCCCCACGATTTTGTTTTCTTTCTATAAATGGGAGCACTTACTATGCCCATCTCAAAGATACTTAGAGAGTAATTTCTACTTATTATTATTTTATACAGTTACCGGTTGCATTAAAAAAAACAATGTGTAGCTATAGGCTCCTGCAATTCCTCTCTTAGAATATCTTTTCTAATATAGGTTTGGCAATGCACTTATAATCAGCTCTTTCTGATGTTGCCAAAAGAAGACTTTTATAATTTAGAGTTAGATACTTGGAAATAGTAATTAGCATTCTTTAATGGGTAAGGCTTCATAGTCTAATTTAATTAATGAGATATGAAGGCTCTTTTGATAAAGAAGATGTTTTGATCAATTCTCTTACTGAAGGATTTAAGAGTTTATTTTGTCTACTTAATGTTCATTATATTCTTTATTAAGGAGATTGAAATAACTCATGAACAGCAGTGAAAACAGGTTTCATTTTTGAAGAATAGGACTCCCCACCCCATTCTTTTTCTCCTCCGCCCTGTTCCTGTTTAAAATTCATTATCAGAGAAAGCAATTAGGTTATAAAACCAGATTCATGAGGAAATGGCATTGAATTTCTTTCAATTTAAGGTTCTATGAAAATCCTAGAAACTCATTTCCAGTGACTACTTTCTAATGCTTGGAAGATATATCCACATAAATATTTTGAACCTATTCTAAAAGTCTAGTAGGAAATTGATATTTAAAGAATAGCCATCCTTGGAATTGTGCAACTCATTACATACATAGCCTACTAGTAATGGGATAGTTGATAAACTTGTTGGCCAAATGTTAGCTAGCAGTTGTATAGGTATAATGACAAGTGCTGTTTTTCAATATTCTTGTCTGCCTTGATTCCACACTATCGTTTCAGTACCTGGGTTTCATAATGGCCAAGAGCTTTCATCTTACTTATTAGATAGACCATTAGTGAAACCTTTGAGGTTCTCTCTAGGATATTGATAGTTAAGAACTTGTTTATGATGGCGTTCAAAGATAGTTCTGATTCTGTATATACCTCTAGCAAATCCATTGGGACATTTGATCCTGAAATATAGTAATAATTGTAATCCTTTGCTTTTTCAAGATTGCACCTTCTTTTCTTTTTTGGCCTGGCTTGTACTAAGCCTGTTATAATTTTTTTCTGAGTTTAAATCACAGCTATTCATGAGTTTATTCAAGTTACTTATCAAGCTTAATTCCATGATAATTTCTTTACCTTCTCATTTTAATCAGTTATGATTCATTTATACTTAAATAATTCCTGAATTTATGTTCTTTCTCCTAAAGCTAGCACATAGTCGACTTCTTGGCATAAAATAGATATCAATAATATTTTAATATCTCTGTTGTCATTACTCAGATTTAACTCAGAATTTCTTGCATCAGTTATTGCAACTAAGTATTCTTGTTCCCTTCTGGTCTCATATTTCATTTTTCATCCTTGGCACTGTTACCAGAGAGAGCTTTCCAAAATGCTAATCTTTTTTAATTTTCTGATAAAAATCTTTTAATGGCTCATGTTCAAGCTCTTAAAAAAAGTTTGTTTATAAGTAGGATTTTTTGTCCAAAATATATTAAAATAGAATGGCACTGCATAAATTAGACAAAAATAGAGTTCCTCTAGTTGAATCAGTAATTGGGTCAGCTGTCATAGTCTTTCCCTTTTTACTTCTTCTTCCACCTGTGTTGAATCATGAGCAATCTTCTGAAGCAGCACTTTGGAAACAATACCAAGGTGTAGGATGAAACCCACATTTCTTGACATGGGATAACAAAGAGTCCTTCATGATCTGGCTTTAGTCCAAGCTTATTTCTTACCAAACTACCTGATGCCTTGTGCTTCATCTTTGCCTACTGTATGTGAGGCTTGAATGTGCTGCTGAATGCTTGAAATGTCCTTACTCTTATTTTTAAAAACTTAATCTTAAAACAACTCATGTGCTGCCTGGTACACAAAATTCATGCACATTAAGGGGGAATTAGAGGAAATATTTTAATATTGCTATTTGCCCTTTCTCTATAATACAAGTGTCAGAGATGAAAGAAAATGATCATGTCACCCGTCAAGCCATGCCAGGTGGGGGACGCAGCCTCGTGTCCCCTCACCTCTTGGAGCATGCAGCCCCGCCCACCCGTACCTACTGCCCATGCAGCCTCCTGCTGATGGGTCGTTACAGTGTGAGGGCATCACAACCATTTGCATATTAGCCTTTTATTATTTTAGATATATAAATAAACGAATCCCGTCTTGCATATATAGGGATTTTTATGGCTGCATGTTGAAGCCCTTGGACTGTGAAAGGGTGTAATTAGTTGCAGATTAATAACTTGATGTTCCTAGCCAAAGAATTTGACAGTCTATCAGGTTTTGGGGGTATCTCCAAGAACATCCTCTCTTGTATGACTTTAACATGTAAGGTACTTTTCTCGAAATATTGTTTTGAATAAAATCAAGCAGACATTGTTAAATTTGCTTACACAAAGATATTGCTTCTTGTAATATGCAATGAGAAATTCAATCCTTGCAGGGGCCCACTGTTTAGAGATGCTTGCTAGTACTTTCAATTACTTGGGTCCAGTTGTAGAGAATGGAACATGATGGGGAAAGAATTTTTTTGGTACCTGTAAGTTTTAAAATTTTGGACCTGTGTCTTTCTCTCAAATGTATTCTTTATTATTTGTCATTGCGATCCTAAGGTAATGCTTTAGTTTTAAATTCTGAAGCAAAGAATGTGGTTAAACAGCCTAGAAGCCTTGTCAAACTTTAGATCAATCAGCTGTAACCAAGGAAGTATGTTAAACTGTCTTAGATTTGCAACTCTCCCTATTTCTGAAGCCTTCTTTTGGGGAGATGAAATTACTCATAGCTGGGCAGCCACCCTAAATTAACTAATAATTTAATTTAATGATATTAAAAATTAGCCAAAACCAGTTTGGCTCAGTGGATAGAGCTTCAGCCTGCTGACTGAAAGGTCCCGGGTTTGATACCGATTAAAGGCATGTACCTTGGTTGTGGGCACATCCCCAGTAGGGGGTGTGCAGGAGGCAGCTAATTGATGTTTCTCTCTCATTGATGTTTCTAACTCTCTATTTCTTCCCCTTCCTCTCTGTAAAAATATCAATAAAATATATTTTAAAAAATCAAGTTATGATGTGGAAATAATCACTTATTTTCTGGATAGTTAAAATTAATTTTCTTTCTTTAAGGCAATAGTTCTTGGCCTTCTTTGTGTTCAGAAACCCTTTTGAAAATGTAATAAAACTAGTGGCCTGGTACACAAAATTCGTGCATGGGGGGGGTTGTCCCTCAGCCCAGCCTGCACCCTCTCCAACCTGGGACCCCTAAACTGGCAGTTGGACATACCTCTCACAATCTGGGACCACTGGCTCCTAACTTGGAGTGCCAGCAGGTCTTTCTTTATTTTTATTTATTAAAAAAAAATTTTTTTAAGGGCAAAAGTCTATGTTTTTTAATTAAAACTGAAAAACTGTCAGGGACAGGAATGACAGAGGGCCCACCCTAGGTGGATGGGATTGTGGGGGTGGGGAGTGAGGAACATTGTTGATAAAGTTGTCAGAATCGAATAGGGTGTGTGGATTGAACCCTAATACCATTTGAATGGAGATTTTCTCACGTGGTTTGAGTGGAGAATTGTTATGTGGGAGTGTCTGCTTTTGGTTGGTGAACAAAATGTGAAAGGCAGGCTTCACTGCCTTCATAATGCCTGGGAAACAATGGTTACTCAGTAAAGACTCATAAATTTGCAAGACAGTGAGAACTAGAGCTTGATTACATATGGGTATATGATTTAAATGTATGACAAAAGTACTAGGTTTTCTGTAATAGAGCTACAGACAACAGAGATGAAAACAAAATAAAACTGTTGAAAAACATGGATTAAAGTAGAGCCTGTCACTGCAGTTTTGGGTTTCTTAGTGCTGCTATCACATTTTTTCCCCAAAAATATATTCTTTTATTCGTTAAAGTATTACAAATAATAGTACATATGTTTCCTTTTTTCCTCCCAATAACCTCCCCCCGGCCTCCCCTCCCCCCAGCATGTGTCTTCACCTGTCCCCCGCCCCCCACCAATGTCTTGTATCCATTGGTTATGCTTATATGCATGCATACAAGTCCTTTGGTTGATCTCCCACAGCCCCTGCCCCCCACCCTCTCCTGCCTTCCCACTGTAGTTTGATAGTCTGTTCAATGCTTCTTTGCCTCTGTATCTATCTTCCCCCCCACCCCCATTTCTTTTCTTTAAAAAAATCTTGCATCTACATACTAGAAATAAATATATTAAGAACAAAAAATGTTTGAGTCTCAGTTTCAGTGTCCAACAGTTCTGAGTCCCAGTTTCAATGTCAAATGGTTCCTTTTGTGTACATGTCAGCAGTGGTATCTGGATGGTGTACAAATGGTGGCAATGCAGGTTCCAC
Organism: Antrozous pallidus; assembly: GCA_027563665.1. Taxonomy (NCBI): domain Eukaryota; kingdom Metazoa; phylum Chordata; class Mammalia; order Chiroptera; family Vespertilionidae; genus Antrozous; species Antrozous pallidus. Next base: position 103,557,616 of record CM050513.1, on the reverse strand, counting down.
CCTCTCTGGTTTGGTCCTGGGCAGTTTGCAGCAACGCACTGCTAACTGCTAGCATGGCAAGGTGTTGTCAGCATCTTCCATCTCTGGACTGTCTTTGCGGTTGGAGCAGACCTGTCAATTCCTCTTTGTTGCAGGAATCCATATGGTCTTAGAGTTGTTTTCTGAAAATATACAAACATATTCTCCACCAAAAGTTAATAAAGGAATCTTTTCTGTAAATTAGATTTGGGATTCTTTTTATTTTTTGCCCAAATGATTTTCCTTTGGCTTATTTTGACAACTTGTGTATTTTTCATGGGTGTCCTGCTGTTAGCATTACAAATGGAAATTAATTTTCTGAAGTAAGAATTTTCTAAATGTAATTTACTTACAGGATAGTTTTCCTTACATGATATTACCCTACTATCCCCCCCTTTTTTGATTAATGGGGGCTTTTGGAAATTTTATATTGCAGTCTTGGTAACTTTAAATTTTAATTTTTGCATAAAAATATGACTGCTTTAGGTTCTTTGCATGTTAGGCAATTTTACAATGAGATAAACTACTAATATAAATTTTAGTTAACATTTTAGGAACAGCTTTTTGTCTAGTACACTTAAATTTTCTTGATTATTCACTTATTTCTATTAGCCAATTTAAATTAATCTGAAAACTTGATTATTATTTTACTGTCAAATTTAATACTCAAACAATAATCTTAGTTTACCCTGTAAATATTAGTGGAAAGGATTATTTGCATTCTTGAGTAGGCCCTGAGCATTCCTGGTGCTAGACTGGATTTAGATAAAGGGCTGCCATTGCTGGCCAAGTCTCAGTCCATAACCTGGGTCCCGATCTGAGCTGTGCATGGGAGGCAAAACCCTGGGGGCAAGAGACCTCCCTCAGAAGGGTGAGAGTTCAGGCCCCAGCAAAGTTAGGGGAGTGAGGGTCTGTGCCTTTACTCTGTTGACCTTTAAGTTCGCTCCTGATGGCCCTTCTGCGGCTGTGCCTGTCTTAGGTTGTTCCTTACCTGAGGAATCTTACCCATATCTGGCTAACCAGCCATCCTCCGGGGCAAAACATTCAAAGAATTAGTTTGTAAGTTTCTTTGGGATAATTGTATAATATGCTGTTGTCAAATATCAAAAATTATAATTACATTGTGGAATAACATCATGTAAGGATATTATGGTGTCACAGGGGGTTAAGGGGAGGGTCTAGCCTAAGGACTGGTGTCCATAGGAGATGACATGCTCTAAGCCATGTCAATTCAATCTCAAACTAGCTGCCAATTTTTTTTATAACTATATAAACTTTGTCAGGGAGGTAAAAATACAAACAACTTACCTTAGTTCAAGAGATCAAATATATTGACTTTCCTCCTTACTCCTGCTACCCCCCACTTACCCTGAGGTTTGACATTCTGATGGATGTTTCTCAGTCTCTGGATCCGTTCTTGTTCATCAGTCTATGTCATTCATTATATTCCACAAATGAGTGAGATCATGTGATACTTATCTTTCTCTGCCTGGCTAATTTCACTTAGCATAATGCTCTCCGCTCCATCCATGTTGTTGCAAATGGTAGGAGCTCCTTTTTTTTTTTTTTTTTTTACCACAGCATAGTATTCCATTGTGTAAATGTACCATAGTTTTTTAATCCACTCATCTGCTGATGGACACTTAGGCTGCTTCCAAATCTTAGCTATGGTGAATTGTGCTGCTATGAACATAGGGGTGCATATATCCTTTCTGATTGGTGTTTCTAGTTTCTTGGGGTATATTCCTAGGAGTGGGATCATTGGGTCAAATAGTAGCTCCAATTTTAGTCTTTTGAGGAAACTCCATACTCTTCTCCACAGTGGCTGCACCAGTCTGCAATCCCACCAGCAGTGCATGAGGGTTCCTTTTTCTCTGCATCCTCGCCAGCACTTGTCATTTGTTGATTTGTTGATGAAAGCCATCGTGACAGGTGTGAGATGGTACCGCATTGTTGTTTTGATTTGCATTTCTCGGGTAATTAGTGATTTTGAGCAAGTTTTCATATGTCTCTGGGTCTTCCTTTTGACTTCTTTCAAAAAGATTCTATTTGGGTCCGTTGCCCATTTTTTTTATTGAATCATTTGTCTTCCTTTTATTAGTTTTTATAAGTTGCTTGAGATTAAACCTTTATCAGCGATAACATTTGCAAATATGTTCTCCCTCACAGTGGGTTTTCTTGTTGTTTTGTTGATGGTTTCTTTTGCTATGCAAAAGCTTTTTATTTTGATGTAGTCCCATTTGTTTATTTTTCTCTTTAGCTTCCATTGCCCTAGGAGCATTATCAGTGAAGAGGTTCTTTCAGCATATGTCTGAGATTTCTCTTCCTGTGGATTCCTCTAGTATTTTTATTTTATGGTTTCCCATCTTATGTTTAATTCCTGTATCCATTTTAAGTTTATTTTTGTGTATCGTGTAAATTGGTAGTCTAGTTTCATTTTTTTGCATGTATCTTTCCAATTTTCCCAACTCCATTTACTGAAGAGACTGTCTTGACTTCATTTTATGTTCATGCCTCCTTTGTCAAATATTAATTGAGCATAGTGGTTTGGGTTGATATCTGGATTCTCTGTTCTATTCCATTGGTCTATATGTCTGTTCTTGTGCAAGTACCAGGCTGTTTTGAGAACAGTAGTGTTGCAGTACAGCTTGAAATGTGCTATTGAAATCCCACCGACTTTGTGCTTCTTTCTCAGGATTGCTGTGGCTATTCAAGGTCTTTTTTTTTTATTCCAGATGAATTTTTGTAGAGTTTTTTCTAGGTCTGTGAAATATGCTGTTGGTATTTTAATGGGGAGTGCATTAAATTTATAGATTGCTTTGGGTAGTATGGACATTTTAATTATGTTGATTCTCCCAATCCATGAACATGGTATGTTCTTCCACCTGTTTACATCTTCCTTTGTCTCTTTTTTCAGTGTCATGTACTTTTCCACAAATAAGTCTTTTACCTCCTTAGTTAAGTTTATTCCTAGGTATCTTAATTTTTTGTGTGTGATAGTAAATGGGATTGCTTTTTTAATCTCTCTTTCTGTAAGTTCACTATTGGTATATAGAAATGCCATAGATTTCTTGGCATTAATTGTGTATCCTGCTACGTTGCTGAACTCATTCATTAAGTCTATTAGTTTGTTTTTTTATGGAATCTTTCGGGTTTTTTATGTACAGTATCATGTCATCTGCAAATAAGGACAGTTTTACTTCTTTTCCAATTTGGATGCCTTTTATTTCTTTTTCTTGTCTAATTGCAGTGGCTAATACTGCCAGTACTATGTCAAATAGGAGTGGTGAGAATGGGCATCCCTGTCTTGTTCCTGTTCTTAGGGGAAATGGTTGTAGTTTTTGCCCATTGAGTATGATGTTTGCTGTGGGTTTATCATATATAGCTTTTATTATGTTGAGGTATGATCCTTCTGTTCCCGCCTTGTTGAGAGTTTTTATCATGAAAGGGTGTTGGATTTTGTCAAATGCTTTTTCTGCATCAATTGATATGACTGATTTTTATCTCTCACTTTGTTTATGTGATGTATCACATTTATTGATTTGCGGATATTGTACCATCCTTGCATTCCTGGGATAAATTCTACTTGGTCATGGTGTATGATCTTTCTGATGTACTACTGGATCCAATTTGCTAGAATTTTATTGAGAATTTTGGCATCTATATTCATGAGGGATAGTGGCCTGTAATTCTCTTTCATTGTGTTATCTTTATCTGGTTTTGGTATTAGGGTGATGCTGGCTTCATAGAAGGAGTTTGGAAGTGTTCCATCCTCTTGAATTTTCTGGAATAGTCTGAGGAGGATAGGTTTTAGTTCTTCCTTAAATGTTTGGTAAAGCTCCTCTGTGAAGCCGTCTGGCCCTGGGCTTTTGTTTGCTGGAAGCTTTTTGATGACTGCTTCAATTTCTTCCATAGTTATTGGACTATTGAGCTGTTTAGATTCTTCCTGATTGAGTTTTGGAAGGATATATATTTTTCTAGAAATATATCCATTTCCTCCAGGTTGTCCATTTTGTTGGAGTAGAGTTGTTTATAGTATTTTTTAACAATCCTTAGTATTTTGTTGGGGTCTGTTCTTATTTTACCTCTTTAATTTCTGATTTTATTTATTAGGGTCCTCTCTCTTTGCTTCTGGTGAGTCTGGCTAGAGGTTCATCAATCTTGTTTATCCTTTCAAAGAACCAGCTCTTGGTTTTGTTGATCTTTTGTATTTCTTTGGTCTCTGTCATTTTTCTCTGCTCTGATATTTACTATTTCCTTCCTTCTGCTTACACTGGGCTTTTCTTGTTGCTCTCATTCTAATTCTTTGAATTGTAAGGTTAGATAATTTGTTACTATTGTTTCTTGTTTTTTTGCAGTAGGATTGTAGAGCTATGAATTTCCCTCTCAAAACTGCTTTCGCTGTGTCCCATAGATTTTGGATTGTTGTGCTATTGATGTCATTTGTTGCCATAATGTTTTTTTTTTATTCCTTGATCTCTCTGGTAACCCAGTCATTGCTAATTAGCATGCTGTTTAGTCTCCATGTGTTTGATTTCTTTGGATTGTTTTTATTGTAGTTGAGTTCCAGCTTTATGCCACTGTGATCTGAGAATATGCTTGATTTGATTTCTATATTCTTGAATTTGGAGAGACTTTGCCTATGACCGAACATATGGTCTGTCTTTGCAAATGACCCATGTGCACTTGAAAAGAATATATATTTTGTGGCTTTGGGGTGAAATGATCTGAAGATGTCAATTAATTCCATCTGATCTAGTGAGTCATTGAGGATTGATGTTTCTTTACTGATTTTTTGTTTAGAGGGTTTGTCTAATGGTGATAGTGGGATATTAAAGTCTCCTACTGTGATTGTATTGCTGTCTATCTCTCCCTTGATATTCTTCAGGAGTTTTTTTTTTTATGTATTTGGGTGCTCCTGTATTGGGTGCGTATATGTTTACCAGAGTTATTTCTTCTTGTTGGATTGCTTCCTTTAGTATTATGAAGTGGCCTTCTTTATCTCTTGTTATGTCCTTCACTCTGAGATCTAATTTGTTGGATATAAGTATTGCTACCCCAGCTTTTTTTCCATTTCCATTCGCCTGAAGAGCCTTTTTCCATTCTTTCACCCTCAGTCTGTGCTTCTTTTTTTCGAAGGTGGGTTTCTTGTAGACAGCAGATATATGGGTCGTGTTTTCTTATCCAGTCCATTACCCTATGTCTTTTGATTGAAGCATTTGATCCGTTTACATTTAAAGATATTATTGATAAGTACTTATTAGTCGCCATATTTGTTCTTTACCCCTGTATTCCTTCTTTGCTTCCTATTTCTTTTTACAGCAGACCCTTTAGCATTTCTTGCATTGCTGGTTTCGTGGTAATGAATTCCCTTAGTCCTTTTTTGTCTGTGAAGCTCCTGATTTGCCTTTCAATTTTGATTGATAGCCTTGCTGGGTACAGTATTCTAGGATTCAAACCCTTCCTTTGCATGACTTTGTATATTTCATTCCCTTCCCTTCTGGCCTGATGAGTTTCTGTTGAGAGATCACTTGCTAGTCTGATGGGGGTTCCTGTGTAGGTGACTTTCTGTCTCTCTCTGGCGGCTTTTAAGATTCTTATTTTGTCACTGGTGTTTGCCAATTTAATTATGATTTGCCTTGGCACTGATCTTTTGGGGTTCATTTTGCTTGGGACTCTGTGAGCTTCTTGGATTTGTCTGGGTTTTTTCTTTCCTATATCAGGGAAGTTTTCTGTCATTATTTCTTCCAACAGGTTTTCTATTCCTTGCTCAGTTTCCTGCCCTTCTGGAAGCCCAATGATGTGGATGTTGTTTTTTCATGTTGTCCGAAAGTTCCCTTAGGCTCTCCTCCCTTTCAATTTTTTTTTTCCTAGAAGCTGCTCTATTTGATACTATTACATTTTTAATCCTCTGTATATTTGTAAGAATGACTCTACCATAACGGATGCTAAAATAAATGTCAATATATATTCTCTTTCAGATTTACTAAAAATTTATCTCCGGACAAGATAAATCTAAGTACCCTTAAAGGAGAAGGTGAACTGAAGAATTTGGAGTTGGATGAAGAGGTGCTCCAGAATATGTTGGATTTGCCAACATGGCTTGCTATCAACAAAGTTTTTTGTAATAAAGCATCTATTAGGGTGAGATTTTGATATGTGTGAAAAGCTTTTCTTTTTTTATTTCACCCCTATATTTTAAAATAAGTATTTTGCTTTAGATAATTCTATAAAGAAGCATTTTTATTAACAAGGTTTTAAAAGACAAATATCTTTGTCTAAATCAGGAATGGGGAACTTTTTTCTGCCAAGGGCCATTTAGATATTTATAGCATTATTCAAGGCTCAAACAAATGATTAAAAATTAACCTGCTGTATTTGGTCAAACATTTAGTAACTCACCCCTAATGCCTTGGCAGGGCCAGAAGAAATGATTTCGCATTCCTTACTCAGCCCATTGACTGGATGTTCCCCACTCCATAGTCTAAATAATTACATAAATATGTGCCTTAGGAATTTAGTCATATACTAACATATTAATTACTAAATTATAGATTTTAATTTTAAAGACATTTAATGTTATTAACATTTAAATAAGATTATTAGGACTTTATTAGTAAAATATTCAAAGATTTTTTATAAAATTTGTTGTCAAATGTGACAGTTTAAATTTGTGATAACTAAACTTTATTTTAAATGAAGACATAAGGACAGATAAGTTATCTTAATTTGTATATTTTTATTTGAAGTTTAATCTCTTTTTCTCAGTTGAGTATTTTAAAGTTATCTTTTGTTATTATTACTACTAATTAAAACTTATTTCTGCTTGCTTTGACACTAATGTCATATCACTTCTAGTTCTTAAAGAGTAGGCCTAGTTTTAAAGTCTGCTCAGTGGGAATGTTGAATGCTAATTTGTTTCATAAAATTAAAATTGGGTACCAAGGAGAAAATTGTAGGAAAAAAGTTAGTCTCCTTTAAATTTTTGTTCTAACCTTCCTAAACCCAAACATCTCCAATGACATGGTATTTTAGTGCAAGTTATGTTTGAATAATAATTTATTTGATATTGCCTACATCTTATAGCAATGGCCTCACTTCTGTATTTGTCTTTCATATCTGTAAAAAGATTGGTCAGGCTGAAACCAGTTTGGCTCAGTGGATAGAGCATCGGCCTGCAGACTGAAAGGTCCCAGGTTCGATTCCGGTCAAGGGCATATACTTTGGTTGCGGGCACATCCCCGGTAGGGGGTGTGCAGGAGGCAGCTGATTGATGTCTCTCTCTCATTGATGTTTCTAACTTTCTATTCCTCTCCCTTCCTCTCTGTAAAAAACCAATAAAATATATTTTAAAAAATTAAAAGATTGGTCAGAATTATAGAATATAAAAAATTGTTAAGTGAACAAAATATTGATTATGCTTTTCTGGGAAGTCTTAACTAAATTATGAAATTAAAATGTGTTTTAAGGGTTGGAAGAAGAAGATATTTAAGACTACCTGAAATTTTTATTTAAAGTGGTGATTAAACATATGAGTAGTCTTTTATATAATACTAGTGCCCTGATGCATGTATTCATGCACATTGGAAGGAACTTAATTAGAAGGAGGCCATCAGGGTGGGAATGGGCGATAAGGCCTGACATTCCCTGGAACCAACCTCCAGTGGTTCTTCCACAGCCAGCCGCACCTGGGGCGGCCACATCTGCAGAGTGAACGGGGTCCCTCTGGCAGGTGGGGTCCCTGGGCCTGGCCTGGAGGTATCGGGCTGAAACTGGCTGTCTGACATCCCCCAAGGAGTCCCAGATTGATTGCAAGAGGGCGGTTCTCCAGTGACACACCCTGGAATTGGGCTCCCTCCTCTCTAGTTCTGGGGTGCGTCACTGGAGAATTGCTGCTGCCAAGTCATCACAGCTTGGCAGCTCCTGCGTTGAGCATCTGCCCCCTGGTGGTCAGTGTGCATCATACCTACCTGCTGATCTGATGGTCGCTTAGCCTTTTAAATATATAGATTAGGGGTCCAATGCACAAATTTGTGCATCTTGAAAGGAACTGTGGGCTGTGAGGCTGCGGTAGGCATAGCGGAGGGTCTTGGCCTATCTGCCACAGCCTCCTGGTTCCCTGTCTCCCGGCAGCCCCGCTCCTGCTACTGCTGCTTCCACACGCTGATGGTGCCGGCCCCACTCACACTAGTGAAGGTGCAGAGTGATTGGGGCCAGTGCCAGCAGTGGGTGTAAGTGGGCCTGGCACAGTCAGCAGGTGTGAGCAGCAGCTGTTGCCCCGATCACCCTGCAGGAGCAGGGGGAGGCGGAGAAGCCCTGGCAGGTAATCAGGGCCGGCAGCCACCACTCGCACCCTCTGATGGTGTTGAGCGATGGGGTCTGGTGCCAGGCACCGGCAGTGGGTGTGAGTGGTGCCAGCAGTGTGTGCAAGCAGGGCCCATGCTGGCAGCAGGTGCAAACACCAGGCAGGACCGTGGCATGGGAGCAAAGAATTTTCAGTAACCACCAGAGGCTTGCCCTGATGACAGCGACTGGCACCCCACCTTGGTCCGGTGCCTCTGCTCACCTACCTGTGGCCTACGCCTGCCATCTTCCGCGCGTGCTCCCTGGTGGTCATCATTCGTCATAGTGACTGGTCTTCCCGTTGTTCAGTTGTTTGGCCGTTTGGTCTCTTTGCATATTAGCTTTTTGTTATATAGAATAGACACATCTAATTTTAAGAGTATGAATGAATTGCTCATTTTCTTTTGCAATTTAAGAAAGAGTCATCTGATACAGTTTGGTATGTCTGTTACTATATTAAGAAAGAAACTGTGTTGGTTATTGTTTTACATCTTTTTAATGATTCATTCTAAAGAAAGAAACATCTTTTTTTTTCAGATTCCATGGACAAAACTGAAAACACATCCCATCTGTTTGGTGAGTTCTGAATTGCTTCAGAAATAAACATTTATCTAAGCATCTTAACTTTTAACATTAAAACATTCTAGGATTAGAAATTACACTTGTATAAAATATGAGTTTCTCAGCAGTATATGGCTACTTCTTGTTTTTCTCTTATGCTCCTATAAAACACACAATTTTCCCATCATACAGTAAGTGCCTTGAGAAAGGACTGAGTACATAGTCTTCTGTTTTGATATTTGTCTCATTAGGCGTTTAGAGTAGCACTTAAAATGACTCCTTTCGCTTAATATTTACTTAGCTCATAATGAAAGAGGATATAGTCTTAAATATTTTTATAATATACATAAAATATCTAATTGCTTATAGTTTTAATGCATTTCTATTAGTCCTTGGATAAAGTAATAATGGAAATGAGCACATGTGAAGAGCCACGAAACCCTAATGGCCCATCACCAATTGCAACTGCTTCAGGACAGAGGTAAGCTGTTTCCATAAATCTGTATGACTGGCAAAGGGAATCTTTCCTAGTGTCATCTCTATTTTTTTTCCTTGCTGATTTGTTGTTCCATTGGTTGAATCATGGGTTGATTTATGCATTCAGTGTTTCTTTTTCACTTTATTTTTACCTGTAATCATCTCTGTTATTTGTAGTAAGGGAACATAAGCTAAAATCCACTAACCTTAGACAGTCTCTATTTCCATTACACATTGTGCAGTTTTAGTATACTTTATACTTACAAAAGTAGCATAATTGAATTTAGCCTCTTTTACTAGTATTCATCTTATTTTTCTTGATATTGAAATAGTAATGATCAACCAAAGGCAGAGCAGTAGCAGAAAATGAAAGCAAAACAGCTTAGGCATTCTATAAAGCAGATGGATATCATTTATTCTATGCATCAAAGGAGCTTTTATGATTCTTAAGAGTAAAACTGATGCCTAAAAAATTCTAGACCTTTTGGGTTATTATAAAATTCATTAAGTAAAGAATGCTTACAAACTGGATTTAGATAAAAGACTATGATTTTGAGACTTAGTTTTATCAGAAAAATGTTCATTTTACTCATTGGTTTTCAGTTGAGGCCAATTTTACTCCCCAGGGGACATTTGAATTTTATAGTCTAAAGTTCCAGATCTGGATGAAGACATAGATTTAGGAATAATAGTCATATTGATGGATGACTATGGAAATAAAATACTAGGTGGGCAAACTTTTACCTTTCCTCCAGCCAAAATATATTGATAGTTTATATTCTACTTAAGATTCTTATAACCTGTGCTCTCCTGCTTGTCTGTGCCTTTGCTCATGCTTTCTCCATTCCAGGGTTACCCTTCCTTCTCCTCTCCCTTTGGAAACTTCATCTTTTTTTCCTGGGTGTATTTCTTCTTAGTTATAAGCAATTTCGTCCTCTGCCAAATGTACTGATGATTCCCTTTTTAAATACAATTACAAATTGCCTAATGTTTTAGTTACTGGGGTGTTTTATTTCCTCCCAAGTAACTTGTGAGCCCTATAATGCCATAACTATTTTAGTTTTCCTTATGTCCTACTGTTGTTCATATAGTAGATACTCAATAAGTATTTGCTGAATTGAATTAGAGAATGTGAACTTTTCTAACCTTATTCCGAAATTATGAAATTACATTTCACTGGTTCTTTCATCCTTCTTTGTGTCAAGAATTCAGCTCTCTTATTTGTTATTGATGCCTGCTGTCTGGACTGATACTTTTTTTTTTTCCCCAAATATATTTTACTGGTTTTTCACAGAGAGGAAGGAATAGGGACAGAAAGTCAGAAACATCGATGAGAGAGAAACATCGATCAGCTGCCTCCTGCACACTCCCTACTAGGGATGTGCCCGCAGCCAAAGTACATGCCCTTGACTGGAATCGAACCTGGGATCCTTCAGTCCGCAGGCCGACACTCTATCCACTGAGCCAAACTAGTTTCAGCTGGACTGACACTTTTTGAGATGCTGATATTCATCATTTAATTTAGGAAATAACCTCCAATTTTAAAGATCTTGTTATCATTTTGAGAAAAGCATTTTTATAATTTACATGTGAACCAGGCTCGGCTATTGTTTTAACAAAAATTTGTTTTTTTAAGCCAAAATGAATAAATATTATGATAGTTTGCGTACATATTTGAGGATATTACGTAACCTTTTTTTTTTTTAATGACTTTTTGGCTTCAGCACGTTATATTTTGTTTTCCAGTGAATACAGCTTTGCTGAAAAAGTAGTTGAGGGAATCAGTGTTTCTGTCAATTCCATTGTCATCCGCATTGGAGCAAAAGCCTTCAATGCATCCTTTGAACTTTCCCAGCTGCGGATCTACAGCGTGAATGCAAACTGGGAGCATGGAGACTTAAGATTTACTCGTATCCAAGATCCACAGAGAGGAGAGGTAAAGATTTTTTGTTGTTGTTGTTGGCTTAAAAATTAGTCACTGATAAATAAAAGAGTAAATAATTACTTCTTATGTTAATCTACATTCACATACTACTACTAGATTTGCTTTTAGCTATATTTATCTATTAAATATGCATATTTTAATATATTTATTGTAATCTTTCAACTCAGCTAATAATCCTACTTAAACTTCACAGGTACTCAGAATTGAATTTTACATTTACCAAACCAAAATATGTCATTTAAATTCTTGGTCCCATGATTCAAATGATCTTTGTACTTTATAGTAAAAGTTAAATTACTTAGAATAAAAGTATTAATAGCTTTACAGATGATGACTATAATTATGAAGATGTGTTACTGAATTTGCTGGAAATATATAACTTCAAAAAATAAAATCATAGTGACTTTTGAGAATGTCATGAAAATTAGTGAAGAGATACATTTCTATTTTTTTTTTTAATCTACATTTTTCACATCCTGTTTTGTATGAGTAAGTGAAGCCAATCTCTGTGTTCTCTTTAGGTTTTGACATTTAAAGAAATAAATTGGCAGATGATTCGAATAGAGGCAGATGCTACCCAAAGTTCACATCTTGAAATGATGTGCGCTCCTGTTCGATTAATAACCAACCAGTCAAAAATCAGAGTCACACTTAAAAGAAGAGTAAGTTAACAGGGTTTCCTTTGTGATTCATGTAATAACTATTGGAATTGATGGGCAATTTAAAATAATTTTTAAGCAAAATATTGGCATATTAAAACAATGCAAAATAAAAGAATAGATTTCTCAGTTGCCAAATAACTGTTGACAACAGTTTTAACATTTTATTTCTCCTATCGAATCAATCAAGAATAAACAGTAACCAAAACTACTAGCTTTCGGAGGTTATTAAGATATGACTGGTAATTAAGATAAATAGGGAGATTGGTACTTAAGAATGTAAGAAGTTGAAAGTCCACTATGGATTGTGATGAAATCTAATGACATAAATCACTATACTAAATTAAATTGAAAAAAAATTTTTTTAGAATATGTGGTTAAAATAGCATTTTAGTTTTTAATGAATCTTAATGCCCCTTTTTATACTAAAAATTCTAGTATTCTTATACTAGAATTAAAATTAACATAGGTAATTAAATGATTTATTATCTAAAGTGTAAAATTAAATTATTTAGGTACTCATACCTATATAGCTTTTACCTTTTTAGGTACAGGATTTTGTCTTTTTTTTACCACTATATTGCTAATACTACGAAATGTTTTTCCATACTTTTACATATTTTATTGATTTTTTACAGAGAGGAAAGGAGAGGGATAGAAAGTCAGAAACATCGATGAGAGAGAAACATCGATCAGCTGCCTCCTGCACACTCCCCACTGGGATTGTGCCCGCAGCCAAGGCACATGCCCCTGACCGAAATCCAACCCGGGACCTGCCAGTCCGCAGGCCGATGCTCTATCCACTGAGCCAAACCAGTTTCGGCTATACTTTTAGAACTCATTAAATATTTGATAAATAACAGAGGATCCATATTTCTATTCAAAAATTAAAAAAACAAAAGTACATTATAAGTTCTATTTCTTGGCCTCATTTTATGAATCTTTTTTTTTTTTTTGACAGTTAAAGGACTGCAACGTCATTGCAACAAAGTTAGTTCTAATATTGGATGACTTATTATGGGTTTTGACGGATTCTCAGTTGAAGGCTATGGTACAATATGCAAAATCTCTTAGTGAAGCAATAGAAAAATCAACAGAACAAAGGAAGAGTATGGCTTCTGAACCTACACAGGTATGCTATTAAGTTAACAGGAACAAAAACTCTTCCTATGAATGGTTTAAAAAAACAGAATGGTTGTTTTGTTTATGTGAAATAGATTATAGAGGAGAAAGGAAGGAAAAGAAAAAGAAACATTGATGTAATAGAAAAATATCCGTTGGTGTTTCACATACAGTTCTAAGGTTAATATATCAGATCAGAATATGTATGCAGAATTGTTTTAGGCTATTAGAGGTACACAAACTATTATATCTATACACTTCACTAATATTCTGTGTTTTTTCTCTTGGGAGAGAAAGGATCTTGAACTTAAAATCTTTTTTTTAAAGTTTTTATTGTCTAAAGTTTTACATATGTCTTCTTTTTTTCCAATTAACCCCCCCTCCCCCCCAGCCATTCCCACCCTGGGCAAGTCCCCTCCGCCCCAGTGCCTGTGTCCATTGGATATGCTAATATGAATGCATGCAAATCCTTTGGTTGCTCTCTAACTCCCGCCTCCCCTGCCATTTGTCTCTGGATCTATTCTTGTTCATTGAACTTAAAATCTCTTATGTCTCTTCCACTTTCTGGCTTCTTTAGATATCCAAGTTCAAAGACACACCACATCTTCTAAGAGGCACTAGAGCACTTACACGAGTGCTTTTACAAAGAAGTGATTAATTTCTACAGGATATATCATAGTGTATTAGTATACAGCTGACGTATGGTATAGGGCTCACATTTCTTTTTTCTTTAATAGATAGAACTAATAATAGTCAAATAAATAAACTGTCTTTAATAGTTAATAAGTATGTTTTCTAAGACAAGAAAGACTATAAATGTGTAAATATAACTATTCAATTATTTACCAACACATTTTGGTTCATATTCAAATTGTGTATAGTTGATGCAAAAGAAAATGTATTAGCTTATTTCTCATCACTGTTCTTAAGAATATTTAAGTTTTCTTGTGTGGGAATTGCAGATGTTTAACCTGCAGTGCTAAGCAATATTGAACCTTTTAGAGCTCCACAGCAGTCCCGTCTGCGCAGCAAGTGAAGTCACCCCAGGCTTCCAATGCTCCTGACCTAAGTGATGCAATTGTGAAACTGTTCAGTGACTTCGATGTCAGAGAAACCTCCCATCATTTAGTGATTTCTCATCTAGACCTCCACATATGTGACGATATTCATGCTAAAGAAAAAGGTAACCAAAGCTGCTTATTTTAAACTGTTTTGGTTTTTCTAGAATTAACTCTAACAATGGATTGTTTATTATGTGGTATGTGCTATAATTGGTCATAACTTTATCATTCATAAGAGATACATGCATGAAAGGTATAATGCTAAATAAACATTATAGATTGCAGTACATTGAGCTCCATAGAAACAGCATCTGAGCAAGTGGGAGCTGGCGGGCACTGGTGACTGTGCTGCTGAGGAAAAGGAGATCCTGAGAAGCTAAGAGGCAAAATGTCATCATATGCTTGCTTTGTGCAAACTTGCAGGAGGAGTGCAAGGAGAAACCTCTAGGTGCTTCAGTCAACTTCTCCGAGTTTCCTATGAAGTGCTCAAAGAGGTAGAAGACCATGTCTTTTTTTTTTTTGCAGTATACCTTAGATTTAATAGTAGTACATATGTTTTCCTCCCCCCCGCATTGTCCTCCCCCCAGCCTCCCCTACCCCCCAGCACATGTCCCCACCTGCCCACCCCCCCCCCCGGCCCAGTGTCTTGCATCCACTGGTTATGCTCACATGCATGCATACAAGTCCTAGACCATGTCTTAATGCCGGGTCTTTCTCCAGCATCTAGAAGGGTCAAGAATCTGGAGAAGGCGTTGTGTGTAAATTAATAAAGAGACTAGAAATATAAAGTTTGTAATTCATGGGGGAGCCAGAGAAAGCTTAGCTGTACTAGCTAAATTCTATCTCCTGATCCAGGGCTTTTTTTAAATCCCACATTTTCCCCTATAGCAAAGTAGATAACCATATCAAAGGTAAAGTTTAGTACACAATAAACATTGTCAGATTGGGGGAACTGCCTTCTGCTGTTCAGGTGTTTGGCCAGCAGGAGGCAATAACATGTAGATTAAAATGCCCTCAGCTGTCTGGTAACAGGCAATAATATATGCAGATCTTCAGGTTCGGGGAAATGCCTTCGGCCTTTCCAGCAGGCCATAAGATGTATTAAGCTCTGCTCAATATAGACTTCTTGCATTTATTATGACATACTGGAATTAGCCTCCAGCAATATCTGCTAAAGAGAAAGGGAAATTTGCAGACACGGCATAGGTGGACAAGGCCTGTTAATGAAAGAGAAATGAAAACTTATATCCCTCCTAAAGGGGAAACAAAAAGAAGTTCAAGGATCTCAACGCACCCAAGAGGCCGCCTTCTTCGGCTTTTTTCTTGTTTTGTTCTGAGTATCACACAAAAATCAAATTAAAATGACCATTCTGGCCTGTCCATTGGTGATGCTGCAAAAAAGCTGGGAGAGAGATGGAATCACACTGCTGCAGATGACAAGCAGCCTGATGGGGAAAAGGCTGCTAAGCTGAAGGAGAAATATGGAAAGGAAATTGCTGCGTACTGGGCTATGGGGAGAGCCTGATGTGGCATAGAAGATAGTTGTCACAGCTGAGAAAAGCAAGAAAAAGAAGGAAGAGGAGGGAGGTGAAGAGGATGATGATCAGGAGAAAGAAGAAGATGATGATGATGATGAATAAGTTAGTTTTAGCACAGGTTTTTTTTTTTTTTTCCTTTCTTTTTCTTGTCTATAAAGTAGTTAACTGCCCTGTATACCACTCACTCATTTTAGAGAGAAATAAAATGAAATGTAAGTCTGGGTAAGATTTGTTTTTAAACTGTACAGAATCTTTTTTTATATAGTTAACACACTGGTACTACTGAATGTGTCTTTTAGATGGCCCTGTCTTAGTATTTTCTTTAAAAAAAAAAATATATATATATATATATATATATATATTTTTTTAATTGATTTTTTTACAGAGAGAAAGGGAGAGTGATAGAAAGTCAGAAACATTGATGAGAGAGAAACATCGATCAGCTGCCTCTTGCACATCTCCTACTGGGCATGTGCCCGCAACCACGGTACATGCCCTTGACCAGAATCGAACCTGGGACCTTTCAGTCCGCAGGCCGACGCTCTATCCACTGAGCCAAACCGGTTTCGGCCTGTCTTAGTATTTTCAGTTGCTACTAACCTTGCCTGCTATACATTATGGGAATTGTAAATTAGCATGGACATTTAAAGCAGGTTCTTGGTGCACAGCACAACTTGGTTATATGTGAGGATGGTAGTATTTTCATCTTCAGTTGTCTCTGATGCCATTAATACGAAATAATTGTTGTTTTGTAACTGAATAGCACTCTGTAATTTAAAAAAAGTTGCAGCTGTTTTTCTGACATTCTGCATGCCTCTAAGTAAATACAGTATTTTTATTAAAAAATAAATATTACGTATTAGTATGAAATGTTATTTTGCTTTAGTATTTAGTACTTCAGCACAATTATTAGCTATTAATGCTAATAAAATTAAGTTTAAATAAAATTAAAGACTTAGTAGATGACATCCTTGGAGGAGGATGAAATATTAGACTTACCTTTGAATTAACCTTTTTATAATTTTGAATTGTCCCTAAATTAAATTGTTGTCCATACTCAGCATATAATTTGCACATGTATTGTCATCTTGGAGGTTTATATTTTTCTGACCCCATGTGCATGTAAATACAATTGTGTGGATGTTTAATACTTCTTATGTCTCTTCCTCCCAATATTCTAGATTTAGTTAGGAAGCTAAATTTCACTTAAGAAGGTTTTTTTTCCCCTTTTTAGCTTTTATTTCTTTTACTTTTTCTTATTTAGTAGACAAAGGTTCTAGATCACTTTGAAAAACCGTGGTTCCCTAATCTAGATTCTGGGGCATTTCTCTGTCAGAGAGTGTTCCTGGCCCAAAGTGTTGAAAGGAGTCAGCAGGTAGTCCTATCTTTTGGACAGTGGTTCTCAAACTTTGGCGAGCATGAGAATCAAGCTTAGGGTTTTTTAAAAATAAGGATATCTGACCGATGTCCCACAGACCTGAATCAGAATGATAACTGTGACAGTTGCTGCTCTGGGTTTTAAAGGCTGTGAGAGTGAATATGCACACTGATCCTGGTTACTTAGCAGTAGAAAACATCTTGCCTTCATCATTTAGGATCAAAGGGTAGAGCATAAAAGTAAAGGATATTTGGAATTTGGAGAGGGTTTGTTGTCCGTCCTTTTTGTCATTTGGCATAGTTGCTATCTTCTGTTTTAGTGATTTGGAAGGAAAATTAAAACAAAGCCAAAATGACAAAAAGAGGGGTCAAAGTTAAATAATAAGCAAAATAACAGATATAAGTGTTTTCTAAGCTCTTTTATTCCTTACTTTATGTATTCCCTCAGAGAATAAGCTGAATGACGTTACTTAAAGGAAAGCCCATCTACCAAAACACAGTATTGCTGTTGTACAGATGTGTAATTAGTTCTCTGTTCTTCTAAAATCCAGAAAGTTCTAAAATGTTTCTTCTTAGTTTTGTGAAAAACTTGCTGGGAGAACTACTTAAACACATTGCTATTTATCATCTTTATTTTACCCACTTTGTGTCAATATTTGAGCTTTGCTGCAGAATTACTAGTTTTTAATACTTAGTGCTGCCTTAGAATCTGCTTAGAATATGATATGCCTTGCATACACACACACACACACACACACCCCATATTACTTTCATAAAATATTTTTTAAAAACCTGAATTCTGAAACATTTGGCCAGGAGTTTTAAATGAGTGGTTGTAAGTCTATACCAGAAATTCTACTAGTTGAAATAAATTAGAGTTATCAAATGAATGTAGAGAGTGCATACATAGTTTGTGTCTTAATTTGTATTTGATTTGTCCATGCTATTTTAAGATTTGATTTGTTGTGTTGGAGTTACACTAACTTAGGTACTTCTGACCTTAATTTAGTTATGTGATCTTGGACAGCTTACACAACCTAGTAGACTCAGTTTCTTCTTCAGTAAGAAAAAAGATGGTATAGTATAGTAGTAAATATTTCCTGGATTCGAAACCAGCTCTACACTTATTAACTGTATGACACTGGCCTGTTTTACTTAACTTTTTTGTGTCTTAATTTCTTTTTTTTTCTTTAAATTTTTATTGTTCAATTTATTAATTACATTGTTCCCTTTTTCCCCCTATAGCTCCCCTCCCACCCTTCACCCTCACTCCCCCCACCACTGTCCTCTCCCATAGGTGCATGATTTTTGTTCAGTCTCTTGCTGTACTTCGCACACCCCTTTTCTCCCCAAGAATTGTCAGTCCATTCCCTCTCTATGTCCGTGATTCTGTTACATTCACCAGTTTATCCTGTTCATCAGCTTATTAATTCACTTGATTTTTAGATTCATTTGTTGATAGATGTATATTTGTTGTTCATAATTTACACTTTTATCTTTTTCTTCTTCCTCTTCTTAAAGAATATCTTTCAGCATTTCATATAATATTGGTTTGGTGGTGATGAAGTCCTTTAGCTTTTTCTTATCTGCGAAGCACTTTATCTGACCTTCAATTCTGAATGATAGCTTTGCTGGATAGAGTAATCTTGGTTGTAGATTCTTGCTGTTCATCACTTTGAATATTTCTTGCCACTCCCGTCTGGCCTGCATCGTTTCTGTTGAGAAATCCGCTGACAATCGTATGGGTGCTCCCTTACAGGTAACTAACTGTTTTTCTCTTGCTGCTTTTAATATTCTCTCTTTGTCTTTTGCTCTTGGCATTTTAATTATGATGTGCCTTGGTGTGGTCCTCTTAGGGTTCCTATATATTGGGGTTCGGTGTGCTTCTTGGACTCCTAAATCAATTTCTTTCACCAGGTGTGGGAAGTTTTCGGTCACTGTTTCGTCAAATAGGTTTTCATTGTCTTGCTCTCTCTCTTTTTCTGGCACCCCTATAATTCGGATGTTGGTATGCTTGAGGTTGTCACAGGGACCCCTTACACTATCTTCAATTTTTTGGATTCTTTTGGTTTCTTGCTTTTCCAGCTGAGTGGATTTTACCTCTTTGAATTTCAAATCTTTAACTTGGTTCTTGGGGTACTCTAGAGTACGTTTAGGTCTTTGTATAATATTTTCTATTTCAGTCAGTGTATGCATAATTTCTGGTTGGTCCTTTTTAATATCCTTGAGGGTCTCGTTCATATCCTTGAGGGTCTCGTTCATTTTCTTGTAGGTCTCATTCATTTCCTTGTAGGTCTTGCTTATTTCCTTATAGGTCTCGGCCTTTTTAGGAGCCTCTTGAGAAGCTTTATAACCATGGTTTTGAATTCCATGTTCAGTCGTTTTTTTTCCTCCATTTCTTTCACATCTGATTTCTTTCCATGTCTCTGCATGGTGGCTGCTTCCCTGAGTTGGTCAATTAGCTTTTTGTGGTAGATGTCCTACAAGGGACAGTGGCTCAGCCTCCCCAGTTACCTGAGGTGGATATGGGTTGCAGAGTCTGGTTGAAGTTAAGCCCAGGTTAATCGTTGTTAGCACTAGGAGGGGTTGACCTCCAGGCCAATTGTCTGTGAAGCTCAGTTGTGCTCAGGTTGGATGGGCAGAGTCTCCGGGCCAAGGAGACAGCGTCAGCTCCGCCCTTTGCAGCCCCAGGGACTCTGTGCCGGTGGCAACGGCCGCCAGCACCTCTGAGAGAGAGCCGCTGCTGAGCTCCACTGGCTGCCGGAGAATTCAGCGTCTCTTCAAATGAGTCTGCACACCCAGTGTCTCACCCAGGGTCCCAAAACAATGCAGTCTGGTGGTTTTCTGAACGAGAGAGTAAGTCACGAGTGCTCTCTGCGCAGTCACACAGCTGTACTGTTCCCAAGTTCATGGGCACTCCACACAAGCTCGCCTTCTCCGCAAGCCGGCAGGCCCCTGCAGCACCCGAGCTTCAGCGTGCCCTCCTACTGTCCAGTTTTTACCCCGTATGATTGTGGGTTCCCTGGATTTCGCCCAGAGCTGGGGAATCAGTCCAGTGGGCCGACTTTGTCTCCCCCATTCGAGAAAACTGGCCTGGTTTTCAGCCGCCCGCCCTATCCGCTGGCGCCTGTTCCAAACCTCTCTCTCCACGTATCTTCAACGCTGTCCTTAGCCGCTCCTCTGAGTCACAGTGTCCTATCTTCTCATTTATTTGTGGAATTTTCACTCAGCCAGCTTTCTGGTGATTCTGGATGGTGTTTGTTCTTTCGTTAAGTTGTAGTTTTGGACTTGCTGTGTGGGGCAGCAAGATAGGTGTTTACCTATGCCGCCATCTTGTTTCTCTCCCGTCTTAATTTCTTTATTTAGAAAATGGGCATACTACTAATAACAGTACCTTTCTTATGGGGTTCTTATGAAAAGCAAAAGAGTAAGTATACCTAAAGTATTTAAAACAATGCTTGACATGTGGTTAGGGCTATAAATATGAAAGTTGATGGCATCCTCATTTTTAATGCTAGTACCTTGCAAGTGATTGGGGCTCAATACTTATTAGATTGAATTGCATTTCCTAAAAAATCCTTAATGTATTATTCATTATAACAGAGAGACAGTTTTTACTGCTTAAACTGTAAGTATGGCAAATTAAGTGTTTCTGATATTTGCTTAATATTCTTTTCACTTTCTCTCAAATCCATCTTTTTCTTTTCCCAGAGTCAGATAGACGTATTACTGGAGGGGCTATGCAACTGTCTTTTACAAAACTGACTATAGATTATTATCCTTATCACAAAGCAGGTATGTATAACAATTTCTTTAAATGACATAAATCTTGCATTATATTATAAAACCAACTTATTTTATTTTGTTTTAATGTAATTTTCTTATTTTAAGAAAAATGATTTTAAATATAATGCTACTTGCAATAAACCTTAATACTTGAAGAAAAACTATCTTAAATATAATAGTGTTACATGCCATAAACATGTTATTTAAGAAAAATGATCTTACATATAATATTAAAGCAATATACATTAATATTTCAAGAATAAAAGGATTTTAAGTATAATCATATTACCAAAACCATACTAACATAGTATGATATCATCAACATTGTAGGAAATATTGAAGATCTGCAAATAGCAGGATTACTTATATTATATTCTAGAATATTTTTTTCCTTTGCCTCTATTTTTCTTCATTAGTTTATGTTGTTCATTATATTCCCCAGTGAGTGACATCATCTGATATTTTTCTCTCTCCGACTAGCTTATTTCACTTAGTATGATGCTTTTAAAGTCTCTTTTGTTGGATATGATTATTGCTACTCCAGCTTCTTTTTCTTTTCCATTTCCATGGAAAATTTTTCTCCATTCCTTCACTTTCATCCTGTGTGTGTCTTTTGTTTTGAGGTGGGTCTCTTGTACACAGCATATAATTGGGTTTTGTTTTTGTATCCATTCAGCTACCCTACACCTTTTGATTCAAGCACTTAACCCATTTACATTTAGGTTATTATTGAGAGGTACTTATTTATAGCCCTTTCAATTCTGTATGGCTGGGTTTCTCTCTCTGTTTCTTCTTCTCAGCAATCCCTTACAGCAATCCCTTTAGCATTTCTTGTAATGCTGGCTTGGTGGTGATGAACTCCTTTAGCTTTTTTTTTTGTTTGGAAAGCTCTTTATTTGACTGTCTGTTTGGATGATAGCCCTGCTGAATATTGGTCTCAGATCCTTGCTTTCCATTAGCTTGAGTGCTTAATGCCATTCCCTTCTGGCCTGTAGAGTTTCTGATGAGACATAGGTGTGAGCCTTATGGGAACTCCTTTGTAGGTAACAGTTTTCTTTTCTCTTGCTGTGTTTAATTTTTGGCATTTTAATTATGATGTGTCTGGGCTTGGGTATGTTTGAGTTCTTATTTGGGGTTCTCTGTGCCTCCTGAACTTGTGTGACTTTTTACTTTACCAGGTTAAGGGAGTTTATTTCTTCAAATACCTTCTCTATGCCTTTCTCTCTTTCTGCTTCTTCTGGCACACTTACTATTCTAATATTGTTCCATTTCACATTGTCCCACACTCCCTTAAGCTGTCCTTCTGGTTTTTAATTGATTTTTTCTTTTTGGCTCTGTAATTGAGTGATACTTTCAATCTGTCTTTCATTTTACTGATTTAATCCTCAGCTTCCCCTATTCTGCTGTGTATTGCTTCCAGTGTGTTCTTTATTTTTGTTGTGTCATTCTTTTTTTTTTTTTTTTTGAGTCTTAGTTTCAATGTCCAACTGTTTTGAGGCCCAGTTTCAATGTCAAATAGTTCTTTATGTGCACATGTCAGCAATGGTATCCAGCTGGTGGACACATGGTGGCAATGCAAGTTCCATCCTCTCTGGTTTGGTCCTGGGCTGCCTGCAGCCACGCATAGCTGCTGACTGCTAGCATGGCAAGATGTCGTCAGTGTCCCCCATCTCTGGACCATCCTCGTGACTGGAGCAGACCCGTCAGTTCCTCACTGTCGCAGGAACCCACATGGTCTTAGAGTTGTTCTCTGCAAACACACAAACACATTCTCGACCAAAAGTTAACAAAGGGATCCTCTCTGCAAATTAGACTTGGGATTCTTTTTATTTTTGCCTAAATGATTTTTCTTTGGTTTATTGTGACACCATGTGTGTTTTTCATTGATGTCCTGCTGTTGATATTACAAATGGAATTTACTTTTCTGGAGTAAGAATTTCCTAGATGTATTTTACTTATAGGGTATTTTTCCTTACATGATATTACCCCACTATTCCTCCCTCCCCCCTTTTTTTTAATTAATAGGGGCTATTGGAAATTTTAGATTGCGGTCTTGGTATGTTATGTCATTCTTTATCTTAGACTGTTCTTTTTCTTATAATTGCTGTATCTTTTTTCACACTTTTGAGCATTTTTAACATCATTACTCTGAACTCTGTTTAGATAAATTCCTTATCTCTGCTTCATTTATCTCTTCTTTTGGAGAATTCGCTAGTTCTTTCATCTGGGGGTTGTTTCTTTGTTTCCTCATTTTGGTTATCTGTTTGGGTTTGTGACTATGTATTAGGTAAATCCTCTACACCCCTCAATCTTTAGTGCTGGACAGTATGAAAAGATTCGAAGCCTCCAGACACCACCTCTATCTACAGATTAATAGGATTTCAACTTGAATTGCCTCTGAGGCAGTGGTCCTCAGGTGAGAGTTTTTTTCAACAGGATGGGAGGGATGGTTGATTCTGCCCGAAGGCTAATTGTTACTTTTAATCTCCTAAGTGGCTTCAGGGCAGATGTCTATTTGGGAAAGATGTCCTGACTGTGTGAGGGAATGACTTAGCCCAGGAAATTTGGGGTGTCTGTCTTCTGAGTTCTTTAACCCAAGTCCCCGGTCCTGGATTCTTCTCTCACAGCTCCAGTCCACTTCACCCTCCCTCTGCTAGAGCACAAGGTGGGTGGCTCCACAGGGATTTTTGTGTGTTGGCCCTTTAAAAATGCCCAAATTTTCAGTTGCCTCTCCTTGGCAAACAGCACCCCACTGCTTTTCACAGCTAGATGTTAAGTGGGTACCGTCTTCAGTTTGGTGCTCTCTGCTGGGTAGGCCAGCTTCTGGATTAGATCCCAGAGTTCTCAGTGGCTCCCCCCCCCCCACACACACACAGCTGAGATATCTCTCCCAGACTTCAGTTGCCATCTGTGGGTGCCCAGCCAGCCCTTTGTTGCCAACGCTCCTCCTACCAGTCTCCATGCGGTCTCCACCTTTGGTTCTTGGGTATCTGGGTTTTCTCCTGTGAGTTTTCTGTTGATTATTCAGGAAGTATTTCCGTATAATTCCAGCTTGTCCCCCTCCCCTGATAGAAGTCTTCACTGCATTTTTTTCTTTAGAATTGAAATGAAGACAAAGGGCTAAATTAGCCATCCTCTCTATTCTTTTTCTCCAAATTGCACTAGAAAGATAAAGTCAGCCCTTTCATTCCTCTTTGTGTGTAATGTAATTTTTATTTTATTATTTTTTTTATTTTTATTTTTTTAATATATATTTTAATGATTTTTTACAGAGCGGAAGGGAGAGGGATAGAAAGTCAGAAACATGGATGAGAGAGAGACATCGATCAGCTGCCTCTTGCACGCCCCCTACTGGGGATGTGCCCACAGCCAAGGTACATGCCCTTGACCGGAATCGAATCCGGGACCCTTCAGTCCGCAGTCTGACACTCTATCCACTGAGCCAAACCGGTCTCGGCTGTAATGTAATTTTTAAAGATAAAGGAGATCAAGGCATTTGTTCCCCCCCACTATAGTATCTTACCAAGAAAATATAATTGCCATAGGAAATATTCATGCATTTTATATTGAGGTTTACATAAATTATTAGAAAGTGTAATTGTTAG
The DNA here is from genome assembly GCA_027563665.1 of Antrozous pallidus. Lineage (NCBI taxonomy): Eukaryota > Metazoa > Chordata > Mammalia > Chiroptera > Vespertilionidae > Antrozous > Antrozous pallidus. The sequence continues at coordinate 103,533,124 of CM050513.1, read as the reverse complement.
AAATTGGTGATAATCTAAATAGCTAATTTAAAACTTAAAAAAAATCATAGTATTAATGATACATATTTGTGCTACTTCGTTGTTACCCATAAAAGTTTATTAATCAATGTGTTTGAATTTTTAAATGATATTTTTAGATACTTAAAAAATTTTTTAAAAATAGAATTTAAAGCAAAAGGATAACAAAGATTTTAGCTAAGTCATAGAAGTCCAGGTACATTAAAATTTTTTTTCTCTATTTTTGAAATCTTGTCAATAAATAAGATTTAATTAGGCTCCTTAATAATCAAATATTGATAGGGTCTTCACCTCAAATAATTAATAAAAGCAAAAGAATGTATTTTTATGGCCAAATTAAATAATTTGACCTTGTTTGTGCACATCTCTGCATTTTGGTGGTATGTGGCTTTTTAAAAAAATATATTTTATTGATTTTTTTTTTTTTACCGAGCGGGAAGTAGAGAGATAGGAATTAGAAACATCAATGAGAGAGAAACATTGATCAGCTGCCTTCTGCACACCTCCTACTGAGGATGTGCCCGTAACCAAGGTATATGCCCTTGATTGCAATCGAACCTGGGACCATGCAGTCCACAGGCTGACGTTTTATCCACTGAGCCAAACCGGTTAGGGCTGGCTTTTTGTTTTTAATTAACACAAGTAACTGAGTTTTCTAGAATTTTAAAAAGTGATAAAATTTTTCTGTTTACAATTTTTTATCTCCCATTGTTTGTCTTTTCTGTATCAGTACCTGACAGGTTTTAAATATTATACTATTTGTTTTCATTTTTGTTAGAGGGGGTTTTTTCCTTATATTTTACTTCTCCAGATTCATAAGTTAGTTACATATACCTAAAATACTTTTAACAATAGAAATCATTCATATTGTGAGGTAAAACTTTCAGTTATAGATTTTCGTTTCTTCACCCTTTTACATATATATTACTTTCATTAGTTGCTACAGAGAAACATAATCCTGATTTTTAAATTTTTTTCTGTAAAAAAGTTTTATAAAGATATATCTTTGTGACTGATGTCCATTTTGGAAATTTTTATCAATTTCTTCAGTTTTTTAAATAATCCTCGTCATCTTTATGGATAAGTTTTTGTTATTCACTTTTCAATAGATCTTTGTGGTGAAAAGACTATTTTCTCTGCTGGTGTTCTCTGGGATTCTGTGTGGTGGAGCTATGCCAGGTGATGGAGCATTCAGTGAAGGTACCACCAGCTGTGCTGTTTCCATTGGAAACTTTGAGTGACATTTTAGCAAGGGTTGCTTCTAGGTGGAATCCTCCCAGATTAATTCCTTTTGATCTTCTTTCCCTCTATTCCAAATGTTTGTTCATATTTTCTAGGAACACTAAAATCTTTAGTAGGTTAAGGCTATAAATTTATTGGGAAATTGAAGAATACCTTGAGAATATGAATAAAATCTCACTAAAAGTATAATAGAATAAATGAAAACGGTGACCTTTTCAGTGTAATTTCTTGTTATTCATTTTACAGGAGATAGTTGCAATCATTGGATGTATTTTAGTGATGCAACCAAGACAAAAAATGGATGGGCTGACGAGTTGTTACATGAATTTGAGTGCAACGTTGAAATGCTTAAACAGGCTATAAAGGATCATAATGTAGGTTCACCTCCTAAATCCCCAACACATGCCTCTCCCCAGCACACACAAACAGGTATTTTACCTATAACAACATTATGGCATTTCCCTGATATTGTGTAAATGGCATTCCCTTGGTAATTGTATTTACTAGAGGCCCGGTGCATGAAATTCGTACACAGTGGAGGGGGGGGGGGGATCCCTCAGCCCAGCCTGCACCGTCACAATCCAGGACTGCTGGCTCCCAACCGCTTGCCTATCTGATTGCCCCTAACTGCTTTTGCCTGCCAGCCTGATCACCCCCTAACCATTCCCCTACCAGCCTGATTGATGCCTAACTGCTCCCCTGCTGGCCTGATTGCCCCTAACTGCCCCCCCCTGCTGCCTGTTACCCCTAACTGCCCTTCCCTGCTGGCCTGGTCACCCCTAACTGCCCTCCCCTGCAGGCCTGGTTCCCTCCCCGCTCCCAGCTGCCTTCCCCTGCAGGCCTGGTCCTCCCAACTGTCCTCCCCTGCAGGCCTGGTCATCCCCAACTGCCCTCCTCTGCTGGCCCAATCGCCCCTAACTGCCCTCTCCTACAGGCCTGATTGCCCCCAACTGCCCTCCCTTGCAGGCCTGGTCCCTCCCAAATGCCCTCCCCTGCTGGCCATCTTATTGAGGCCATCTTGTGTCCACATGGGGGAGGCTATCTTTGACCACATGGGGGTGACCATCTTGTGAGTTGGAGTGATAGTCAATTTGCATATCACCATTTTATTAGATAGGATGGCATTACCCTGATAGTGTGTGTGTGTGTGTGTTCATAAAATGCTATTTTCCATGAATAAGTATTGTGTTTAATTAGTGTATGAAAATCCTGCATCTCATTCAGACCATAGGTATATGGAATGAAGCACTTTTTAAAAATATATAAGGCTAATACCCAGATAGAATATTTGACTCTTAAATGGTAAGACTTCTCTTATTAATAAATATTTCAGCCAAAAATTATCACATGAGAGTACCTTAAATGTGATGTGATTCCTGGTTAAGGGATAATCAACATGAAAAAATAATCACAATAACTTAACATTTTTATATCAATTTATATATAAAGTATTTTCACATACCTCATTTGAGAGTCAGAGTTTATCTTTATTTCTAGTAGCTGTCATAATACTAAAAGAATGACTGTTAGAAAAAAAATTTGTAGTCAACTGAGAGGATTTTTTTCTTTCCCACAGAGAAAGACTCAACTGTGAAAGGAACTTCCAGAATACCTTCAGTATTTCCTCAACAGTCCAAAGCTAAGTTAATGTCTAGTTCTATTGTGGTTAGACTTGCAGATTTCAATATATATCAGGTATGTTTCACTTTGTAAGTTAAATCTTCTGATAAATACGTTTAGTATCTTCTGCAAACAACCTTTCCAAACTAATGCCACCTTTTTGTTTTAAAACATCTTGATTAGTTTTGTGAAGAGAGTAAGTTAGATAGGATAGAAAATACTAGTTCATTTAATTTCTCAGTGTATAGTTTCCCAGGGTTAGGCACATTGTGCAGTTAAGCTCGAGTCCTTTAAATTGCCAAGTTTGCACCAGACTTCTGATAGCAACTGCAAGTTCAGGGGTTTCCATAAACTGCCCACTGATTGGAGAATTCCCTGGAAAAATTCACAGAACTCCCTGAAATCAATTACAGAGTTACATTTATTACAGGGGAAAGAATACGAATTAGAACTGGCTATAGGAGGAGAGCATAACACGGAGCCTGGGAGGGTTGTAAATTCAGAAATTGCTCTTTTCCTCAGGACACCTTAGCCTCTTAACTTGGACACATAATAGTATGCATGAAATATTGCCCACGTAGTTGAATTCAGTCTCTAGGTAGATTGATACCCCCTGACCCAAGGTGTCCACCCAGTACTGAGGCAATCAAAACATGGCCAGTCCCACTCTGAGACCTTTAGTGGGCATAAACTATCATGTTGTGGTCCCGGGGTCATCCACCATGAATAGGCAATTCCAGTAGCCTAGAATTGCCTCCCAGGGGCAGGGACAAAGGCCAGACCTCTCTCTGTAGTCCAGATTCCTTATTACACAATTGTCTTAGTGGAAGAAACTAAATACCTTTTTGCTTTATTAACTACCACGTATTGTCATAATTTTATAGCTAAGAACTCTATATCCTATCCACGAAAATATTATTCAGGTTGTAATCTCACAACATGGTCTGACCTCATAGACCAACACAATAGAATATGTGATGTATATTTTAAAAATAAAACGAAGTATTTCAGATGTATATTAGCATTTATGAAATGTTCTCATTTATTTTGATAAGGCTGACTTTGAACTTGCTTTTACCTGAAAAGTTTTCATTTTACTCATTGGTTTTCAGTTGAGGCCAGTTTTGCTCCCCAGGGGGTATTTGGCATTGCCGAGTACAATTTTGGTTGTCACAGTTGGAGGAGGTTGCTGCTGACATTAGTGGGTAGAGACCAATGATTCTGCTTAACATTGTACAACATACTGGATGGCCCCCACAGTGAAGAATTATCTGGCCCTAAGTGGTGCCAATTTTGGGAAATCCTGGTTTAAGAGTTTATTTTGATTTTTATTGTGCAATTGCTCCTTTCTTTATATTCTATGTGTAGTGCCTTTCATTGGGGAAGCAGACTTTAAATTAGGAAGGAGATTTAATGAATTTAAATGGCAGTGAATTACTCATAATCTCACATGGTTGAAGGTAAAATACGGTAAAGAAATATATGCATATACAAATACACTAAAACAAAACAACAGTAACTGGAAGAAAATAAAATAGAATGTTCGTTCCATTTTTAATAACTTTCTAACTATTAAAGGAAAAGGGGAATAAGCCATTGACTATTAAAAAATAACTTGACACTTTGACTTGAAAGGATTTATTTTCATATATGCAGAGAAAAGCTTCTTAATTAGATAATGTAAGGAATTAACAAATTTATAGATTACAAATAATGAAAAGGTTTCATTAGCAATTTACATAAGGGAAAACAAACTTGAAAAAGGATTTCACTTTGTGTGAGAAATATACATGTTTCTTAAATGAATGAAAAAAATAACTTACAGATACATCTCTAGTCTACTAAGAAAGCTTAAATAAGTGAAATTGATAAAACTCTATTGGTTGGACTTTGGGGAAATTAGTATATACGTTTTTAATATAATTACAAATCATGAGTTTTGGGGTTAGTATGAGAACCTTCAAACTAATAGTATATTTTTAATAATTTAAAGGATTTGAGAAGCATAATTGTATTATTTTTACTGTAAAATATATATATAACAAAAATTACCATCTTAATCATTTTTAAGTGTGCAGTTCTTTGCCATTAAGTATATTCACACGATGGTACTACTGTCACCACTGTTTATTTTTATAATTTTTTATCATCTCAAACTAAAACTATATATAGTACTTTCCTTAATAAAGAAATTCGAGTAGAGAATTACTATAAACTATATGTTAGAAAAGCTTTTTAACCTTGTGGACTTAGAACTATGTCCAGACCCTAATTAACTTATTTGTATTATCTTATAAAAATATTCTGTTATTTTAAGGCTCAAAATAATAAGTTGGTGAGGAATGTTGTACGAGTTGATTTTTTAATTGATAATATTCCAAAGAGATTATAGTTTTCTGAATAGTTTAAAAATAACTTAATGTGAAATTAATTATATAATAAAATTTTTATTGGAAATTAACTGTTCATAAATTATTAGAAGCAGTTTTAAGAGTTTGAAGTGATGTTTAACATACATAAGTTCTTTGGAAAGGGTTTTGATACTCAGTGTTACTTTAGGAAATTTAATTATATTTTTAGGTCTCTACAGCAGAACAATGTCGTTCTTCCCCCAAAAGTATGATTTCTTGCAATAAAAAATCCCTGTATCTTCCACAAGAAATGTCAGCTGTCTATGTAGAATTCACAGAATATTACTATCCAGATGGAAAGGATTTTCCAAGTAAGAGGTTTCCTATTTTGTTATCATTTGTTCATTACTTGGGAAGTTGTTTGTATTCTTGCTAAGTTTTTTAGTTTTCTAAATGTGAAAAAAGAAACAAAGGTCCGTTGTTCTTTACTCTTGTTATCATTGTGTGTAGTATGCGATTCTAGTATAGCATTTTTATGTATAACTAGAGGTCCCGTGCACGGGATCCCTCAGCCCGGCCTGCACCCTCTTGGAGCCCACAGTCCAAGAGCTCTCAGGATGTCCGACTCATGGCAGGCAGTCAGACATCCCCCGGTGGGAGCGCACTGACCACCAGGGGGCAGCTCCTGTATCGAGCGTCTGCCGCCAGTGGTCAGTGTGCATCATAGCCACCGGTCATTATGCTGTTGGGTCGATTTGCATATTATCCTTTTATTATATAGGATTATTTGTTCTTATGTTCTTTTCCCTCACTAGCTTGTAGGATACTTGATGTCAGGAGTTCCGTGGTATTCATGCTTCATTTTAACCCTAAATTTTTACTTATTTTTATACTTGATGACTGTTTAATGACAGGTAGGCAATTTATAGAATAAAATAATTTTCCCCTTTAGTAAAACTCCGTTTATATTTCTACTATGTAAATATAAAACTGTATTTCATTGAAAAAAAATAATGAAGTTATCCTTTTAGCTACAGAGAATTTTTTGGCCTGGTTTTAATGTCATTTGTGTTTAGTTAAACATATATTACATGAATTTTTATTTGTAACCTACTTTAGTTGCTTAAAGTTAAAGTTATTATACATTTGTATTCTTTGAATGTTAAAATTCCTTTTTGTCTCCATTGATCTAGGAGTCCTTCAAACTAAAATTTGCCTTGTTTATGTGGTGCCTTTTTCATTATTGCAGTTAAAAATAATAATAGTTGAATAGAAGTGTTTAAATGAAATAGGTTATGTTATGGGGAAGAAAAGGTTTTACGTCCTCTTTTCTTTTTTTTTTTAAAATATATTTTATTGATTTTTTACAGAGCGGAAGGGAGAGGGATAGAAAGTCAGAAACATCGATGAGAGAGAGACATCGATCAGCTGCCTCTTGCACACACCCCACTGGGGATGTGCCCGCAGCCAAGGTACATGCCCTTGCCGGAATCGAACCCGGGACCCCGCAGTCCACAGTCCGACGCTCTATCCACTGAGCCAAACCGGTCTCGGCTTACGTCCTCTTTAAGAGTGGGATTTCCAAAGTGGTTTGACCTACTTTACCCATTTGTTCAATATTGACTTAATATAGGCTCTTAGTTTCAAAGGGGATTTCTGATCTCATGCCTTTGTTGTTCATAAAAGGAAGGTAGCCTGCCCTGGGCAGTGGGGCTCAGTTGGGTGTTATCCCGAAACACAAAACGTTGCTGGTTCAATTCCCAGTCGGTGCACATGTCCTGGAGGCAGGCTAGATCCCTGGCTGGGGGTGTGCAGGAGGCAGCTGATAAATGTTTTGCTTTCACATCAATATTTCTCTCTCTAAAATATTTAAAAACAAAAGAGGGTAGCCTGGAAATTACTTTGGAGAAACATAGAACTATCTTACCACTTTAATTTTTGTTTTTGCCAGATTTGAGATCTAATCCTCACCATTTTATGTTTTCCCACAGTCTTTTGTGTGTTATTTGTTTGTTTCTTCTACCTTCCTGACTAAAATGATGAGAAAATTAAAATAGATTAAGACATTTACTCAGCACCTTATAAAGAGTAGAATGGCACAGCTGAAACTCTAAATCGAAATTCATTTCTCCCCACTGTTTCCCCAGGGCATTCACAGCCATTTGTCTGTTATTGGGTAATCCTATTGTTTCCAGCCCTCTCCCACACCTCCCAAAATTGTTTTCCTTAAGTAATGCATCATTGAACTACTAATTTTTCTCCAGAGTGAAGGCTAGTTTCCAGGATGTCTACCTTTTAATCTAGGCTTAATTCTGTCAGTTTTATTAACATGTGCCAAAGGAATTAAAATCTCATTCTATAATCTATACATATTTTTCTGATACAAATATAAAATTTTCCCCCAGCAATTTAAATCTTAGACACCTAGATAACTAGGAGTGGAATTGCTAGGTTATGTTTTAACTGTTTTTTGTTTGTTTGTTTAATATATTTTATTGATTTTTTAAAATATATTTTATTGATTTTTCACAGAGAGGAAGGGAGAGAGATAGAAAGTCAGAAACATCGATGGGAGAGAAACATCGATCAGCTGCCTCCTGCACACCTCCTACTGGGGATGTGCCCGCAACCAAGGTACATGCCCTTGACTGGAATCGAACCTGGGACCTTTCTGTCAGCAGGCCAATGCTCTGTCCACTGAGCCAAACTGGTTAGAGCTTACCTGTTTTTATTATGGAAAATTTTCAAACACACACAAATGTAAAGCAGGTAGTATATTGAATCCCCATGTGTAGGGGTCCATTTTCATTCCTATGTTTCATTTCTTTGTTAAGCTATCTAACTTTAAAAACAGTTATAAATGTAATATATTTATTATTTTTATAAACTGCCAAAAATAAAAAAAATAGCGCATGAGCCTACAATTTAGAGCAACTTCTCCTAAGCACTGCCATAACAAAGCAGCACACACTGAGTGGTTTAACCCAGAGCGGAGGCTCCGGAACCGACAGCAGGTGCCATCGCCAGGTGGGACCAGGGTGTGCGGGAGCAAAGAATTTTCAGTAACCCCCAGCGGCTAGCCCCAATAACAGTGACCAGCGCCCTGCCTTGGTCTGGGGCCCTCCTCTCCCCCACCTGTTCCACCATCCCGCTATCACAGCCGATGCCCTGCTATGCTCTGTGCGTGCCCCCTCGTGGTCAGCGCATGTCATAGCGACTGGTTGGTTGGTTGTTTTTGCTGTTCGGTCTATTTGCATATTAGCCTTTTATTATATAGGATTGTCTCCTTAAAAGCCTTATCTACATGTATATTCACATTCTGAGGTACTGGAGATTAGAACTTAAGCATATCAGTTTTGAGGGGACATAGTTCAAACCATAATAATAAGTAAGTAGAGTGTTGTTCTGTTTTTAATGCATGTTTCTTTTACATATTTGATTTACATCCTGTTCTTTTCTCTTAATTATATGAGCGTATCCCAGGTTTCTCCAAGTTCATTTTAAGTACTTTAATAGCTACATAGTAATTTATTTCCGAAGGAGACCCCCATTAGAAACTGCATATAGATTTTTCTGTTGCTTAGAGCACCAGGTTTCTTCCTCTGTCCCAGATCTCAGTTAGGGTTCTTTCCCTTTGTGCTCTAGCCTTGAGGACCACATTTGCTGTCTAGTCTTTTCTGTGGCTGCCATCATCACTTAATATATACTTGAGATTCCTTGTCCTTTCTTCCCTTTTCAGCATCCCACTTCCTTGTTCTTTCTAATAACAAGCACTCTACATCCCAACTGAATGTCTCTGTTGGACTGGAATTATAATTTGGCTATTTTCATGTCTGTCTTGTGTAATAGTCTGTGAGCTTTTAAAGAAAGGGACCATGCCCTATTTTTAAAAATGAATTCTTTGTGCTTAACACAATTCACAAAATTAGTTACCATTCGAGAGAGAGAGAGAGGGAGAGAGAGAGAGAGAGAGAGAAGGAAGAAGAAGAAGGAGAAGAAGGAAGAGGAGGGGGAGAAGGGGGAGGAGGGGGAGGAGGAGGAGAGGAGCGAGGGAGGGGGAGAGGGAAGGAAGGAAGGAAGGAAGGAAGGAAGGAAGGAAGGAAGGAAGGAAGGAAGGAAAATAAATCCTATTTAGGACATTGTTATAATGCTATCTTTACTGGTATCCCACCACTTGAATTTATTTTCCTTAAATATTATAATATAGTTTAAAATTTCTAGATATACATACTACTTTGCTTTGGTAAAGGTCAATAGGTCTGAGTATTTAGAATAATGTATCTTCATCAAAATGATCTGAAAATAATATTGGCTTTTATGATACAAATATATGTGGATTTTAGGAAGTGATGTACACTAATCCTATATAATAAAAGAGAAACATGCAAATTTGACCGTACCTTCGCTTCTGATTGGCTATGCTACCAGCCAATCAGGAGCAGGGGCGGGGCCAAGTGGCGCGAGCACCAGGCCCTGGTGGTGGAGATGAAATGGCAGAGCGCCCAGCCCCCGGGCACTGTGAGGGGAAGCAGTGGCGGCAGCAGGGAGCACCCCGCCCCTGGGGCTGGGTGGTCGCAGGCAGCCAGGGCTGAGCTGAGCAGGGTGATGGCTTGGGCAGGCTGGGGTTGAGCCATCAGTTGGACATCCCTTGAGGGCTCCCAGTATGTGAGAGGGGGCAGGTTGGGTTGAGGGACCACCCACCCCCAGTGCACAAATTTCGTGCACCGGGCCCCTAGTTATAAATATTACTTGAACATATATTGGCACTAAAACATTTATCAGTGCCTACTAGGCATTCTTCTATTTTGGGAAGCTATGAAAAAGAGTATTCATTTGATCATTTAAGGGATAATTGAGTTGTCATTTTGCACCAAGCACTATTGGTAGATTTAGGATTAAGGGGAGAGTAAAATTACATGTGGTCCCTCCTGTCAAGAAGATTTGCCTGATTTACCACTTTCATAAGAAGTTAATCATTAAGACTTGGTTCTTTCATTGTGGAGGATTCAGATTCAGATTCAGGTAGTAAAAATCCTTATAGAAATAAGGGATTAAAGATCACAACTTTGATGTCATAATTCATTAAAAAGGTAAGGTTTTTTGAAGTTTGCTAATTGGTGTTATCACATTAGGAAAATACGTAGATGTAAACAGTATTTCCCATTTATATAGCTAGTTTTAGATTAAATTATATATATTTTTAGTTAGGCAAACAAACAATTGTTTTTGTCTATTTAAAGGTGTTTGCTATCAATCCACACATGTCACTTTAATTTTGGAAAAAACATCTGAAAATCTTTTGACCTAAATTGAAAAAGAATAAAATTTGTTAAAAATGTCTTTTCTGTTCTCAGGGAAGGTTAAGAACTATCTGTTTATTAAAAATCTTTTAAAAATTTTTTTCTCCACAGTTCCATCTTCCAACCTTTATAGCCAGCTGAATGCACTACAGTTTACTGTGGATGAAAGAAGTATTCTGTGGTTAAATCAATTTCTGTTGGATTTAAAACAGAGCCTTAGTCAATTTATGGCTATATACAAGTTGAATGACAATTCAAAATCTGATGAGCATGTTGATGTTCGAGTTGATGGCTTAATGCTAAAGGTACCATATAAACAAGTGGCTATGAGGAAAAACCATTGTTAAAGAAGAAAAGTTAATACCATTTTAATTTCCAGGATTTAAGAGGGGTGTTCAATTTAAATCAGCTTCATTGCGATCTTAATTTTGATTTTCAATTATAGAAGCCTTAAGAGACTTTTTCCTGCTTTATTTTTTATTTATTTTTCATCTCTTATCCACTTGTAGGTAATCAGTAGAAGTTTAACTCAGTCATTTTTTTCGTATTTCTTACCAAAGCTGATAAAATGTTGTTTTAAGGAAAGTAAATAATACAGTGAAGCTTTAAATTATATCTAAGTATTGTTATTCACACTTATTCTATTATTAATACCCGAAAGTAATAAAAAGTTGCTTTATATTATAACTAGGTAACTAGTAGTCTGAATTCCATGGATATTTAAACTTTAAAGGAAGGAAATTAAAAAAAAAAAACAGTTTAGTGTAGTAAATAGAATAAGACTTGGGCATGGATGAAAATTTCAGTGTTGATGGAAGACTAAATTTATGTACCTTTAATTCTTCTCTGTAAAATGAGGTTAATAATACTTAAAATTACAGTGCAGAAATATTTCAAAGATCTTAAAATATTCAATATAAAGAAACATGTTTTGTGACGTAATTAAAATTTAAGATACAATTATATAATGATCTTTACATTTTCTGAGTATGGAAAGTTTTAAAAACAACCACTTTGAATTCTTTGATGTATTTTAAGCACTGGGATTAATCATCTCTGGAAAATTACTTTAGTAAATAGTTGGACCTATACACTGAAGTTTATTTTCTTAATAGTTTTCTCCCAGAAAAGTGATTGATCTCTATCGAGTCATTCCATTTACTCATCTATTTATCCTCCAAATTCCTTGAATCTAAAATATCCTTAAAATTTTCTTTTTTTAAACTTGGCACTTTCTTATATGTACCCAGGGCATAGTAAGCATTTAATAGTACTGATTTAATTTAATTTTTTTAACTTTGTGATATGTTATAAACAAATATATTTGTATGCTATGCACATTATTCATTGCTTATGTTTATTTTTTCAAGCGTTTCTTGGTGGTAAATCACTTAAATCCTTTTTACTCAGTTTAACAGAAAAATTTTGGGTGGCAAGTATTTTTTGTTTGGATAGGAAACTAGTATTTTGAGTGGTAATTTCAAAAGGAATTCCCGACCTAAGTCATATTCTTGATTATTTTATCTTATATGGATTTTTAATATGTTTTTATTTTTTAAAAATATTTTTTCTTTCCTAGGTTGTTATTCCTTCTGAAATGAAATCTGAATGTCATCAAGATCAACCACATGCAATTTCTATTCAGAGTTCTGAAATGATTGCCACAAATACAAGGCACTGTCCAAACTGTCGACATTCTGACCTAGAAGCCTTGTTTCAAGACTTTAAAGATTGTGACTTTTTCAGTAGAACATATACGAGGTTCCCCAAGTCAGGTGACAGTTTTAATCTTCTACATCCAATCTTCCAGAGACATGCTCATGAACAAGATACCAAAATGCATGAAGTTTATAAAGGAAATATCACTCCCAGGTTGAATAAACACACCCTTAAAACCTCTGCCGCCACAGATGTTTGGGCCGTGTACTTCTCTCAATTTTGGATAGATTACGAAGGGATGGAAAGCGGAAAAGGACGACCAATAAGTTTTGTAGACTCTTTCCCTCTTTCCTTCTGGATTTGTCAGCCAACAAGGTACGCACTGTCTCAAAAAGAGACTTGTGATCACATACCTCTAAACACGTCTCAAAGTGACTCTAGTGATCTGACTGGCCGATGGAAGCGGAAAAAGCTCTTGAAAGAGTATTACAGTACCGAGTCTGAGCCCTTAGCAAATGGTAGGCAGAAGTCTTCTGATACATTTTTAAGATTTTCCTCTTCATCAGATGCAGATATTCACGTCCTGGTTCATGTTCATAAACACGTCAGTATGCAGATTAATCACTACCAGTATCTGTTCTTGCTTTTCCTCCATGAGTCACTCATCCTGCTTTCAGAGAACTTAAGGAACGATGTAGAGGCGGTGACTGGCAGTCCTGCTAGTCAGACATCCGTTTGCATTGGAATTTTACTTAGAAGTGCAGAAGTGGCTCTTTTACTACATCCAGTGGATCAAGCAAATACTCTTAAGTCTCCTGCTTCTGGAGGTGAGAACCCAATAGTTCCTGATCATTTGCCTACAGAAAACAGAGAATTCTTATCTTCAAAAAGGAAACAAGTTAGTAATGGTGTCAATCAGATTAGAAGTGTAACTGTTAATCATATGTCAGAGAACAGGTCTATGAGTGTTGACCTTAGCCATGTCTCTTTGAAGGATCCTTTGCTATTTAAATCAGCTAGCGATACAAATCTTCAAAAAGGTATTTCTTTTCTGGATTATTTGTCAGATAAAAATTTAGAGAAAATAAGTGAAGATGAAAGTAGTGGAATTCTTTGCAAAAGTGGCTCAGGGGAAATTGGATTAGAAACAAGGGACAAAAGGATTTTATCTTACACAGATTCAAATAGTGTCTTAAACTACGGAGAACATTCAAGCATGCTGTCATTTGATAATGATGGTAATCAAAATGTGCTTTCAAGTAGTTTAACTAGTAAAAGAAATGAAACCATAAAGTCAATCTTTAAAGCTGAAGATTTGCTGCCAGAAACAGTTTCGCTCACTGAGAACCTGGAATTCAGTAAAGAAGAAGCACCCACAGTGAGAACACTTAAACCACAGTCATCTTTAAGGTAACAGTGTGCCATTGGGCGGCGGTGGGGGAGGGGGTGTGTGAGTGTATTTTGATTTTGGACCTAAAATCGCTTGGCAAAATATGGCATTATTAGAGTAACACATGGGAGAACAGGTTTTTCAAATCATGAAAATACTTTGGGGTTATATTTATAAAATATAATTTATAAATTTGTGAATACATATTTTTATTTTGTTAGTGGTATTTTTTAGAAAGACTTTTTTTTTTTACCTTAAATGTGATGATTTTCTAATAATTTTGTTTGTTAACAGTGGGAAGCCTAAGGAACACTGCCCACTGAACCAGGCTCCACACTGCACATCTTATAAGAACATAAAAAGAAGCTCCTCACAGACCTCATTGGATACCATTTCACTTGATAGCATGATATTGGAAGAACAGTTGATAGAAAGTGATGGAAGTGATAGTTTTCTGGAAAAAGGTAAAGCGATACAATAAAGCATTTATATATGTGTATCTTACCTGTGCTTCTTTTTACCCAATATTTCTGTTTTTGTGTGTGTGGCTGACAGCTAGCAATTATTTGATGGAAGGCTAAGCAACTTGTTACCTTGACTGGGAGTTTTACCAAGGGGTGGGGCCAGCCGGCCAACTGCCTTTGGCCCCTCCCTCCAGCTGGTCTGCCCCATCCGTCTGCACCCGTGCAGAAATTCGTGCACCAGGCCTCTAGTAGATCATAAATCAGATAGCATTAAGGCTACTAGCTCTCTTACAGAGATTTTTATATGTGAAATGTTGATTAGGTAACCTTAATTAGTTTGATGGATTCTTAACACATTGCGTACCGATAGAAATCTCTAAGACATACGCCAGGGACTGCACGTTTTTGGGCAAACCGCACGTTATTTAAATCATCATAACTACAGATCATAATGCACTTTAGGTGTTGTTTTTCAATGAGGTCGCTTCATTCGTTGTGGACAAGACAGTGTGTTGACATCTAAGGTCCATAACAGACGATGCGCGAAACACAAGACAACTAATGAGCAGTCCTTAACAGATGGTGCGCGGAACACGAGAAAACTCGTGAGCGGTACGAAATGTGTTAAGTATGTGGTCCTAGGACTGGAGTCCAGACTGTATCTACTTAGTCCCATAGCAGGATTCTCTCATGGAAGCTTATTATGTGGTAGCAAATATAATAATAAAAACATTAAGACCATGTTTTGTATGTCTTTGGCTTTTGTAATCTTTCTAGTAATTTACTAATTTTTCTAGTAATTCATATGTGACAGACACTTAAAAATTGTCTTTTACCTCAGAGAATTTGAGAAATATGGAAATAATACAGCACATGGAGAAAGTATGGCAGGTAGATAAGAGTGGAGAATTATTACATTGATGGGAGTGGAATTAGCTTCATACAGAAGATCATTAGAAGCTACTGTAGGGTACTGAAAAGAAAAATTAAGTGGTCAGACTGGAATTATCCAATGTAGGACAGAGTAAAGCAGGCCCCGCTGACTGACCATGGACCTGCTCGTTACAGAAGCACCATGCCCGCACGGAGAACACCGGCTGCCGCCAGCTGGGGTAGATTTCAGACTAAGTTTAGGGTTTAAGTATCTCTAACATTTTATTGTAGGAAGTTATTTCTTATTATTTACTAACTAATCACAATTTAATTTTTCTTTGTTGTCTTTTAAACAAGGCTATGCTTAGGAAAAAGTTAAAGGCATAGCCCATTTTGATTAGACAAATGTAACATTTTTGGATCATTGGTAAAACTAATTTTATTAGTTTATTTTTGTATTATTTCAGTTATTAAAAAGAATACAAGTACAAATTATCAGAACCCAGCAAATAGTGCAAATGCCACTGCAAACCTACAGAATTATGGTGAAACCTCCCCAGATGCCATCAGTACGAATTCAGAGGGTGCTCAAGAAAACCATAATGACCTGGTAATAATTTCAGAGATTTTATGAAGAGAAATGCCAACTTAATGTGTTCACATGTTAAGACATTAATATATAAAACGTTTAGATTGTGGGTGATTCACTTTGTTCTCTCTTGAAAACTCATTTTCTGTTCTTGACAATTCATCTTACTGAATTGTTTTTCTCTGAATTTCACTTAAAAGGTTTGTTTTTTTCTATTGAGGAGAGGAGGTTCTATCTTTTTTCATCTTTTATTTTTCTACCTTTATTTTAGTTTCAATTTAAATATACTTTGAAAAGGTTTGATGATAAGGTTGATAGTTCCCATGAGGAGCTTTCTACAAAAGAAATATATCACAGGTTTATTTAAGCCTTATTTGTCCAGTGAAATATTCTATGGATGATTTAGAAAACATCTTCAGTTTTTAATGAGAATAATTTCACATGGAAATTTCATTAATTAGTCTTTGTGTTAAAAAAATTCTTCTCTTGATTGAGTAAGAAGAAAGGGAGCTGAAATTTGTGACAATAGTGTAGTAACTACATTCTTTTGATCACAAGTATATATTTGGTTTATTAGGCCTGAGTTGTGTTTTTAGAGATTGTAGTTTCCTGAGTTATTTTTTAAAATTTTGTTTTCATTACTTCATATACTAATATTATGTATGTAATCATTGTTAGATGTCAGTCGTGATGTTTAAAATTACTGGTGTTAATGGAGAAATTCACATCCGAGGGGAAGATACAGAAATCTGTCTTCAAGTGGACCAAGTGACACCGGATCAATTAGGCAATATCAGTCTTCGGCATTACCTTTCCAATCGTTCAGTAGGTGAGATTTTAATATGACTTAAAACTTTTTTTTGTACCTGTGACCTATATATATATAAAAGGCTAATATGCTAAGTGTCCCTTTGCCCGGCTGACTGGTCACTATGATGCACACTGATGACTAGGGGAAGACACTCAATGCAGAAGCTGCCGAGCTGCAGTGACTTGGCAGCAGCAGTTCTCAGTTGATGCACCCTGAAACCAGAGAGAAGGGAGCCCGATTCCATGTGGGGTACGTGATTCTACTTTCAGGCATGGGTTGCTGGGGCATGGTTGGCTCTGAATCTGGTTTACTGCACACTTGCATTTGCATTCCACACGCTATATAACAGCAACTTTGCAGAGTGCCCTCTTGTACTCTGGGACCTCTTGGGAGATGTTGGAGAGCCGGTTTCGATCTGATTCCCGCAGACCAGGCCGAGGGACCCTGTTTACTCTGCAGGTGCCCTTCGAGCCACAGCATCACCCCAGGTGTGGCCGGTTCGGGGAGGGACTGTGGGAGGTTGGCTCCAGGACGTGTCCAGCCGGTCTCGTCTCGAGTACTGCCCCGCTGGCCACCTTCTAATTTATTTTCAATGTTTCTAATTTATTTTCAATGTGCCCAAATCCATGCACCGGGTCACTAGTTACCATATAAAAGAATTCAAGAAAAATCACATTTACATTAGTGACTTGTTTTACATCACCTTATTTTCATGTTGATCAATTAAGTTTAGAAATACCTGTTGATGTATTCTCTAATTTTTTTAAATTTGTTTTTTATGTTGATAAGTACTATCTTACTTTTTCAGTCTTCTCATTCTTTGAGATAAGGGTCTGAGAAAACTGTTCTTTCATATGAAAAGAGTGATATAGTAATTCTAAAAGGTCAAACTTAGGTCCATCTATACTAATAAAAGGGTAATATGCTAATTAGACCTGATAGACCAAATGTCTTCCAGACATCATTCCAGATGACCTTCCTGACTGAGCCGGGGCCTGGGTGAAGCCACCCAGGGTCCTGGGTGCCTGTGGCTAGCCCGGGTGAAGCTGCCTGGGTTCCCGGCTGCCTGCTGCCGGCCAGAGGGAGGGAAGCTTGGGTCTTGGGTGCATGCGGCCAGCCAGAGGGAGGGAAGCGCAGGTCCTGGTTGCCTGTGGCTGGCCAGAGGGAAGGAAACCTGGGTCCCAGTTGCCTGTTGGTGGCTGGAGGAGGGAATCTTGGGTCCAGGTGCCAGAGGGAAAGCCAGTGCCAGTTAGTCAGGGGAAGGAAAGTCTACTCTTCCATGAATTTCCATGCATCAGGCCTCTAATACTAAAATAAGCGTTAAGTTCTATATTCCATAGTTATAAACAAGCATTTCCAAATACTTGGTATTTGGAAAAATCATGTATCCTGTTCTTGTGGTTCTTTATTGTAAGATCAACACTCTCCCTTGGACAGAGAGGGATATAAACAAACAACATGCAGAATATGAAGAGGAAGCACATTTTCAAATCCCTTTTTCAAAGTGTAAATAAAGGTATTTATGGTTTTTAGTCATTTGAAGAAATGATTTAATAGAATAGTTATATTAAGAATTTAAAATGAAGTTTTAAAATGCTTTTAAAAATCACAGCCCTGTAATGTTTTTCTTTGCTATTTATGCACAGAATGCTGTTTCTGATAGGTAACATGTTGAAATACATACAGTCTTACATGATATCAAATAAGTATGCTATCACCTCCCATCATGTGGATTGCAGATAAATTTTCCATCCTATATAATAGAAGTGTAATAGGCAGATTGACCAAACTGCGAACAACCAGTGGAATGACTGGTTGTTGTGATGTGCACTGACCACCAGGGGGCAGTTGCTCAATGCAGGAGCTTCCTCCAGCTCTCAGGTCCTAGGCTAGCCAAGGCAGGTACCAGTGGGGTCCCCCACTCACCCCACCAATTGCCCCACAGAGAGAGGCGACCAGTGGCAGTGGTGCAGCAATTACGGGGGCATGGCTGGCTGGCAAGTGGGCTGGTGCCGACCCCTGATCGCCCTGCTGGGGGGTGGGGCTGACAGAGGCAGCACTAGGCCTCCCTCCCCCCGTTACTCTGGTGATTACCCAGACATCAGCCCTGATTTCCAGCCAGGCCTAGGGACCCTACCCATGCATGAATTTGGTGCATCGGGCCTCTAGTTTTCCTATAAACCACTATGGAAAAAATTGGCTCCTGGCTTTTTTCTGTGTGAAGGCCTTGCAGTTTGTAATGTATTTGCTAAAAAAAGTCAAGAATTTTATATTTGCAAGTGTTAAGATTCCAGTAACATGCAAAAAGAAAGAAACTAAGTATATTGTTGGAAAGGTTTTATAGTGGACAAAAAAAAAAATATATTGAACATAAAATTTCAGAACCTAGACTATGTTCTATATACAACCCAACCACTTTTCTAATTGTACAATCATAGATTACTTCCAGTTGCACAATTATTTTCTTAACTTTTTTTATAGTTCACTTAGTACCATACCTTATTACTTTTGTTCATGTTGTTTTACCTGGAGAAGACCATTTGAAATGCCTTGTATGTATGGGTTATATAGTCAGTGCTATCTAATACCTTAATTTTTCCCAACCATCTCACTCAGCTGGTTGCTAGGAGAATAAACACACACACACCCAACCAACCAAACAAACAAAATCAAGGAGAGAGAGAAAGGAGAGGAAAAGGATGGGGAAAGGGAATAAATGGAAAAAGATTTTAAAAATTTGCTTTAACATTTCAAACATTAACATATGAACGAAGATTGTATTTGGTTGATTTTATTTGCTTTTTAAAAAAATCTTTATTGTTCAGTTTATTAATTACATTGTTCCCTTTTTTTGCCCCCCTACAGCTCCCCTCCACCTGGTACCCATCCCACCCTCCGCCCTCACCCCCCTCCACTGTCCTCTCCCATAGTTGCAGATTTTTGTCAAGTCTCTTGCTGCATTTCCCACACCCCTTTACTCCCCAAGAGTTGACAGTCCATTCCCTCTCTATGTACGTGATTCTGTTACATTCACCAGTTTATCCTGTTCATCAGCTTATTAATTCACTTGATTTTTGTATTCATTTGTTGATAGATGTGTATTTGTTGTTCCTAATTTATACTTTTATCTTTTTCTTCTTTCTCTTCTGAAAGAATATCTTTCAGCATTTCATATAATATTGGTTTGGTGGTGATGAACTCCTTTAGCTTTTTCTTATCTGCGAAGCACTTTATCTGACACTCAATTCTGCATGATAGCTTTGCTGGATAGAGTAATCTTTGTTGTAGATGCTTGCTATTCATCACTTTGAATATTTCTTGCCACTCCCATCTAGCCTGCATCATTTCTGTTGAGAAATCCACTGACAATCGTATGGGTGCTCCCTTATAGGTAACTACCAGTTTTTCACTTGCTGCTTTTAATATTCTCTCCTTGTCTTTTGCTCTTGGCATTTTAATTATGATGTGCCTTGGTGTGGTCCTCTTAGGGTTCCTATATATTGGGGTTCTGTGTACTTCTTGGGTTTTTAAGTCATTTTCTTTCACCAGGTGTGGGAAGTTTTCGGTCACTGTTTCTTCAAATAGGTTTTCATTGTCTTGGTCTCTCTCTTTTTCTGGCACCCCTATAATTCGGATGTTGGTATGCTTGAGGTTGTCTCAGAGGCCCCTTACACTCTCTTCAATTTTTTGGATTCTTTTGGATTCTTGCTTTTTCAGCTGAGTGGATTTTACCTCTTTGTATTTCAAATCTTTAACTTGGTTCTTGGGGTGCTCCAGAGCACTTTTAGGTCTTTGTATAATATTTTCTATTTCAGTCAGTATATGCTTAATTTCTGGTTGGTCCTTTTTCATATCCTTGAGAGTCTCCTTCATATCCTTGAGGGTCTCCTTCATTTCCTTGTAAGACTCATTCATTTCCACATTGGTCTTGATCATTTCCTTTGCGGTCTCGCTTATTTCCTTGTAGGCCTCGACCTTTTGTTGGAGCCTCTTGAGAAGCCCTATAACTGTGGTTTTGAATTCCATGTCCAGTCGTTTTTTTTCCTCCATTTCTTTCACATCTGATTTCTTTCCATGTCTCTGCATGGTGGCTGCTTCCCTGAGTTGGTCAATTAGCTTTGTGTGGTAGATGTCCTACAAGGGACAGTGGGTCAGCCTACCCAGTTACCTGAGGTGGGTATGGGTTGCACAGTCTTGCTGAAGTTAAGCTCAGGTTAATCGTTGTTAGCACTTGGAGGGGTTGACCTCCAGGCCAATTGTCTGTGAAGCTCAGCTGTGCTCAGGTTGGATGGGCGGAGTCTCTGGGCCAAGCAGACAGCATTAGCTCCGCCCTATGCAGCCCCAGGGTCTCTGTGCCGGGGGCAGTGGCTGCCAGCACCTCTGAGAGAGAGCTGCTGCCAAGCTCCACCGGCTGCCGGGGAATTCAGACTCTCCCCAAATGCGTCTGCACACCCAACGTCTCACCCAAGGTCGTAAAACAAAGCAGTCTGACGGTTTCCCGAATGAGAGAGCAAGTCACGAGCGCTCTCTGCGTGGTCGCACAGCTGCGCTGTTGCCAAGGTCACGCGCAAGCTCGCCTTCTCCACAAGCCAGCAGATCCTTGCAGCGCCCGAGCTTCGGCGTGCCCTCCCAGTGTCCAGTTCTTATCTCGTTTGATAGTGGGTTCCCTGGACTTCGCCCAGAGCTGGAGAATCAGTCCAGTGGGACGTCTTTGTCTCCCCGTTCGAGAAAACTGGCCGGTTTTCAGCCGCCCGCCCTATCCGCAGCGCGTGCTCCAAACCTCTCTCCGCGCCAGTCTTTCAACGCTGTCCGCCACCGCTCCTCCGAGTCACAGTGTCTTATCTTTACTTTTATTTGTGGAATTTTCACTCGGCCAGCTTTCTGGTGATTCTGGATGGTGTTCTTTCGTTAAGTTGTAGTTTTAAAATTGCTATGTATGCCGGTAAGATAGGTGTTTTGCCTATGCCACCATCTTGGTTCCTCTATTTGCTTTTTTTTCTATAATGTGTGGATTTTCGATCCTTTTATGGCAGGGTGATCCCCTCCCCCCACTGGCACCTGCCTCAGTCAGCTTGCCGGTCCCATGCCGCCCCCCTCCCTGGGGGGGGGCATAAGGGGGTGGCACCAGTCCTGCTCGACAGCTGGCCCTGCCACTTGATTTCCCCGTGGCGAGGTGTTGTGGGGGGGCCCTGCTGGCACCCACCTTGGCTGGCACCTGCCTTGACTGGCCTGGGGCCTGCAGGCTGGGGGAAGCTCCTGTGTTGAGCATCTGCCCCTGGTGGTCAATACACTAATAGCAACCAGTCATTCCACCTTTTGGTCAATTTACTTATTAGGCTTTTAATATATAGGACAGACAAGTTAATTAACATGTTAAGTGTCATGCCAGTCACCGGTGACTGACACTATACTTTCCCTTTTGACCTCATCATTCTCTGGACGCCAGCATATTGGTAAAATCAGATATCACGGGCTAAACGGAAAGGAAGACAAAACAGGGTTGGCACTTAACGTGTTAACTCTTTTTTTCTTGATATAGGAAATACTAACATATCTAAGTATATATTTACACTCATGTTGAGGGAAAATTAACATTTTTCATCATGAATGTAATTAGTGGGGTTCTTTTGTGGACTCATGGGACAGATAACTTTGGTTCCTCAACAATTGATACCTCTTGATCTTTCCAGAACAATTAGTTTGTTTTAAACTCATGGGTTTTATGAATTGTGAAATGGATTGTATTTTTCTTTTTTTGCTAGAAAGCTCGTTTTTAGTATGTCTTTGATACAGAAATTTAAATAATGCATTTTGAGTTATTAACCTTCCTACCTATTTTTTTCCCTTCTGTCTTTATTTTTCTATTGCTTACTTTTTATCTGATTATGGCATGTGCATGTTTCCTCCCGTTCTTTTTAGAGTTGGGTAAAGTAAAATAAACAGAACAGTTACCAAAAGGGCCGATTCACTTCAGTGGTTCCACTAGAAACTTTTCTTTTTTAAAATTGGGTGTTCTTTGGGTACTTTATTGAAGTTTTAAAATTTGTTTTTGAACTCAGATATTTATATCTCTGTAAGCTACCTAAATTTTTTTTAACAAGGCTAAAGCATAAGTAAATGTAAATATTTAATACCCAGTTTTAATGAGGAAGATGCAAAGCCATTTTGTTACTTCTTGAGAAATGTCTTAGTAGTCACTTTAAATGCCATGACTATTTCTTCATGACCATCGTCCATTATATTACAAATCTGTAGATAGACACATATCCAGATACACTCAAGTATCTGAGGTATGCATGATATCAGATTTATTTTTCTCTTCTTTTTTATGAAATCTTTATTGTTGAAAGTATTTTATGTATCTATGTGATATCAGATTTATATCATGGTATGTTGTTTCATGTTACCTAAAAGTAGAAAATAGAGACAAATGAACATAATTGCAGTAGAAAATTGTAGGAAATGAGGGTTATATATGGGGTGTGTGTGTATGTGTGTGTGTGTGTGTGTGTGTGTGTGTGTGTGTATATATATATATATATATATGACCGTCTGACTTACCAACCGACTGGTACATATGACACACACTGGCAATTTAAAAATAAACATTGAACCGAAACCGGTTTGGCTCAGTGGATAGAGTGTTGGCCTGTGGACTGAAAGGTCCCAGGTACGATTCCGGTCAAGGGCATGTACCTTGGCTGCAGGCACATCCCCAATAGGAGGTGTGCAGGAGGCAGCTGATTGATGTTTCTGTCTCATCAGTGTTTCCAACTCTCTATCCCTCTCACTTCCTCTCTGTCAAAAAATCAATAAAATATATTTTTTAAAAAACAAAACATTGAGATGGGGGGGATAAGGACACATATGTAATACCTTAATCAATAAAGAAAAAAATAATACTAAAAAAAGAGACACTTTTCTAACCAGAGACATGAAGACATTTTCTTGTAAAATAAACAAACAAACAGACATTGACTCACGCATGCATGATACATATAAAGCTCTCCCTGGTGCCAGTCGCATGCATGTGTTTCGATGTGTCATTGTTTGTTTGTTTTTAATATTTTTTATTTTTCACAGAGAGGAAGGAAGAGGGATAGAAAGTCAGAACCATCGATGAGAGAGAAACATCGATCAGCTGCCTTCTGTGTCCGCGCGCCCGCCCCACTGGGGATGTGCCTGCAGCCACGGCTCATGCCCTTGACCGAAATTGAACCTGGTACCCTTCAGTCTGCAGGCCGACGCTCTATCCACTGAGCCAAACCGGTTTCGGCTCGATCTGTCATTGTTGATTGTGAATTTGTTTGTTTTTGTTGACATTCAATGTGAACCACATCACAATTTATTCATCAATTGACCAGCATCAGTACATATAAAGCTCATGCTGGTGCCAATCACTCGTGTGTTTTAATTTTATAATACTATTATATATACTACTTTGACATATAACTTTTTGCAGTAACGTAATTACTGCATGAACCTTCTAATTAATTTCATTTTAATGTGCACGAATCTGTGCACCAGGGCACTAGTGTTTTATAAGTACTGTAACAATTACTTAAATTAAGGATGAATATTAAAACCTTCTTATTGCTTTCCCATCATACAAATGATTGTAACCTCTAATGATATACAAGAGTGACATTTTTGAGTAGTACTGCACTGCAAGTTACAATTTTTACATGTTCTCTTTCCATAGGTTCTGAGCATAAAGCTGTTATTCATTCCAAATCCTCTCCTGAGATTACTCTGAGATTTGAAAGTGGGCCTGGTGCTGTAATACACTCTTTGCTAGCAGAAAAAAATGGATTTCTGCAATGCCATATAGAAAACTTTAGCACTGAGTTTCTTACATCTTCTCTTACGAATATTCAACATTTTTTGGAAGATGATACTGTTGCAACAGTGATGCCAATGAAGATACAAGTTTCTAACACAAAAATAAATTTAAAAGTACGTCAATAAATATTTTCACATTTTCATGTTATACATGTTAACTTTGTCTACCTGAACTTCAGATTCATGCCTGAGAATATGCCTTCTTTGTAATATATACTTTATCAGCACTGAAATGAATGTATTGGAGTTTTTAGTGAATGATGTGGAGATCCTTCATCGAAATTAGAAAATATAAAAATAGAATGGGCAGTTTTCTTTGTATTATCTAAAAGATACATTTCTAACTCATTAAAAATATTGACTGAAGTAATATGTGTTAAGAAAATGATTATCTTGATTTTGTCATTGACTTAAATAACAACATGCTGGTACTATTTTTCTTTCCCTTAGGATGACAGTCCTCGTAGTAGTACAGTCTCCCTGGAACCAGCTCCTGTAGCCATTCACATCGATCACCTTGTGGTAGAGAGAAATGACGATGGCTCTTTTCATATCAGAGGTATGTATGAAAAACAATTTAAGTGATTACCTACTGAAATTTAGAATTACATTATTTACATGCTGATAGTTTCTTTTCAGTCACACTGCCATTATTTGTGTGCACACATGTAGGAGTGGATGACTGAGGGACACTTTCAGTACATTGTAATAAAATATTACCTATATATGGATCTCTACCTCAGAAATAACTCATCTACACTTGATTTAGTACCTATCCTACAAATGTGTTTCGAATGAAAGCAGGAGAGGTTTTATGGTCTTACATGTCTCTTGATCTTACTTGGGTCTCTTATTTGATCTTTTTCCTAGCTTTGCTTTCCAGTATTTTTGTATATTTCTTCGACCGACCTGTTATACTCCCTGTATAGGAATTTGTCTTCTACTTTCCCACCTATATAATCTTATTTGCTTGTTATTCCTCAAGAGAACTGTTCTTTTTCTTCCAAGGTTATCTGTAGCTTCCCTCTATACGTATGGTATATTGCCATGTGTTTAGTTCTGCTTTAATGTTTACTAGTGTATACATTCTAGCAATATTTTTAAGGTCTCTAATATAAGGATTATATTGTATAAGGTAGTTTGGAGTAGTAGAAAGAGCTTGAGTCCATAGACTTAGGTGTTCTATGCCTCAATTGTTAGTAGATAGCTACTTCGGAGTGAAATATGAGGGACTGATATATGCATGCATTCATCGCCTACCAAAATCTCATCAAATGACACAAAATATGTTAAAAGAAGAATAAAGTTATAACAATACTGCAAAAGAACAGTAAGTACCGTTAGTGGGTCAGAAATTCTTTTTTACTTATATTTTATTGATTTTAGGTGGGGGAAGGGAGAGCCTTTTATTTCTTTTTCTTGCCTAATTGTCTTACCTAAAACCTCTAGGACATTGTTATATCATTGTCTTATTTCTGATCTTAGGAGAATAACATTTAGTCTTACACCATTAAGTAGAGGGATATTGGCTGTGGGGTTTTTGTAGCTAGCTGTTATCAGATGGAGAAATCCCTTTCTATTCCTAGTTCTGAGTGTTTTTATTATGAGAAAATGTTGGATTTTATCAGATGTTTTTTCTGCATTTATTGAGATAATCATGTGACTTGTTTTATTTCATTAATGTGATGTATTATGTTTTTGATAGTAAGTCAGACTTGCATTCCTAAGATAAATCCCACTTGACCGTGGTGTACAATTATTTTTATACTAGAGGCCTGGTGCACGAATTCATGCACAGGTGGGGTCTGGCCTGCCTCCCTAATGGGTGCTTATTGGGCTGGGCCAGTGTGGGGGTGGGGGGCTGCAGGCAGTTGGCCAGTTGAGGGACTGCAGGCGGGAGAGGGGCTGAAGGGGGCCCAGTCCGGCTGGGGAGAGGGGCCCGATTGGGGCCCTGATTGGTCTGGTTGGCTGCTGCACTGCGAGTCATAGCAACTGTTCATTCCATTGTTCTTGTCGCTTGGCTTTTATATATGGATTTGCTAAGATTTTGTAGAGGATTTTTGTGTTTATATTTATGAGCATTTTGATTTAGTTTTGTCTGGTTTTGGAATCAGTAATACTGGCTTCATAGCATGAACTGAGAAATGTTTCTCCTTTTCTATCTTTTAGGAGAGTTTGTAAAGATTTGGTATTCATTCTTCTTTAAATGTTTGGTAAACTTCGCGATTTAAAGCTTTTCTTTATGGATAGGTTTTTTTTGTTTTTTTTTTTTTTAATCACTGATCCAATCTCTTTAACTATTGTATGTCTATTCACATTGTCTAGTTCTTCTATAGTCTATTTTGGTAGTTTGTCTACCTAGGAATTTTTCTGTTTCATCTAAGTTATCTTTATTGAAATACAGTTCACAGTATTCCTTTATAATCGTTTTTATTTCATTAAGGCTGATAGTAATGTCCCATGTTTTATTTCTAATTCTAATTTCTTTTTTCTTTGGTCAGTCTAACTAAAGTTTTGTCAGTTTTGTTCATCTTTACAATGAGTGAGCTTTTGGTTGTATTCACTTTATTGCTTTTTTCTATTTCATAATGTCTTCATATTAATAGATATGTATTCATTTTAAAATTTGTTTTTCACAATAAAAATTAAGATTTATCAAGTAGTTGAAAATGTTTTATGTGAGCATTTTGCTTATTCAGATTCTGAGATGCCTAACACTGGGAATGATTTGAAAGGAAATGTCACAAGTGAATCAGTGCGGCTCTCCAGGGGAAAGCACGATCTGAAGAAACAGCACAGTGTCACTCAAGCCACTCAGACAAGTGCAGATGCGCGTTGGCCTGCTCAGTCGGTTCCCTCTCCTGAGCGCGCCTTTAACTTCACTCGGGAACAGGTAATGGGGAAAACGAATTCATCCTCGTTCGGTTCAGTAATTAAAATAAATGTTAGATACTAAATGATTAAGAAGTTATTTACTTATTAAGTAATACTTACCGAGTACCTGTCATGAACCCCCACGTAGTGAGGGTTATAGCGATGAGCAAGGTAGGGACAGGCTCAGCCTTCAGAAGGGCTCTGGTCTGATGAGGAGATAGAAGAGTAAATGTGGAAGAGTGCTGGTTTCTGGAATCCAGGAACACTTCCTGGACGACATATTCATTTGATGTCTTATTTTTAAATTCCAAAAGTATTACAATATTTCATAAAAATATTTAAAACAATATATTCTAACCTCTGACAGTGCTTTTAGTGCTCCTTTATTTTCTTCCTAGGCTCTTTTCTATAATTTTCCTAAACAGTTGTTATTCTAGTGTATATATTTGGGTTTTTTTTTTAGTTAATATTGTTTAACAATTATTTCTGGATATTGCTACTTATGCTTCATATTTATTTTAATGACAGGGTAATATGGATGCGGATGTACTGTAATTTCTAAACCTTACTTGTAACATTTGTTAACATTTGAGTTGCTTCTTATTTTTTGCCACTATAAATAAAATGTCCAGCAGAAGTTTAATTTTCTATGATAGGACCACAAAATGAGCTATTTCATCCATTCAACAGGATTTGTTGTATGTCAGCTCTGAGCTAGGGTATAGAATTAAATAATATACCACTCTTCTCTATTGAAGAAGACTAGTGGGAAAGACAATGGTGTGCAAATTTTGGTTACCACATACTGGGTAATGCTATACTAGCCATTAAGGACAGACGGTTTATAAGGCAGGAATTCTTAAACTGTACCAAAAGAAATCTGAGCACTTTTTGAAATTAAATGCAAATATTTTCACGTATTAGTAAATGCATTTTTCTGGGGAGAAAGTGCTTAGTTTTACCAAATCTTCATAATTAGGGGTTAAGAAACTGACCTAAGAAGATAAAATACTTGAACTGAGTCTTGAGGAGGGAAGGCCTATTAGCCATCTGGATAAAAATGTCTAATAAGATATTCAGAATGTGGGTCTGAAGCTTGCAAGTGGCTGATGCTGGACTAGGCCACAGAAGTACATGAGATCACGTAAGAGAGTGACTCACTGGTAAAGGAAGATGACCAATTATGAAGCTAACAGAACATTGAAATTTAACGGTTCCTCCATAGTGGAGGAAGGGATATGTGGAGAGGGGTAAACATGAAAGAACTGGCAGGAAAGGAGACACACGGAGGAAGGAGAGGAGAGGTCCGCAGTGTCTAAAGCCACAGAGAGGTCCAGGGAAATGACAGACAAATTCATGGATGGATTTTGAAAGTATGCTTTAACTAGTGTTTTGAATTGCTGGGTCAATACTTGTGAATATTTTTAAGGGCTTGATATGTGTTTCCAAATAGCTTCTCAAAGCAGTTTTCAGCATAAGTGTACCCTTGCCAGCATTGGGTATTTTTCTGTTCCAAGTATCACACCTTTAGTTGATATATAAATTGTCTATATTTTCTGAAAATGATTACATTCTCTGATTTTTCAAATTTATCATTTCAGCTCATGGAAGAGAATGAATCTCTTAAGCAGGAATTGGCTAAAGCTAAAATGGCTCTTGCAGAGGCTCACCTGGAGAAAGATGCTCTCCTTCATCATATAAAGAAGATGACATTTGAATAGCAGGATAGGCAGTCAAAACTCAAATTATAGCTCTGGAGTCAGGAGGTTATATTTAATAATGTGATGTTACCGAGTGGGAGAATTTCCTTTTCATGAAAAGTCAATTTCATGAAAAGAGAATTTCCTTTTCATGAAAAGACAATAAAATTAAATGGTATGTGATGAAGTGGTGACCAGTCCAAAGCCAGTTGAGGAAGTATTAGGTACGGGCATTACAATCTTTTGGTTGTTTTGTGTTTGTTAACCCTCTTTTAAACTGGTGTGATAATAGGGAAGTCGGCACATACTGTAAAGTAATTACATGCCTCGTGAAGATGTCATTTCCTAATTTTGATATCACACTATAGGCATTTAAAAAAAAAAAAACCTGTTGTGTTCCACAGATGATTGAATTTATCACTCTCTGTTAATGATTACTATGATTTACAAAGATTCAAATGCTTTTAGGGCTAATGTAAAATAAAAGGCTTACATTTTAAATGTTTTACAATAATGTACTTAAATCTATGAGTATTTAATTACTGTAAAAAGTCCAATCAGACAATAAATGATACAATTCTGGGTTTTGAAAATTCTGACAAATCACCCTATTGAACTTATAAAGTAACTTGGAAATGTGAAAAAGAAATCATTTTAAATGATGGGTAAACTGTATAAATCGAGGCTATAATTTGCCACAAAAAATGGTACAAGTGTAAAAATAAAAAGCACAAACTGTAAAAAAGCAAAACTTTAGAGTATATGGCCAATTGATTTAAAAAGCATTACTTGTATAGTCTTTGAAACATTTGTTAGAAGTAAAAGAGTAAATATTCTGCTAAATTTGGCAGCATTTATAACTACAAATTTTAATTAATACCATTTATAGTATTTCTTTACCTTTATCTTTTCTCTATTTAAGAGTAAAGTTTTCAGAGTATTTAATTTATACATACAAAAAAATTTCATACCATTCTTACAGTATCAGATTAGGTGGTTGTTTGCACATACCCAGTTTATATAGCTAGTTTTGATTAAAGTTTTTTGTGATATATATACTGTCTTCTATAATAGGATGATTTTTAAATTTTTGAATTCTATTTTCTAGGAATTGTTGAGGTTGAAGCCAACATGAGAGAGAATCTCTTTCATGCATTACGAAATAAAAGTTCATAGTGTTTAAGCAGGAGAGGCTTTTGACGACTTAAAGTATATTTGTGATATAATTAAACAGACAGACTTAAATAGTCTATTTTAAAATTTGCATTCTTAAACATAAATATATCCAAGAGAGAACACGAAACAGCCGGACTACTTTTTCTGTAAGGTACTTGAAAATTTTAAACCACGTTACGACAGTTATGGTGCTTTGCTTGTTGGCATGACGTACAGCCATCCCTGTGTCTGAGTACTTGGAGGAGAATACAGGTTTCATTTACTGAAGTGTGGGAGTGACTTGGACTTGATTTAAAACAGTACTGGTCTCTTCTTCTGTAACATCCATTTTCATTGACATGACTTTAAAATATAGGCCTTGTTTTGGGAGCTGAGGGTACAGCAAAGAACAGATAAAAATTGTGAATATTTTACCTCAAAGTATTTAAAAATTATGTTAAGTTGTATTAATCTGAAATTATGTAATAGTCTTAGATTACGATCAAAGGTCTAATTCATTATTTAAAATATATAGCTAATATCCTTCATAGAGTACTTTTGATTTATAGGCATATATTCAAGGTATGCAGTCTTTCATATAGAAAAACAGATTTGAGAGGACATTAACTTCTTCAGAGCTGACAGTGTTTCTCAGGATTGACTGATTTGCTCTATAGAAATTTTAAATTTGTGGTATATTATAATTGGTTAGTGTTAGGAAAGCCAAATGTTTGTCTTATTCCTTTTCATTGGCCGTCTGAAAAAAATCATACAAACAGTAGAGATGATAGTTAATGTGGATCTGAGCATTCTACTTGCTGTGTTGGATTTTTAAAAAATTTATAGTGAGTACTATTTTTATAGAGATTTCAAATTCACTGTCATGTAATTCCCACAAGAAAACCTGGGAAGTAGGTATTATTCATATTTTAGAAGTTAAATAAATACCCTAAGGCTCAGAAAGGACAATAGACTTTACTGAAATCACAGTCAATAACCTGCTCTTTTGACTTAAATCCCAGCCAGTTAAATACTTTTATTTTACTTTGGTCATTAATTCACATATTTTGCCAGGGGTGGGGAAAATCACTGTCTTTTATCTGTTTTTCTTTTAAAGATTAAAAATATAATACTTTTAATTATATGTGTGTTTGAGAGAGGGGAAGAGAGAAAGAGAGATGTGTTATGCAAACTATATATAAGATAGTGGGAGGATTTTTGATTGACTAAGTGAATCCCAATGTTTTTGGTGGCGTAAAAAGTATAGAAGTAAACCACATATTAGAAATAAAGTTGCCATATCTTGAAAATTTCCCCCCCCCTAAATCTCTGTGAGAGACTTGACTGATTAAGGGAAGGAAATGATAATCATGTTTTGCATTTTAATTTTGTGTATGTCAAAAAACATTTTCTTGATGTCATTTTTTTCTTCCCTTTTCTCATATTTTATCTTAGAATTGCAAAAGACCACCTTGTGACACTAGTTGTGATTAAGAATCATCATCATTATTCTTAACCCTCACTGGAAAGCATGCTTGTTGGTTTCAGAGAGAGGGAAGAGAGAGACCTTGGTGTGGCAGAGAAACAGATGGTTGCCTCCTGTTTGTGCCCCGTTTGGGGATTGAACTTGCAACCTGGGTGTGTGCCTCTGACTGTGACTAGAACTCACGACCGTTAGGTGCATGGGCTGATGGTCCAGCTAACTGAGGCATGCCGGCCGGAGCTGAGACATTGTTTTTATTTAGGCTTGTTAGTATGGCAGCGTATGATTGCCGGCAATTATATGTGGGTTTTTATTGTAGTTATTATTCGATACTTGCCAGTACAGGAGTTATAATTTTCTCTTTAACAAGTTTTTATTAACCTCCAGTTTATTCAAAGCATCACCCTATTTCAGCAAATGGCAACACCATCACCCTGGTTCCCAAACTACTAGTAACCCAGAATTCATCTTAGACACTGTCTTCTTTTCTTTTCTTTTCTTTTCTTTTCTTTTCTTTTCTTTTCTTTTCTTTTCTTTTCTTTTCTTTTCTTTTGAGAGCCAAATGTTTTATTTATTTTTATTTTTTATTTTTTCTTTCTTTATTGATTATGTATTACATATATGTCCTTATTACATATATGTCCTTACTCTCCCATTACCCCCCACCTCCCATTCATGCCCTAACCCCCCTGTTGTCTGTTGTCCATTGCTTAGGCTTATATGCATGCATATAAGTCCTTTGGTTGATTTCAGACACTGTCTTCTAATTCATTCATTTTCCTCCCTCCCTCCTATCTCCCTCCCTCCTTCCCTCCCTCAATTTATTACCTGTCGTGTCATTTTACCTTGCAAACATCTCTCAAACTTGTCCACTTGTTTTTCTCACCACCTTTAAATCTAAGCTACCATCAGCATGTTTGGCCTGCATTACTTGAATTGCCTCCTAACTTGTCTTCCTACAGCTACTCTGAACCAACTGCGATTCATTCTCTGTATCCAAGCAGAGTTCTCATTTTTGAAATCACACAGGATTTAAGGCAACCTACTCATTCTTCCCCCCAGCTTAAGCCACTTCGATGACTTTTCATTGCCCTTAAGTAGAAAACAGAAATATTTTGGATCTATGAGGTCACATATATTAGGTCTGTCATTTACTTTATAGAGTAACTCTGAGCAGTAGAAGAGGTAATGTCTCATAAAACTAAAACAGTGGCTGACATAATCACCTAAAAAAGCACTCAGTAGGAGCTAGTTATTGTTACTACTGCTTAGTTAGCCTCATTGTGTACCATGTTTCAGTTACTTTTGTGTTCTACTTACGTATCTGGAAAAAGTGAGAATAGAATACTTTTTCCACATTGGAAACTTTGCTCATGCTATTCCTTTGGCTTGAAATACCTTTCCCTACTCATTGCCTGGTTAATTCATATTTGTCTTTCATATCTCAGCTCATTCCCTAATTTCTATCACAAAGCAAAACTGCTGGGACACATTGTCACATGAACACATACCTCCAGTTGGCACTGAATAGCTTTGTAATTTTATATGTATTTGATTAATGTAGATCCTCTAGATTGTAAACTCAGTGAGGACAGGAATTATGTTTTTGTTGTCATTGTTGAATTTTGTATTCATTATGCCTCATATAGTGCCTGGCACATAGCAGGTGCTCAACAAATTTATTGAATAAAATGGATGAGGTCAAGGATGTTTTCAGGTATTGAGTTCTTCCTCTCAGTTGGACTGAGGGGAGATGGAACGTAGGCAGAAAAGTAAGTGGTGGTTATTAAAAGGAACAGTCTCCTTGCGTCCTTGGGGAAAAGGGTGGAGGATGGAGAGTTTTGCTATTACTGTATTCTTCAGAATTTTGAATAGCTGAACTTCTAGTTAATTTATCACAAGCCAGCACAAAGCAAAATTAGCACCTCACTTGGTAACACTGCTACGGTGCCAGAATGCCATCTGGCTTTGGTTGTGACATATGGTGTTGTGGCTGTCAAGATGTGCCTGTCCCATCAGCTGAACAGAATGGGAAAGAGGCCCAGAGAGGAATGGCTGAAAGTTGTTGATTTTGAGAAACTGACTGGTACACAGGATCCGTTGTGTCTAATTCCTTAAAGTGCAAGCAATCTCATTTTTGCTTTGAACTTGTTTTAGTTTTCTTTTAGAATATATAAGATACTGAAAATTGAAATCACACAGAATATAAAACATTAATATACTAATGCTTTTAAAACACTAATTCATTGAATTATAAATTCTCATAAATGTTTTGCAGTTTTTATTGAGAAATACAAAAATTACATAACATGAAGCAAATAAAGTAAGCATGATGGTTTTTATAAACCATTGGATATTAACCTAATGAATTATCATAAAGTGGAAGGAAATTCATGTTAATGTTACCATATTGAAATTCACCATATCTGTTACCAATAGTTCTGTGTAGTCTTGGCAGGTTTGAGAATTTTAATAGAAAAATTTTAAGAAAAATATGAAATCAACTTAATGACTTTTCTATTTACATAATAAAACAAGTATGATAATTTTTTGATCTTAGAATAAAAAAGGTATCTAAATCACCAAGAAGAGTAACCTGGTTTTAAAAAACTTGTGAAAAAATATATGGATAAAAAAGCAACACTTACTAGATTTTATTTTCAATTTGCATCATTAATCAAAAGTCAATTCATTCTTTACATGTTAATTGGTTGAATGGGAACTAAAATTTCTCTTTCTTCACTTCATTAATTTTTATGTGAAGAAATTGATTAGGTGAAGAAATGGTGTATGGTGGTTAGGAGAGTACATTGAAGAGAAATACTTGGTTATGGTGGTTAGGAGAGTACAATGAGGTGATTAAACTTTTTCTTGTGATCATTGAGCAGAATTGTTTTTGTTGGTATGATAAAGAACTCAAATACTGCATCATAAATGTCATAAAAAATAAATGAGAATATTTTTAAAGACATATGCATGTGAATAAAGGTTTAAATAAGTAGAGATTAAAGTAATCCCTATAGGATATGGGTGAAATAAATTTATAGGGTATGATCAAAGTCCATCTTTCAAAATATTTAAAATCACCAATTAAAATAGATGTACAGTAAAATCAGAGCAGGAACATTAAAAAGTAACCACTGAACAAATCTTGTGCAAGCAAATACGTTGAACAAAATTATAATAATTAAGCACTTGAGAAAGATCTATGATAAAGAATTCACTTGGTGTATCATATGAATTAAAGCCTTAAGCAAAAAATATATACAGACAGAAATTCTCCAATTTAATATGCAAAAACTGGCACATTCAGAATTTTTATAAATAATGATATGCCCCAAAAGTATATCTGTTGAGTTCTGCCCTTGTGGCTCAATCGGTAGGAGCATGGTCCCAAACACTGCAGAAGTTTTGGGGACGGGGGATGTACTAGAGGCAACCAGTCAATGTTGATCAGTCTGTCTGTCTGTCTATCTTCCTTCCCCTCTCTAAAAATCAATGAAAATGTCCTCATATGAAGATTTAAAATTTTTTATTGAAATCTTGATTCCAATTTTGATATTAATAGGGCACTCATTGCTATTGGAGACATTTTATTTATATGAAACTAATTGGCATCTTAGCATTTATCTGAATTCAGTATACCAGTATTCATAATTTTTATTAGCATAATTAGCATAGATATGGTAATGATTTGGTGCTTCTCTGGTTTACTTTTTCTCCATTCCTTGCAGTCAAACAAGATTTTTCGATAGTAAATATTAGAGCTCTGAAGGCAAAAGAGTTTTAAAGAGGGATTAAAAGATGAGCAAATGAAGCAACTTTTTAATATCCTATTTCTGTAAGTTTCCAGAACTTAAGACATTTCCATATTATATCAATATAAAAACATGCAAAAGCCAAATATGTTAAAAGTGATAGGGTTTTGTCCTAACTGGTTTGGCTCAGTGAAGAGAGCGTCGGTCTGCGGGCTAAAGGTCCCAGGTTTGATTCCTGTCAAGCATGTACCTTGATTGCAGGCACATCCCCAAAAGGAGGTACGCAGGAGGCAGCTGATCATTGTTTCTCTCTCATCGATGTTTCTAATTCTCTATCCCTCTCCCTCTTCCTTCCTCTCTGTAAAAACACAATAAAATATATATATATTTTTAAAGTGATTGCATTAGCATACATATTTGAGAATTTCTGTAGTGTATTTAAACCTTATCTATAACCTTAGTGGTAGTCTAGTTAATACTTTGCCATTTCCCCCTGTATCTATAATAATAAAAATGGAGTATGCTGATTAGATCGGATGACCTTCTGGACAAAGCCAGGGCTGTGAGGGAAGCCTGGGTCCCAGGTGCTGGAAACCAGGAGAAGGAAGGCCTACTCTTGAACGAATTTGTGCATCAGACCTCTAGTCTTTATAAAGTCCCCTTCCTCCATTTTGCCTTCAGAATTGTTTCTCATTAATGTATTGGCTGAGTAGGCTTCATCTTTGACTTCCTTTTGATCCACCTTTTTTGTGTAGTTCCATTATGTCTGGTGGCCATTATAATGTCACCAATTTTAGGAACTGAAGCACAAAAAAAGTTTCTTTTGTCCTGTGAAACAACATATACCGTGTTGGGAATGGAGGTGGGTACCATTATTCCACTTACCACAACCTTGTACTCTTGTTTCCATTTTTTATTTCCTTAATTTAATTGCTTGCATTGTCCACTAGTTCTAAAATATCTTCTTAATATATCTTATGAGCATTCTAAGTATTTTTGTTGTTAATGTTACTTATCATTTTCTAGTTATACAAATTACTTGGCATTTGCATTTATGTAAATCACAAAATACTTCTCCTCATTGCTATATCATGCATATTAACTTCATGTCACTATCAGTTCTTTATATTTCATTGAGTAGATTACTAAAATTTAATAATTACTGTATTAGCCATTTGGGATTTCCCAATGTTTTACTATTATAATTAACTATAATGAACACTTTTGAGCCAAAAGATTACTTACATGTTGGATTATTAGGATAGATTCCCAAAAGTAGAGTAACTCCATCAAAGGCCATGGATTTTCTATGATTGGAACTGCTTTCCGAGACGGCTTCAACAAAGTTTGAATCAGCAGTACTGTCACCAGTAGTGAATATCATCATAAGAACAAAGTAAACAAAAGTTGAAATGCAAGGAGATCAGACAATAACTCAGTCATATGAAGAAGTAAGAATGTCAGTATATGCAGAAGCAGTTATAAAAGGTAATAATGGTTCTATAACCACTTTTTCTACAAGATTTGAGACATTTTTTTAAAAAAACTGCTAGTCTGAAAGCCAGTATTGTAACTTTTATTATGACTTTATTTTCTATATAATTTAAGAGATTAAGGTATTAAAATTATGTTTTTGGACAAAGCGTATACTAGTAAAGGAGTACTTTGTGTGACATGGGCAACTAAAAAGAGTAGGGATGGAGCTATTAAAGGAGCAGAATTGAGAAGTGGTTGGTGCCTGATACATTTTGAAGGTGCATCTGTTGAGGAATTGGATTGGTTGTGTAAAAGGTAAGACTGGGATTGATGTACGTTTCTGACCCGAGCAACTGTGCTGGGTCGCACACCGCCTTCAGCAAACAAATCCCTGCAGATGACTGCCTCTGAGACAAAACTGGGGACTGTCTACTGTTGAGCACGTCTCTTTTGTGAAACTGTGTAAATATGATGGGTTCTAGTTCCTTCCCTAAGTAAAATAAGTATATAAAAAGCAAAGGAGGTTTAGACACACCTCTTAGCCACACCAGTGTTCATAAATCAGACAGGTGAGGAAGAACCAGGTCAGGATACCCAGAAGCAGTGACGGGAGGACAATCAGGAC
Organism: Antrozous pallidus; assembly: GCA_027563665.1. Taxonomy (NCBI): domain Eukaryota; kingdom Metazoa; phylum Chordata; class Mammalia; order Chiroptera; family Vespertilionidae; genus Antrozous; species Antrozous pallidus. The sequence goes on along the minus strand of CM050513.1, from coordinate 103,495,894 downwards.
AGTGTGCCCTGAAAGGAAGGTGGGAAAATTGTTTAAAAAGGGGGATATGATTGGCTGTATTAAATGTTGCTCAGAGGTAAAAAAGATGAGGAGTGAAAATTGACAATTAGATTTAACAACATGGACATGTTTGGTGAACTCGAAAACAGTTTCAATGCAGTGGGGCACAGGAGAGAATAAAAGATGAAAAATTGGAGAGAATGAACATTGGCACCATTTTAAAGGAGTTGTATATTAAAAGGTGAGCTGACCACATAATTTACAATCCAAACGAACATGTTTGCAAAGGGCACCATTCATAATTAAGCCAAAATTTAATAATCAAGTATTAACGAACTGTCACAACAAACAAATGTCATTTTATGAAGGAGAGAGGACTGGCTGGATGTATGGTTTTGTTAGTGTTTTAAGAAGGGAGAAATAATGGGCAATAGGGATGATCTGGAAGAGTGGGGAAGGTTTCTGATGGAGGAGAAAAATTTCGGTAGCAATGTCTTTGAGTAACTAAGATGGGATAGTATGTGGTGCACAAGTGGAATGGTTGGTTAGACGGGCACAGATAGAAGGAGAAAAATATGGGGACAAATGCAGGTAGAGAAGGTGATGTGATGGGAGCTCCTAGAAATTTTAGAAAGGTATTTTCTCATTGAAATAGGGAGGTCATTAGCTGAGAGTGAGGATTAGGGAGGAGTTATGGGAGGTTTTAGAAGATACGAAATAGTTTTATAGAAATGAAAGAATGGAGTAGAGAAATTCAATACGGCTGCCAAGCACCATTAGAGTCCAATTGCATTTAGTCATGTGTTCAAGTGAGACCAATCAACGTGGTTATGTGTGTTTCTCAAGCCAGGATTCACTGCAGGTGTAGTCAGAACTGAACACTGAATTTAATCAGGGTTTACTTAGTACAATGAAGAGAAAACAAGGGAATTCAGAGTGTATGCAAGGGAATGATTTTATAATTTCACTAATGATTTTTATCATGATTTTTATATTTGGCCATATGTAATTTAACCTGGTATGTTAGTTTCTTAGGAGTACTGTAACAAAGTATCTCAAACTGAGTAGTTTAAAACAATAGAAATTTATTTCACAGTTCTGGAGGCTAGATGTCAGCAATCAAGGTGTTGGCAGGGCCATGCTCCCACTGAAGCTTAATAAGGGAAGGACCCTTCCTTGCCTCTTCCAGCTTCTAGTAACTCCAAGAATTCTGTAGTAGCAGAATTTAAATCTCTACCTGTCTTCATATGGTTGTCCAAATTTTCCTCTTTTTATAAGAATGCCAGTCATATCAAATTAAGGCTCACCCTCATCCTGACGACATCTACAAAGCTCCTATATTGAAAGAAGACCGCTTTCATAGGTACTGGGGAATACTGGATGCAGGTACAAGGACTTCAACATACATGTTGGGAGGACACAACTCATAACACTTGAATAAAAAGAAGTAAGGATGCCCTGGCCAGTTGTGACTCGGTTGAGCATCATCCCATGCACCCTTGGGTTTCTGGTTCAACTCCTGGTCAGGGCACATATCCAAATTGTAGACTTGATCCCCGCTAGGGGTTGTGCAGGAGACAGCTGATTGATGTTTCTTCCCTTCTCTTTCTATAATTGCAATAAGAAATTTTTTTGGAAAGAAATAAGGATTAGGTGGGGATAAGAGATAATAAAATAGTGGTAGAATCAATAGATTATAGACCCTACTGGTATTGAAGGGTGCTTGGAGTTGGGAACCTAGAAATAAGGTAGAGATTGAAGCATAGGATGTTTGAAATTGAGATTATGTAAGGGTTAATTAATTGTAATGAAATATCTAGAATGACTTTAGAGTGAGTAGTTAACAAAGAGTCCTGGGTGTCGATGGCTTCCACAGTGAAGATCTTGGAAGTCCCCAAGAATAATGACAAAAAGGGTATTAGAGTGAAGTGATCCAGAAAGTGAGATGTTCAAGGACCAAAAAAGATAACTTCCAACAAGAATGAGTAATGGGTGCTATGGTCTGATGGTACAAGATTCAAAGATGACTGTTTTTGAAGAGACCAGGGAGGGAAAATGTGAAACAATAAAGTGCTATAAAAATACCTATCCCACCTCAGGTCCTGTGAAATGAATGATGTGGGAGGAAAAACTGCCACTCCTTGAGAGCTGCAGGAGAAGCAAGGCCCGTAGGCTTCAGTTAGATAACGTAGGTAAAAGGAATAAGGGAGACGTTAAGGAAATTGATTCTGCTGATGACTGATTTGAGTTCTGGAGGGTCTCACAGTGGAAAGGTTTTGAGTATTGGAGAGGGATGAAAGATGGGGTCAGGAAAGGTGATATGCAATCTTCAACTCCATCTCCCTCCTATCTTCAACCTATCAGATCATTTATCCACAAACACTACCTAATAAAAGTAATATGCAAATGGACTGTACCTCTACTATACCCACCAGCCACGCCCACCAGCCAATCAGGAGCAAATATGCAAATAAACCCAACCAAGATGGCAGAGGCCACAGCAGGAGGGAGGCTTGGGTTTCCCTGGCAATGGAGGAAGCCAAGCTTTCCGCTTGCCCTTGCCACCTCAGGCTTCCACTCAATGCTATGAAGTTTCAATGATAGAAGATAAATCCCAACAAAAATGACGGCAGCCACAGAGCTGGAGCAAGCAGGAGGCTTAGCTCCGCTCCAGGCTACAAAGATTCAATTATAGGAGATAAATAAATCCCAGATACCAGGGCCTCCGCTTGGGTCGCCAGGGGGCATGGTGAGCCTGCAAATTACCATAGGCCCCTAGCCCAGGCCACCCCACACCCCAAGGGAACACACCCTGGTCCAGGACACCTTTCAGGGCAAACCTGCCGGCCTCCACCTGTGCACCAGGCCTCTATCCTTCTATCTAATAAAAGAATAATATGCAGATTGACCATCACCCCAGCAAACAAGATGGCTGCCCCCATGTGGACACAAGATGGCCACCAGGGGAAGGCATGTGGGAGGGACCAGGCCTGCAAAGGAGAGCAGTTGGGGGCAAACAAGCCTGCAGGGGAGGGCAATTAGGGGTGACCATGCTGGCAGAGGAGGGAAGTTGAGGGTGACTAGGCCTGCAGGGGAGAGCATTTGGGGGTGACCAGGCTGGCAGGGGAGTGGTTAGGGGCAATCAGGAAGGCAGGCAGGTGAGCAGTTGGGAGCTAGCAGTCCTGGATTGTGAGAGGGATATCCAACCGCCCGTTTAGGCCTGATTCTACCAGGATTGAGCCTAAATGTGTAGTTGGACATCCCTCAAGGAGTCCCAGATTAGATAGAGAGTGTGCAGGGTTTCCCCTTCCTCACCCCCCGTGTTCAAATTTCATGCACTGGGCCTCTAGTATATATAATATTTCCCATCTTTAAAAACAAACAAATATGTCCAGCGAACATGACTCTGTGGTTTGAGCATCAATCTATGAACGAAGAGGTCACAGTTCGATTCCCAGTCAAGTCTCATGCCCAGGTTTGGGGGTCCATCCCCAGTGTGGGGCATGCACAAGGCTGCCGATGAATGATTCTCATCATTGATATTTCTCTTTCTCTTTCATATCTCTGAAATCAATAAAAATATAAATTAAAACAATTTTACTTGAGTTTTCATTTCTATCCAGATATTGCTCCAATCTTTATGGCTAAACTCAGAAGAGTTATCCAAAACAACTGTCTCCATATGTACACATGCTCTTTATTCTCAACTAGAGTACCAGTGCATGAAATTAGTGCATGGGTAGGGTCCCTAGCAGCTGCCAGCTGCTGGCCAGGGTCTCCCTTCCCTTGCCTGTTTGCTACTAGCAGCAGGCTGGCCCCACCCCCTGGTCAAATGCCCAGTTGAGGGAGCAATTTGCATATTAGGCTTTTATTATATACTAGAGGCCCAGTGCATGAAATTCATGCATGGGGGTGTGTGTCCTTCAGCCCAGCCTGCACCCTCTCCAATCTGGGATCCCTCTCACAATCCAGGACTGCTGGCTCCAAACTGCTTGCTTGCCTCTGCCTGATTGCCCCCTAACCACTCCCCTGCCAGCCAGATCGACGCCTAACTTCTCCCTGGCCTGCCTGATTGCCCCTAACTGCCCTTCCCTGCTGTTCTGGTCACCCCTAACTGCCCTCCCCTACTGGCTGGGTCCCCCCAAACTACCCTCCTCTGCCAACCCAGTCACCTCTAACTCCCCTCCCCCATCCTCATTGCCCCTAACTGCTCTTCACTGCTGGTCTGGTCCCCCTCCAAATGCCCTCCCCTGCAGGTCTGGTCACCCCCAACTGCCCTCCCCTGCAGGCCTGGTCACCCCTAACTGCCCTCCCCTGCAGGCTTGATCACCCCCAACTGCCCTCCCTTGCAAGCCTGGAACCTCCCAACTGCTCTCCCCTGCTGGCCATCCTGTGGTGGCCATCTTGTGTCCACATGGAGGCAGCCATCTTGTGTGTTGGAGTGACAGTCAATTTGCGTATTACTCTTTTATTAGACAGGAAGATTCCACTGCAACCTGAAGTTTCACCTCATTACCACCATTCAACTGAAACTGCTTTTGTACCATCACCCTTTATGTTGCCATATCTAATGAAAATGCACATGTCCTCACCTTACTAGACCTTTTGGAGGTTTTTTTTGACACACACAAAAAAATACTCCTTGTTCTTGGCTTCTAAGATTCCAACACTCTAGTTTTCCTCTTAATTCATGCCTAATCCATTTCCATTCCCTTTATTTTCTTCTCTATCCAACTATTATATGCTGGGATTCCCTGTCTCCCCCCACCCCCTTTTTTTAGGCAATCTCATTCATTTCCTGTGGTTTCTAAGTATATTCTATGTGCCCAGGCTTCCAAAAATATATTTCCAGCTCAGGCCACTGTCAACTCAAACTGCCTCCTTAACATCTTCACTAAAATATGCTACAATCTCATACTTAAAGTGTTAAAAATAGAGCTCTGATCCCACTTTCCCTTCTCCTCTTCCCATGTTAATATTCAAGATGAGAATTTTTGGGTATTTCTCATTTTAGTAAATGGCGCTGCCATTCACACAGCCAAAAGTTGAATCTTTGTTCCTATAATTTCTCTCAACTTTCCCTCATATACATGTGATCCATCAGCTTGTCCTGTTGAGTCTCTACACATATATCAATTGCTCATCGTTTTCTCCTTCCCAGTCCAAGTAACATAATTTCTTACCTTCGATATCATTTCAACTTCCATCCTTGTTCACCTCCCATCTATCTTTTTAAAGAGAAACCAGAATGATCTTGAAATATAATACAAATGCATCACTATTCAAAGTACAGCATTGATTTTCAATATACTTAAAATAGAACTCCAAATCCCTATCATGTCTCACAAGGCCAGCGGGATCTGACGTCTGACTAACCTATCTTGTGCTTTTCTCCATCCAGCCTTAAGGAAATGCTCTCCTGTTGTTCCTTCTGTCTGTAATGCTCTTTTCCCAATTTCACCAGTTTACTTCTCAGCTTTCAAGTCCCCACTTAAATGCTATTTGTGTTTGGCTTTTAATATAATGTGCAAATACATTTATTAAATAAAGTATCCTTTACTTGGTTTTACTGGATTCATTGATTGCTACTAGCTCTTTTATAACATGATTTACCCTTTTGGAGTTGTTTTGCTTCTTTCAGTCATCTAATAGTTTCAAGAAAAATTTTCAGGAAGGATAAATGGGTGAAATATATTTATGATAGCTCTTTTTAAAATACACACACACACGTGTGTGTGTGTGTGTGTGTGTGTGTGTGTGTGTCCTATATAATAAAGAGGTAATATGCAAACTGACCATCACTCCAACACACAAGATGGCTGCCCCATGTGGTCAAAGATGGCTGCCCCCATGTGGACACAAGGTGGCCACCGCAAGATGGCCAGCAGGGGAGGACAGTGGGAGATTCCAGGCCTGCAAGGGAGGGGCAATCAGGCAAGCAGGCAGGCGAGCAGTTGGGAGCCAGCAGTCCTGTATTGTGAGAGGGCAGTCAGACATCCCTCAAGGGGTCCCAGATTGGAAAGGGTGCTGACTGGGCTGAGGGACAACCCCCCATGCACGAATTTCGTGCACTGAGCCTTTTGTATGTGGTGTGTGTGTGTGTATACATATATATATATATCCTATCTAATAAAAGAGTAATATGCAAATTTGACCATACCTTTGCTATACCCACCAGCCACGCACACCAGCCAATCAGCAGTGTGGGGGCATGGCCAAGGCAGCCCGGGCCTGGGGGGCCCAGGGGGCGTGGCTGAGGGGCCTGGGCTGTGGAGGAGCGTGTCTGAGGCAGCCTGGGCTTGGGGAGGCTGGAGGGGGCGTGGCCGAGGTGGCCCAGGACTGGGGGAGTCCGGTAGCATGGCTCAGGCGGCCTAGGCCTGGAGAGGTGTGTCTGATGTGACCCGGGCCTGGGGGGTCCTGGGGGGCATGACCAAGGCGGCCAGGGGCATGGCCGAGGTGGCCCGGGTCATGGTGGTGTGTGGCTGAGGTGGCCCAGGCCTGGAGGGGCCTAGGGGGCGTGGCCAATGCGACCCGAGCCTGGGTGGGGCTGACGCCGGTGCTAGCCAGGGTGAGCTGGCTGGGGCTAAGGCTCTGGCCGGAGGGGTGGGGGGCGGGGCTGGGATGGAGCCAGCCACCTGCCCCATTGCAGGGCGATGGCTGGGTGCCCAAGGCCTAAAGCCTTGGCCAGAGGACTCCCAGTATGTGTGAGGTGGCAGGTTGGGCTGAGGGATCACCCACCCCCAGTGCACCAATTTTGTACACAGGGCCCTTAGTATATATATGTCTCTCTCTCTCTCTCTCTCTCTCTCTCTCTATATATATATATATATATATATATATATACACACACACACACACACATATATATATATATACATACATATATATATATTAATATATATATATATTATTCCAGAGAGGAAGGGAGAGAAACATCAATGATGAGAATCTTTGATAACCACAAGCCCCACACTGGGGACTGAGCCTGCAATCCGGGCATTCGCCCTAACTGGGAATTGAACCATGGCCTCCTGGTTCATAGATCAATGCTCAACCACTGAGTCACACCGGCCCAGCAGTGATATATTTTTTCTAAACATTTTGTGTCCAAGAATGTGTCCTCATTAAAACAAGAACAACAAAACAAAACAGTTTAGTGGGTTTTTATTTCCAGGTTACGATATTTATGTCCTATCATGAAAGCAACACTGTTGGTTGCCTACCCAACAGCCATTTCCAATTCTTATTATGAGAACTTTGGTTTTGTTTGGATAATTCTTCTCTTCTCTACTCAGACATGCACTATACTAAGGCAGCTGCATTCTCCTTAAAAGTGATTGGTTTAAGAATGGGCATGTGACACAAGTCTAGCCAGTGAGATCTTTCTTCTGCTTGATATTATAATGTCTACTTGTAATGTCTGGAACTGTGGTACCATCTTATGAATAAAACTAGGGGCCCAGTAGCTCGCTGCCGACCTCCTGTAGCTCTCCGCCCACTGCCCCACTCTCCTGTAGCCCTCTCCACCCTCACTCCCCCCTCATAGCTTGCTGTCCTGCCCCCTCCTGTAGCTCTCTGCCACCCACTTGTAGCTTGCTGCCCCACCCTCCTGCTGATCCGTGATCCAATTATTATGCGGTTCATCGTTATGCTTCATGGCGTAACGACCATTTGCATATTACATCTTTATTTTATAGGATAATGAGTAGCTGAGAACAAGACTGGCCCCCTGAGCTTGGCAAAGCTGAAGCTCTGGGCTTCTTAAAAGGCCCCAATGACAGAGCAAGGATATATCCATTTTCATTCAAGATAGGGCTGCTATAATGCAGTCTTGACCCTGGACGTGGGCTGGCATAGACGGTTAGGACAGCATTGCAGAAGTCTACACTGTAATCTGATGGTCCCCTGATCCAGGTCTTTCCCTTTCACAGGCGTCATTTCCCAGTCATCATTTCAGGCTCCTCACTCTGCCTCAGTGTCTGCTTCTGGGAAAACTTACACACCCTCTGAACCTGAAACACTCTCTAAATGTATTGGCCTAACAATGTCTGTGCGTTGCATAAGTGAAATGGGTGAACTGCTAACTCAGGCCAAATCCTCAATTTGCATGAGTACTGTTGCTTCTAAATCATTCGAGGCTTTTACTTCTCTGTTTTCATCTCCCTCCTACATCAGAAATCTTTTCCTATAGTGTATTTTTATCAGTATGCAAACGTGTTGTAAATCTTTCAACCTAAAAAATCAAACGAAATAACTTTCCTTGACTATACAGTTTACTTCTCAGTTTTCAAGTCCCCAGTTAAAACTAGTGGCCCAGTAGCTCACCAGTACATTCCCCTTCAGCTTCTATTTTTTCCTGCTCCTCTCTACAGAAAAGCTCTTCAAAGTATTGTCTGCCTCCTTACCCCTCTTTCTCTTTTGTCTCCATTTTATCTTGAACCAACTGCAATCGGGTTTTCTCCCTATTGTTCCACGGAAACTGTTCTATCTCCACTTGGCTTCAGGTCTCATCCTACCTGATCTCAGAACCAATCAACACCGTTGATCATTTTCTGCTTTGGAAACACTTTCTTCATTTAGTTTTCAGGACTCACTAGCCTGTGTTTCCCCCCTACCTCACTGGTTGCCCCTTCTCAATCTTTTCTTAATGAGTCCTCCTTATATTCCTAAGTGTCCCAAGACTCAGTTTTGGCTCTTCTCTGTCCATACTTATTTCCTAAAAGATCTCTTCCAGTCTCATTGCTTTAAATACCACAGATACATTGACTATTCCCATATTCATATTTTCAGTTCTGACTCCTTGCTTCGGACTCAAACTCATATACTTGACTTCCACCTGAGTATTTCTAAGTTTATACTTGATGTCACTAGGTTGGCCAAGCACAGAGGAGGGGCATCGATTTTAATCATTTGAGATGAGTCTGTTTTATAAACTTTCTATGTTTTACGTGTAGATTATACATGGTATTTTAAAAATAAGTTTGTTTCATTTCCTTTTTTAACTTCATTTTCTTTATTTCTTTCTATTATATTATGTTTCTCAGAGAAAGGTTTGAGGTTGCTTTATTTAAAAAATATATTGTTCACAATAAATCAGGATCTATGTTAGTTGTTTTCAGGTGTATAATTTAAGTAATTTAGTTTAGTGAAAAAAAATCGATCCTCTAGTGACCACCTGAAAAGATCTGATAAATTATGTGCTTCACCTGTTCTATAATTTTGCCAGCTTTCAATGTCATGCTTATTAGTATTTAGTTTCTGGAATCTGTTTTTTTTTTTTATGTTTTGAAAATGTAAACATCTGTGCATCTTCAGTCTTCTGGAACTCTTGCGTTCTTCTCGATTTCTCAAAATTAGTGACAATGATTCTATCGTTACATCACCAAATATTATTCTGTTTTATACTCATGGATACAAGTCATCTGTGGCTGAAGACTTAACCAGTTTAACGGAACTATGTGTATTCTTAGTGTGCTTTAATTGTCTAATAATCATGTTTCTTTAACTCTTAATTTGTTGTTGTTGTTGTTAAATCCTCATCTACAACCCAGGTATGTACCTTTGTCAGGGAAATGAACCTGTGACCTTTCAGTGCAAGGGCCGATGTTCTAATCACTGAGCACACTGGCCAGGGCTAACCTCTTAAATTTGAATGTAATGAGTATAAGCAACACAGTATTTAATAGTAGTTGACTATCTCAAGCAATAGGCTTTTTCTCCTATTTTTTTTTTCAGAACCAGTTAAAAAAAATGTCTAAAATGATCTAATTATGACTTTTGCTTTAAACTGTGTAGTAAAGAATACATTTTAAGAAATATTAATCATCCTTGTTTGCCTATTACTGTATTTAAATTTTGATAAATTGTATGCTTCACTGGAAGGCATTGAACATGGTTGTTTTTCTCTAAGTATTATCCTGGGGTGCAAGATTAAAATGAAAGGATTTATAAGAATAGACATATAGATCAATGGAACAGGATTAAGAATCCAGAAATGGATCCACACTTATGTGGTGAATTGATTTTCAGTAAAGGTGTCACAGAAATTGAATAGAAAAATAATTTTAAACAAAGAACATAGTCTTTACAAGAAATGTTTTTGGGACACCATATATATCCACATATAAAAAAATAAACTTTGATCTTTCTTCATACTATACACTAATATTAATTCAAAACAATCATAGACCTAAATGTAAGAGCAAAAACACAAATCTTCTATGAAACAAAGCATAGAAGAAAAATTCTTGTAACCCTGGGACAAGATATGAAAAAACATGAACCATGAATGGAAAAACTAATAAGAGTTTTAAACAACTAAAGTCCTTTGTTGTTGAAATCATTAAGAAAACGAAAAAACAAACTTCAGCTTGGGAAAAAATATTTGCAAAACATATATCTGACAAAAGGCACATCCAGATTAAGAACTTTTGCAACAGCTCTAGCCAGCTTGTCTCAGTGGATAGAGCGCTAGCCCGATGATTGAAGGGTCCTGGGTTCGATGCAAGTCAAAGGCTTTGTACCTCAGGCTTGATCCCTGGCCCTGGTTGGGGCATGTGCAGGAGTGATGTGTCTCTCTCATGCCGATGTTTCTGTCTGTCCAGTCCTCTCCCTTCCGTTCTCTCTAAAATCAATGAAATAATAACTTCGGGTGAGGATTAACAAAAAAAACAACAAAAGAACTTTTGCAACCTAATAATAAGATAACTCAATAGGAAGAAACAGAAAAAAATATCTGTATTGGCTGGTATTAAAAAAAACTCAACATCACTGGTTATTAGGAAAATGCATATTAAAATTGCAATGAGATATATACCTACTAGAATAGCTTAGAAAGACTAAAATGCCAAGTGCTGGTAAATATGTGGCAGCCAACATCTAATCACTGATTACACTGGCCAGGGCTAATCCTCTTAAATTTGAATGTAATGAGTATAAGCAATACAGTACTTAATAGTTTACTACCTCAAACAATAGACTTGTCCTTCTAATTGTTTTAGAACTAGTTAAAGATATCTGAAATGATCTAATTATGACTTTTGCTTTAAACTGTGTAGTAAAGAATAAATTTTAAAAAATATTAATCATCTTGTTTGCCCATTACTGTATTTAAATTTTGATAAATTGTATGCTTCGATGGAAGGCACTGAACATGGTTGTTTTTCTCTAAGTGTTATTCTTAGAGATAACGATTTGTCAGTGTCTTAAAAATGGAAACAAACCCCTCTACATGACCTAGCAATGCCAGTCCTAGGTGTTTACCCATCAATGAAAGTATACGTCCACACAAAGATTTGTACACAAATATCCATAGCAGCATTATTCATAACAACCAAACAGCAGAAACAAGCCAAATATCCATCAGCTGGTCAATGTATAAACAAAATGTGGCAAATGCATTCAATAAATTACAACCTAGCAAATAGAACAGAGTAAACTATTGGTACACAGAACAATGAGGGAGAATTTCAAAAGCATAATGGTAAGTGAAGGAAACCAGACACAAAACACCTAAAATGAATATAAAATTCTGGGAAAAGCAAAAATATAATAGTAGAAAGCAATTCGGAGCTTGCTTTTGGCTGTGGATGAAGGGCAGCTTGACAGGAAACGAATTTTGAGTGTGATTAAAGTATTGTAAAACTTGATTCCAGTAGTGGTTGCATAACCTTATATAGTTACTAAAACTCATACACCACTTAAAATGGGTGAATTTGATGGTATATAAGTATGCTTCAATAATGATTTAAAGGGTGTGTCCATTAAACCTCAAGGTGGTTTCTCTCTCTTTTTAAAAAATAAGTTTTTGTTGATTTCATATGCCCCAACTGGGAATCAAACCGTGACCTCTTGGTTCATAGGTTGACGCTCAACCACTTGGCCATGCTGTCCAGGCAAGGTGATTTCTCTTAAAATAAAAAAAGGATTTCTATCTAGCAAGTAAATTGTTGCGGATGAGCATCAGTTTAAAAAGCCAAACAATCCATTTTGTACAAAACATAATTGTCTTTGTTCAGTACAGTTAGAATATTTAAAAATCCTAATCATATTGTAAATAATTTGATAGCAATAATGATTTGAGTTATAGAATTGTCAGATTATAAATTTAATATAATTGTAAGACTACATTTATTTGAAGTTTAGCTGTCTGTAACAAATTCAAAAATGTGTAAATAATAAAAAATATATTTTATAAGCTGATCTTGATATCACAAAATTAATTTTAAACATTTTAAAGGTAAGTGTTGGTCAAATCACTGCGAGAAATATATTATTTGTCAAAATGAATAGAACAGTTTACACAGGAAATAAAATGTATAAACGAATAAATCAATATTTAGCTATTTATTATTTTTCATCATCTTTGCCACCACTTTTATCATTTATTATTAGAAGAAGAATACATTTTTTTCTTACTTATTCTGATTTTGGACCAAAACTTCTAATCTTAAGACTTTAGGAGCACTCCAAAAGAATAGCAGTTCTGTTAACAGAGAAATGAACATATTGCCAACCACCATTAAATGTAATTCACAAATGTTCTTCTGTAATAATAGTTTATTACAGTAACAGTCATTGAAGAGAAAAGTAACAAAAATGTAAGATTTAATATAACAAATTACATATATATATATATATATATACACCTTTCCTCCAATTTAAATATAACAGATTAATTTGAAGTTAAATCTTACCTTCAAAATGCTATTTATTCTATGAGTATTTTCTTGAGAGAGGACATTTGTCTCTTAAATAAAAATATAAAACAAACAAAGAATTAGGAAGATGATGGGAGAAAGTTGGGAAGATGAAATACATACATCTCTTTTTTCCTAAAAGAAAAAAGATACTCATCATCATTAATAATCAGAGAAATGCAACTTAAAACCACAACCAGATATCACCTCACACCTGTCAGAATGGCTGTCATCAATAAATCAACAAACAAATGTTGGTGAGGATGTGGAGAAACAGGAACCCTCATGCAGATTGGTGAAGCTACTGTGGAAAACAGTAAGGAGTTTCCAAAAAATATGAAACTGCCCGATGCCCTAGTGATCCAACTTCTGGGTATATTCTGAAGAAACCCAGAACAGTAATTGGATAAAATATATGCACTCATATTCATTCCAGCATTATTTACAATAGGCAAGATATGGAAGTAAGTCATAGTGCCCATTGCTAGACAAGTGTATAAAAATGGTATACACACACACACACACACACACACACACACACACACACAATGGAATATTACTGGGCCATAAAAAATAAAATCTTAACATTTGCAATAGCATGGATGGACCTAGAGGGTATTATGCTAAAAAAAAAAAAAAAAAGCCAAACAGAAAAAGACAAATACTACATGATTTCACTTGTGTGTGCAATCTAAAGAACAAACAAAATAGAAACAGACTTATAGATACAAGAACAGGCTAATGGATGCCAGAAGGGAGGCAGGTTGAGGGAATGGGTGAAAAAGGTGAAGGGATTAAGAAGTACTAATTGTAGTTACACAATAATCATGGTGATATAAAGCAAAGCATAGAGAATATAGTCAATAATATTATAATTACTATGTAAGTGGTACTTGTAATATTGGAGGGAACACTTTGTCAAGTATATGATTATCTAAAATTTAGTAAATCAAATTCCTTCTTATTTTTTTTAATTGTTGACACTATTACAGATGTCCCCATTTCCCCCACCTTTGCCCACTCCCCCAGCTCCCCACCCGCTGGCCCAGGCCTTCACCACACTGTAGTCTGTGACCATGGGTTACACATATATGTTCTTTGGCTAATCTCTTCATGCCTTCACTTCTTTAGTCTTATTTATTGTGATTCTCAAAGCATCAATCAACCCTGTTGTTATGAATTGAATTGTATCCTCCCCAAATACATATGTTGAAGTTATTAGCCTTTATTACTAACCTCCAATAGCTAAGAATGGGATTGTATTCAGAGAAGGAGTCTTTAAGGAGGCAATTAAGTTAAAATGAGGTCATTAGAATGGGCCTTAATCCAATCTAACTGGTGTCCTAATAAGAAGAGAAAATTAGGACATACAAATAAAAAGCAAAGACTAGGTGAGGGCATTGGGAAAAGATGGCCATCTACAAGCCAAGGAGAGAGCCCTTAAAAAATCACAACCCTGCTGACACCTTGATGTCAGACTTACAGCCTCCAGAACTATGAGGAAATACATTTCTGTTGATTAAGCCACCCAGTTTGTGGTACTGTGTTACTAATAGACTCGAATCAAAGAGTAAGCTGCAAATTGACTGTACCTTCACGATGTCCACCAGCCAATCAGGAGTGAGCATACAAATTAACCCAACAAAGATGGTGGATTAATTTGCATACAGAGGTACCGAGTGGCCAGGGGCGGGGCAGGACGCTTGGGTCGTTGCCATTGTGACAATACAGTGTTCCGCACCATCTCAGCCACTTGGGATCCTGGGCAGCATGGGAAGGTGGAAAGGCAGCTCTGGCCGTAGCAAAGGCGGAGCCGGCAGCCAGGGGAAGGAAGGCCCATTCTTGCACGAATCTTTGTGCATCGGGCCTCTACTATACTTATAAAGGTGTGTGTTACACTTCCATGTTGAACCTGATGGCTTCTAGTTTTCTAAGCTAAAATGAGTTCACACCAGGATTGCAAACCAGGTCTTCTGAAGACAATGCTAGTGCCTTTTCTTTTACAAAACTATACTTTTGTAAAAGAGTGCTTTGGAAAGCATTTAAGTACCAGTGTAGAAGATGACACATCCATTTAGACAGATGATGTTAGCTACTGAGTCCAGGAAAAAATATCTCACAATTACTCCCCTTCTGTTGTTGGCTGCAAATCCAGCCCAGCTTGGTCCCCCAGTTGGCAGGCTTGGACCTCAGCTGGGTGACAGGAAGAAGCTGGCCCATGAATATGGAAGGTGGGAGGACTTTGGATTGTGGCAAATAAATAATTAGTTGCACATGTTTCTTTGTTAGTGTAAGAGAATTAAAAAGCATATGTATGCTGGACAGTTATAGTTAGAATTAACGACTTAATTTTTAATATTCAGCTTAGCTTTGTTTTCATGTTGTTTCATGCAACTAATTCCCATTCCTATTCATTGATCCATAAAGTATACCTAGACATGAAAAAAACAAGGTGCAGGCCATGGTTTACTTATTTGGGTTTTCTTCATATGACGAAAGAGTGGAATCTCTTTGAAGGGGACTAATACTATTAAAAAAGGAATCAGAGGCCATATACAAGTAAAAATGCAACTTTATCTTTAGAAAAAGCATTTGGATAATACTTAAAAACTTTTGAGATTAAGAACATGCAATAACAGCAATAAACTTAAATTCCAAAGAAATACAAATGTGAATGGGAGAGGTGAGTGAATCAGACAAAGGAAGAGCAAAGGTAAAGGAAGGATGGCAGGATGTGACTTGGGAATTTAGTTCTGAGAGTATGATTCCTGACTGCCCTTTAAAGAGCAAGGTGTCATGATTCCCAAACAGCTCTCTGCATGGAACATTCTATCTCTACCACCTGCTTCTCTTTGCCATTTATAGCTCAGGTCTCAGGCCTTGTGCTCACCTCTGAGACTTGGATGCACCTGTTATTCACACCCATCTTCTTTGTAGCACGTGGCGCATTTGTGAGTACTTGTTTCATGTCTCTGCTCTTAAATAGAATATGAGCTCCGTGGCAGTCGTGACTATATTTACCTTGTTCCCTGATGAATCACCAGCATTCAGTGAGCTTCCTGGCAGATCCCAGACAATGAGTGAATGAAAAGCTGAGAAATGTATTCTTTATGTATATCCTTAAGGCCAAAATAAGCTTGTTTCTTATTAAGTTTTTGAAGGAGAACAATTTCTAAGATATTCCTTATGCCTGTTTTCATGTGAGAATAAGTGAAAGAATTACCAAAAAAAAAGAAAAAAAAAAGGTGCTGCACCAGCACAGCCAAGGGTTTGGCGAGCCTGAGGGAGGGCGGGCGAAGGATGAAGAAAAGACAAAAAGAGTAAGCTGGGTCTAGTGGATCTTCTGTGCCTTGCTAAGGCCACAGAACAGATCCCCACTGCAAGCTGATGCTTTATTTTATGGCCAGAGGTAAACAAGGTAGTGGTCACCATAGTTACAATGTTCTTGTGAGTTTCACTTATTTTGGCAGCACTTGCTGCACCTCCCACAGCCCATTAGCTACCCAGGAAAGATCTAGGGAGCAGTCACAAAAATCAAGCTTAATTATGCTAAGAGGGCTGTGCCCTCTAAGTTGGGACTTGCTTGCTGCTTTGCCAGCAGTTCAGTACGAGGCTTAACCCTATAACTGCTCTCTACAAAAAAGAAAGAGAACAGGGTACTTTTCCTTAATTTCTGGCATTTTTTATTACTTTCAATGGAATTTCCATGAGGAATGAGGATATGTTTGTTTTTACTCATTATTCTATTACTTAGAGTGGTTCATAGCATATAGCAAATTCAATAATATTGATGCAAGTTCAATAATACAGATGCGTACATATCTCTTATAACAAAAACATATTGAATAAAATACAACCGAATATCAATAAAAGCCCAGATAAAAATATGTAAAGAGTAATGACTAAGATGCAAAAAGATCACAAATGTGTCAAACTTTAAATTTGGCTTAGTTACCTGAGAGCTAATGTGGAAAGTGAAAGTCGATTTATTAGTTAAGATGATCAGAAAATGAATTCCTTAAGGGGAGCAAACATTCCTGTATAGTTTAATGTAAGTGTGGGGTTCAATATAGAATTCACTAAATAAATAATGGACAAAACTTCCAAGAACATTCCTACACCCCATGGATAACAGATGCCATGTAACTGCTGATAGTAGTCAGGACTTTGCATTAAACTTCAATTCAATGAAAAATTGTGCAAGGGACAGAACTGGTCAAATGTATAGCCAACTGGTTGCCCAAGGTTACCTAATGCAATGCTCTTAAAGTTCTCTCCTGGGAGAACTATGTGGGTAGGGTTAAACTTGCTTTCTAGAGAAGATTTTGGTTCAACTCTGGCTTTCTGTCTTGATGTGCCTGTGTTATGAATCACTAAGAAGGGCAGTGAGCTTTCTTCCACGTCCCACCCCAAGATAGTGGGCCTACTTGGATCAGGACTTGTCTCAGCATGCTTTCCAAAGGCAGCCTGAAAACACATCATTCTCTCCAGTTCTCTGACAGCCCCTTGTGAGACAGGCTTTAGTCTGGTTGGGTGTATCTATATATATAAAAGCCAAGCGACCAGATGATGGACTGATGGGAACAACTGGTTGCTATGATGTGCACTGTGGCACCCAACCAGCCCAATCAGGACCCTGATCAGCCCCTCACAATATCCTGCTGCTCTTCCCTTTGGCCAGCCCCCCCCCCATCTCCTGTGTCCCCTTCCCCCTGCCAGCCCTGCCCCTGATCGGCCCCCATGAGAGCAGATGGCTGGACCCCACCCATGTATGAATTTGTGCATTGGGCCTATAGTAAAGTCATATTTGTAGATCCAACTTTCTCCATTGGTAGGTCTCAGGATGCACATTTACAGAGAGGTAGGCCCCAGTCTCATTTTCAGTCTGATTTTAGGGATCTAGGGATATTAGATACTTACCTGACCTGGTAATAAAAATGATGCTCTAATGAGATGCTCATTTGGTTCCTTGTGTCTATTCTCAGTTGGTTAGAACCTAGAGAACATGAGTGATTGACATTCTATGGCCTTCAACACTCATGACCATAAATTCAGAAAGACTGCAAACATAATGATATGCTTGTTAACTGGGTTTCCCAGGAAGACGATGAGAAGCAGAGTTTGTGCCAAGAAGGTATAAGGAGACAAACAAATGAAATGCAGAAGGTGAAAAGTTGATCTTCTTTTTAGATATTTAGTATCTTCCTATTCTATAACCTGAAGCTGTTGACTTCTATTCCACAGCCCATCAGCCCCAGTAACTACAGAGCTCGACATAAAGAAAATAGATATTTTCCAAACCCACTCCCTAAATCACAGGGTTATCTTTTCTTAGCTCAGTGGATAACTTGATGCTATAAGACATCATCATTTCCTCTTCCTCATTGAAAACAGACTTTGGTATATAATTCTAAGATTGATCGAGATCCATACTCCTTCCATTTATATTTCCAAAGGCTTTTTTTTTTAATGGGTGTGAAAACACTTCTATACTTATTTTGTCTTTTGCTTTATCTCCTTTGTCTAGCCTCATGTGAAAACTCTTTTATTAATCCAAGAGGAGTGACTTGCAATATGTGTATATTGGAGTAATAATTCTCAACTTGCCAAAAATATACACAATTAGATCTGTATGTATCAGCTTTAGAATAAGGGATTCAGAGGTTCTTCAGGAATTATAATATCTACCTCATAGGGTTGATATCATATGGTTATATATAATATGCATTATGCATACATAAATATAATAAAACTTGAGGCCTGGTTCATGAAATTCGTTCCTAGGTTCCTAGGCCTGGCTGGTGATCAAGGCCAATCTGTGGGGCAACCGTTGGGGCGATCGGGGGAACCCCACTCACACCCGCCTTGGCTGGACTAGGGCCTGCAGGCTGGGGGCAGCTCCTGCATTGAGTGTCTGCCTCCTGATTGTCAGTGCATGTCATAGTGACTGGTCATTCTGCTGTTTGGTCAATTTGCATATTAGGCTTTTATTATATAGGACTGTGTTATTATGTACTAGAAATGATACTAGATTGTTTACTTTGTCTCATTTAATCCTGACAGGTACAGGTGTGTGTGTATAATACAATAATATCCTATATAATAAAAGGCTAATATGCAAATAGACCAAATGGTGGAACAACCAGAACTGAACAACCAAACAACTGGTTGCTATGATGTGCACTGACCACCAAGGGGTGTGTGCGAAACATGGAGGGTGTCAGCTGCAGTGGAATGGTGGAGCAGATGAGCGGGTGTGCCAGACCAAGGTGGGGCACTAGTTGCTGTCATTGGGGTGAGCCTCGGGTGGCTAATGAAAATTCTTTGCTCCTATGCACTGTGGTCTCTCCTGGTGCTCGCACCTGCTGCCAGTGTCAGCCATGCTTGCATCCACGGCTGGTGCCAGAGTTGGCACTTGCACCACTGCTGGTGCCCAGAGCCAGTCCTGACTGCCTGGTGCCATCAGTGGGTGCGAGTGGTGGCTGCCAACCCTGACCACCCCTGAGGGCTTCTCCACCTCCCTCTGCTCCTGAGGGGCAATCAGGGAAGTAGCGGCTGCTTGCACCTGTTGCTGGTGCTGGCCCCATTGTTACATGGTGTCAGTGGGTGCAAGTGAGGCTGGCACCTTCAGTGCATGGGAGTGGCGGCGGGGGTGGGGCTGCTGGCAGAAAGAGAATGGCGGGGGGACCTCAGCAGGCTGGGCTGGGTGGGGACCTGGAGGATGGGCGGAGATCAGCCCCTGTGCCTACTGCAGCTTCATGGCCCACAGTTCCTTTCAAGGTGTATGAATTTGTGCACTGAGTCCCTATTATGCTATATATGCAATTATATATAACTAGAGGCCCAGTGCATGAAATTCACTGGGGGTGTGTCTCTTAGCCTGGCCTGCATCCTCTCTAATCTGGGACCCCTGTGGGATTGGGCCTAAACTGGCAGTTCGGACAATCCCCCGCAATCTGGGAGTACTGACTCCTAACTGCTCACCTGCCTGCCTGCTTTATCTCCCCTTACCACTCTGCCTGCTGGCCTGCTTGCCCCCAACTGCACCCCCCTGACAGCCTGATCACCCCCAACTCCCCTCCCCTCCTGGCCTGATCACCCGTAACCACCTCTGCCTCTGCTCTGCCACCATGGCTTTGTCCAGAAGAACATCTGGAATGTTTCATGGTCTAATTAGCATATTACCCTTTTATTAATATAGATAGGATATGACATACTGCCACAACTATAACATATCTACCAGTATTACCTATGAGATACATATTCATGAGATAGGAAGGCATCTAATATATTACATTGTATATGTTGTAAGTAGTAGGAAATACAGTATTTGTAGCAATAATGTACACCCTGTGACTTCCCTTCCTGGTCTGGGAATGGTTCCCAGGTCTTTGAACATTTCCTGGCCCCTATTTTTTTTTTTTGCCATTCACTGTAACTGATGTTAAAAAATCTGGAGAGGTTTTTTGTTTGCTTTTTGCCTCTTCAGATTTTTAGAAGTATGTTTTCACTTTTAATTTGCATGTTAGTTCCCATGCAGCCAAGCCGTTCTCCTTTTCAACAAGAAGTTATTATGTAATTAAAAACAAAGAGCTTGGCATTGGAAAACTGCTCTGAGTATCAGATACTGCCTGGAACTGTGGAACTGATCCTTAGAGTAAGTCATTACTAACGGTTTCCCATTGGGAGTTGATTCTGATAAGACAACTCAGGAGCCTCCTGATCACTAACTCACCCATGATTACATGTTGCATGTGAAAACTGGGGGTGATTTTTAGCTCTGAGCAGTTGAACACTTACAGCATATTTTCGAAAAAGTGTGTTTTGCTTAGGGGACAACATTTGGAAAATGGCAACTTCAAAATGAATTCAATGGCTTTCTTCTTTAACTGGTCTGGTGGCCCCATGATGTCAAGGATCATGTTATTATCACATATAATATAATCTTATCATTAAAACAGGTTCTTGTAACCAAACAGCTGAGTCAGAGATACCCAGAACATCCAAAAGAAGGCCCAAGGCCCACAGGAGCTTGCATTGCTTCACATCTGGGCCTCATCTGGGCATCTCAAAAACCCAAACAAAGAAGAGGAATCTTCAGATCTCTCCTTAGCTCCTGCTGGGTGGACTCAGGAAGAGGCAAAATTAGTACCTTCTTGGAGATCCAAGAGCCAGTATACCCAGGGGTCAGAGTAGGACCATCCAGATTACGACTCCTCAGATCCATAAGGGACACACATGGGTCAGATTCAGGGAGCACCAAAGCTCCACTGAAGCAAATATTGCCTCATAAGGGTGTCTCCAGCACAGAAGTTCTCCCGTCATAGATACAGCTGATCCTCACAGCCAATTGGCCTGGAGGTCAATTCCTCCCAGTGATACCAACAACAATCAAGGCTTACCTGCAACAAGTCTATGCACACAGCCCACAAAGGGGTTGCAGCAAGAGTCCACCTCAGCCCTAACCTGTTGGTTCAGTGGATAGAGCGTCAACCTGTGGACTCAAGGGTCCCAGGTTTGATTCCAGTAAAGGGCATGTACCTTGGTTGCAGGCACATACCCAGTAGGGAGTGTGCAGGAGGCGGCTGATTGATGTTTCTCTCTCATTGATGTTTCTAATTCTCTATCCCTCTCTCTTCCTCTCTGTAAAAAAAAAATCAATTATATATATATATATATAGATATATATATATTTAAAAAGTGTCCACCTCAGGTAACTGGGGAGGCTGAGCCACTGGGCCCTATAGGACACCCAGCACATAAAACCACTCTATCAACTCACGGAAGCAGCCAAAATGTGGAGACAAAGAAACAGGTCACAAATGAAAGAAATGGAGGAAAGCAAAAGGCTGGATATAGAGTTCAAAACCGCAATTATAAGGTTTTTCAAGAATTTTCTAGAAAAGGCTGATAAATGTAGTGAGACCCTTGAGGATATGAAAAAGGACCAACTAGAAATTAAGCATACACTGACTGAAGTTAAAAATAATATACAGAGACCTTATAGCAAACTAGAGGATCTTAAGAATCAAGTCAAAGATTTGAGATACAAAGAAGCAAAAAACACACAACTGGAAAAGCAAGAAAAAAAAAGTCCAAAAATATGAATATAGTGTAAGGAGCCTCTGAGATAACTTCAAGTGTACCAACATTCACTGAAAACCTATTTGAAGAAATAATGACAGAAAACTTACCCCACCTGGTGAAAGAAATACACTTACAACTCCAGGAAGTGCAGAGAACCCCAAACAAAAGAAATCCAAAGAGGACCGCACCAAGACACATCATAATTAAAATGCCAAGAGCAAAAGACAAAGAGAGAATATTAAAAGCAGCAAGAGAAAAATACTTAGTTACCTGCAAGGATGCACCCATAGGACTGTCAGCAGATTTCTCAACAGAAACTATGCAGGCCAGATGGGAGTGGCAAGAAATTTTCAAAGTGATGAATAGCAAGAACCTACAACCAAGATTACTCTACCCAGCAAAGCTATCATTCAGAATTGAAGGTCAGATAAAGAACTTCACAGATAAGTAAAAGCTAAAGGAGTTCATCACTGCCAAACCAGTATTATATGAAATGCTGAAAGGTGTTCTTTAAGAAGAGGAAGAAGAAAAAGGTAAAGAGAAAAAAATTATGAACAACAAAGTACATATCTATCAACAAGTGAATCTAAAAATCAAGTGAATAAAAAATCTGATGGACAGAATAAACTGGTGAATATAATAGAATCAGGGACATAGAAAGGGAGTGGACTGACAATCCTTGTGGGGAAAGGGGTGAGGGGGGTGTGGGAAGAGACTGGATAAAAATCATACACCTATGGTTGAGGAGAGTGTGTGTGGGGGTAATGGCTATAGCGTGAATGCCATTACCCTGCAAAAGCCACCACAGCCTTTGGTGGCTGCTACCTTCTCTGGGATGGGTGGGATGGAGGGGAACTATAGGGGGAAAAAGAGGAACAACTGTAATCATTTGAACAATAAAGATTTAAAAAATTTAAAAATATACTTGTGCTGTTACTTATTACTATACATCTTTTTAAAAAATACATTTTTATTGATTTTAGAAAGAAAGGAAGAGGGAGAAACATCAATGATGAGAGAGAATCATTGATTGGCTACCTCCTGCACACCCCCCACTGGGGACCAAGAGTGCAACCCAGGCATGTGCCCCTGACCAGAATTGAACCCGGGACCCCTCAGTCCACAGGCCAACACTCCACCCACTGAGCCAAACCAGCCAGGGCACTAAACATCTTTTAAGTCTTCCCCAGTTCTTTCTTTAAAATCTCTGCCTATAACAGGCAGCCCTGGGTTTGAACCTGGGCTAACTTTCTAGCTACATGACCTTGGAACAGTAAGTTTCCTCATCTGTAAAATAGGGGTAAAAATGGTACTCATCTCACGAGATGGCTATGAGGGTTGAGATAACATATGGAAAGTACTCAGCATAGTGTGTGGTACATAGTCATTGCTTATCAAATGCCTGGGATCACTACTGCCTGTCCATTTCATTTTCTCCTGGAGGCAGGAAGGTGTATGCGGAAGGGCCTGGGCTGTGTGGCGGGGAGTCAGTTCTGCGGTTAGGCTGCCACCACTTACTGAGAAATCGGGTTAACCCTTTGTGCTGCTGCTTTCTCATTTCCAAAGTGGACACGCTGCAACACTATCCAGTCCGCGGGTTGCCGCATGCCTATGATGTCCCTGGACTTGCCAACACATGTATGAAGTGCATCCCACGGGCAAGGCACAAGAAGTTTCAAAAGAAAATACACGCTGGCTCTCCACGATGGGCACGGAGAGCATCTCACAAAGTCAAGCCAGCCACTCTCAGGGCATGGCGGATGGCACATGCAAACCACAGTGGGTCTCCACCCCACGGTCCTTTATGTTGTGCCCGGTGTTGAGCGAGACCCTTTTTTCCTGGCATTTTTTTTTTTTTTTTTTTTTTTTTTTTTTTTTACAAATCAGCAGGTCCTCAAAGCCACAGACTGTCCAGTGCCACAGCCATAGGGTAACACAAACCTCTTCTTTCTGACCGAGGGCAGCTCTCCGCCGGCTGGGGGAGGTAAGCTTCGGGCGAGTCCAGCTGCGGGGAGGTGGACAGGAGCGAGGCGGAGGGCCCCTTTCCAGCATCCCCGGGCTCCCGCGCCCGTCATGGAGGATTTTCCTCGAGCTCGATGACCGCCCCGAGGCGTGGCGGCGGCCGGGAGCACTCCAGTCCTCACACGGTTAACCTTCTCCCCAGGCGATCGGAGGAGGGAGGGTCCCCGCGCACCAAAAAGCTAGGCTCACCTCGGCCCGGGGCCCCGCCCCCTCCGCTACGGCCCCGCCCCCTCCGCCCCCGGCCCCGCCCCACCACGGACCCCGCCCCCTCCGTCCCTGGCCCCGCCCTACTCCGGGCCACGCCCCCTCAGTCCTCGGCCCCGCCCCCCTCCCCACTGGGGACCGACCCGCGGCCGCACCTGCCGCGCGCACACGCCCCCCCGCGCGCCGGCCGCCCCGCGCGCCAGGCCTCAGCGCCGCCGCGGCGCCCCCGGCGCCCCCTGCCCCGCCCCAGCCCCGCGCCCCGCCGCCCTCGTCCGCTCCGCCCCGGCCTCGGCGCGGGCCCCGGCCGCCCGAGCTGCAGCCGCTGTGCCCCTCCGAGCCGCCCCACCGCCCCGCCGGCCCGCCCGAGGCTCCGGCGAGGAACAGCCGGAGCGCGAGGCCGCGGTCGTGCACTGCGCTCCGGCTCCTCCCGCTCCGATCTCCCCGGTCCTCACCCTCCAGCGCCCGCTCCTCGGAAGCACCGGGGTGGCAGTCTCTTAGGGCGGGGCGGCGGGGAGGGCCCTGCATTTTGGGGGTGGGGTGGGGTGGGAGGGGAGGAGGACCGGAGGGGGAAAGGACTCCGCGAGGGAGTCGGGGAGAGAGGCTATGGGGAAGGACCAGGAGCTGCTGGAAGCGGCTCGCACCGGCAACGTGGCTCTGGTGGAGAAACTCCTGTCTGGCAGGAAAGGAGGGATCCTGGGCGGCGGATCCGGACCCCTGCCCCTGTCTAATCTGCTCAGGTAAGGACGGGCGGCCGCCCGGGGATTGCATCCCGCGTTACATTGTGACAGATCCGAGCTGCTCCTGGGGTAGCTGCACCTGCTGGCGGCCGGCGGTTCATTCTTAAATTAGACAGGGAAGCCGTGTGCAGGGAGAGGAGGCTCGCGCCTCCCGGTCAGATGGACGCCTTGGATTCTTGGAGTAATTTTAAAATAGCCTTTTCCATCCATGCATCGGTAGCTACTTTTTTCTCGGAGCCGTGATGCAGAACTTGGACACGGACTCGTGCTGCTGGAAGGAAATCGGGGGTTCCACCTGCTTTCCATCAGTGTTTTTTTTTATTCTGTCGCTTCAGCCTGGAAGCCAGCCTTTCTGTGTGCGTGTGTGTAATCT
This sequence comes from Antrozous pallidus, assembly GCA_027563665.1. NCBI lineage: Eukaryota > Metazoa > Chordata > Mammalia > Chiroptera > Vespertilionidae > Antrozous > Antrozous pallidus. Next base: position 103,470,773 of record CM050513.1, on the reverse strand, counting down.
ACTTAAATGAAATTGTCAGAGAAGCTCTAGCATGAATGCCATTACCCTGCAAAAGCCACCACAGCCTTTGCTGGCTGCTACCTTCCCTTTGCAAGAAGGCATTTGCTCTGCGGTGGGGGATGAGCCCACAAAATGTGGAAAGTGAACCTTGGAGGAGATGGCTTCAGGACAGGGTGTGGGTACAACTTGATGAGGCAGCCCAGCGGCACTCTGTCACCTGGGTGTAGCTGAGTGGAAACTTAGTTATTTTATATCTCAGGGTTGGGATCCTGTATTTTGAATCATGGTAGAGGCCTTTGAATGTGGAGATGTTTCAGGTGAGGCTGATACTGCTTGGAGAATCTTTCTGGGATGACATTTAAAAAAAATGTCAAGATCTTTATTCAGCAAGCAGAGCTTTAGAAATAGCAGGGATCATTTACACATTTTTAAAAAAACTATTAACTTAAAAGTTGAATTGATGGACCAATGGGATCAGTTGGAAGATGTCTGAAGAGTAGTTTCTAAAATCATGGCTTTTCCATGTATCCTGGATATTTTGGGAGGCATTCATATCTTTACCCCATCTCTTAGGCAACTCAGCTGTACTTGTAAAAAAAAAAATACTTTAAAGCCCAAGTGATTTTTATGGTTTAAAAAAGGTGTTCTGTGCTACTCCGAACATGTGCTTAATACAAACTTTTGGACGATGACGGTGTTTTTCCACACAGTTCTCATATGTTGTAGTGGTCAGACAATGCAGTTAATTGCAGTCCTGGCCAATAGGGTAAATGAAAACATTTGTGTTGCAGAGAAATGAATTTGGTTGGAAAATAGTTGCTGGGATTCAAAACAGCTCCCTAAGTGGTCATCTATACTTGTTGGCAGCGACATTTTATTGGAATGACAGTTCACTTCAGAACAATGGATGTTTGTGGAACGTTTTTTTTCAGTAGGTCTTAGAAGTGAAGACTCTTGTGTATACTCCCGTGTTAAATAATTTTCACTCCCATACATGAGCAGATAATGTGTACATATTTTAGATTATAGCTCCGGTAATTGCCTTAGTCACAGATAATTTATACAAAAGCAGTTATCTGTTACAGTTCTAAGTTGCGGTTAAAATAAATTTTTGCCAGAGTGATGTATCAGTTATACAATTGAATATGGCTAGAAACCTATGTGGTTAAAATAAGTTTCTAAAAACAATCAATTCCTTTGGAATAACATTGAAGAGTTCTTTGAGAACAGGGAGAACTCCAGTTAATTTCATTGAGATAGTTAAAAAAGCCTATTTGTGTGATCAGATAGCTACGAAATATTTATCAGTTGTGCCATTTTAAAAAAGAACAAATGTCGAATTTTAGGAATAAAATACCAACTACTTAATGTTAGTAAACATTAAATCTCAAAATTGTGATCCACGATGTACCTCTTGAATGAGAGGTTTTCTATTTTGCTGTTTTTCAGAGATAGGAGGAGTAATTCTACAACCAGAATGCATGTAGAAAACAATGAAACTAAGAAACATGTTCATTAGAGCAGTGTGAACCAAGTTGTAAAATTCAGACTCAAACCCAGTAACCGTTAAAGTTGCATTTTTCTACTTCATACTGAATAAACCACTAAAACAGTGTCATTGAAGAAAAATGGGAGTTGAAATTGTATTCTTCGATGATCATTTGCATAAAACAAAATTCCTAAGAGAAGCACAGTTTATTTAGTGGTCATTTTATTTCATAAATGATTGTCATCAGAAATTTATTTATAGGTTAATGGAAAATGTGACCCTTCCTACTTCAAACATGATGACGCTTCAAAATTTTAAAATATTTTGGAATTAATTGTGGAATAGGGTTGTCTCTCCCACCATTTATTACTTGTGCTGTGTAACAGTAGTGTTAGATCCTATGTGAAATGCTTACATGTGTTCTCTCATTCAATTCTATGTCAGCCTTAAGTGGTCGATCCTCATTTCACAGATGAAGACCGAAAACTTGCCCAATGTCCCATAATTAGTCCTGGCAAAGATGTGAAGTTATGTGATTCACATTTGTTCTACTGCATCTTATGTGTCATTCATTGAATGTTTTATTTTCAAAAGTTTAAGGTGTATCTGAATATTTTTTGCTATGCATAATTTAATTAAAAAATCCTTAAATATTTTTTTCTAATTAAAAAATCTCATCTCTGCTCTTCGAGGGATCACTAGATAAAGAAGTTTTGTGAAGATGCTTTTGATTACATATTGCTTACTAAGTGAGCAGTACTATTATGATGAGGAATCAGGTATTCTTGGGTGACAACTGAACTTTTCAGCAGAAGTAAGAATGACCTTGAATAAATATAAAATTGCTCCAAGCCTTACTGTCCTCTTCTATGAAGTGGGAATAGCAATAGCATCTACCATACAAGGCTGTTGTAAGGATTAAAGGAGATGTTAAACAATGAATGCAAATCATTTAGCACATTGGTGTTCACCATTAGTGTTATTGTAATTCCTCGTGCATCTCTAAAGCACTGGACTCTATTTCTTAAGACCTTAATGGTGATGGATTTGCTTCATATCGTACTGGGAGTAAATTTCTGTAGTAGGTTTTCCATTAGAATCACAGAATCTTCAAATTAGAATGGGGCCTTTGAATTCAGCATCTCACATAGAGGAATTACCTCTAATACCCTTTACCAGTGAGTTACTCCAGCCCTGTGAAGCCCTCCAGTGTCTAGATCTGCTCCATTTTTGAAAGCTATAATTATTTAAAAAATTAATTTTTTTGAGTTGAAATCAACCTCCCTTTAATTTCCAGCAGTTGGTATTAGTTTAATTCATCTGCCAGTACAGTTCTTAAGGTGCATGCATTTAGTTGTATTGTTTTCTTCTAAAACTTCTATATTTTTTCATGGAAGTACCATATTTCCGGCAGCCTTTTGTCATGTGGCATTATAGATCAGATGAACTTAGACTTTCATACTTTTTACTGCTCCATTTTTCTTTCTTTGTATATTCTTAAAGCTTGCAGTGACTCCCTTGAAGTGTAGCGAGCACAAGTGGACAAAATGCACGGCCTGTCATTAGACCAATGCAGAATACATTGGGACTCGATGTACTGTTGGATTAAAAAAACAAAACCAAAGAAACAAAGTGGTAAAATGTGTAGTATGACCCTACTTTTTTAAAAGAAAAAAATAAGTGTGTGTGAGAACATTTATAATGTGCATTAAGAAGTCTGGAATGATAAACGCCACAATGTAAACTGTTCGTTTTTGAGTGGTGGCATTGTGGGTGGTCATTATTTTCTTCTCGCTTATGTGCATTTTCCAGAATTCTACAAGGGACACATATTATAAAAATGAAAATAAAACAGCAGCTATTTAAAACATGGTACAATTAAGTTATCACATCATTATTATTGTTGATTTAAAACCTACCTCAACACAGGTCAAGTTTTTCTCGGCTGTGTAATGGCATTGGCTCACATTGAGCAGATACTCAAAACTTCTATGTGTTCTTTTCTCCATGCCACGTGGAGCCATGCTTTCCCTATGTGGCACTTGTAGATGTGTTGCTTGAACGTAAATGATTCCTTTACATCTCATCTTATTTGCTTTAGCCTATATTTATAATCTGTCTAGATCTTCATGGCGCTTAAGTCTGTCTTCCAACATAGTCACATGTTTTCTATAACTGGAATTCAATACATCATGATGTATCTCTAAAGAATCTCTTTTTGGCTTGGCATGAATGTAAAAGTAGCAAGCAGTCTTTATGGGTGGTATTTCTACCACCATTAAAGCCACTTAACGGAACTATCAGCTACTTCTTTCCAATACACCTGTGAGAATAATATGGAGGAGGACTTTATCCACTGCCTTTTAAAATTTACACTATATTTTGGTTATGGCTTTCCTTTGATCTACCCCTTTAGTGGTAAGTCAACAAATTCCATCCAAATTCAGCTACTTTATTATAGCTTGTTTCCGGTCGTAAGCCATTAATGATGCTTAATACTGATGTGTTTCATTCTGGGTCTGGGTAGTTACACTCATTTGAAGCAGCTAAGTGTCTCTTAGGATTTCTGTCTGTTTGGCACTTCAGTAATCTCTTAACATTATTTGTTTATCCCTTCTAGTTTGAAAATTATTCTCCCTAAGGAAGATAGAAGCAAACTAGAAGCAGGGAAGAACTGGATTCTTGGCATTGTCCAATGTCATAGGAAATTCTCTTGTGGTCTAAAACCATCCATGATTTTTTTACTGTTCCTCTGTCAGAGCTCAAGGTTACATTGCTGCCATAGCAGTGAACTTTTATATCTCCCTCTGTTTTTCAAACTTAGCTGCCAGAGACATTAGCATTTTCCCAGGACAAGTACATGCGTCTGGTTTTGTGCTTGTTTTCAGTTACACTCCTCATCACCCCCTTTCATCCTTGAAGAAACCGAGCTCACTAGAGCTCATCACAGAAATGAAATTGAGTTGCCTCCCTCCTTTATAATATATGTGAAATTTCATTGTATTTAACATATCTTTCATGAGGCAGCTGCAACGCCTTTTGAAGTCTCTTCCTTTCGTACAACTGCCTTTTAGTCCAAACAGGAATAATTCCCTTTGAAAATATATTTTAAATTATTTCTTTTTTAGTGCATCTAGATTGAGTTGTATTTTAATAGAGCAATAAAAAGTTTGTGAATGCCTCAGATTTACTTGATTTTCTTAATGCCTCAAGGAGCCATTAGTGAAAGTGTATCTTACTAATATGTGTTCAGTAAATTCTTGTTGAACATAAAGAATCCTGTCCTCAAGATCCCTCTGGGGAAAAAATAGCTCAGTAAGTGGAGGGGAAAAAATCTTCTGGCCACCAAACACATACAAACCAGATAGCTTATAATTTTTTTTTTTAGATTCAGGATCCAGTTCATGAAGTTTTTGTTGATGAGTACAAGGAGATACGAGGCCACTTGGAAGCATTGCAATTTCTACAACTATTTGGACAACTGTGGTTATGGGGGCTGTGATATAAGATAACTTCCAGGAAAACTGCATCAGTTAAGTGGAATAAATCACAAATAGAGCAGTGAAACGGCACGAAAATGTTGTATCTATAAAAATAGTCAACTTGCAAGTGGGTTATCTATTTTAGATAGTAATGATGTTTGAAGCGGTGATTGCACCATTATGTTCGGGGCGCTGTGTCTGCCAGCGCCAACAGCACCAGCTGCAGGATGAGGACTGAGAAAAGAGGGAATTTTGGGTATTGACCTCTTTCTTTCCTAAGCAGGGTTTTCAGCTCCCTCTTCAAAACGACGAGGCTGATGTGTAGCAGGGAATTAGGACAACCAGCCGGTGACTACTACGCACCTGTCCGTTCTGCCCAGTACCTCGTGCATCTCAGCGGTTCCTTACAGCTGACAGGAGGCTGGGGCAGGTCTTCACCGATGCTAATGCAGACGCTTACAACATTCAGTAGTGCGTCTACCAACTTTAGCCATTTAACCTCTCACACGCCGCTAAACACAATATGAACATTCTTCCTAAGTATTTAACGAGAAATGGAAGCCGGCTATAATTCAAGTCAAAGATTAGAAAAGACTAATTTCAACTTTCAGAACTTGAAGGTATTTAACATTTAATGCATACTTTGTCTGCCTTTGGTTTCCATTTTGAACAGATTGCAGCATGGTTTTTATTAAAATACGATGAGTTGGTGATTCATCATAGGTGGATAGGAGAGAATATTTTGTATCTGAAAAAAGCAGGAATTTGCACAGAATATGCATTTGTGTGCCACTTCATTCTTCTGTAGGTGATGACATGGTCATGTGAACCATGTGGCGGGCAGAGGCACAATGCCAGGTGAAAACCCAGGGAACTCCCTTGTGTAACACAGACCCCGGGACTCTCCGTACAGTCCGGTTTTCTCCTTCCGCATGAACAGGACAGCAAGTGATCTGTACATTTGTTTTCAACCTGGGTGAGGAGTGAAATTGTGTGATTTATTTTATTGTTTTAAAAATATTTTTATTGCTTTTAGAGAGAGGAAGGGAGAGGGATAGAGAGATAGTAACATTGATGAGAGAGAAACATCGATGGGCTGCCTCCTACACACTTCCCACCAGGGATGGAGTCCACAGCCCCAGCATGTGCCCTGACCGAGAATGGATCTGTGACCTCCTCGTTCATGTCTGATGTTCCACCACTGGGCAACACCAGCCGGGCGAAATTGTGTGATTTTATTTAACAGGATGTCTTCATGAATCTGTCTGAAAATTGAACTTCGCTTCAGCTGTGCTGTGGAGTTATTTGGGTTCTGGTATGTTGTGAGGGCAGCTTTATTTAAAGTGGTTGATTCCTTCTAGTTAAGTGAGCTGCAACCATCGGCCTAGACTTCTCACCATTCCTGGATCAGATCTTTAGTGACGGGTGTGAGCATAAACAGCCAACCTCATTTCTTCCTGCCTGCTTGATAGTTCTGTTCCCCGTACCATGTTTCCTGACTCGTCCTGCCCAAATAGTTTTCTGGAAAGAAAGCCCCATCTCCATTCTAATTACTACAAGTTCACCCTGGCTCTAGTTTTTGTGCCAACTGTTCCTTTCCTAAAGGAAAACAGGTTTTTGTGTGAGGAGCAGAGCGGGAATGGGCTGCCCGGTGAGAAGTAGATAAAGAAGAATGGATATTGAACCCTCAAAATTGAATTTACAGAGTTTGCTATCGTCATCTCTAGTTTTCTGCCTCCCTCAGTGTTAACTTCTAACCTGATGGACTCCAGGTCCTCACTTCTTTCCAGCTTTTCACAACCACCATAAACTATCTGTGGGAGCTGACAGTCAATTCAGACTGAAGTGTGATTGATTGATATATGCATTTAGGAAGAGGAAGCTCTTTTACCATTTTCATTTAGAGAGGAAATATAACGTTAGGCTAAACTAGTTAATCTTTGGAGCTCATGTAGTCAGGTTGAGGGAGTAGATTTTGCCAGATTTTTGAGAAGGGGGTTGGATAAAGGTGGTCATTTATCCATCCTTCTCATTGGAGACATGAGAAATGGGATAACATAGGGGCTAGTGCTGGAAAAGCCTTTTTGCTACTCATTTAGTCTTTTTATTGGATATTTGTTATACTGTATACACATCTTGGATATCAGCAAATGGCATGTTGTTTGCCTGTTTGCAGAAGAAGTTATTCCTTAAGTGTATATGTTTATTATATGATCACAAAGATATGGAGTGCAGTTGCACAAGAACTTTAATATCTAATGTGGTTTGAGATTCACATTCTTTTAAATGCACCTTCTTGCTTTTTTTTTTTTTTAAATTCATGTTCCAGGTTGACTTCAGTATTTAGGTTATTCCATAAATCTATGTTTAACTTTACAAGGAAGGCACTGGAAGTTCTGACCCCTGGATCCCAATTACCATTCTTCCGCATTAAAGTTTTCTTCTTTTGTTTGTGCCTTAAATACTTACTATTTAGCCACTTGGCATCTCTGTTTGATACCTGTAGTCACTAATCTGCATTTGAAATGTTTTATGTATCACAAGTAGGCTAAATATAGTATCTTGCATTTTGAATATACTGAAACACTGCTATATTTACTTACAGAATTCTTCCTGTGTTGTATAGCTCTTTCACTGCTCGTGTGGAGACAGGGGAGTGAGTGGGAGTGTATTGGCGGTGAGCAGCAGGAAAGATGCAGAGACGCCAGCAGGGGGGCAGCCCAGGACAGAGTTGCTTCCTGTGAGCTTGCTTTGGCTAGTGAACAGAGTGGTCTCTCACTCTGAAGGACGATAGAAACTTTGAGGACCTATTAGAGAACATGAAAAATTAGGAACAATACTAAAATGATCTCCTGCAAATTTTTCTAGTGGCATGTTTTATGCTGTGTAGTAAGACCAACATTTATTACTCAATGAACCGACTACTATCCAACTAATGAACGTCAGCCAGGATTTTATAGGGAACTGACCTAAGAACAGTGATAACAAAGAATGATTACTATTTATTTTAACTAGTATTTCTTGAGCACCATGTGAGTTCTAAAATTGAAACAGATCATCTCTCTCTACCCTCCAGTACTTGCAGATATGTCAACAAAGAGTTAAAATACATAGTGATACAGAGAGGAACTTAACTGGGGGTGGTGATCACACAATTCAATATGCAGATGACCTATTATAGAATTGTACACTTGAAACCTATATAATTTTATTAACTGATGTCATCCCAATAATTTCAATAAAAATAAAAGAATTAAAAAATATACGTGGTATTTACTGTAATGCAAGTACCAAACAATGCTACAAGAACATGAGGAGCAAGGGGATACCCTTATTTCTATCTGAGAGGAATAATCAAAGGAAACTTCAGAGAGGAGCTGATTCTTGAATCTTGTTAGGTAAATAGGAGTTTACCAGACTGACAATTTGGAGGAAGGGCATTTCGGCCTAGCTTGGTGACAAAGCCTGAGTGGCAGATGGAGAGGATTGGTTACCTGTGGCAGGATGTATCAAATAAGTAGACATACTAATGAGAACAGAACCCAAGTTTCTCACCATTGGAGAAGGAAATTACAAATATAGCAAGGGAGAAACAAAAATGAATCCTGCCTGTGGAGTTGGACGAATCATTGCTTTCAATAAGTATAGATATAAATGTGTATTTGTGTGTGCGAATATATTGTTTTCACTAATGAGCATAACTAGCACCCAAAACTTAGCTTTTAATGACCATTTTTCGATAAAAGGAACTCTGATTTCTTGGTGAAATGACTGATTTAGGACTGCAGCAGAGAATGATGCCGAAAGAAATAAAAAAAAAAATGCTCGAAGAATGACTCTATGAAGCCAGCCTGAAGGAGCTTGAACTGGCAAAGTCTGGGGCAGTTTAAGTACCAAAATTAATAATGAAGAATGGGATATTCACATTGTTTAAATGTACCTCTCCGCAAAACAGCCAGTGCAAAGGGAAAAAGAGCAATTGTATATGAAGCCTGATAGACATTATCCTAAACAAGTGATTAAAGTGAACATTATGAGCAACAAGGACAAGTCTACACAGACACCCTCTTGCCCTTTTCTGTCTTGACTGCTTATGCCACATTATCTCCCTTTTTATCTTGCTTAGGGTTTACCCCCCTGCACTGGATCACCTTTGCATGTGGTGCCCTCGTCACCCTGTTTGGACTCTGACACCCATGTCTAGATGTTCCTTCTGTCACCACCACATAGATATCCTTGCCACCCTATGTGAGCTCTGACCCTCTCACATCATCCACACCTCTGTAGGGTGCCCTCTTTAACGTGCTTAAGCTCTGACACTCCACGCTCAGTTCCCCCAATATGCACATTCTCTTCCTCTGGCTCGGGCTCTCTCACTTCACTCTTGCCCTTAGTATGGACGCCTATCTTTCTCTGCTCTACTTGATGGACTTAGGGACAGAATTGTTCAGGAAGAGGAGGGAAATGAAGAGGGAAAAGAGGAAAGAGTGGAAGAGGAAGTGGAACAGAAGAGTAACATAATGGTCTTATTTTTATCTAATGGTGACAATGATGGTGATGGTGATGGTGATGATGATAAATTTCTCCAAGTCAACCCTTGTGTTGGGCAATTAAGAATTCTAAATTAAATTTTTTAAATTGAATTTAGAGAATAAGAGAGAGGGAGAGAGAGAGAGAAACGTCAATGATAAGAGCGAATCATTGATTGGCTGCCTCTTGCACGCCCCCTACTAGGGCATGTGCCCGTGATTGGAATTAAATCTGGGACCCTTCAGTCCACAGGCCAACACTCTATCCACTGAGCCAAATCAGCTAGGGCTGTGGTCAGCAAACTGCAGCTCTCGAGCTACATGCGGCTCTTTGGCCCCTTGAGTGTGGCTCTTCCACAAAGTACCACGGCCTGGGCGAGTCTATTTTGAAGAAGTGGTGTTAGAAAAAGTTTAAGTTTAAAAACTTTGGCTCTCAAAAGAAATGTCAGTCGTTGTACTGTTGATATTTGGCTCTGTTGACTAATGAGTTTGCCGACTACTGAGCTGGTAGGGCAAGAATTCTAGCTGATAGCCTGCCCTGCGTAGCTTAGTGGTTGAGCATCAAATCTATGAACTAGAAAGTCATGGTTTCATTCCCGGTCAGGATGCATGCCTGTGGTTGCTGACTCAATCTCCAGTAGGGGGTGTGAGATAGAAACATCAATGATTCTCTCTCATCATTGATGTTTCTATCTCTCCCTCTCCCTTCCTTTCTGAAATCAATAAAAAATATGTTAAAAAATTCTTGGTGAGATGAAGATTATGACCAAAACTTGGGTCTTATGTGGCAGTTTTTCTGGACACTATTTCTCCTTGCACTTCAGAGGAAAGATGTGATAATTTGATAGGCTAGTCAGTTTGTTGCATATTTTATGACCTTCCCTGCTCCCCCCATGTATTGTAGATATGTAGTAGGCCTCTAGATTAACTGAGAGACAGAAAATCTTTATGTAATTTTTGCTGTTTAGCTGAAAGTTTTATCATAATTGTCAGTGAAATGCCTTCTCAAGAATTTTAGTAAGATGATGATAATGCAAAAGAAGAGTTATAAAAGCACCAAGTTAGTAACTGTCATTTACCAAGGAAGTTGAGTTTGCAGAATTTGATAGAGACAAAGATTTCAGCAAGTAGGTATTTCTTGTTATGTGATATTCCCACTATGATTTTTTAAATGTCACAGAAACATTATGTCAGGAAATTGACCAAGTATATTTTAAAATATGGTCAACCTGCACAGGTCTTACAAAAATCATTATTGCTCTAAAGGAACCAGGGCAGTAAATACTTTATACTGGGGATTTTCCAGACTTAAAATTTTTACCAGGAATCCATAATTTCTAGAAACAAATCTAAGCAAAGAAACTTCCTTGAAGTTCTTTAATAAGCATTTTGATATAGCTGAAAAATAGCCTTCTTATTTGAAAAAACGGGGAAACAGTAGTTTGGGAGCTTTGCAACAGTAATTCATTGCAGTTGTATTCTGTACTTTAAAAGACCATTCGGCGTTCATGCCAAGTTTAAGAAAAAATAAGCAGCAGGCAGTATTATCAGTTGTGCTGTCCTTTTCTAGGTCTAGGAAAACAAGCTCAATGGGAAGATGACAACATTTTTGGTTTTACTACCTAAGAAGGAATGAAACAGGCCTGGATTTAAAGAACATGTTTAATGTACAAGGTGCTATCTTGGGATCTAAAGAGATCATGGTTCCTATTCTTTTCTTACCTTTTTTTTTTTTATCATCATCAGCACCTCTAAGAACATATGGCATTTTCATAGTATTTCTTTTTGTATCTTGCCTTTGCAGTTATGGTACTATTTATTCATTAGCAGAACAAGGGACCACACAGAATCTCTCCAATACATTACCTAATCCATTCATTATCTTAACAAAACTCTTGAATGTGGAACCGGCAGATACTGTTTTCTCAGAAATGTAATTCAAATGTTGTTTCTCTGATAGAAAGGAGTTGAGAAAAAGAGTACAAGATCCATGTCTACTGTGATCTTCCTTGGAAGTCTTGTTTGCTTGCTCTTTACAAGGAAATGTGTTGTTTTTGAATAATCCTCACCCGCTAATATGTTTTTATTGATTTTAGAGAGAGAGGAAGGGAGGAGAAAGAGAGAGAGAGACCCACTGATCTGTTGCTTCCTGTACTAACTCCCACTAGAGATAGAACCCGAAATCTGAGTATGTACCCTGACTGGGACTTGAACCCTCAGCCTTTTGGTGTATGAGACAATGCACCAACCAATCGAGCCATAAGGGCCAGAATGAGAAATGTTTTTCCCCCCTCTTTATTACCCTCCATTGTCCTACTCTCCCCAGTTCCCACCCCTTCCCAGGCTTTTGCCACCCTATTGTCTGTCTCCACAGGTAATGCATATATGCATATAAGATTTTTGTTTATTCTCTTCCCACCTCCCACCCTCCTTCCCTTTGAGAATCATTAAACTGTTCTATTTCCATGCCTCTGATTCTATTTTATTCACCAATTTAATCTGTTCATTAGATTTCTGATTCATTTATTTTTGGATTCAGTTGTTGATAGGTATGTATTTGTTGCCATTCTGTTGTTCATATTTTTAATCTTTTTCTTTTTTTTCTTCTTCCTCTTCTTAAACAATACCCTTTAACATTTCATATAATACTGGTGTGGTGGTGATGAACTTCTTTAGCTTTTTCTTGTCTGTGAAGCTCTTTATCTGATATTCTGACCTTCAGTTATAAATGAAAGCTTTGCTGGGCGAGTAATCTTGGTTGTAGGTCCTGGCTATTCATCACTTTGAATATTTCTTGCCACTCCAGTCTGGCCTGCATAGTTTCTGTTGAGAAATCAACTGACAGTCGTATGGGCATTCTCTTGTAGGTAACTAACTGCTTTTCTCTTTCTGCTTTGAAGATTCTCTCTTTGTCTTTTGCCCTTGGTATTTTAATATTGATGTGTCTTGGTGTGGTCCTCTTTGGGTTCCTTTTGTTTGGGACTCTCTGTGCTTCCTAGACTTGTAAGTCTATTTCTTTCACCAGATAGGGGAAGTTTTCTGTAATTATTTCTTCAACTAGGTTTTCAATACCTTGCTCTCTCTCTTCTTCTGGCACCCCCATAATGTGAATGTTGGTACACTTGAAGTTGTCCGAGATGCTCCTTACACTATCTTCATATTTTTGGATTCTTTTTTCTTTTTGCTCTTTTGGTTGGGTGTTTTTTGCTTCCTTATATTTCAAACAGTTGATTTGATATCAGAATCCTCTACTCTATTGTTGAATTCCTGTATATTATTTTTTTTATTTCAGTCAGTGTATGCTTAATTTCTGACTGGTCCTTTTCCATTTTTTTTGGAGGTGTCTCGAAGATTCCTGAGTAACCTTATAACCATGGTTTTAAACTCTATATCCAGTAGTTTGTTTTCTTCCATTTCTTTCATTTGTGACATGTTTCTTTGTCTGCATTTTGGCTGCTTCCCTGTGTTTGTTTCTATGTATTGGAGAGAGCTGTTATGTTTTCTTGAGTTGGTAGAGTGGCCTTGTGTATAGGTGTTCTATAGGGCCCAGTGGCTCAGCCTTCACAGTCACCTGAGCTGGGAGCTCTAGGTGTACCACTTTATGGGCTATGAGACTTGTTGTAGTTGAGACTTGATTGTTGGTGTCACTGGGAGGAATTGACCTCCAAACCAATTGGCTGTGAGGACCAGCTCTGACTACAGTGGGAGAGCTGCTGTGTAGGCAACACCCTTATTGAGCAAGACTTGCTTCAGTGGGGATTTGATGCTCACTGAGGCTGCCCCTTGAATGTGTTGCTATGAATGTGTAAAGTTGTAATTTGGTATGGTCTGATACTGATCACTGAATACGCTGGCTCTTGAGTCTCCAGAGAGGTTCAAAGTCAGCCAGTTCCTGGAGCCACCACCAAGCAGGAGCTACAGAGAGATCTACAGATTCTATCTCTTTGTATTGGGTTTGGAAGTGTCCAGATGATGCCCAGCTGTGAAGCAAGGCAAGCTGGTGCTGATGCTAGATCTTGGACCTTTTATTAATAGGTTTGGGTTCTCCCTGACCCAGCTGCAAATTTTAGCCAGAGCAAGGACAAGTCATTCATATGCAAAAGCTGCTGCAGACAGCTTGGGTGGGTTTGTAAATAGGATGAAGCAGGGTCTCAGGGAATCACCAGGGTGGAGCAAACAGAAATGGCAGTCAGCCCTGAGACCAGGAAGGTCTCAGCATAGGAACAATGATCCTTGCAAGCACCTCCATCTGGAAGAAAGCCACCCCTGCGTTCCTGCCCTGATGGCAGAAAGTTTAGTTCCTCACCAAATGTGTCTGTGTTCCCTAGAGTCTTGTCCTGTTGCTGGAGCTCAGAGGAAGCGGGATCTTGTAAGTTCAGTTCATGGTGCCACTCTTTTAAGAGTAACAGCTGCGTCTCCAGCATCCTCTGTGTCACTGAGCCCCAATCTGCACTGGTTTTTACAGCCCAAAGTTTTTATTGATGGTAGGAACTTCTTTTCCCAGTTCTGGGACCCTTGCCTGAGGGTCTGGTGTGAGGCCGGGACCCCTTTCTCCTCCAGGTGGCCTCCATAGAGAAGATCTCCCTCTTGATTAAGAAAGCAGTACACGTGGGTGCTGGACCAGCCTATTCTGTGCCTCCGAACCCCCTACCAGTCTAGTGTGCTTTCTTCTTTACTTCTCTGGTTTTAGGACTTCCATTCAGCCAGCTGCCCAGCACTTCTGGATGATGGTTGTTCTGAATTTTAGTTGTAATTTTGATGTCGTTGTGGGAGGTGGCTAGTACAGGCGTTTACCTACATCACCATCTGAAAATCTCCAGGGAAATGGGGTTTTATAGGAATATATAGACCTCATAGAATCAAGGAGAAATTGAACTGCCAGGAGTTGGAAGGACCGGGAATCAAGGTAGCAAGGATCAGGGTGACAAAATCGTGGAGCATATTAGGAGCTGCTGGTTGCTTTGGGCTCAACCTGATTGTTCAGAGGGAAAAGGTGACAAAAATTTCAGAAAAGGGGTATGTGGAAAAATATTAATTACCTTGACAATTTTATGAACTTCATAAGAAAGCACCCAAATCATAAGTCTTTCTTCCCTTTACCTTTTCCACTTCCTCTTTGTTATGCTTTCTTTAATTCTTTAAAGAGCCAAAATATTGTGTGATACAACTGAGCACCTTTTCTGAGGTGACAGTGGTGTTGGTAGCATTGCTATCATTGTCAGGCATTTTCAATATTAAAATCCTTCAAAATGAATGCCTGTCCTTGTCTTTTCCCTGGTTATTGGCTGTAAACATTATCCAGACTCCTAGCATCCTGTGTGTGTGTGTGTGTGTGTGTGTGTGTTTTTTAAGAAATGTGTATTTATTTTAGATCAGTGAGAAACCCATTTAGAAAACCGTTGGTGATCCTTAGTTGACTATGGGCCCTGATCTGCATTGAGAACATGAATCTAGGGTTACAAGTTTACAAAGATTCAGGCGAAGCTCAAGGTTTTTCTGTTTCTTCTCTAGTTAACGTTGCTAGGTTCCCTTCCTCCTTCCTCTCTGATGAAAAGTTCAGCTGTTTTCCTTCAGCAACTCGGCTGGGTCAGCTTTTGGTGGCAAACCTTGTGGCCAGGAAACTAGAAAATGCCCTATGGTGAAAGAGGAATAGCAAGGTTGGGAAACACAACCAAAAGAAAGTTAAGAGAAAGTGACATGGGCTGACAATGGTTTTGAAGGTAATTTATTTGGCTAATTCGGGTAAATATCTATGAGGTCCACCATCTGTCTTCAGAGTGTGAAAGGGAGCCTTACCCTGGAGAGATGGTCGCAGCCTTGAAAGAAGAGGGTCATCTTTTTCCCCAGGGATTCAAGGGGCTCTCCCTTTGCTGTGCTGCCTGTTGTATGGTTGGACTTGTGCTTTTAATCCATGTCTTGGAAAGATAATTTCCAAACATCTGTAAATATTAATCTTAAAAGAATTCTTCACATTCCGCAGTTATGCATCACATTTTGCTAATACTTTGAGTCTTCTGTTCCTTTTTTTGCAAATAAAGTGCTCATTTTGGCTGTTTTCCAGATATGACAGTTGGTGGACATGCTTCAGTAGAGAAAAGGAAATTTTCCCTGCTTATCTGCTCTCTCCCGTCTGCCTAAGATAGTGTGTCTGTCAATTGTGACCTGATTTTGAAATAATTTATTAAATAGAGGGATTCATGATGTTATTTAAAATGTTGGTATGACATTGACTTTTAGTCCTTTATAATAAGCTCTTGACTAAATTCTCTGAGTGTGGTTTATTGCTCCTGGGATTTTAGAAATTTCTTAACTCCTTTAGTGACTTTGGACTCTGTTCAATGTCAAGTATGAGTAATGTTTACTCAGGAAATTAAACATGCTGTTTATTCAGAAGATGAAGCATACTGTATTTTTTCTTGTCATGAAACATTATTTTGGAAATGTATTATTAGTTAGACTGCTTATGAAAACTGATAAATAAGTGAATATAAGGTATTTATCTTTGGTAAAAGTTTATATTTTTTCATTAAACATATTGACATCTTTTCTATGTTAAAATTTAACATATATGCAAGGTCAATAAATTAAGGTTTTTAATTTGTAATCTTTTCAATTGAAGTTGGGAGAGAAGTCTAAACAAATTACATTTCTTTTAAAATGTATGTTCCTGGGTTTTAAGAAAAGTTATTACTCTTAATATATATCCTAAATATAGATTTCTAATTTAGTCCTCCCTCCTGTGATCTAGACATGTTACTCCCAGTGGCCTATCGAACGTCACCCCCTCAATGGAGATATTAAAGCCAAAACGTTCATTATTTTACACAGTTTGCTCTGCTTCTTGTATGGCTCCTTTGCATTAGTGGGAGTACAGTGTGCCATTCATCAAAGCTAGAAACCCTCGAGCATCCTTCCTTCCCACTTACATCTATTCAGTATCACCACTTCCAATATCAGCCCGCCCAACTCATTCCTCCCTCTGCCATTAAGGAATTGTGCTAAAACATATTCCTTTCTGACTTAGAAATTTGTGGCTCTCTGGTGCCTAAAGAATAAAGTCCAAACTCATCGGAGTGTTATCTGAGGTCTTTTGTGATTTGGCTCCTTCCTTCCTGCCTCATTTCCTGCTAGTCCTCTACAGCAGTGTCCTCCAACCGTGGACCAACTTGGTGTTGTCAGCAGGCATCAGCGACTTCCTACTATTGCTCCCATTTGGAATGCCCCTCTTTCCCTCGTGTCCTCATTGATGCCCTGTTCATCCTCGCAGTCTCATTCCAGCATAGTCATCGCTTTGGGAAGCTTTGCCTGCTCTCTGTCTTCTGTGTATTTCTGTATCCAGAACACACCTGTCTTTAGCACTTCAAATACTGCACTGTAATGATTTGTTCACACATTTGCCTTCCTGCTAGTCCCTGAACTCCTTCAGGCCTGAAACATTGGCTTAGTTAAATTTTGAAGTCCTGTGCAGTGTTTTTATTTTATGCCCAGAGCATGTACGGCACCCCAAAAATTATTTGTTGAGTAACTGAATGAATAACCATGGAACAGGGCAGACTTTGGGCTTGTATATCTTTTTGGTACACAGTTTTGGTACATATGTTTTTTTGGACTATAGCTTTGAGAGCAATTGTTGGCTGAGAACAGGGGTTTGGTTAGCAACCTCAGAGCTGAGAAATATTAAATCATTTTAGAGCATCTATTCTGTGCTAGGCCACTGTGCTCATTGCCATACATGTATTGGTTTACAAGACACGAGGACCCAGAGAAATGTAGTAAATATACCAAGTTAGTCACTTGACTAAGCCAGTAAGCAACATAGGTGGCCTTGGAAGCCACGATGCCTGGATCACAAGCCCTTGTTCTTTCCTCAGTGCCAGAAAATAACCAGAAATGGGGGGAGCGGGAAACAATTTAAATCAAAGGCAGATCGGTGTTTTCAGAGTGAAGGCCAATTTGGAACCATGACTTCTACTTTTCACTTTGGATTCCAGAGATGTTTCGGTGATGTTGTGGGAGAGGCAGTGGCTTGTGCTCTTTGTAACTGGGAATAAATGAAAGAATGAGGTATTGGTAGACTGGTGGGAGTTAAAGAAGCAAAAAGAACAGCGTTAGATAATTTTGCTCAGTAAATTTATAATAGAACTAGGGGCCCAGTGCATGAACTATGGGCTGTGAAGCTTTTGTGGGCACCGGGGCAGGTTTTGGCCCATCCTCTGCACCCCTGCCTAGTCCCTTTAGTTGAGGCCCCTGGTACCCTGTCTGCAAGCAGCCCCATTCCGCTGCTGCTCCCAGATGCTGATGGCGCTGGCCCCGCTCACATCTGTTGATGGTGCAGAGTGATTGGGGCTGGCTACAGCAGTGGGTATGAGCAGAGCCATCACTTGCAGTGGGTGAGAGAGGTGACTGTCAGCCCCGATTGCCCCTCAAGAGCAAGGGGAGGTGGAGAAGCCCTGAGGGGCAATCAGGGTTAGCAGCTGCCATTCACGCCCATTGATGGCACCAAGTGATTGGGGCCAGCACTGCGTGCCAGCAGTGGTGTGAGTGGCGGCTCTGGTGCTGGCAGTGAGTGCGAGTGGGGCCAGCACCAGCAGCAGGTGCAGGTGCCGGGTGAGACCTTGGTGCATAGGAGTTTTCAGTAACTACCAGAGGCTTGCCCTGATAACAGTGACCAGCGCCCTGCCTTGGTCTGGTACCCCCACTCACCTGCTCCACCATTCCACCATGGCCGATGCCCACTGTCTTCCATGCTCTGCTGCTAGTTGCCAAAGCCCAGCATGTTCTGTGCACCCCTTGGTGGTCAGTGCACGTCATAGCGACCAGTTTTTAGGTTGTTCAGTTGTTTGGTTGTTCTGCCATTAAATCTATTTGCATATTAGCCTTTTATTATTGACATTGAGAGGCCTAGTGCATGAAATTGGTGCACCGGAGTGTGTGTCCCTCAGCCCAGCCTGCATTCTCTCCAGTCTGGACCCCTCAAGGGATATCTGACTGCCTACTGGGATCGGGCCTAAACAGGCAGTCAGATATCCCTCTCACAATCCAAGACTGCTGGCTCCCAATGGCTCACTGGCCTGCCTTCCTGATTGCCCCCAACTGCTTCTGCTTGCCAGCCTGAACACCCCCTAACTAATCCCCTGCCAGTCTGATTGATGCCTAACTGCTCCCCTGCCAGCCTGATTGCCCATAACTGACCTCCCCTTCAGGCCTGGTCACCCCCAATTGCCCTCCCTTGCAGGCTTGGTTCCTTCCAACTGCCCTCCCCTGCTGGCCATCTGTGGCAGCCATCTTGTGTCCACATGGGGACAGTTATTTTTGACCACATGAGGTCAGCCACCTTGTATGTTGGAGTGACAGTCAATTTGCATATTACTCTTTTATTAGATAGGATTTATTTAGATTGGATAGAGGCCTGGTGCACGTGTAGGGGCCAGCTGGTTTGCCCTGAAAGATGTCCTGGATCAGGGTGGGGGTTCCCTTGGGGCATGGGGTGGCCTGGGCAAGGGGTCTGTGGTTGTTTTCAGGCTGGCCATGCCTCCCGGCGACCCAAGCAGATTACCTGGTGTCTGGGATTTATTTATCTTCTATAATTGAAACTTTGTAGCCTTGAGCAGAGGCCAGGGCTGCAGAAAGCCTGGCTTCCTCCATTGCCAGGGGCAACTCAAGACTCCTGCTCTCTCCAGCTCTATGGCTGGTGCCATTTTTGTTGGGATTTATTTATCTTCTATAATTGAAACTTTGTAGTCTTGAGCAGAGGCCAGGGCCAGCCAGGGCAGGTGGAAAGCTTGGCTTCCTCCTTTGCTGGGGGCAACTCAAGCCTCCTGCTCACCTCCAGCTCCATGGCTACCGCCATTGTTGTTGGGATTTATTTATCTTCTATAATTGAAACTTTGTAGCCTTGAGCATAGGCCAGGGCCAGCCAGGATGGCAAGGAAGCTTGGGTTACTCCATTGCTGGGGAAACCCAAGCCTCCTGCTTGCTGCAGCTCCATGGCAGCAGCCATGTTGGTTGGGTTAATTTGCATACTTGCTCCTGATTGGCTGTTGGGTGTGGTGGAGTGATGGTTAACTTGTATGTTTCTCTTTTATTAGGTAGATATATAAAAGCCAAAGCGACTGTGTGTCCATTTGACTGTTTGACCAGTACCTATGACGTGCACTGACCACCAGCGGGCAGACGCTCAATGCATAGGCATGGCAAGAGACTGATGAACATGGGGAGGGTGGGAAGAGATTAAACAAAGATCTTATTTGCATACTAGAGGCCTGGTGCACTGATTCATGTACTGATGGGGTCCCGTAGCCTGAACTGTGGAGATTGGGCTGAAACTAGCAGTCTGACATCCTCCGAGGGGTCCTGGATTGTGAGAGGGCACAGGCCAGGCCGAAGGACTCCACCAGTGCATGAATCTGTGCACTGGGACTCGAATATAAGATACAGGGAATGCTAGTATTCATTGAGCACCTAGAATATACTAGTCTCTTAGATTTATCATCTCTTGATCAACTCTCACAACAAACCTATGAGATATTATTTTCCATATTTGCATGTGGTTAAAGTCCCATATGCCCTTTGGCCTTAAAATAGCTTAAACATCTTGTTTAAGGCCATGTAGATAGAACCCAATAGAGCTTGGGTTCCAATCCAGCTCTGTGTCATTCAGGTCATGAGGAATGGAGATCATCTCAGTTGCAGCATCAGATATCTCAGTGAAGCTGCAGTATAAATTGTCATGAGTTAAGGTCTTATACAGAGTCAAAATCAGTCCAATCAGTGGATTCTTTGTGCTGGCCCAATTGGTAACTGGTATTTTTATACTTTTAGAAGAGGAGGAATGAATATAGTTATGATCTTTTTTACTTCTTTTTTTTTTGTTAATCCTCACCTGATGGTATTTTTTCCCATTGCTCTTTTAGACAGAGTGTAAGGGAAGGACAGAGGGAAGGAGAGAGAGAGAAACATTGATGTGATAAAGACACATTGGCTTCCTCCTGCACAAGTCAATGATTAGAGTTGGGGATCGAACCTGCGACCCAGTGCATGCCCTTGACTAGGAATCAGGCCCGTGACCTTTCCTGGCCTGGGCTGATGTGCTGATGTTTTTCCTTGAAAAAGCCTGCCTGTTGCTCTAAAATTGGGAGAATTGCCAACCAAAGACGGCATTAAAACTGTTTAACAACTGATAAGGCACTGACACTGACCAGTTTTGGATGCTGGCTGTAAACATAAGGAAGGGCTGTACTGTGCTTTCTGAGCCAGTATCTGTCTCATTTGTGCAGACTAGTGGGCTAGATCAATTCAGAAGTTCCGTTATCTATAAAGCTGAGAAACAAAGTTTTTTTTAAAGCGTGGATTGTGTTATTGGATTATTCTACCACCAGATTAATCTGTTATGGATGCTAAACCAATTAGCATTTATAGGGAGAATGACATTTAAGGAAAATGAGAGATGTAGTAGAATAATGAAACACTCATTTAATGATACACCACCTTGCCTGAGACACACAAAAAAAGCTTTACTAGTTTGGTATTTAGTTTCTTATTTCTCCATCTGCTTGTTCATTTGCTCATTCATTCATTCTATATACTTTATTTTGAGACTTTTATTTCTGTTAGTTCTGAGAAAGAATTTTTTCTTTTAAAGATACCAAAAAGGGATTAGTCAAGCTATGAATTATTTATTTACATATCTGACATATATTAAGCCTTAAGCTATTTAAGAGTAGAGATCATGAATTAGTTTTTATTCCTTCACCCTTCAATGCCTAACACTGTACTCTAATAAATATTTTAGTGACTGAGTGAAAGAACTCAGAATTCATTCAGTCTTGATGTATGTTCTTTATAACTCAAGCCTATGGGTTATTGGCTCATGTATTCCTTCAGTGACCATGTAATGAGCTCTTAAAACCTATAAGTGGCTGTTCTAGGGACAGGCAGCCGCGCCTCAGGTGACTACAGAACGAAGAGATTAAATGCCAGGACTCCAGAGTTAGACAGGAGAATACCTTTTAAAGGCTGTTGTGATGTGCAGTGTCCAATCGATATTGTCACCTAGGATGTAGGGAGGTGATTAATTTTAGTTAGGTTGGGTTAGAGACCAGATTATAGAGATCCAAGTGCAGAAACTCAGGGATTAAAGTCTCTCCATTTTCCATGATGAGAAACAAGTCATTAAGTCATTAAGTCATTAAGGAGGAACACTGTACCATAGCATTGCTGGCAAAAGGCAGTCTCAATGGTCAAGGGAGACACAGGGCCTGGGAACACAGTAGATCAGGGAGTGATCTTAAGCCTAAAGCACATTTTGCTTGATTGTTGAGCTATTTGTAGGTCTTAGAATAAGAGTGAAGTAGCTTTTGAAAACAATTCTATATATTGATTTCAGAGAGGAAGGGAAAGGGAGAGAGAGAGAGATAGAAACATCAATGATGAGAGAGAATCATTGATCATCTGCCTCCTGCACGCCCCACCCTGGGGAGCCAGCCTACAACCTGGGCATGTGCCTTGACCAGGAATTGAATCATGACTTCCTGGTTCACCTACTGAGCCATGCCAGCCGGGCAAGAGTGAAGTAGCTTTTGAGCAGGATTTCTCAACTTTGGGACAATTGACATTTGGGGCCAGATAATTCTTTGCTCGGGGGTGGGGGGGGAGTGTTGTCCTTTGCACTGTAGGATTGCTATAATCACCTGGCTCTGTGATGAAGAATACTTATGTAGTTATAATGATGTTTTAAACACTGACTACTGATTTAAATATGTATTTATATACTGGGAGAGAAAAGTATGTGTGTGTGTGGAGGGGAGCAGGGGAGTGGGGAGAAAGGCTGATGGTGTAAGAGAGCCAAATTCTCAATTACCATAATAGAAATTAAAATGATAATCTTGGAAGTTGATAAATCAATAAATATTTTTTAGTGTTATATTATACTTTCTTTTTTATTTATTTTACTGTTTATATCTAATATTTTTTGTATTAATTTCAGGTATACAGCATAGTGGTTAGACAATCAAGTACTTTACAAAGTGTTTCTCATGATATTTCTAGTACCCAACTGGCATCATACATAGTTATTACAATATTATTGACAATACTAGAGGCCTGGTGCACAAAAATTCATGACTAGGGGGCATCCCTGAGCCCACTTGCACCTTCTCGCAGTCCGGGACCCGTCGGGTGATGTCCACCTGCCAGCTTAGGCCTACTTTCCACAGGGAGTGGTCCTAAATAAGCAGCCAGACATCCCTCTCACAGTCCAGGCCCTTGCTTCTTACTGCCTGCCTACTCACAGCTCCTTACCACTCTACTTGCTGTTCCTTAGCGCTGCCATCACCTGTTGTGCTCGCCTGGCTTCTGGCTGAGCAATGCTCCCCCTGTGGGAATGCACTGACCACCAGGGGGAAGCTCCTGGATTGAGCATCTGCCTCCTGGTGGTCAGTGTGCATCATAGCGACCGGTCATTCCGCTGTTTGGACAATTTGCATATTACCCTTTTATTATATAGGATTCCCTATGCTGTACTTTACATCCCTATGACTATTTTATAACTACCAATCTGTACTTCTTTATCCCTTCACCTTTTTTTACCCAGTACTCCAACCTCTCATCCCTCTTGCATCCATTAGTTTGTTTTCTGTATCTTAAGCTTTATATTTAGATCAGAGCAAACTACTCAAAGAGTTGGAACAGTGGTTTACAAGGTGTGGGACTAGATCAAATGTCCACAATTTTTTTTTTTTTGGTTAAGGTTTAGAAAGTAAATATAGTAGGTTTCATGGGTCATATGTAATTTTATTGTTATAGGGTAAAAGCAGTCACTGACAATTCATGAATGACTGGACATGCCTGGAAATTTATTGACAAAAACAGATGGAGTGCTGAGTTTGGCCTGTGGGCCATAGTTTGCTAACCTTTTGACTATAAGGCAAAGGGAGATGGGACAAGGATAATTTTTCCTTCCTAACTCAAGCTCATTTTTCGGACACCACTTCCTTTCTTCCTTAAATATAGAGTAATTTCACATCGTCTCTCACATCAGTTCCTCTTTTTCTTCAGAACTGCTGAGATCCTAGTTTAGACTCTTGCCTGAACTAATGCACTAATCTCTTACCCCGATACTGGCCCCTAAAATGTGTGTCCAATTTAATATTTATTTGTAAAGAGTTTGTGCTGAAGATGGTCTGAACTACTTACTGTTCTCCAAATGTTGGCGGGAATTTCTTCTTGCTTTATGCTGTTTCCCCTGAACTTGTTCTCCTTTCTTAACATCTCAGCTTTTCAAAATTGTATATATCTTTCCAAATTCTACCTGAAAGAACTGCCTCTAAGGTTTCTGTCCACTAGCCTCTAAACCCCTATTCAACTAGCCAACCTGCAATGATTTATTCCTCCTTTGGGGGAAATTGAGTTTTGCGTCAGTCAGTCCTGAATTTGAATCTATCTCCCAGCACATTTTTGCTACATGACCTGAAAAAAAGTTTTTAACCCATCTGAGCCTTTTGTTTTTCTTGTCTGTAAATACTTCGTGTGGCTCTTATATAGTTAAAAGTAATTTAATATTGAATTCTTTCCTTCACCTTTCACTAACGTCACTTAGCTCACACAACCTCACATTATAATAATTTGTGTACTTCACCTATCCCCCAATCCTTAATGATCTGAGCTCAGCTTTGGTCTTTCTCATCTTGGTTATCCTGAAGTCGTGTACAGTAAGCATTGATTTGATTGACGGGAATAAAATAAGAACTATCTCAGTGTTGATCTTCAGCTGAAGAATTCTGATTTTACCACAAAATTACAGAAATTTTGCATTCTACAGTTTGTCTATTCCCTAATCTTTGTTACATGGTCTATTTTTGTTAGTTCACTTATGTTTTCTCCCATACTGCAAAGGAGGTGCAATGTTGGAGAGGGAAGTACGGTGACTTGATTTTTCCTTTGATGGGAAACGAAGCCATATGTTTGTCTTGAGTCAGCTACTCCAGACTCTGAATTCTCAATCAGATGGTCAGCACTGTTTAACTGAATTCCCAAATATGCAAGGATACACCGGGTGTTGTCATTCTAGGGAGGCGTAACCACCTGGAAGAACTTTTTCAAAGGACCCAGAATATGAGAATATGTCTCCTAGTATCTAAATTAAAATAATACTGATTTTGATGAAATAAATAGCTGGCATAAATGCTGTCTTTTGCTTCCCTTTTCTTTTCTTTTATCATTTTTTTTCTTCCAGTCTCCAAGAAAAGGCATCCTTCTTGTTTGCTATAGCTAAGATGGTATACTTTTCCCTTGATTTCTTTCTTTCATAATTACTGATGATTTGTGTGATATAAGATTCTGATGCTGAAAATATTACTCAAGGTCTTTTAGCTTTTGGATCCTTTTCTATATTTAGATGTATATATGTGAAAGGCAGAATCCTAAACTGCTCCCCTAAGATTTCTTGCCATAATCCCTACGACTGTGAATATGCTGCTATTACCCCCTTGATTGTGTTAGGTTACATAGCAAAAGGGGGTTTGAGATACAATTAAAGTTACTTATAAATTGACTTTAATATAGGAAGATTATCTAGATAGGCCTAATATGGTCACATGGGCCCTTTTTAGAAGCAGAGTTTTCTCCAGCCAGTAGCAGGGGAAGCCAGCGAGCCACAACATGAGAAGGATGCACCGCAGTGTGGCTGGCATGAGGACACGGGAATACCTGGGAGGATGGGAGAGCAGGCACTGGGATTTGAGAGCAACCTTCAGCCTATAGCCTTCATGGACATGGGCCCTCACTTCTGTAGCTGCAGGGAACTGAATTCTGCTGCAACTCCAATTACCGAGAAAGTGGATCCTTCCCCAGCGCATCCAGACAGGAGCCCAGCCTGCTGGGGCCCTGGATTTTGTCCTTGTGAGACTCTAAGCAGAGAACTCAGCTAAACCCAGGAGGACCTCTGACCTACAAAATGGAGATAATTGGTTTGTGGTAATTTGTTATATAGCAATAGAAAACTACTACAACATAGGTCTTTCTTGTTAAGAAATGAGTTCCATTTCCTGCCCCACTAGTTGTTGCCCTATTTCTTCTTTCCACTGTTAAGCTTTTAAACAGAATTATCTAAACTCACTATCTGTTTACATGCAACTTACTCTTTTCTGAATTCCCTGCTTCTGTCTCTCTAGTATCCAAAAATGGCTCTCTGATGAACTAGCAACCTCTTCTTTACTAAACCAACTATTTCTCCATTCTCATCTTCTCTGATGTTTTGTATTGTACTTCATTTTGACTTTCTCTCTTGAAATTATTTTATTTTTTATAACACTGTATAATACCCCCTCTCCCCCGCTTTCTTCTGTCTCCTCTGTTTTCTTCACAAATCTTGCTGACCAGTATTGGAATTGAATTCAGTAGCTATTGCAAGGAACCAGAAAAAGTGAATAAAGAAACAGAGATTTGAAGAAAACAGTTGGGGCAGCCCAACTTAATTTTCCAACACATCTTTGTTAGCATACAGCTCTTCCTAAAGAGCTAGATATGTTCCTTGGCCTGTAGATATTGTATGGGTGTCACATCGTTTACCTATTTTCCACAATAATGCTTTCTGACAAATTGCTTCTAAACCCAGTGACAAAAAGATAATCATTTATTGTCACTCATGCATCTGCTGGGTTCCACAGGGCGTTTAAGCTTGGTGGCTAGGTGGCTGTGCTTCTCATTGCAGGTGGTTATAGCATGGGTTGGATGGCTGGTGGTACACCATGTATTTCTGCCTTCCTTGGCGGGGAGGTCTAAGCCATAGCATGCTCTTCTCATGGCCATGACAGAGACACAGGAGGGAAAGTGAAAACATCAGGGCTTTTTAAGGCCCGGCCTTAGAACTGGCTACACTGTCAGCTCTATCTCATTTATTAGCCAGAGTATGTCACATGGCCAAACCACAAACGCAAGGGTGGGAGAATGTACACTGCTATGGACTCATTTGTGTTTCTTCTCACCCCCCACCCCCCGACCCCCATTCAAATGTTGAAGTTCTACTCCCACCCCTCTCCATGTGATGGTATTTGGATATGGAATCCTTTGAGAGGTAATTAGGTTTAGATGAGGCCACGAAGGTAGGGCCCTCATGATGGGATTAGTGATTAGTGCTCTTATAAGAAGAGGTATCAGAGGACCCTCTCCCATCCTCCTCTCTGTGTCTGCTATGTGAGGATACAGTGCAAAGGTGGACATCTGCAAACCAGAAAGAGAGCTCCCACCAGGACCCAATCATGATCTTGGTCTTTCAGCCTCTGGAATTGAGAAAATAAATTTATTTGTTTGAGCCTCTCAGTCTGTGGCTCAAGTTGACTAACGTATACTCAATCCTATTAGGAGGAGGAACTGCAAAGTTACATCCTATATAATAAAAGCCCAATATGCTAAGTGTCTGGTTATCCATTCAACCAATCAAAGTGTAATATGCTAATCATATGCTAAGGCCTCTCAACCACTCACTATGACATGCACTGGCCACCAGGGGCCAGATGCTCAATGCAGGAGGTGACCCCTGGTGGTCAGTGCACTCCCACAGGGGGAGTGCCACTCAGCCAGAAGCCAGGCTCACTGCTGGCAAGCACAGTGGAGGTGGTGGGAGCCTCTCCTGCCTCTGTGGCAGTGATAAGGATGTCTGACTTCTGGCTTACGCCCGCTCCCAGTGGGACATTCCCCAAAGGCTCCGGACTGCAACAGGGCGAAGGCTGGTCTGAGGGAACACCCTGAGTGCACAAATTTTGTGCACCAGGCCTCTAGCATCTGATAAAGTTATTGATGTAGGGAAAGATAGAGAATTGGGGCAAAAAATACAGCCCATCACATTTAGAAATGTCCCCTTTTCCGTTAAACCAAAGCCCCAGGTTTTATTCTGATACGACCAACTCAGGTTCTGTGCCCATTCCTGAATCAGACTAATGCTGTTGGTGCTCCATGCCTCTGGAAACAATTCTTTGCTTTGATCCTTCTGCCTCTCTACTCTCTTCTGTATCATTTCTTATAATGCTGGCTTAGTAGTGATGCACTCTTTTAGCCTTTTTTTTTTTTTTTTGGTCTGGAAGGCTCTTCATTTGTGTCTATTTTGAATGACAGTCTTGCTGGCTATAGTAATCTTGGATTCAGATCCTTGCTTTCCATTACCTTGAGTACGTCATGCCTTCCCTTATGGCCTGGAGAGTTTCTGATGAGAAATTAGGTATCAGCCTTATGGAAGCTCCTTTGTAGGTGACATTTTGCTTTTGTCTTGCTGCCTTTAAGATTCTCTTTTTGTCTTAAAGTTTTTAGCATTTTAATTATGATACATCTGGTA
Source organism: Antrozous pallidus (assembly GCA_027563665.1). NCBI lineage: Eukaryota > Metazoa > Chordata > Mammalia > Chiroptera > Vespertilionidae > Antrozous > Antrozous pallidus. The sequence continues at coordinate 103,442,948 of CM050513.1, read as the reverse complement.
ATGGGCCTATTTGGGTTCTTCTTGTTTGGGGTTCTCTGTGCCGCCTATGCTGGTGTGAATTTTTTTCCTTTACCCGGTTAGGGAAATTTTCTGCCATTATTTCTTCAAACACTTCCTCTATCCCTTCCTCCCTTTCTGCCTCTTCTGGCACACCTATTCAAATATTGTTACGTTTCACTTTGTCCCACAGCTCCCTTAAGCTGTCTTCCTGTTTTTAATTTTTTTTTTCTTTTTGGTTCTCTGATTGAGTGATATTTTCAACTCTGTCTCCTAATTCATTGATTTGATCTTCAGCTTTTTAAAATCTGCTGTGTATTCCTTCCAATGTGTTCTTTATTTGTGCTGTGTCATGCTTTATTTCTGTTTTTATAGTTATTGTATCTTTTTTTCATTCTATTGAGCATCTTTACCATTATTATTCTGAACTCTTTATCAATCTCTAGTCCAGGACAGTGTCAAATGCTGTGTCTGACTAGTTAGATCAGGCAAAGATTCAAAGTTTCCAGAGACTGACTCTGTCTACAAACTGATAGGATTTTGTCTTGAATTTCCCCACAGGCAATCATCCACGGATGTGGCAGGAGTTCTTTTCAACAGGTTGGGGCGATTGCTTCTGCCTGGAGGCTAATTGTTATTCTCAGTCTCTTAATGGGCTTGAGCAACTCTGCAAGTGGGGCAAGATGTTTTCCAGTAGAGTGGATCAACTGTTCTCCCTCCCCAGGCAAAGCTGCCTTTTTAGCTAATGCTTGCATGAGGAAGATGGCCTCCCCAGCGTGAAGACATGTCTCAGCATAGGAAACCAGGGTGTCTGCCTTCTGAATTCTACCTCCAGAATTCTTGATCGTGCCTTCTGCTCACTCAGCTCCAGTTCACTCTGTTCTCCCTCTGTGGGAGCACAGGTTGGATGGCTTGATAGGGAATTTTGTGCATTAGCCCTTTAAGAGGCTGCCTGAATTTCCAGCTTTCTCTCCCTGGCTGACAGCAACTCTGCTGCTTTTCACAACCAGATGTTACCCTTCTCAGTTCTGTTGCCCTCTGCTGGGGGGCCCAGCTTGGGGATTAGACTCCCAAGTTCTCAGTGGGAACCCCTCACAGCTACTGTGTGTGGTGCCCAGAACTTCAGCTGCTGTTTGTAGGTGCCCAGCCAGCCCTTTCGCACCTCTGCGCCCCCCTCCCCCCAGTCTCTATGCAGTCTCTACATTCAGTCCTCAGTTATCAGGGTTCTTTCCAGCGAGTCTTCTGTTGATTATTCAGGAAGTTTTTCTGTATTTTAGTTGTAATTCCAGTTTGGCCCTGGAAGCATGTCCCTGCAGCATCCACTTACTCCGAAGCCATTTTTAATCCTTTCTTTCTTATTTTTTTCAGCTCTCATGTGTATGCCAGGCTTTCCTAATCATAAGAGCTTGACTCTGTTCTGTTTTCCAGTCTTGAATTTGCAACTGCCATCTGAATGGGTTCCCTTGGTTATTTTACACAAAGCCAACACGTCAAACTATCAGATCCTCTTCCCTTTCCACTTTCTTCTGATAGCATTTATTCTCTGAATGGTATTCTCATTTGCTTAGTCATCTAGACTCAAAACTTAAGAGTCTTTGACTTTTCTCTTATTTTAGTCATTCTGTCTTCAATCAGTTTTTCCTACTGGGATGACTCAGGGAGATTGTCAGCTTTTTGAGGTAAAGGACTATGACTTATTTATTTTTTCTGTGTCCAGCCCCTAGCACAGTGTCTGGTAGTCATATAGTAGATGCTTAAAAGATGCTGTTCAAATGGGTGACTGATTGTCCTATTGATATTATCTGTGTAGTATTTCCATGGTTATTTTTAAAAAAACTTTTCATTCCACTGTTTTTATTCTAGCTCAGGTTCTTTGATCTGGACTCCTATAATGATCTCCTGATTGTCTTCCTTTTGGTAATCTACTGTGAGTATTGCTTTGAGATATATTTTCTAAGCACGTATTTTCTTATTTATGTCACTGCACTCCTGGAAAAAATTCAGTGACTTCTTGTTATCATCCAAATAAAGTAAAACTTCCTGTTTGATTCTCAAGATCTGTGATTTGGTCCTAAATAACCTGAATGTCCTCTTCTTTATTTTCTAGGCAAATTGCTACTTTCCTTCCTCTGTTTGTTATTCATTTATTTTAGAAATATTTACTGGATGTTTACTCTGTAACAGATATCCTGCTAGGTAGTGGAGAGACAGTTGAAAAAGTGATAGTCTCAGCTCTCTCAGAAGTCTAGTCAGGCAGAGAGATGTTAAATAAATAATTGCGCATAATTCATTGCAGCGATGAAGGCATATGCTGTTGCCTTTTTTGAAATGACGCCTACTGCAACACCACATATTCTGAGGCTGTCTTTAAAGCCCAACCCAAATGCTCCTTCCTGGATGGTGTCTTTCCTTATCTCAGCTGGAAGTTATTCTTCAAGCTCTGGTTCCACTTTATCTATATTTTCTTTGTATTATGTGTGAATTTTCTTTCTCTTACAAGCTTTTTCAATTGTTAGTGTGGAATTTGAATCATTTGCAAGTCAATCTTGAATTTCTCAGAGTATCTCTCATTGCAAGTGGATTGGATTAATTAAGTTGTATTGTGGATCAATCTTCTCAATTTGTATTCTAAGTAGTCCCGACTCTTTTTGGTTGTTGATCCTTACCAATGGTATTTTCCCATTGATTCTTAGAGAGAGTGGAAAGGTGGGTCGGGGGAGACAGAGAAAGAGAAACAGTGATATGAGAGAGACATTGATTGGTTGCCTCCTGCATGTGCTACAACTGAAATTGAACCCAGTCTGAGGGCCAAACCAGCTACGACTTTCAAGGAATTATTGAACTTTTTGGGACAAATCTAATAGTATTAGAACATTTAGATTTCAGTTAAGTTTGTCACTAATCATATTATAATTTTAAGGTAATTACTGAATTTTAAGTGAATAATTTTTTTGTTTCTTTTATTTTATTACATTATCTCATTTAATCTCCACAAAAGATCTCTCAGGTAGATTTGGGAATCTCTATTAATTCAGATTGCTGAGTGTGGGAAGGCAGAAGAATATGATCTAAATATAAAATATAAAAAGAAAATATGAATAGTCTTTACTGAGACTAAGTTCTTAAGTTTATCAAGTTGGCCAATTTCTCTGCTAGCTTTTTCCTTCTACATTTTATTGATTGATTTTAGATTGAGAGAGAGCGAGAGAGAAACATTGTTTTATTGTTCCACTAATTCATGCATTCATTGGTTGATTCTTGTATGTCCTGACTTGGGATAAAACTCTCAATCATGTTGTATCAGGACAATACAATGAGCTACTTGTCCAGGGCTCCTTCTGTTAGTGTTGTAATTAGTCCTATATAATAATCCTATATAATAAAGAGGTAATATGTAAATTGACTATCACTCTAACACACAAGATGGATGCCCCCATGTGGCCACCCCCTTCTGGACACAAGATGGCCAGCAGGGGAGGGCAATTGTGAGCAATCAGGCCAGCAGGGGAGGGCAGTTTGGGGGGACCAGGCTTGCAGGGGAGGGCAGTTAGGGGCAATCGAGCCGGCAGGGGAGCAGTTAGGTGTTGATCAGGCTGGCAGGCAGAAGCGGTTAGAGGCGATCAGGAAGGCAGGCAGGCAAGCAGTTGGGAACCAACAGTCCTGGATAATGAGAGCGATCCCAGATTGGAGAGAAAACAGGCTGGGCTGAGGGACACTCCCTCCCCACATGCATAAATTTCATGCACTTGGCCTCTAGTTATTAATCATAGGAAAGGAGCAAAAGGGAGACCAGACATTGTAAGCATGGCCATCTGGGCAGCTTCACTAGGAAGCTGCAAATTTACACTTCCTAGGGGAACCTTTGACCCATTCCTCACAGATCACTAGGGGAAATGGTCCAAAAAAGGGGAGATGGACACATGCACAGTAAAGTTGGGGTGATGTTGGGAAAGTGCCTGTCAGTTTAACCTGGAACAGAGATTATTGACCAGAGTGGGTGGAGCCACTGCAAACCTGTGAAAATCTGGGATACATAATCCCAAAACAAAGGAGTTTGCTCTCTTGGCTCTTAGCTCTCTTGTTCCTCTGGCTTTGCTTCTGCCCACGTTTCCTCCGCAGCCATGTGGCCTTGTGGACCCCACACACAATGGACTGATGGACTGCAGCTGGGAACACAAACTAACCTACCTGATGCTGGATTAGACTGCAGTCATGGAACGGAAACTCTGGGCAATGGCTTTCATCCCAGTTCTGTTGAAAGCAAAATGGGACTTTTTCCTTGGTGGGATGGAGGGAAATGGGACCTCAGAAATTCAGGGTTTGATTCCACAGAAATAAAGCTTTCTACAATATCTCATCCTCCCGTGTGAGTCTCAGAAAATTCCTCTTCTTGTGACATTGCAAGAACCCCACCCCTACTAGCAGCAGGTAGAGTTTTGGAGAACTCCCCACCAATAACACTTCTACATTTTAATAATACACACCTGACTTTACTTTCTACATGGTATCCTGCTGATTTTATCATCTGGAGTCAGGGAAAGTTCATTCATTTTTTAGTGGTATTAATAATAAGTGTGGTGATAATCCAGTATGATTGAAATCATTATGCTTTTAGGGGTTATGCAATTCGAACTATCTGTACTATCTCTTTTCTTCTCTTTTTAGATTTTGTAACAGAAACTATCAGGTAATGAGAGGCATTGCTGTGTCCAAGTCAGAGGGCCTTAGTTTTCCACATGGAATTGACTCCTGTAAGGCTGGAAACGACAACATTAATCTCATACCTCTCATATAATTTAACTATATAGATGGGCCAAATATAGTTCACATGGCTTCAACTATACTAATAAAAGGGTAATATGCTAATTAGACCAGGAGACCTTCTGGACATCCTTCCAGACAAAGCCATGGTGGCGGGGCCAATGCAGAGATGTTTAGGGGCGATCAGGCTAGAGGGGAGGGAATTTGGGGGCAATCAGGCAGGTTGGGGGGATTAGTTAGGGGCAAGCAGGCCAGCAGGGGAGGCCAGTTGGGGGCAAGCAGGCCAGCAGGGGGGGCAGTTGGGGCTACCAGGCCAGCATTTGGAGGCAATTGGGAGCTACCAGGCTGGCAGGGGAGGCAGTTTGGGGCGATCAGGCCAACAAGTGGGGCAGTTGGGGGTGAGCAAGCCGGCAGGCAGAGTGGTTAGGAGCCAGTGGTCCCTGATTGCCAGAGGGATGTCTGACTGCTGGTTTTGGTCCCATCCCTGTGGGACATCTCCTGCTGAGTCTCAGATTGGAGAGGGTGCCAGGCCGGGCTGAGGGACACCTCCCACCCCGGCGCATGAATTTTGTGCACTGGGCCACCAGGTGTTTTATATAACTCCAGGGTATTGACTTTAAGTGGTTGAGTTTCAAACAGATAACTAAAGGATAATTATTTTTTATGTATGTTTAAAAAATCCAAGTCTATAAGCATTTCACATAAATTTGATAAGGTAGCAACATAAATGGCAAAAGCATTATTCTTACAGGCCTGTTGACTTTCAGCTTAAGGTAAGTGGTCTAGATATTTTGTGTATCCAATTAAAGTGGGCATGAAAGCACTCATTATCTGGTGCTGATCCCTGCACACCTGGATTTCAGCTATCATGGCATTTAATATACCCAAAGGTGAAAGGAGAGTCAATGGCAGTGTTTTCTTGCTCTTATATAGGTTGTGGTACTTTTGCTCTCTGTATTATATTTGTGCCATTAGAATAGTAAACTTTGCAGGACATTTAAACAATTTTTAGTGAGGCATAGCATAATGAAGTATCTAAATCTTGTCTACAGTTCAGTGAATCCAGATCAAGATAGAGAACATTTCTAACACATAAGAAAGTTGCCTTATTCCCTTTCTTAGTTACTGGGCAATCCTCAAAAGGTAACTATCATTGTGACTTCTATCTTTTTTTAAAAAAAAATGTATTTTATTGATTTTTTACAGAGAGGAAGGGAGAGGGATAGAAAGTCAGAAACATCGATGAGAGAGAAACATCGATCAGCTGCCTCATGCACACCCCCTACTGGGAATGTGCCCGCAGCCAAGGTACATGCCCTTGACTGGAATCGAACCTGGGACCTTTCAGTCCAAAGGCCGATGCTCTACCACTGAGCCAAACCGGTTTCGCGTGACTTCTATCTTTATATTAGTTTGACTTTAGTTTGTTTTTTTGAATTCATATATTTGGGATGGAATCACTGTAAGTCAGTTAATTGCAATCAGGTGTTGGCTGTGGCTGTGGCTGTGGCTGTGGTCATTTGAAAACTCAACTGAGTTGGTTGACCAAGATGGCTTACCGACACGGCCCTCAGCAGATGTTGGTAGCTGTGCTCAGCTACTAGTAAGTTCTTGACTGGAATGCTTACATGTGGTCTCTCAAACGTGACAATGTTAGAGTACTAGGATTTCCTATGTGGCCCAAGAATGAGCATCTCAAGAGACTCAGAAGCTGAATGGCTTCTTCTGACTTAGTTAGTCTCAAATCAGACACTGTCACCTCTGCTTCATTCTCATGATTACAAGCTAATGCAGAATCAAGGTTAGGGCACATAGATTCTACCTCTCAATAGGAGTGTCACAGATCTGCAGATGTGTTTTAAAACCCATACATTTACCATAATGATAGTAATGTATCAGGTATTTTGATAAACACTTTACATGAATTCCCTTATTTGCTCCTCCCCACAGTTGATTTTTTTAGCATTTTATAACCACTTTGTAGGTTGTAGATAAGGAGGTAACAGTTGGAGAGATTAAGTAACTTGTCCAGGGTCACATAGCTAATAAGTGGTGGAGTCTAGACTCCCACAGAGTTCTCTTTGACCCTAGAGTTCACAGGCTTAGCCGTTGCTGAACTGGCAACTTATTTTAAGCAGAACAGAATTGTGTTTTTGATAATTCATTCCTGGAAGCAGGGAGACTAATTAGGAAGCTATTACTACTCTCAGGTGCTGTTTAAAATATATTTTTACACAAGATAAGCAATAGAAGGAGTAGAAAAGAAGGAGAGAGAAGGTGTACATCTTATGAACTAGTTGCAGAAAAAAATCTAACATTTTTAGGTCAGATAGAATTTCTTTGGGTCTAACGATTTTCAATAACTGTTTTTGATTAAAATTACTGGCCATCTTCACTCTTCATCTACCATAATGTCTTTGTTCATTCAGGGAGTTGCATAGATCTCTGGGTCTGCTGTGTAGCTAGTTTGTGCTTTTGGCAATATCAAGGAAGAATACAAATTATTAGGTTTCTTTTCTTCTTTACCACAGGCATCTTTTTCAACTACTTATTAGACTTGAAAATATTTGAGGTGTAGGATCCTCTGAGAGTCTCTGTTGGGGGTTGGCAAACTATGGGCTGTTGTCCAAATCTAGCCTGTAGCTTACTCTTTATAAATAAAGTTTTGCTGGACCACAGCCATGCCCATTAATTTACACATTCTCTAAAACTGTTTTACTGGTATGATGTTGGGCAATTCTAGCAGAGATTCTGTGGTCCTCAAAACCTACAATATTTACTGTGTGACACTTTACAGAAAAAGTTTGTAGACTGCTGTTCTACATAACTAGATGCCAAGTGCATGAAACTCATGCACTCAGGCAGTCCATCACTCCTGTTTTCGCCCTCTCGCACCCCAGGAGCCCTTGGGGGATGTCCGACTGATGGATTAGGCCTGAGCTGTTAGTTGAACATTCCCTGAGGGGTCCTTAGTGTTGTCACAGATGCAGGAGAGGCTCTGCTGCTACGCTTGCCAGCCATGAGCTCCGCTTTGGGCTGAGTGGTGCTTCCCCTGTGGGAGCGCACTGACCACCAGGGGGCACTCCTGCATCTGCCCCCTGGTAGTCAGTGCATGTTGACCAATTGTTCCACCATTCGATCATTTTTCATATTAGCCTTTTATTATATAGGATGTGAGCCCTATGGCCACGTGTGCTAGTGTATGCCTTAGTAGCAGAAACCAATGATTAAATCAATCATCATTGCACATCACAGGTATTAAAAAACTCAGAGGTTCAGAAACCTCTTAAAGGGATTCCAGCAAATATGGTAGAACAACCATTTTAGGATGAAGCCAGATGCTCTACTTGTTTTGTACAGTGGGCTGGATGTTCATGAGTTTGGTTCACCAGGTTATTACTAATAACGAGAAATAGCAGGTGAGGGACCAGTATGTGACTCTTGCCCTTCACTGAGGCAAGAATAGATATCTACAGATTATCCTTCATTTACTCTGCCTGTTTTTTTTTTTCTTTTCTTTTCTGGAAAGCCTTAGAAATATTTTTGTTTTGTTTTATTTTTGGCATCTCTGTATGCTGGTTTTTTAACATCGTTACCTTTAGGGCCTCATTGTATCTGGGAGATATATTGGTTTACATTACTGTGCATTTTATTTACTCTCATGCCCTATTTAGGGCATTGCTGTTTCCGCCATAGGACTGACCCAGATGTTCACAAACAGCGCATTCAGAGAGATACCTTGAGGCACAGTGGGGGTATAGATCAAGTTATGCTTTGCACACTCATTCCTGTTAATGTCCTCAAGCTTTATTTAGGGTAAATGTGCATTCTTTCCAATTATTTTGCTTTTATTCCCTGCAATTTTGAACCTGTGATTATGCTTTTAGTAATGCATTTTCTCAGACAACCATAAATTTTGTCAACGAAAGTACTTCTTAACTATTAATGATTTGCAAAAAGGCCTTTTTATTGTGTGTAATTAAAGGAAATTAAAATAACTGTTAAACGTGCAATGAAAGTTAATTTTATTAGCTGTCCATTTGGAACTAGGTTATTGATTCACTTTTCTTGTGCATAGAAAAATGGCATGAAATAATGTAGTGAATCTCATTTTACAAAGAAGAAGAGTACATTATGCTAAGCATATATTTTGTCACAAATTTTGTGTTTTACAAGTAACTGACATTATTCTTTTATTTATTTATTTTTTAAAAATATATTTTATCAATTTTTTATAGAGAGGAAGGGAGAGAGATAGTTAGAAACACTGATAAACTGCCTCCTCATAGCCCCTATTGGGGATGTATCTGCAACCAAGGTACATGTCCTTGACTGGAATCGAACCTGGGACCCTTCAGTCCATTGAGTCAAAAACCAGTTAAGGCTGTCTTTATTCTTCTAAATGTGAGCATTAAATAAATACAGTGACAGATGAGTTCTTTTTCTACTGTTGAAAAAAAGAATCTTGCTAATTGTTTGTTTTTAGTTAAATTTATGATCTGGATGGAATTATGCTAATATATCACTTCCATTTCTTGTGAAATACAGGGTGTCCCCCCAAAATGTAATCACATTTTAACAGCCGAGAGCCCAATTTTGAAAAGAAAATGCATTTTAATAAACACTGCCTTTATAATTATTCAAAGTGTGTGTGTCATTTTTGGGGATACCCTGTATTGGGAATTATACCTCAATAAAGCTGAAACAAAAAAGGAGGCTTTTAGATTGGAAAGAAAACAGCTGTAATTTACTAGGAGGTTCTTTTTTTTACTTTCTCGGAGTAAGGGGGAATGAGATTTCTTCTACACCTTGAGCTTGTCCTCTCCACCAGCCTCTGTGGTGCCGCTTGACCCTTGGGATTTTCTATTCATACTTAATAGGCCTTACAGCTGGTTCTGAGAATTTAGTCAGGAAATGCAAGCTGCTTCCTCTCTAAGAATAAGCAGCCGATCTTAATGTTTGATATGTTAGTCAGTCAACCAGCCTGGCCCTTCTGACAGTATTGGCAACAAATTGAGCTTACATCTTTCCGAAGAGTGTGAGCGTGTGACTGATTCTGTATGGCCCAGGCCACGCCTGGCCTGGAGGCCTGCCCTTAGGCCCTGAGTGGCAGGTGTTCCAGAACACCCCCAGCCGCTGCGGGACTGTGGGTCAGCGGCCAACAGCTGGGGGCGGGGATGTTCCCGCCCCGCCCCCCCCCCCCACCTCACGTGCTCTGACGCCAAGGGGCCATTTGGGTCCACGCCCCCAGCTCAGCACCCACAACAGGGTTGGCTGCTGGCCTCTGGAGCATGCGGAGACCCTGGTGGCCGCTGCCATGTGCGGCCCAGGGGTCCCTGAATGCTCCCCAGCCGGGCACCCACCACAGGGCTGACTGCTGGCCTTCAGAGACAGGGATGTTCCTGCCCCGCCCACAGCCGCTTGCCTGTGCGGTGGCACCAAGCTGGGGCAGTTCCGGTCCACGCTCCCAGCCGGGCGTGCGCCATGGGGGGTGGGGGTGGGGCTGACTGCCAGTCTCTGGGGTGTGTGGAGACCCAGGTGGCCACCACCGGGTGGCAGGGACACTCCCCTAGCCCAGTGGATACAACGCAGGGGCCACATGAGCTGCAGAGGAAACACCATTAAAAAAATATATATATATATATATATATATATATATATTTTTTTTATATTTTTTTAGAGAAGAGTGGAGAGAGACAGTTGGAAACATCGATGAGAGAGAAACATGGATCAGCTGCCTCCTGTACACTCCCCCCTCCAACCAAGGTATATGCCCTTAACAGGAATCAAACCTGGGACCCTTCAGTCTTCAGGCCCACGGTCTATCCACTGAGCCAAACCAGTTCCAGCGTAAACACCTTTTCTGACCGCTCATTGGCTAAGCTCCTGTACACCGCCACTTGCAGTGTTCTTGGTAACTTGGGTTATAAGAATCCAAGAAGGTGATCTAGGTTTTTCCACCACACTCCTGGAGGAAAAAAACAAAGATCTGCTGCTGGAGGGGCTAAGAAATGTCATATCCTGCCCTAGCTGCTTTGGCTCAGTGGATAGAGCCTCGGCCTGCTGACTGCAGGGTCCGGGTTCGATTCTGATCAAGAGCATGTACCTAGGTTACAGGCTTCTCCCTGGCCGGGGGCCCAGGTCAGGGCTCATGCAGGAAGCAACCAATTAAAGTGTCCCTCTCACACTGATGTTTCTCTCCATCTCCCTCACTCTTCCACACTCTCTAAAAATCAATGGAAACATATCCTCAGGTGAGGAGAAAGAAAGAAAGAAAGAAAGAAAGAAAGAAAGAAAGAAAGAAAGAAAGAAAGAAAGAAAGAAAGAAAGAAAGAAGAAAGAAAGAAAGAAAGAAAGAAAGAAAGAAAGAAAGAAAGAAGAAAGAAAGAAAGAAAGAAAGGTCATATCCTATGAAAGACACATCTTGAAAATGCCTAAAGAAAGTTGTCATTTTTTCACAGTGAAGGGACTAGAGTCCTTGTTGATGAAAACACCTTGGCGGCTGCGGTGACTGGCAGTGGCTGCAGCAGCAGGGTCATGGGGCTGGCGCCTTCCCTTGAACAGCCCGGTCACCTCCCACAGAGGGTGGCCAGACTGATGGGAACAGGCCTCAGCTGTCAGTAGGACATCTCCTGAGGGCTCCCAGTCTGTGAGAGGGGGCAGGCTGGGCTGAGGGAACCCCCCACCATGCATGAATTTTGTGCACTGGGTCACTAGTTATGCTATAAAACTATCAAGCAAAGCTGAAAATCTTGTTTTTGGCTGGACAGTCAGTTAGCCAAATCTGAACGCCATTGTTTATAAACCAGTTATTCATAGCAATGCCTATTTTATCTTCTCTACCATCAAACAGTACCTTTAATAAATATGCCTTTTCCCAGAGGAAGCTATGCTGGTACTCTTTTTAAAATTGGAGAGTACAGAGCACCTTGTTAAATATGTGTATCCATCTGAGGTTATACATCTTCAAAAATACATCCACTGAGTTAAAGAAGTGGCTGAAAGTCTGTCTACTCAAATGTTTGATGTAATGGGAATATTTTAGTATCTGAAAAATTAAAGTTTGCCTTAAAGCCAGCTCTACCATGGGAGGAAAAGAGTTCCTGATAGGTGATGATTTTGTCTTTTGACTTTTGTTAGGTTTTCAGAAACACATCTGTTATGTTTTATTGTACTTAATGAATAAAATAACTTGAAATCATTGATCTTTTTCCTCAATGGGCTTGTCAGCCTTACCCCTTCAGGACACTCTTTTGCAAACTTAACCTTGATCCATTAGGCACAAGGGCAGTGTTTATAGGGTCCAGTTCTAATATCACAATGTAGGATGGAGAAGGATAGCTTTAGACCCCAGAACCAATATTTATTTCATTTTTTTTCTTTTTTGGTTTGAGATTCCTAGACCATGTAGGTAGTATACATTGAAAGCCAAAAGATTCGAGGGGAGATCATAGAGACTTTTTCATATTTTCCAGAGCTGAGGCAAGTTTCTTTTTCATCTTTTTGTATGTCAGTGATACCCAAGCAGATAGCCTTTCAGAGGTTCCAGCTTTCTATAGATACTTGGATCTCATCTGGCCAAAGGCTATCAACACCCAAGCCCACTGGTTACCTAACTAGAAAACCTCCCAAGGCGACTACAGGTAAGCTCCCAAGGTGACTGCTTTGGTTAGCAATTACATTTTGTTTTTGGCCTCCCGGGGCTTCAATGGTATTCTTGTGAGCTCCTAGCTCCAGTTTGCTATGCACACAGGGCATCATTTATTTTCTTTGTCCTCTTTCTGCACCAGTATAAGTCTTCCTATAGCCACCTCTCACCCTTTGTCATGACTTTCAGTGGTATTTATTCTAGGTGCTGGGGATACCACCAGGGAAAACAAAACAAAACAAAACGGATGAATCCCATTTCTCATGGAGCTCATGTTTTTCAAAGGGAAAAGAAAAATAATGAACATATACTATATCAGGTGATATAAATTCTATGAAGAAGAGTGAGCAGGAATAAAGAAATAATGATAGTGTGTTTCATATACAGTGGTCAGATTAGACCTCATTGATAGAGTATTTGGTAGGATAATGTCAAAGATTGCAGGTAGTAACAATACATCTGTGCAATGAGCCAGTCATCTTGATGTCCTATGTAGTGTAAACTCATAAGCTGAGCTAAGAAGTTGGATATTGCTTCAATATCTCAAATATTAATCATAGATTAAAAAGCTAATGAGGACAATTTCTTGAGTACTGTCAGTCTTACTATTTCTTATTATAAATGCTGCCAGTATTGAATAATAAATGAGTATATAAGATAATGCACTAAGTAGCACCTCTGATATGCATTATAAACTCATCTTTTTCCAAAGTCTGTTGCTTCTCCTGCATTCACTGTCTCTGTGAATGGCCCACCGCTTCCCATCATGTTGGGTATGCCATTTGTTTGCTCTTCCTTCATTCAGTGTACACTTAAGTACCTGCTTGTGTTAGGCACCAAGAATCAGGGCAGGGACTGGGCTGAGGTAAATGAGGTATGTGCCTTTGGTAACAGGTGGCAAAACTCAGTTATTAAGGTGAATAATATTTTAAGACAATTATTTTTTAAAATCAGGATATTTACAAAAATGTCTATGCTGAATAAAGCATCAAACTTTTAAGTCAATAAAGGATTCAAACCTGCACTAGCATGAACCCCAAACATCCTTTGGGGGTGCCTCATTTTCCTCACCTTAGTTGGTCCTGCTGAAGAGAGATGAGGAAAGCCAGAATGTCTGCCCATAATGAGTTTTACCAATGTCGGGAGAGAGACATGTGAATAAATAAGCACAAAAATGAAAGTCCACCCAAGTACAAGTAAAATAGGGGTTCAAAGGAAATGTTTCTACTAAGGGGACATAAGAAGGACCCCGAGTCATCCTGAATGTCTCTTTCTTTCTTACTTGACCAAGTATTGACCTCCTTTCAGAATCCCTCTTGGATGTCCCTTCCTAGTCTCTGTTGCTATAATTAATGCCATTTCATTAACTTTGTCTCTCCTGGATTACTCTTGGCTGGTCTAATGTCAGAAAGGCTTTGTTAAGACACAGATGTGACCATGACACTCACTTATTTTAAATACTTTTCATAATTACCAGTCGCCTTCATTTTAAGTCTTGCATCTAAAGCATTTAATGATCCCACTTCTGCCTTGATCTTGGCATTCTCCCATGGATTTGGACTTAATCAGACTCTGGATGGTTCTCCAAACGCTTTTGATATGTCATCTTCTCTTCTTCCCCCAGCTAATGTCTATACATACATTAGCATTCAGAACAGACATTACCTCTCAGGGCTATGCTTTATATGTCTTTATCTTTGGTGCTCATACATACAGGCAATTATTATTTGTAAAATAGGTATATCAGCCTGACGGGAGTGGTTCAGTGGTTGAGTGTTGACATATGAATCAGGAGGTCACGGTTCAATTCCTGGTCAGGGTACATGCCTGGGTTACAGGCTCAATCCCTTGTGTGGGGTGTGCAGGAGGCAGCCAGTCAATGATTCTCTCTCATCTTTGATGTTTCTATTTCTCCCTGCCTCTTTGAAAACATAAAATATATTTAAAAAATAAAATAGCTAGATCAGCCTTGGTGAGAGAGTACATGCTTTTGTGCCCATGCATAGTGTCCATCCTTGCCACCATGGCTGTTCTGTTCACAAGTTCACTGTGTAAGCATTGACATGGCCAAGGAAAGACTGGCTGACATTCACTGGGTGAGGCATCTTTTCTACCTGGTTGTTGAGGGCTTCTTCTGCTGTAGATGCTGTCTTGGGTATTTACACTTTGTGTCCACTTCTAAAGTCACCCCTATGCCTTTTACTTCAGGCCTCTTTATGTCTGATCATCCATTATTGTTCCTTACAGGCCTCTGATCAGTTAGCAGAGCCATTAGCCATTGCCCAAGAATTCATATATATCCTTACCTCAAGCTACTTCCCTCATACAAATTTGATGAAGCTCTACTTGAGGTAGAATTTCCTTTCACCACTGTCCTTCAGAACAATACGACTCAGACGGACCATGTGAAGGACCTTTGATTGGGTTTTGTTTTCAGTTCATCATGATTGATCCTTTTGTAAAATATAAAACCACACACTCCATTATTTCATCAATGTCAAGTGGCTGTAAATGTTTCCAAGCGTGTCCTCTCACTTTTTATATTTGTTTTTATGCCTTGTTGTAGAATGATAGAAAACAGTTTGTGAACTGGCTCTAGTCTGTGGCCCAAAAGGTGTTCTCATCTGCATGGGCCTACTGTGTGATAACAGTGTTCACTTAAGTTAACCTGCAGCGGTTGGTGTATCTTGCACCAACATATGGAGCTGTTGCACCAACATCCATGAGCTCTATAGTTTTTGCAGGAGCCACTCTTTGATAGTTGTACAAATGTTTGTTATTTTCACCTGGTTGTGATGTTCCCTCTGATTTATTGTCTGGGCCAGAGGCAAGGAGAAGCTACATTAGGGGCTTCTGTTGTCTTTTTCTATCATAATGACCCTTCTTTCATAGTGTTTGTGTCTTGTCTGCTGCTAAGCATATTCACCCCAATTATGTACTCAGAGACAAGGTGCATGAACAGATGGTGAGTCTGCAGACACATTGGGCCAGGCCTCCATTTATTTTCTGCCCTTCATATGCTTAACTGGGAGGCCATAAAAGTATTTTGGGTACTAATGTCAGCTTAGATTCTATATCCAATAGGCCCTGGCAGGGTTAGGTGTTATTCTTTCACCAGTGTTGACTTACTGGAGTGAATGACTGCACATGCCCTTGGATGATTGGAGAAATATTGACTTTTTTATTTTGCTCAAGGGGACTCAGCCTGCCCTTACGTTGGTGGATTCTATGTCTCTTAACTGGCTTACGTCTGGAAACTGTGCATAAATCTTATGTGCTTCAGTTATTGGCCTTTTTTTGACCATATAAGTTAAGAAATAGCCTCATTCACAACTTGTTATGTGTTGAATTTTGTCCGCCTCCCCAAATTCACATCTGGAAGTACTAAAACCTAGTACTTCAGAATGTGACCTAATCAGGAAATGAGGTCATCCTAAATAATAAAAGGCTAATATGCAAATTGACCAAAAGGCTGAATGACTGGTCGCTATGACACACCCTGACCACCAGGGGGCAGATGTTCAATGCAGGAGCTGCCCCCTGTGATCAGTGCACTTCTATAGGGGGACTACCGCTCAGCCGGAAGTGGGCCTCAGCCGTCAGTTGGACATCCCCTGAGGGCTGCTGTACTGCAAGAGGGTGCATGCTGGACTGAGGGACTTTGCCCTCCTGCCCCCCTACCCCTAGTGCACAAATGTTGTGCATTGGGCCTCTAGTTACTGATATAATTAGTTAAGATGAGGCCATATTAGAGTAGGTTGGAACCCTAATCCAGTATGAGTGTTGTTCTTAGAAAAAGAAGAAATGTGGACAAAAAACATAGAGGGAGAAGGCTATGTGCCGATGAAGACACTGATCAGAATGATGCTTCTATAAGCCAATGAATGCCAAAGCTTGCCAGCAAACCACCAGAAGACAAGGGAGAGTCGTGGAGCAGGTTCTCACAGCCCTCAGAGGGACCCAGCCTTGCTGACACCTGGATTTTAGAATTCTAGCCTCTCTCAGTCTGTGGTACTTTGTTGTAGCAGCCCCTGCAAATGAATACACTATCCACCTCTTCGTTCCTACAAAACACAATGGCCAATGATTCGTTAGCCATAGCTGCAGATCCTTGCAGATCAAGTTGCTCTGGTCCCTTCTTTGACCTTACTCCATGTTATAGCCAATATGCTCACCTCATTTCTAATAGCTAAGTGCTACCTCTGGGGCCTGCTCATTTGAAATACTGTCACTCCCATTGTCCTCCCATTAGTGTTTTAGGACTTCCTTAATCGTTTCATGCTAGAGTCACAGGAGAGTGGCTCCATATTGAAGCATTTTCCTCTCTCTAGCCTTCTTGCGCCTGCCTCAGCTACACACCCTCAGATCCACTTTATATGTGTGTCCCCAGTTCTTGGTGACACAGCAGATAGGCTTAACCCCCCTTTTTTGGCGCATAAGTTGTTTCTTCTCAGAGCAGGGACTGTACTTCACAATTGGAGAGATTATGAGTAGAATTCGACTCTAGTTTTTTTTTTAAATTTTAATTAAGTGTATTTTTGTTGATGTCAGAGAGGAAGGGAGAGGGAGGGAGGAAGGGGAGAGAGAGAGAGAGAGAGAGAGAGAGAGAGAGAGAGAGAGAGAGAGAGAGAGAGAGAGAATGAGAGAGAAAGAAACATCAATGATAAAAACTGTGACCTCCTGGTTCCTAGGTTGACACTCAGCCCCTGAGCCATGCCAGCGGGGCCCAACCCTGTTTTAGTCTGGAGGCCGTGAGGGGAGGCAGAGCAGACCCTGAGGAGGACGTTGTCCTCAGGTACAGCCTTTGCAACGTCTCCAGGCATCTGGAGGCTGCTTTTATTTATAAAAGGGAAGAGAGTGAATCCTTCCAGCCCAGAGGGTCAGCAGAATCTGAGCAGTCACTTCTCAAGTGCACCCACCCAAATATCACCTCTCCCTTTCCTACTCTTTCCCTGTTAGAACCCTAATTGCCTGGGAGGCCTCCTGGGGCTGTGCTTTCAGTTTTCTTTTGGATTCAGCTTCTCAGTTGAATCATACACCTGATTTTAACTATTGTCTGTTCTCTGGGGGCAGGACATAAGGTTCACTTAAATGCTGACATGGAATTTCTCTGGTGTCTAGAGTATGACCTGAATGAATGCCTGGCTTACCCAAGCCTGCCAGTCCCATACTTCAAAGCTTTGAGAGCGGTTAACCAATACTAACTCCAAAATCTTTATAGCTATGACAAACCTCTATCTTTCAAGTGTTAGGGCTATTGTATAAGCTTGTGCTTCCTCCTTCCTCCTGGACCACATTCCAGTGCCCCTCAGGTAAAAGTTTGAGTCCTTATACTGCTGTTGGGTGTGGTGGGTTTTTACTACTCATTATCACCAGAAATGGAATCCTCAGCTGCCCCCTAACCAGCAAGCAACAACATTCTGGAATCCCATGCTGAGGGTCTGTTTTCTGACACCACTTCTATTACAGTCTTAATTAGAGTTTTTCTCCAAAAGCAGGCCGTGAAATAAGGATTTAGATGCAGGTAGTGTGTTTGTGATGTAATCGCAGGAAGCCTCAGGAGGAAGTGGGGAAAGAACTATGGGTCCTTCAGCTGGGAATGTGTCAGCATCAGCATGACTGTCCACAACTGTGGCAAGAGAACTCGGAAGAGTCAAGGGCATCTGGAGTGGGTGGACATTACCAGTCTTCTACGTGGCCCTAATAAGGTTGCTATAGAGAGTTGTAAGGCAAGAACACAGAAATGAGCACACAAAAAGCACTCAGTAAATTTAGCTATTATTTATTTATTTTTTTGGTGCTTAAAATTATAATGCAAATTGTTTTTTATTTGATTTGTTTGCTTTTGCAGAATGAAAGGATTAATTTCAGGATACATTTAATTACTGGTCTCCTAATGTATTTGAAAAGTGACTTAATTTGTGAATATTTCCAGACATTTCCAACTTTCCAAAATACCTCTGTTTTGTTAAGTTGAGGTACTCCCATGAGCCCTGACTTGTGATTGAACTGTAACAGTGGAATGATGACTAGCCTTTATTTAGTCCAGCATTTTGGTCCTGCAGTGCAGTTATTTTGAAGCTAATCTTTTCACCCCAGATTTTGCAGTTTCTTTCACTTCTTGTTAACTTGATGAAAGACGATGAAAATTTCTATTCTCTATTTCAGGAGAAACTGTTATTTATAGGTCTCGTAGGTCTGGGGAAAATACTTACTTAAGGTGCAAATGGTAATTACAACTCTTTCTCAGGGGAAATGTATGTTGTATTAGTGAGACAATGGAATAAATTTAGAACACAAAATATAATGTTTCCTATTTTTGAATTATTGTTCTTCTATTTCTGTTTGATATCACCACTATTTTATCATCAGATTGAGGAAATGAAATTAATTATTATTTTTTTCATTTTCAAAGGAACACTTTAAGGCAGTGGTTCTCAACCTTTCTAATGCCACGACCCTTTAATACAGTTTCTCATGTTGTGGTGACTCCCAACCATAAAATTACTTTCGTTGCTACTTCATAACTGTAATTTTGCTACTGTTATGAATTGTAATGTAAATATATGTGTTTTCTGATGGTCTTATGCTGTACAGCAGCATGACAACCACTAGCAGGGTCACCTAATACCATCGGAAAACAAAAATATTTACATTACGATTCATAACAGTAGCAAAATTACAGTTATGAAGTAGCAATGAAAATAATTTTATGGTTGGGGGTCACCACAACATGAGGAACTGTATTAAAGGGTCGTGGCATAAGAAAAGTTGAGAACCACTGCTTTAAGATAAAGCGTGTAAGGTAAAGTACCAATAATTTTATAGTTGAAACTTTGGAAGGAGAGGCCAGTTAAGAAAAGAATGAGAAAGAGTGAGTGTGACAGGAACAAAATGCTTCTAGAGAGTTATAAAAAATAAGGGTCACAGAATTAAAAAGGTTTATATTAATACTTCAGTTGGATACTATATGTAATTGAAGAGTAATAATAGCTGGCAAGTTGCTGGGACAATTAATAAGTAGTCATTTGGTGTCACCAAGAGGGAAGTAAATTGAAATGTGGAAGACAGCAAAGGTTAATCACAAACAACTCATGCCAAACTAATTTAATGCCTTTGTGATATCCAGGGAAGCTCAGTGAGTATAGAAAGTCTAATCCGCTTATGGCATATAGAATATTTAACACTCTTTTATGGGATGTATTAGAGATAGTGCCATAGGACATTTTATGAATAAAGTAGAGAAAGGTTAATTAGAGGAATGACAAATCATCTATAGAAGTAATGGATTGAAAGAGAAATAATAGCCATAGAAAATTTGAATATACAGATAACTTTAATTAACATTCAAAATAAAATTGTTGAATTAAAATACTTTAGTTACTGTCATTTACATTATAATGATATCATGTCTCCAGTTTATTTAAGTTATTATATTAAGATATATTGTTAATATTGTTAGCGGTGATAATGGTGTTTTAGTTATACTTCCAAGAAGAAAGGAATCCTGTCTTTTAAACATGCATACTGAAATATTTACAAAAATGTTTCAATATCAGGGATTTCCTTCAAAGTGGGAGGGTATGTAAATTAAACAAGATTGGCCATGAGTTGGTGATTTTTGAATATGGGTGTTGGGCACGTGCTATATTATTCTGTTTGCTTTCTAATGTTTAATATTTTTTTCATAATAAAAATTAATAAATCATATGGCATATTGCTAATTTTTAGTACCCAACTTCATAAATAGATTTTAATTGTGCCTTCTTTTTCCATTTGTAGTTAATATGTTTACAACTTAGTAACAGTAATAGTCACAAAGACATAGTGAAGGACATAAACAAGTTCTTTTGGCAAGATTGTGGGCAGAATAGTTAATTTTAAATATTTCATAAACTAAATGGATTTTTAAGCCAATAGTTACTTTGAAAGCTCTATGGTCCAATTTCTAAATTTGTATTTAAAGGGACTGGAATTTGGCTGGCCTGATTGGTTGATATCATGACTCAGCCTGGGGTTTGGATGTCAACTATTGGTTCTGGGATTTTTCCCTAGATGCCTGTCCACAACAGTAATGTAAGATTCTTTTAGCTCACTGAGACTTAGTTGCCAAAACGGGAATAGCTGAAGTGGCAGCTGTCTGCAGTGATCAAAGTTCAAGTCATAGCTCTGCAACTTTTTAGCTGTGAAAACGCATGATTTATTCTGTGACTCCAAATCTCAGTTTTCTCATATGAAACTTGGGGAGAATAATAATTCCTATTTTGAGATTAAAATAAATAATGTATGTTAGCATGAATAGTAATAGAATCTACATTCTAGAGACTAGGTGAGGATTAAATGAAATTTTGTATCTTTTTAAAAAATATATTTTTTATTGATTTCAGAGAGGAAGGGAGAGGGAGGGAGGGAGGGAGAGAGAAAGAGAGAGAGACAGAGAGAGAGAGGGAGAGAGAGAGAGAGAGAGAGAGAGAGAG
Source organism: Antrozous pallidus (assembly GCA_027563665.1). Classification (NCBI taxonomy): domain Eukaryota; kingdom Metazoa; phylum Chordata; class Mammalia; order Chiroptera; family Vespertilionidae; genus Antrozous; species Antrozous pallidus. The sequence goes on along the minus strand of CM050513.1, from coordinate 103,422,065 downwards.
AGAGAGAGAGAGAGAGAAGCATTAATGATGAGAATCATTGATCAGCTGCCTCCTGCACACCCCCTACTGGGGATTGAGCCTGCAACCCAGGCATGTGCCCTTGACTAGAATTGAATCCAGGACCCTTCAATCCACAGACTGATGCTCTACCCACTGAGTCAAACCAGCTACAACACAAGTTTTGTATCTTTAGGAAATAGTTGGCACTCAACAAATGCTTCATAATATTATCATTGTAGTCATTATTATTGCTGCTGTTATTACCATCTTCATACTGTACTAGAGGCCCAGTGCATGAATCTGTGCACAGTTGGAGGTCCTTTGGGGTAGCCTGCAGAGATCAGGCCTCAGCTCGTGCCCCCAGCCTCATAGCCCCGTAGCCCCACCTGGGACCCCGCCTTGGCCTGGCGCCACCCCTCACCTGCTCCACGATCCCACCTGTGGTGGGATCAGTTGAAGCTGCCCCCCCCCCCCCCCCCCCGCCCAGCTCCTTTAGTTCCTGGGAGCCAGGAGCCAGGTGCTCTCCCCCTCTCCCCCCACTGCTGCCTCTGGTCACCATCTGCAGGGTGATTGGTGGGGTGATTGGGCCCCACTCACACCCGCCTTGGCCTGGCACTGCCTACTCACCTGCTCTACCATCCCGCTGTGATTCTGCTCTTGCAGCAGGCGGCCGTGGAGGTGCTCCTGGCCCCGATGCCCACCATGTTCTGTGGCTCCCCCTGGTGGTGAGTGCACATCATAGCAAGCAGTTGAGCTCCCAGTCCTCTGGTCAAACTCCCAGTGGAACGACTGCCCGAGGAGACAATTTGCATATTAGGCTTTTCTTGTATAGGATAGGTAGGCAGTGAGATGTACCATTGGAGAATATGTCCTTTCATTCAGTTAGTTGGCTGTCTTCTCATTTTGTTGATGGTTTCTATGCTGTGCAAAGACTTTTTACTTTGATGTAGTCCTATTTGTTTATTTCTTTTGTTTCCCTTGTCTGAGATTTTACTGCCTATATTTTTTTCCAGGAGTTTTATGGTTTTGAGTCTTACATTTAAATCTTTAATCCATTTTGAGTTTATTCTTATAAATGTATATGAAGATGGTTTAGTTTCATTTTTTTGTAGGTATGTGTCTAATTTTCAAAACACCATTTATTGGATCAGCTGTCTTTACCCTATTGTATGTTCTTGCTTCCTTTGTCAAATATTAATTGACCATAAAGGTATAAGTTTATTTTGGGCTCTCTATGATGTTCCATTGATCTGTATGTCTATTTTTAGCTAGTACCATGCTGTTTTGATTACTATAGCTTTGTGGTATAGCTTTATATCAGGTAGTGTGATACCTCCAACTTTGTTCTTTTTCTTTTTTTTAATCCTCATCTGAGGATATTTTTTCATTGATTTTTAGAGAGAGTGGAAGAGAGAGGGGAAGACAGAGAGAAATATTGATGTGAGAAAAACATATTGACTGGTTGTCTCCTGAAGGAGCCCCCAACCAGGGCCTGGGCTAGGGAGGAGCTTGCAACTGAGTTACCTTTGATTAGAATCAAACCCAGACCCTTCGCTCCACAGGCCAGTGCTCTGTCCACTGAACCAAACTAGCTACGGCCAACTTTGTTATTTTTTCTCAAGATTGACTATTCAGGGTCTTTTGTTGTTCCATTTACACTTTTTGGGTTATTAGTTCTAGTTCCATGAAATATGCCAATGGTATTTGATAGGAATTGCCCTGAATATGTAGATTGCTTTGGGTAGTATGGACATTTTAACAATGTTAATTTTTCCTATCTATGAGATAGTATATGCTTCCATTTGTTTGTATCTTCTTCAGTTTCTTTCTTCAGTGTCTTATAATTTTCTGAGTATAGGTCTTTTACCTTCTTGGTTAAATTTATTCCTAGGTATTTTTTTGGCACAATTGTAAGTGCAATTGTTTTCTTATATTCTCTTTTTGACAGTTCATTACTGGTGTATAAAACTGCAATGGATTCCTGAATAATTATTTTGTATCCTGCACTTTACTGAATTTATTGATCAGTTTTAGTATATATATATATTTTTTGGTGATACCTTTCACCAAAATACAATATCATGTCATCTGCAAGCAATGACAGTTTTACTTCTTTTCCAATTTGGATACATTTTATTTCTTCTTTTTGTCTGGTTGCTGTGGCCAGGACTTCCAGTTCTATGCTGAATAAGAATGGTGAAAGTAGAAATCCTGTCTTATGCCTGATCTTAAGGGAAATGCTTTTAGCTCCCCTCTTTGAGTATGATGTTAGCTGTGGGCTTGTCATATATAGCCTTTATTATGTAAGAGATAAACCCTCTATTCAATCATAAGTGGGTACTGGGTTTTGTTGAATGCGTTTTCAGCATTTATTGCTATAACTTTAGGACTTTTATCCTTCACTGTGTATATGTGGTGTATTACACTTATTGATTTTTGAATATTTTTCCAACCTTGCGTCCCCAAAATAAATCCTACTTGCTCATGAGGTATGATCTTTATTATTATCATTATTATTTTTTAACCCTCAACTGAGGATATGTTTTTCATTGATTCTAGAGAGAGGGGAAGAGAGGGAAGAGAGGGAGAGGGAGAGGGAGAGGGAGGGGGAGAGGGAGAGGGAGGGGGAGGGGGGAGAGGGAGAGGGAGAGGGAGAGGGAGAGGGAGAGGGAGAAGGAGGGTGAGAGGGAGAGGAAGAGGGAGAGAGAGAGAAATCGATGTGAGAGAGAAACATTTGATCAGTTGCTTCATGTATGTGCCCTGACCTGGGATTGAACCCACAACCTGGTTATGTGCCCTGACCAGGAATTGGACCCATGACCTTTTGATGTATGGGATGATACTCCAACCAACTGAGCCGCCTGACCAGGGCTGGAACCATAATTTTAAAAAGAATTCCCTTTTGAGTCCTTTCAGGTCTAAAATTCTGTGATTTTATTTTATTTTATTATGTTGCTTAAGTTGTTACTCTTTTGGGTGAGCTTTGAGGCTAACACCCTATTAACTAAACAAGATATATACTGCATATGGACAGTCAGGTTTTTAAACTTTGATATTTTTAAAAGAGTGTTTATAGAGAAAAGAAAGATTATTTCCAAGAGGCATCAGAAGCAAAAAGGAATGTTTCATTTACCCCCTTGTTGAAAGTAAAGTCTGATTTTAAAAGGAGAGAATCAAAATGAAACGAAAATGGCATTTTAAATGTTATCACCTTCCACCCAAATTCTACTGGGAAGAGCAAGGTGTCCCTCCTGCTGGTGGTGATGAGACTGTACTCATGTACAAAGAACATGTTGAGCTTCTCTTTGAGGCTGGATCAGTAAGTGAAAACATTTAGAGAACATGAATGATTCTGTATTTCTTCTCTTTAATTGTTGAAAATTCCACCAGAGGGCTGCTCTCACTGGTCTTGCCATACCTTTAGATGTTCAATTCATGCTTTTGACGTTAGCAGCCACTGAGAACAAACATGGCATATTTACAGATCGGTAAGCACCTCTGATTGCTATAGCACAGGCAGTTTGGGGCTGGGGAGGCAGGGATAGGGACTTTGGGGAGGGGAATAGCTGCCAGGGGAGGTGGGAGCAGAAGCAAGCCTGGGGAAACTTTATTCCTTGAGGAAGTGACACACATTACTGATGGTGCTTAAAAACTGTCAGTGACTTCCTCTGAGAGGTTTAAGTGCATGTTATGTAGGGTAACATTGAAAGCTCACCATAATTCCCACCCTTAACGAGCCTTTTGTTACAGCCACTATTGTATGTTCTGTTCCCTAAACATTGCCTTGCATTTCTTGCTGTTGTGCTTGTGTTTACGCTGTATCTTCCCCAGATACTTGACTGTACCCTCCATTCTATATTTAGAAGCTCTGCCTCAGGCAATATTAGCTTCCTTCTCTGTGCTCCCTAGCACCTTGTGGCTATCTTGTTATAATATGGCATAGTCCCTTGTGGTTATTGTTTACACATATATATTTTTTACAGACTTTACTTTTATGAAGGGCATGGATTATGTCTTATTCATTGCTATATTTTATACTCCTGGCCCTGTTTGTAGCCTACAAAAAATATTTGTTGGATGGAAGGCAGTGATAGAATATTCAGTTGCACAAAGGATAAAATGCAAAAATGAAGTCTGTTTTTAAAAACAATTGTACCTGATGTTTTGCTGGTTTTTACTTTGAATCCAGTACTGTTTAATAATGAAGAGAAATATAATTCTGCAGGTATCATTAGTGAACTATAAGACTAGAGATTTATGAAAATGTATACCAGGCTGATTGAAGTAGAGGGAAAGATGAATATGGTCTTTGAATCCATTGGCAAAAACAAACAAACAAACAAACAAACAAACAAACAAACATCCATCCAGTAGATAATGAATTATATTAGGTATGAAGCAAATCACCACCATTTGTGACTCATCCCCCCCTTAAAATATATTAACCACAAATTTTTGCTCATTATGCATTACTTCTTTGGAAAGGCTTTGTTTGGACAGAAGTCACAAAGAGAGTAATGTGGTAGTAGAGTGAATTTTTAAAATTGATTTTAGAGAATAGAAGGGAGAGGGAGCGAGTGAGAGAGAAACATTGATGTGAGAGAAACATGGATCAGTTGTTTCCATTACATTCCCCAGCCAGAAATTGAACCTGCATCCTGGTTCAATGCTGCAACAGAGTGAGCCACACTGTCCAGGACAGATGGATTTTTAATAACAGAAAGATAATGATAAAGAAGATATAGTGATACACATATCTAGACTATTTGATTTCTTTCCCCATTCTTTGCCAGTCCTGGGTCTGCCTCATTTCTGGCTCTCTGGTTGCTGTGCCCTTCAGGATTGAGACCAGACTTGGTTCATCCCAGGCTGCAACAACTTTAGGGAACTGTTCATTCCAGGTTTCAGTCCGTGGTCATTAAATGAGGGTATGCCATAATCCCTAAGAAGCCTGATAAAAAATATGGATGTCTGTACTACTCTTAAGAATTTCTGAGTATGGCCAGAACACCCACAATTTTTAACATACCCATAATTTGAAAACACTGTTGTGGGTCTTTCATTTTTAGTATATCCCTGAGATCAAATAACTCTATATCACCTTTTTAAGATTCAGCTAGTCCTGGATTCTAACACCCATCAAAAAGCAGATGGATACCTAGATATTACTTGTTATGAGCGGAATTGTGTTTTCCCCTTAATTTATATGTTGAAGTCCTAACCCTCAGTATCTCAGAATGTGACTGGATTTGGAGATAGACTCTTTTAAAGAGACAATTACATTACAATTTGGTTATTAGGATGGGCCCTAAATCTACTATGACTGGACTGGTGTCCTTATAAGAATAGGAATTTAGAACATCAACATGCACAGAAGGAAGACCATGTGAAGACAGAAAAAGAAGTCACCATCTGAAAGCCAAAGATTGAGAGGCCTCAGAAGAAAACCAACTGGCTGAAACTTTGATTTCGGACTTCCAGCCTCCTGAATCGTGAGAAAATAAATTTCTGTTGTTTAAACCACCCAGTGTTTGCCCAGCTGGCATGGTTCAGTGGTTGAGTGTTGACCTATGAACCAGGAGGTCATGGTTCAATTCCTGATCAGGGCATATGCCTGGGTTGCGGGCTTGATCTCCATTGTGGGGCATGCAGGAGGCAGCTGGTCAATGGTTCTCTCTCATCATTGATGTTTTTATCTCTTTCTCCCTCTCCCATCTTCTTTAAAATAAATAAAAATATTAAAACAATATTAATAAACCACCCAGTGTTTGATACTAGCAAACTAACACTGTGCTAATCATTGTGTGTCTCTTATGTACAAGGCACTGTACAAACATTTTATTGAACTTCCAGAATATTGCCAGCTTTTGTGTGTGTGGAGGAAGAGAAGGAAAGAAGATGTAGATGAGGAGCCATTCTTGAATGCTATGATATATCTTCCTTCCTATTGCCAGCAGACTTTAGAATGGCTTTTCTTATTTATAGCTTTCATTCAGCAGGAATCAGTTGATATTCTTTTTTTTAAAAATATATTTTATTGATTTTTTACAGAGCGGAAGGGAGAGGGATAGAAAGTCAGAAACATCGATGAGAGAGAAACATCGATCAGCTGCCTCTTGCACGCCCCCCACTGGGGATGTGCCCACAGCCAAGGCACATGCCCTTGCTGGAATCGAACCCAGGACTCTGCAGTCCGCAGTCCGACGCTCTATCCACTGAGCCAAACTGGTCTCGGCAGTTGATATTCTTAATGCTTTATTTTTAACTAGAGACCTGGTGCATGGATTCATGTACCGATGGGGTCCCTTGGCATGGCCTGAACCCTCTGGCAATCTGGGACCCATTGGGGAATGTTGGATAGCAGGTTTTGGCCTGATCCCTGCTGGCCCAATCCAGACAGGAGGGAGCCTGATCCTGTGCATGGAGAGTATGTCCCCTGGTGGTCAGTGAGCATCATAGTCACCCATTGACTGGTTGTTTGGTTGTTTGGTCACTTAGGCTTTTATATGTATATATATACTTCCTTCTATGGACCCTGGATATGAGTGCAAACAACACACTAGAATTATCTAACTATATATTGAAATTCTGGTACCAAATGCCATTTAATGTAGTTACAGGGCACTTTCTATGTGACTGTAGTCAAAGGAATTCCAACAATTCCTATTTTTTTCAAATCAACTTAGCTGTGTGTTAATTGGAAGTAGAGACGACAGAAACACCTTATTATCTCCCACCTCTATGACGACTATTTTATTTTTATTTTTTTTATTTTTATTTTTTATTTTTTTCAACATGTTGAAACTTTTTATTTGCATACTTTAAAAAAGTGTGCATTTCTTTTTTTTTCTTTCCTATTATTTTTTATTTTTTATTTTTTATTTTTTTTAAATTTTATTTACAATATAACTTATATTTAATAGTAGTACATATGTTTTCCTTCCCCCCCAAAATCCTCCCCCCAGCCTCCCCTAGCCCCCCGCACATGTCCCCACCTGCCTCCCTCCCCACCCCAGAGTCTTTCATTCATTGGTTATGCTCATATGTATGCATACAAGTATGACGACTATTTTAGATGCCATATTGGAAATATAGTTGTCACATTAAAAGTCTACTTTAAGTTTTTATTCTAAATTAACAAATATTTATTATATACCTAAAATACACCTATTCCTAGGCTGGAAATTAAGTAGACAGAGGTGAATACAGTATGGTTTCTATTCTAAAGGAGCATGCACTTTAATAACTACAAAACAGGAAATAAAGTGTACCAGTAGAATAGAGGATAAGGGAGGATGATATTTCGATTAAGTAAGTAATTCAGTTTAGTCATTCTGAAGCTGGATGGTTATTAGAATTACCAGGAGAGCATTTTAAAAATAGAGTCCCAGATTCCACCTCAGATCAACTGCTTTAGAGTTTTCTTGCATACATAAGACCTTTGATTCTGTGTTTAAAAAGGGTTCCTTCTGGTTGTAGTTTATATTTCTCATGCTCACCAGGTCTAATGGATCTTAACTGTAGTATGTGTGCAAAGTACAAGCTGGCACTCAAGTAGGAAGATGGGTGATAGTCCATGTGCTGAGGCTTGGCGAATCAGTTTTCAGAGCACAGTGTATTCTGCGATTTTAAAAATATTATTAAGTGTCTCAGGATGTAAATGAAGGAAATGAAATCAAACTAAGGACTCTTTGAACTTAGTAGTAGAAACCCAGCTAAAGTTAGCATAATCCTAGAAAGACATGCATTGGCTCATGGCATGAAAAGTATTCGGGTAGTGCTTAAAGCAGAGCTATCCAATACTATCCACTAGTCATATATCACTATTGGTCATTGGATTGTAAAGACTTAAATTTATAAAAAATACATTCTATCTCATTAATTTTTATACTGAATACTTGTTGACATGATACTATTTGGGATATAGTGGGTTAAATTAAAATAATTTTACTTATCTTTAATAACTTATGTGGCTCACATTTTGTTTTTGTTGGACACACTGCTCTAGGATCTTTGGGAAAAGGGGCTCTATGTCTCTAGGACTCTCTTTCATTTCTCTTCACTCTCAGTATCAGCCTTATTTCCTCCAATTACAGAATAGAAAACTGAAGAGGAAGGGGTACTTCTCTTCCAGATCCCATTTTGAAAATCCTGGGGAAGAATTTAGTTGGTGCAGCTGAAGTCATGAACCAATCACTATGGCTAAAAGAATGGGCTACTATATTTGCCTGCATCTAGGCCAGGGGCCAAGATAAAGTTGTCAATTACTACAAGAACCACATGGGTAAATGACCTGGAGAGTAGTATGCTAAGCGATATAAGCCAGTCAAAGATAACTATCATATGATCTCATTTTTGTGTGGAATCTAATGAACAAAATAAATTGATGAACAAAAAAGATCCGGAGATATTGAAGCATGCAACAGACTGACATATATCAGAGGGAATGGTGATTGTAGGGGTTGGGAAGAGATTAACCAATGAATTTATATGCATATATGCATAGCCCATGGACAGATAATAGTGCAGGGAAGGCCTGGGGAGGGGACAGGACTGAGATGAGAGGGTTAATGGGGGTGGGAGGGGACATCTCAATAATAAAGATAAAATTAAAAAAATTTACCACATGGGTAGTCTAGGAGAAGAAATTCCCTCTACTTTCCCAAATAATAATATTAGCTAACATTTATTGAGTGCTTACTATGTGATACATTGTGTTAGGCTTCTTTACATAGATTATCTTATTTAATATATATAAGCCATTTTGAGATAGTTTGATAGGCATCTCAGATATAATAAACCTGAACCCCAATCTTCTCCTGATCTTTCCAATCATGATAAATAGATGAACATTCATTCACACAGTTATTCAAGCACAATAACCCAGGAATCATGCTTGATTCACTACCTTTCCCCCTTTCATTATTTATCTTTCTTAGTTAACTCTTCTTTCCAAATCCATTCTTAAACATAAGCCAGAATAAGATTTAAAAAATATAAAGTGCAGCCCGGCCAGCATGGCGTTGACATATGAACCAGAAGGTCACATTTTGATTTCCGGTCAGGACACATACCCAGGTTGTTGGCTCAATCTCCAGAAGGGGGTGTGCAGGAGGCAGCTGATCAATGATTCTCATCATTGATGTTTTCATCTCTCTCTCCCTCCTCCTTTCTCTCTAAAATCAATAAAAATATATTAAAAAACACAACATAAAGCATAAATAAAGCACTTCAATGAATGAAATCTAAACTTCCCAAACCTGTAAGGCCAGCATGGTGTGTTTAGTTTTCCAACTTCATCTTGAGCTATACCCCTTCTCACTCACTGTGCTTCAGTTGCTTAGGTCTTTCATGCCAAGCTCTTTCCTCTCTTGGTCTTCTTTCTTCCTGGAATGATTTTCTTGTTCTCTGAGTAGCTAGCTCATTATGTCTCAGTTTAAATGTCACCTCCTCAGAGTGGCTTTATCTGTACATCTAGAGAAAGTGGATCTTCAGTTTCTCTTTTACTACCTCACCACACTGTTTGTTTTATAACACTTTCATGATTTGTACTTCTCTTGTTTATGTATTATCTGATTCCTTTAATGCAATGTATAACCCCATGGTCATATCAGCCTTTTATATCTAACTAGAGGCCTGGTGCGTGAAATTTGTGCAGGGGGAAGGGTTGTCCCTCAGCCTGGCCTGCACCCTCTGCAATCTGGGTCTTCTTGGGAATGTTCGATTGCTGGTTTAGGCCTGTAAGCTGGCATTTGGACATCCCTCTCACAATCCAGGACTGCTGGCTCCTAGCTGTTTGTCTGCCTGCCTGCCTGATTACCCCCTAACTGCTCCACTGCTGGCCTGATTGGTGCCTAACTGCTCCCCTGCCAGCCTGATCGCCCCCAACTGCCCTCCCCTGCTGGCTTAATCACCCCCAACTGCCCTCCCCTACAGGTCTGGTCACCCCCAACTGCCTCCCCCTGCCTGCTGGCCTGATCGCCCCACACAGCCTGCTGTTTGGTTGTTACCTTTACTATGAAGGCGTCCCAGACAATTTGCATATTCCCCTATTATTAGTATAGATTTACACTGTTCTAACTCAAGCACCTGTATAGGGTCTGGGAACATAGTAAATATTTAATAAGTAGTTGTTGAATATTTGAATCAATTTTTATTTTAAAGATGAAGGAACTGAGGCTAAGAGAAGGCAAGTAACTGACTCAAGTTATCCTATCTAATAAAAGATTAATATCCAAATTTGACCATACCTTTGCCACACCCACAAACTATGCCCACAGTCATGCCCACCAGCCAATCAGGAGCAAATTATGCAAATAAACCCCAACCAAGATGGCCGCCACCACTGAGAGCAGGAGGAAGGCTTGGGTTTCCCCAGCAACAGAGGAAGCCAAGCTTTCCACCTGCCTAGGCCTCCACTCAATGTTACAAAGTTTCAATTATAAAAGATACAGAAATGGCGGCAGCCACCGAGCTGGAGAGAACAGAGGCTTGGGTTTCCCTGGCAACAGAGGAAGCCAAGCTTTCAGTCTGCCATTGCTGGTCTAGGGCTCCACTCTAAGCTACAATGTTTCAAATAGAAATGGCTGCTGCCCCAGAGCGAGCAGAAGGCTTGGCTCCGCTCCAGGCTACAAAGTTTCAATTATAGACATAGATTAATCCCAGATACCAGGGCCTCTGCTTGGATCGCTGGGGGGCGTGGCTGGCCTGCAAACCTCCACAGGCCCCTTGCGCAGGCTGCTTCTCACTCCAAGGGAACCCCCACCCTGATCTGGGACACTCTTCAGGGCAAACCAGCTGGCCCCCACATGTACCAGGCCTCTCTCCTATCTAATAAAAGAGTAATTTGCAGATTGACCATCACTCCAACATATAAGAGGGCTGCCTTCATGTGGTCAAAGGTCCTGCCTCCATGTGGACACAAATGGCCACTACAAGATGGCCAGGAGGGGAGGGCCATTGGAGGTTCCAGGCCCTGCAAGGGAGGGCAGTTGTGGGCGATCAGGCCAGCAGGGGAGGGCAGTTGGGAGGGATCAGGCCTGCAAGGGAGAGCAGTTGGGGGTGATCAAGCCTGCAGGGGAGGGTATTTAGGGGTGATCAGGCAGCAGAGGAGGGAAGTTGGGGACAAATAGGCTGGCAGGGTAGTGATCAGCCTGGCAGGCAGAAGCAGTTAGGGGCAATCAGGGGGGCAGGAAGGTGAGCAGTTTGGAGCCTGCAGTCCTGGACTGTGAGAAGGATGTCTGACTGCCCGTTTAGGCCCGATCCCAGTAGGATCGGGCCTAAATGGGCAGTCGGACATTCCTTGAGGGGTCCCAGATTGGAGAGGGTGCAGGCTGGGCTAAGTGACATCCCCCTCCCCCGTGCACGAATTTCGTGCACTGAGCCTCTAGTATAGTATGAAATGATGGGAACAAGTTTCAAACCTACTATTAATTGCCATGTCATAAGAAGCAAATGTGTAATGGGCTGACAAAACAAGAATTGTCTGGTAAACAGCACAATGTACTACAAAGCGCAGAAGGCCTTGGTATCAGAAGTCTTGTATTCATTCCAGGTTATGTTGACTGGGGTGAGAAGACCCCCTCCAGTCCACATGACCAAGGGTGGAGGAGGGGTATTATCCAAACAGTACCTGGCCGCTGTACCAGGAGAACTAGAATAAGCAGGGGATAGGTGGGGGTAAATAAGCAATGTCCATCACAATATTCTGGAATGTTCCTACAGGGCACGGAGAGGCTGCCCATACTTCTCCTTTAGAGGCCATTTCCTTTGTCACTGCCTTTTGCAAGTCACCTGAAGCTTAAAATGTAATGATTTTGAAGGGATATTAAATTTGGAATGAAATTGTGGGGACAGCTGGCATCAAGATAATTCCTAAATATGAAGTCTGACAGCACAGACTGACAGTTGTGAGAATATGGTAATATTTTCTACTTTAATAGATGCAAAATCATGGCTGGACTGGATGTTGGGATTTTTTTCTTCCTTAGTATAATTGAAACTTTTAATTCATTCCAAAAGTGTTATCTAGGATATATAGAAATTGTTCTTTAGCTATACTGTAAACTATGGTTAAAGGTCATTGCATTTGGTTTTCCTGCTATAAAATGTTTTCACAAACGTACATTTGTTTTTTAATTTGTGATTTTAAAAAAATCCTCACCCGAGGGTATGTTTTTATTTATTTATTGGTTTTAGAGAGAGGGAAAGGAAGATATATAGAGAGGGAAACATCAGTGTGAGAGAAAGACATTGATTGGTTACCTCCCATTTGCTCCAAGACTGGGGGATGGAATCCACAACCTTTTGGTGTACAGATGGTGCTCCGACTAACTGAGTCACCCGGCCAAGGCTTAACTTGTGATTTATGAAAATATTTTTTATTGATTTCAGAGAGGAAAGAAAAGAGAGAGAGAGAGAGAGAGAGAGAGAGAGAGAGAGAGAGAGAGAGAGAGAGAGAGAGAGAGAGAAAGCATCAGTGATGAAAGAGAATCATTGATCAGCTGCATCCTGCATGCCTCACACTGGAGATTGAGCCTGCAACCAGACATGTGCCCTGAACCTGGAGTTGAACCATGACCTCCTGGTTCATAGGTTGATGCTCAACCACTGAGCCATGCTGGCCAGGCATTCTAGCAGTTCTTAATTCATTTTGGGGCCAATATCTAAGAATTTGCATTTTCATCCTCCTGTTTCCCTTTCATTTTATTCTAAAAGACAATTAGTTATCTCCCCAATATAGTGTTATTTACTTTTCCAATTCTCTCTGCCAAATAAAGGATTCAGAAGCATTTTGAACTTTTAAGAAGGTATGTGAGGCTCCTCTTTTCCCCTGAAAGAAAAAAGACAAACAAACAACAAACAAAAAAGGCTTAGATGCACAGTATGATCTTAATTAAGTTTTAGATTTCTGTATACTAGATGTTTCCTGCTCAGTTTGTCCCTTTATCCATTGTCCCTAAGACTCTGAGAAGTGATAGAAATTGCAGGTGCTACAAAGACAGTCTCATATCTTCCTTCCCAAACCTGCACCTTTTACTTACTTTTCTGCTCCTATTGCATCAGCCAGAGCTTCTAGTACAGTGTTGGCAAGGAGTGATGAGAAGGGACACCCTTTCCTCATACCTGATCTTAGTGGCAAAGCTGAGTTACTGGCCATTAATTATGATGTTAGGCTGTAGGTTTTTGGGTAGATTTTTTTCCCCCATCAAGTTAAGAAAATGTCCCTCTATTCCTAGTTTACAGAGCATTTTCATCATGAATGGGTATTGGCTTTTATCCCAGCAACGTCTAGGTTCAGCCCAGAGTGCACATTAGAATCACTGGGGGAGGTTTTAACATTATGGAAGGTTGGTGCTATGGTGTGCCATGTGAGACAGGTGATTCTAATCGGGTTGGGCCAGATAGTCCCCTGCTACTCATGCATCACTTGGAAGCTTGTTATAATGCATTCTCAGTCCCACTGTTATTGGTGGGGAATCCTCTGTGTCCCAACCTGTTGCTGGTGGAAGTAGAGCTCTTGGAGTGCCAGGGGAGCAAGAATTTCCTGAGGCCTCCACAGGAAGATGAAGTATCATGGAAAACTCATTTGATGATGTAACATTAAGGGGGTTCCCCTTCAAGGTCCCATCTCCTTCTGTTCTGCCATGGAACAAGTTCCCTTTTTGTCTTCAGCAGGGCCAAGATTCAAGCTACTGCTCAGAGTCTTTGCTCCACATCAGCAGAGTCCAGTCCAGCATCTGGCTCGCTTAGCTGTGTCCCAGCTGCAGTCCACTGGGCCTCGTGGCTCCTGGGGTCATATGGCAGGCTGGTGTGGGCCACAGAGCACTTGAGTGCAAGGAAGCAGGAGCACCCGAGAGAAACAAGAGAGAGAAAGGTTCTTTGGGGATTTTAATTAAGAGCTTAACCAATGAATCCTTCAGGATTTCATATTCTTGCAGGGGCTCCATCCTTCTAGCCAATGATCTTTGTTCCCACGTTAGACTGACAAGCAATCAGTCGCCTTTCCTATGTTACCATGTCTTCACTGCACATGTGCACATCTTTTCTTTGTTTTGACCCCTTCCCTCAATGATTAGCAGGGAATGCACTGGTGATTTCCTGGGGAGTATAAAGTTGCATTGTTGCATCTTCCTGCCCAAATGAACATGCTTATAATATCTGGCCTCCCCTTTGCTCTTCCTTTTCTTTTTCATTATTCCCCACCCAAGGATATTTTTCCATTCATTTTTTTTTTTAGAGAGAGTGAAAGGAAAGGAGAGAGACAGAGAGAGAAACATGGATGTGAGAGAGACACATCAATTGGTTGTCTCTTGCATGCACTCTGACTGGGCTAGGGATTAAGCCTGCAACAAAGGTACATACCCTTGACTGGAATCAAACCCATGATCCTTAAGTCCGTGGGCCAACACTCTAACCACTGAGAAAAACTGGCTAGGGCTGCTCTCTTCCTGTTTTAGTATTGCATGCTAGTTATAATGGTAACACCACCAGGGTAAGAATCTGGAGGAGTTGAAGGTGTGACACGTTTTTGTTCTGATATTTGGGTTCCAGTTTAAATATGTTTGGCAAGATACTAAAACATTGTAAAAGGACTGAACTTTGCTTCATTGTAGACTCTCTCTCTCTTTTTTTTTTTAATGCAAAAAGCTTTATTGTTTCATTTGGTCCAATGCATGGGAGAGGGCTTCAGGGTGGTTAAAAGAATGGCTAGTAGTTTTGGGGAAAGGCTCAAGTAAAAGCCAGACCCAGGGAAATGCAGAGGGGCCTCTCAAAGGCCTCTGGGCTCCTTGGGCTCCTAGTAGTGCTTGAGGGTGAACCTTTTGAAGAGATACTCACCCAGCCCAGCCTGGGGGTCGGACAACTTGCTGATGTTAGTAAGGTGGTCGCCCATCTCCTTGATGAGTTTCATTTCCTCATCCAGGAAGTGGTTCTTCTGGAAGCCACAGAGAAGAGGGTCTGTGCGGGGTAGAACCCAGGGCCTACAGCTCCAAAAGGGTTCCGATTCCTCTCCAAGGCCAAGGTGGCTTTCATGGCCCCAAGTTTTGCCTACTCACCTTGGGAGTCTTCAGCATGTCCTGGAAGAGAATGTGGCCACCACTTTTGTTTTGCATCTTTAAGAGATGCTCAGTGTCCTCATGCTTCTTCTCCACCAAACTCACAGAAGTGGCCCATGCCCCCAGAGCTACGTTGTCACGATCAAACTAGAAGCCCAGAGAGAGGTAGGTGTGGGAGGACCGCAGAGGCAGTTTGACCAGGCGGCTGATCGCAGCCTCCACCTTGGTGGAATAATTCTGATGAATTTGGGAGCTCAAGGTTGTTTGGCAATAAGAAGTTAAGGTAGAAAAAAATCTGGCATGTTGGCTGGTCCCAGAGGTGGTTCTGAAAGTGGTGACTGGATAAGATGCAGGAGAGTGGCCGGAGATTGGAAGAAGGGGTATCCCTGTGTCTGTTCCATCCAAACACTGTTGAAGCAAGAGACAGATCTGGGACTGCTGAGGCCACTGCCTCATGGTAGACAATAAGTGATTTTATCAATAGGGTTTGCCCTTTTAATATGCCATGACAATAGGAAGCAGTGAACACCAACTTACATTGTCTTGGATTACTTCTTTTTTAAAATCTTTATTTTTCAGTTTATTAATTATATTTTCCCTCAATAGCTCCCCTCCACCCAGTATCCATCCCACTCCCCGCCCTCACCTCCCCCTCACTGTCCTCTCCCATAGTTGCATGATTTTTGTCCAGTCTCTTGCTGTACTTCCCACACCCTTTTTCTCACCAAGAATTATCAGTCCATTCCCTCTCTATGTCCATGATTCTGTTCTATTCCCCATTTTATCCTGTTCATCAGATTGTTAATTCACTTGATTTTTAGATTCATTTGTTGGTAGATGTGTATTTGTTGTTCATAATGTATATTTGTACCTTTTTCTTCTTCCTCTTCTTAAACAATACCTTTCAGCATTTCATATAGTATTGGTTTGGCGGTGATGAACTCCTTTAGCTTTTTCTTATCTGCGAAGCACTTTATCTGACCTTCAATTCTGAATGATAGCTTTGCTGGATAGAGTAATCTTGGTTGTAGATTCTTGCTATTCATCACTTTGAATATTTCTTGCTACTCCCGTCTGGCCTGCATCGTTTCTGTTGAGAAATCTGCTGACAATTGTATGGGTGCTCCCCTTATAGGTAACTAACTGTTTTTCCCATGCTGCTTTTAATATTCTCTCTTTATCTTTTGCTCTTGGCATTTTAATTATGATGTGTCTTGGTGTGGTCTTCTTTAGATTCCTATATTTTGGGGTTCTGTGCACTTCTTGAGTTTTTAAGTCAATTTCTTTCACCAGGTGGGGGAAGTTTTCAGTCACTATTTCTTCTAGTAGGTTTTCATTATCTTGCTCTCTCTCTTTTTCTGGCACCTCAATAATTCTGATGTTGGTATGCTTGAGATTGTCCCAGAGACCCCTTATACTATCTTCAATTTTTTGGACTCTTTTGGCTTCTTGCTTTTCTGGCTGAGTGGATTTTGCTTCTTTGTATTTCAAACCTTTGACTTGGTTTTTGTGGTCGTCTGGACTGCTTTTAGGTCTTTGTATAATATTTTTTATTTAAGTCAGTGTATGCTTAATTTCTAGCTGGTCCTTTTTCATATCCTTGTAGGTGTTGTTCATTTCCTTGTAGGTGTTGTTTATTTCCTTGTAGTTCTCATTAAGTTCCTCAGCCTTTTCTAGTAGCCTCTTCATAAACCTAATTACTGTGGTTTTGAACTCTATGTCTAGTTGTCTTTTTTCCTCCATTTCTTTCACAGCTGAGTTCTTTCCTTTTCTCTGCATTGTGGATGCTTTCCTGAGTTGGTCCCTTGGCGGTGTGTGGTAGGTGTCCTCTAAGGGACAGTGGCTCAGCTTCCTTATGTGGCGCGAGGCTTCAGTGTTAGCTCTGCCCTACGTGGCGCGCAGCATCAGAGTCTATGGGGCGCGTGGCGTCAGCTTAGCTATATGGCTCGCGGGTCTCAGTGTTGGGTGGTAACGGAAACTCACTGGCGGTCTCCCCATTGCCAGACAACTCTGCCTCTCCCCAAATGAGTCTGCACACCCAAAGTCTCACTCAGGGTTGTAAAACAAAGCAGTCCAGTGGTCGAGTGAGTGAGCAAGTCACACGTTCTCTGCCTGGTCGCGTACTCCAGGAACTGCTGTTCCAATTTACACACGCACTCCCCAAACTGTCAGATCTCAGCCGCGCCCGGGGTCTTCCTTTCCCCGACCTGGGAGCTTGCCTGGAACTGGGGGGGTCGGTGCTGTGGGAGGCCTCCGCCCTCCCCGGTGGAGAAAACCAGCTGGGTTTGCTGCCGCCCGTCCCTCACCATTCGCTCGCACTCTGAACCTCAAAGCTGCGCACCGCTGCTCCTCCTGAGTCACAGTGTCCCACCTTTACTTTTATCTGTGGAATTTTCACTCAGCCAGCTTTCTGGTGATTCTGGATGATGTTTGTTTTGTTGTTAAGTTGTAGTTTCAGAATTGTTGCGTGGGCAGCAAAATAGGTGCTTACCTATGCCGCCATCTTGGTTCTCCTTTTCTTGGATTACTTCTGAAAGGGAATACTGTTAGTGTTTTGGTAAGCACTCTGCTTTTAGTGTGGACTTTCTCAGCAAGCAGAGTCATCATATGGATTTTGGGGGAAATGAGCATTTAAAATGTTCTTAGACCCTCCTTAGTTGACAGACAATTGTGTTTAGAGTTTATAGTGTTAGAAAAAAATGACTACTGGTTGCTTTAGGATCTTTAAGCAAAGGTCTTCCTTGAAAAAAGAAATATCTCAAGTCAGTGAGACATGTGCAGGAAAGACTCATTTTCTAAACTTTATTCTTAGAGACCTTCATAGTCCTGGAGAGGTAGTGCTCTGGGTCATGATGGATAAAAGTAGGACTGCCCAAGACAGATCACATACTTTGACATTTACTTGCTTGGGGATCTTGAATGAATAAATTACCTTTCAGATGTTCAGTTTTCTTATTTTAAAGTAGTATCACAGAGCCTACCTCACATGATTTTCCATAGGAATGAAAATAATAACCTATGTAAAATGCATGGTACAGAGAAAATGCTTACCAATGCATCTTCTCTGAACATGGTATAGGGGCAGTGGGAATGTCCACTGGCAGTGATTAAAACCAGCACTGCGTTTTTAGCATAGTTATTCTTGCACATAATTATAAAGCAGATTTACTTTTTAATAACTAAATAAATTTTGGTTTACAAACCAGTCACTAGAGTATTTTGCCAAGGGGAACCATTTTGCAAGGACTGGAACTTTAGCGCTAAGAGATCAGATCATGTAGTCCTGCTGAAATCACTGAGATATTTTATCAAAAAAGGTGCAATTTAAAGCAAGTAGTTGTGCCCTAGTGGGTCTGGCTCAGTGAATAGATCGTTGACCCTCAGACTGAAGGGTCCTGGGTTTGATTTTGGTCCAGGACATGTATCTCAGTTGCATTGATATTTCTCTTCTCTGTCTCTTCCTCTCCCTTCTACTCTCTATAAAAAAAATCAATAGAAATGTATTCTCTGGTGAGGGTCAATATAAGTAAGTAAATAATAAAACAAGTAGTTCTTTTTGTCCATTACATAACTACACTTCGGGTCTTTTAAAGCCTGTTTAGTAATACATTACAATGAGGAACTATCGACCTTCCTTGCCTTGGAATCCCAAGTTATTTTAGTGAGGTCCATAGACTTCCCTGCAGAAAATGGTCTAGCGACTCTGATGCAGTGAATTACATTTGTGTTAGTGAAAAAGTGTTTTATAAGAACTTATAATTGTATTTGTAATTAGCAGACACTTTTTCTTTTTGCCTACATATTTCTATACAATGGAGATAAAACACTTAAAAGCATGTTTCTGGTGGTGATTGTTATATAAAAGAATATTTAGGGTCAGTGCCCCTTCCTATTTCCACTTGTCATGTTCTGTTTTGTCTTTACCCGTTTTAGGAAAAGTACTATACACTTTCAGGAGGAACCCTTTTTTCACTTGAGTTATTACCTAAGGCAAGACTTTTATCTTAAAAGAAAAAACAAACCCACGATCAGAAAGCCACTTTTCTGTGCCTTCCCTTGTGAAATTGTATTAGCTAAATCATTTTGGTTTCAAGGAACAGAGAGCCTTAACCCATCCTTCTGAAGGGGAAAAAAGGCTTGTGAAGAGGAATGTGGACTGAAACTAGATGCTGCCTGGACCTCATAACGCTCTGGGAGTTCATTCCTCTCTCAGCGCCTCTCAAAAACACATTTTTGGAATGAATGAATGGTTTTTCTCTTGTTACCTCTGCTCTCTCACCATGTCTGCTCTATTATTCTCTCGTTATTAACTTTGGTCTGTGTCTATTGCTAGGATGAATTCCTTATGGAACAAATACGGTTGATTCAGCAAATTATTATTGATCCTCTGTTTGGGCCCATTGTATCATACTATGCATTGGCCAGGCTTCAGAGGGTTCATACTGGAGGCAAGTGTCCAACTTGGACTAATCAGTAATCACCAGCCAATATCTGCTCTTCTGGTCGTGAGGGTTGTGTTAACCTAGACCAACACATTGGGGGTGATGGGCACTAGGACTTATATGTATGTCTACTACAGCACTTTAACTCCAATTTAAATTAATAAGGCAGTGGGCTGGAAAAGAGGAGGAGAAGAGACATTTATGTTGAGTGGCTGTTAATTGTAGGACACATTGTTAGATCCTTCATGTGTCATTTAACTTCTTAGTAGTACTGTATTACCAATTTAGTACTTTAATTTTAAATGCAAGTAAGTTAATTTCAGTAAGTTAAATAATCTTCTGCAGTCACTCTGTAAGTATGTGGTGGAATCTGGATGTATCTCATCTTGTTAAACCCCGGGAGTGCTTTGTCCACTGCCAATAGAGATAGAAAGCAAACCACAGAAATAATTTTTAATTTCCAAGTAACTACATTAAAAAAGTGAAAAGAAACAGGTGGGATTAATTTTAATATATTTAAAATATTTTCTTTTTATTGAATTTATTGGGGTGATAATGGTTAATAAAATTATATAAGTTTCAGGGATACAATTCTATAATACATCACCCAAGTCAAGTTTCCTTCTATCACCATATATCTCCCATTTACCCTCTCTTACCTTCCCCCACCCCACTTTACCTCTGGTAATCACTATAAAACATTTCAACATGGAGTGATTATAAATAATTACTAATGACCTATTGTACATTCTTTATCTTGTATCAAATGTTTGATATCTGGTATGTATTTTACACCTACAGCACCTCTTGATTTGGATTAGTCATATTCTAGGCGCTCAGTGGCTGCGTGTGCCCAGTGGCTACCTTTGTGGGCAGCACGGCAGTAGAGTATGAATGCCCATCAAACCATTTATTAGTGTTGTGATCTTCATTGAGCCTTTCAGGGCATCAGTTACCAATTTATTAAATGGGTCTATTAATATCTTACATACCTGAATGTAAAGTTGCTGCATTAGATCATTTATATAGGGCTAAGATTAAAGATCTAAAATGGCTCTCTCGGGATATATTTTAGGAAACATCCATAATTGAGTTCCAAACTAATTATTAATACTGCTGGCCATTTTAGAATGATTTATCACCTTAGTGTATGTAAGCTAATCTACTTTGACTTTCTTGGAAAGTCTCACTTTTAATATTTTTGACAGCTTCTATAATGAAGAAACAGGTTTGGTTTCCGAGTGCTTGTCTATGTGTATGTTTGGATGTGAGCCCAGCAATGACGCAAATTAGTATGTGTGCCCAACAATGTGTGCCTGACAATGATATGATATATACATATCATATACATATGTATCCTTCAAGTACCAACTAATTTGTTAATTTAGCTTATGGATATATAGTAGGTCTATCACATTGTCATTTTTGTCAGTTTCAGTTAATATTAATGATTACAAATGAGGAAAAATGAATGAAAATGTCAGCCTATACATAATCAGTGTTATCTTTTGATGGAAATTTACCAAGCAAGGAAATTTAGCCAAACAAGGAACTTTATTAATGGTATGTAATACGTACCATTATATTTGGGTGTATATATAAATATGTATACACACATGCTTACATCCAGAGGCACGTATATGTATGTATATAGAGTGAGATAAAACTAAGATATGTGTGTATGTGTGTATACATTATATATGTATACATATATAATGAGAAAGATAACATAGAAAGAATAAGAATACAATAGAAAATGCTATATGTATTTATCTTTGCACAGTGGTCTAAAAGTTCTTATGGAATATTAACCAGTGTTCTAGGCACTCTGGTTGCTTGGAATCTGATAAAAACAATTTAAACAGTACCCTTTCTTATAGAGCTTACCATTTTATGAAAGAGGCATTGACTGTGATTATTTAAATATAGATATGCAGTGCACTTTTATAAGGAAACTGGACGCCTGGTGCACAAATTTGTGCTCAGGTGAGGTCCTGCTGGCCCAGCCCAGATGGAAGCCATTAGGGCTGGGCCGGCTGGGGGGACGGGCTGCAGGAGGTTGGGGGCACTGACTGGCGCTCAGGGCAGCTGGCTGCCACAGTGTGCATCATAGCGACCAGTCGTTCTGGTTGTTCCAGTCATTCTGGCATTCTGGTTGCTTGGCTTTTATATACACTGAGTGGCCAGATTATCATGATCTCTGAACACATAATAATCTGGCCACTCTGTGTAAATCCTATATAATAAAAGGCTAATATGCAAATTGTTCTCTCAACCAGGAGTTTGACCAGCAGGTAGGCTGGCCAACCGCCCATGTTCTTTCCCCTTGGCCAGGCTGGCCAAACCCCACCCATGCATGAAATCATGCACCGGATATGTATGTGTGTGTATATATATATATATCACACACACACACACACACACACACACACACACACACACACACACACTGAGTGGCCAGATGATTATGTGTTCAGAGATCATAATAATCTGCCCACTGAATGTATATAGATAATATTTAAACTGAGACCTAAAGGATAAATAGGAATTAGCCAAGCAAAATAGGAAAGAGAGGAAGGGAAGAAACATTTCAGAAAGAAGGCATAGAATATGAAAATGTACGATCTCAGAATGTTAATACAGAATTGAAAATGACAAAGACTGATAAGATATAAATAACATACCTTTCATTTTAAAAGTTGGAGAACTGAAGCTCTTTGATATTAAGCCATTAGTCTAAAATCACATATTAAACAATGGAGGTAATATAGAATCCTAAGTTACCCATGTCTTTGTTTTTGTTTGTTAAATAGGTCCATTTGCTTTAAATTAAAAAAAAATTAAGCCCTGGCCCGTGTGGCTCAGTTGGTTGAGTATTGTCCCTGTATCGAGAGGTTGCTGGTTCGATTCCCAGTCAGGGCACATGCCTGGTTGTAGACTCTATCCCCAGTAGACGACATGTAGTAGCAGCTGCTCGATGATTGCTGTTTTTCTCGCTCTTCTTCACCCTCCAACCCTAAAATAAATAAAAAACATATTAAAAAATTAACATACAATAAAACTCACTGTTTTGAGGGAACAGTTACATGAGTTTGGACAAATGCATGACCATGTAACCATTACCACAGTCAAAATACAGAAGAGTTCCATCACCCCCCAAAATGCCCTCATTCTGCTCTTTTGTTAGACAACCCGGTCCCAGCCCTAACCCTAGCAACCAGTGATCTTTCTTTGTCCCTGTATTTTTTTTTTCAGAATGTCGTATAAATGGAATCATAGAGTATATAATGTTTTGTGTCTGGCATCTTTGATTTCTCATAAGCATTTGTAACTCATTCATGTTGTATCAATAGTTCATTCATTTTTATTGGCAAATGATATTCTTTTGTATAAATGTTACACAATTTGTTTATTCATCAGTTTAAGGACATTTGCCTTTTTACGTCTGATCTTGGTGTTTCTGAATAAAGCCACTATAAATATTCATGCACGGGCTTCTGTGAAAATAATAAATATTTATTTCTTTTGGGTAAATACTTAAAAGTGGTATTACTGGGTCTTATGATAAGTATCTGTTATCATATGGTATGTTTAACTTTATTAGAAACCTCCAAACTGTTTTTTGTTTGTTTGTTTTTATTTATTACCTTTTTAATGAGTTTATTTGGGTGCTGGTTAACAAAATTACATAGGTTTTAGGTTTCAGGTGCACAATTCCACAACACATCATCTGTATACTATATTGTGTGTTTACCAACCCAAATCAAGTCTCCCTCCATTACATTTATCCCCCCTACACCCTTCTCCACCTCTCCCCTCCAAACCCCACTAAGGGAAACGAAAGGAAAAATAAAGAAATGGGGCTACATCAAACTAAAAAGTTTTTGCACAGCAAAAGAAGCTATCAATATAATGAAAAGACAACTTACTGAATGGGAGACAAACCATATTTGCCGATAAGGGGTTAATATCCAAAATCTATACAGATCTTGTAAAAATTCAAACCGTTTTTTAAAGTGGCTGCACTAGTTTGCATTCCCACCAGCACTGTCTGAGAGTTTCAGTTGCTCTGCATCCCTGTTAGCACTCTGAAATGTCAGGTTTTTTTTCTTCATTCCAATAGATGTGTAATGGCATCTAATTGTGAATTTATTTTCCAAAATGCAAATGCATTTTTTGAATGGTTAACGATGTTGAGCATTTTTTCATGTGCTCATTTAACATCTGTGTATCTTCTTTGGTGAAGTTATCTCTTCAAATCTTTTGTCCATTTTTAAAGTAAAATTTTTAGTTTTCTTGTTAAGTTTTGGGAGTTCTTTGTATTCTGGATATAAGTCCTTTGGCTAACATGTGATTTGCAGATTCTTCCTCCAGTCTATCTATGTATGGCTTTTTCCTTCATTGCCTTAATAATGTCTTGGCAGAAGAAAAGGTTTTCATTTTGATAAAGTTCAATTTATTAAAAAATATTTATGGACCATGCTTTTGATGTTTTATCTCTAGCAAAACCAATGTTACAAAGATTCTTTCCAATATTTTCTCTAAAAACTGTATTTAACAGTTTTATGTTTTACATTCAGGTCAGTGATATATTTCTAGTTATGTTTGGTTTACTTAGAAATGCCCATTTTTGGTTCCATCATCTCTTATGAAAAAGACTGTCATTTTTCTATTGATTTACCTTTGCACCTTTGTCAAAAATCAATTGACCATACTGATGTGGGTCTATTTTTGGATTCTATTTATGCATTGAAAACTCACAATGCTTTGCATTTTTGCTCTTAACTCTCAAACATTATTTTAAAGATCTGAAGATGGAAGAAGAGTCTATTATATTTACCCAGAATTTTGCCATTTCTGTTCTTTATTCCTGATGTTCCAAGATTTCTTTGGATATCATCTCCTCCATCTGAAAAACTTCCTTTTAGCAATTCTTCTAGGGAAGTCCATTTTTAATAGATTATTTTAGTTCTCCTCTTTAAGAATGTGTATTTCATCTTTGTTCCTAAAGAGTATTTTCACTAGGTATAGAATCCTGATTTAAGTGTTCTTTTCTTTCAGTGCTTTAAAAATGTGTGCCTTTTCCTCTGGCCTCTAATAATTCTGATAAAGGATCCTCAGTCTTTGATATCATTTAATACCTATAAGTAGCACATCATTTTTCTTTGAGTGCTTTTGATATATTTTGCCCTTAATTTTCAGGAGTTTAATGACCACTGTCTAGGTGTGGATATTTTGGAGTTTATTTGCGTGTGTGTGTGTGTGTGTAGGGGGGGGGGTTCACTGAGCTTGTTGAATCTTTGGGTTTATGTCTTTTGATAAATTTTGAGCCATTATTTTTTCACATATTTTTCACACTAGACTCTTTTTCTTTTCCTTCTGGGACTAAGATGATATGAATACTAGACATTGTGGTAATGTCTAGTATTCATATCTGAAACTGTTTATATACTTAAAAATTTCCTCTCTATGGTTGGATAATTTATATTGATCTCTCTTCAAATTTGCTGACACTTTCCTCTGTCATCACTAGTCTGTTACAGATCCCATCCAGTGAGTTTTAAAATTTTGGTGATTGTATTTTTTAGTTCTGAATTTTACATTTGTTTTCTCTTATATCTTATGTTTCCTTGCTTAAATACCCATGTTTACATTCATTTAAAGAGCGTTTTTAATACCCATTTGAATGTTTTGTCTGATAATTCTAAGTTGCCTTGACATTAATATCTGTAAATTTTCTTTTCCGAGGTAAGCTGGGATGTTCCTGGTTCTTTGTAATGCTGAGTAGTTATGTACTGTAGTCTGGGCATTTTGAATATGTATTATGAGACCCAGGTCTTATTTATATCCTTTGGAGAATGTTGATATTTTTATTTTAGCAGGCAATCAACCCAGAATGTTCAGGTTGCAGGTTCTGGCTAATCCTCCTGTGGTTTGTGGTTTCAATGTCACTTCCATTTTTAAAGCCTTTGTAGTTCTATTTTGATCTGTCCCATGTGTTTGCAAACCAAGTGTTGAGCCAGAGAGCTGGACAGTGGTCTATGATTCAGCTCAACTTTCAAATCTTTGTTGTGGTGTTTAGGGTCATATCCATGCAGCTCAGGATGAGCTCATGTCCCAAGCTTCTCCTTTATAATAGATCCAAGTGCTTTTTGCCTCCCCCCACCCAAAAAAACCCACACATGGGACTTTAGTTACTCTGTTGTGCCACACATGTGTAATGGCTGTACCTACTTTCAGGGACAAGAGTTACATAGACAGATAAAAACAAAGAAACAAACAGCGTCTGTCTACTCTTCCCTCTTGGACCACAGCTCCTGTGATAGGAAGGGCTTTTTTCTTTTTAATTCTCACCTGAGGATATTTTTGCCATTGCTTTTCAGAGATAGTAGAAGGGAGGAAAGGGGGAAATGGGGAGAAGCGGGGGGGAAGAGAGAGAGAGAGAGAGAGAGAGAGAGAGAGAGAGAGAGAGAGAGAGAGAGAGAGAGAGAGAGAGAGAAAGAGACACCAATGTGGGACACAATGACTGGTTGCCCCTTGCATGTTACCCAGCCAAGGGCTGGGAGCAAACCTTCAACTGAGGTACTTGACCTGAAATTGAACCCATTACCCTTTGGATGCACAGGCTGACATTCTAACCACCAAGCAACACCAGCCAGGGCAGGAAGAGAATTTTTTAAATTCATGTTTTAGGCACCTGTGGGTTCCTTCCTGTCACTGTTGCTGCTGCCACTGCCACAGGATTATCTGGAGACTAAGGCATGAGAAAAGGGGAAAAAACAGTAAAGGAAAAATGGGGATTTCCTCTACACTCTGAGTATTAGGAATCCTTTTTCCTACTAGTTGAGCCAGACTAGAGGGCTTTTCTGGAACTTTCTCTGTTCATATCTCACGTCTACTTTTGGTTTTGGTGAACCTGGAGTGCAGGCTGGGGTTGCCAAAGGAAAAAGAGGAAACTGTTATTTTGAGTTCTGGCCTTTATTATTAATCCATTACAATAACAAGGAGTTATTTACTCCTTGGAGCTCCCAAATAGCAGCTCTATGCAATCTGTTCAGATTTCACAGTTGTGCATTGAGTAGGAGAGACAGGGTAGAATATGCTTTTTCCATCTGACTCAGAACCAGAACCCAAAGGACACATACTATTAAAGTCTAGCTAATGCCTTTAGTGGAAGAAAAACAATCAGAAAATTATGTATTTGTGCTTCATTTTAGCTTTCACTTGTCCTGACTAATTGCTTAGTTAATTAAGAACTTCTGTTTTGATGGGGCTCTTGGTAGAGGAAGGTGAGTTTTCACTTTTATAAATCGTTCGATTCACACAAAGATGATAGACTTAGAAAACACATTTTCATATGATAAGAAATATAGTCACAGTGAATGATTTGGGAACAATAGGCTTAAAAACTGTATGGTATTTTTATGTTTTGTGTTCTTTACTCATTATGGAAATGAGTATCACATGTGTGCAACCATTCTGGAACGCTGCCATTACTTAGAAGATAGTTTAATGGTGAAATAATTTGGTTCAGATTTTGCACTGTCATTTTGGAATGTGTCTTTAAGTTTGTTTGTTTATGGTACCAAGTATAATTTAATTGTCATTCCATAAGAGAACTAAGAAGAACCTGGGGACTCAGATTTGAATGATGCTGTCCTTGGACTGTATAATATAAAAGTTGTTAACATCAAAGTCTCTAGAATCAGTTTACTTGGAATTAAATTCCAATTATCTAGCTTTGGCTGTGTGACCTTGGACAAGTTATTTAACCTATCTGTGCAACATTTTCAACCTTTGTAAAATTGGCCTGGTAATATTACCTATCTTATAATATTGTTTCCAAGATTTGATCATTTAATACTTATAAAGCATTTTGAAGCGTGCTTGCCACTCTCACCACTTTGGAAAACTGGATCTGTTGAAGTTAATAATAACAACTAGTATTCATTGATTATTCATGTGCTGAGCTCTTCGTTCATTTAATTCTCACACCACTCCACACTTTTCAGATTAAGAGATTGATGTAAAATGAAGACAGAATTTAAAGCGAGGTAATTTGATTTCAGAATTCCTGCTATCTACACTAATAAAAGAGTAAGATGCAAATTGACTGTACCTTTGTGATTACCACCAGCCAATCAGGAGTGAGCATGCAAATTAATCCAACAAAGATGGTGGATTAATTTACATATGCAGACACCTAGTGGCTGGGAGCAGGGCAGGACGTTTGTGTTGTTGCCATGGCAATGACACAGGCGTTCCACACTGCCCCAGGTGCTCTGGGCCTCTGGGCAGTGTGGGAAGGTGGAAAGGCAGCTCAAGCTGGAGTGAAGGTGGTACAGGCAGCCACGGGATGGAAGGCCCATTCTTGCATGAATCTTTGTGCATTGGGCCTCTAGTTATGTCATATTCCTAGAAATGAAAAATCAACAATGTATTAACCTTTCTAAACTGATGATGTATGATCACCAATGCTATCTGTTATCAGGTAGAGTTTTGCTGTGGAGCATGCTCTGTTTATATCTTTGAGTATTATAAAGTTTTAAATTTATAATTAGAAACTTATCTGTTTAAAAATGGCAGGATAGGCCCTAGTTGGTTTGATCAGTGGGTAGAGTATCAGCTTGCAAACTGAAAGGTCTCAGGTTCAGTTCTGGTCAAGGGCACATGCTTGGGTGTGAGCTCGATCTCCAGTAGGGGTGGGTGCCGGAGGCAGCGTATCAACGATTCTCCTTCACCATTGATGTTTCTATCTCTCCCTCTCCTTTCCTCTCTGAAATCAGTAAAAATATATTACAAAAATAAATAAATAAAAAGATATAAATGGCAGGATAAACTAGACTAAAACGATTGAACCAAAAAATACAAAAATGGGGGCAGAAAAAATAATTCTGTCCCTTAGAGAAATTGCTTAAAAATAAACAGTAACAATAGATATATACATTTCATCTTTAGTAAAAGTAGGAGGTATCTCTAATCCCCATTTCCAGGATAAGAAGATGGGAAGCAGAATTTGAAAGTTTATAATTATTTTTTATTAATGATTCTAACATTGCAACTTAAAAATCTATGTATAAACACTACTTCTGACATTTCTGTCCTTCTTAGCTCTTATTGCAGTTTGTAATTATTTTCTGAATAGACTGTCAGCTTTCAGAAGACAAGGACATGCCTGTCCTGCCCAGCATTGTTTCCCAGTGTTTGTTACAGAGAGTCACATGTAGAGAAGCATTTGTTGAATAAATATATCCTGACAGTAATTTTGTGGATAATGCAAAGATCCAGTGGTTTTTCTAGACATTGTTAGAAAAAACAACAGCAGCAACGACAACAAAAAACACCTTTAAGTCCAATTAACTGAGATTTGCATGTGGTCCTCATCAGCTATTATGAAACATTACTTCGGTCTGTACACTTGGAATGGTTTTCCATTTCCTGTGCATTTGGTGCCAATTTACTCCTTTAATGACCTCTTCAATATTTCTTTCTTTCATGAGGCCTTTCTGAGTTAATCTTAGAATTCTCAGCAACTTACTGTATGAGAGCTTTGATTTACATAAGACTTTCTTTTTTTTCCCAAGTTGAACTGTGAATGATTTGGGGCAGAGTTTTTGTGACTTGATAAAATGCGCAATACATTTTAATGTGTCAAATCTAGATGATTTAAATCTAAAAGCTGGCTTTCCATTCAATACATACAAATAAAAAAAAGTCAAGGACTTGGCAAAATTTATTTTAGAATTGTCAAATCCAGCATTTTGAAATGCAATTTAAATATTTAACCAAATTCTAAATGTCACTGCGTTTATTCTTCTCTAGCTAGAAGGTGTAATTAGACGAGAGACTAAATTAAAGCATTTTTCTAAACTATTGGATATCTTCGAAAGAATTTGAAGCCTTTAACAGTAGTCACTGATTACCCTGGATGTATGTCTAAATTCCCAAGTATTCATTGTCATTATCCCAAACTTTGTGCAGCAACTTCATATCGTTCATCAACATCTTCTCCTTCCTCTCTTCCTCCTTTAGTGCCCAGAGTGGCTAAGTGCTTTAGGCCAGCAGTCGCCAACCGGTGGTCCGTGGGCCACTGGTGGTTCATGAGGTTTGAAAGGTTGGTGACCGCTGAGGCTATCAGCTGACCCAAGGGGATGTGAAGTTGGGAAGGATCTGACTCTGAGTACTTACTATGTGTTTAAAAGGAGACACATGTCAAATACTTGCTGTGTACTAGGCATTGTGACAAGTGCTTTATGTGTATTTTAAACCTCACTGTAATCTTGTGATCTGAGTTTCACTTTCTCCCTTTTACTGAAAAGGAAATGAACACTCTTTGAAGAGTAAGCAATTTATCTAGTTAGAGTTTGGAGGTGCTACCTGAAGCCAGGTCTGTCAGAAACAATGTGCATTCTGCTATCCTGGCATATCCAGTGCTCTCTGAGAACTTCAACAGCAGCATATGTATGCCAAAACTATTTGAATTAAGGTTTTGTTTAAGGTTGATGATGTTAGAAATTTTCTTGATCTAAGCTATGTCTTTTTTAGTTTGATAAAGACTAGTATTTCATTAATCTATATATATAAAAGCCTAAGCGACAAACAACTGAATGACCAGTTGACCGGTTGCTATGATGCACACTGGCCACCAAGGGGCAGACTCTTGATGCAGCCAGTCTCCTGTGGCCAGCCAACCTCACATGGTCCCTACCCCCGGCTGGCCAGCTCTGATCTGCCTCGATCCCTGGTCAGACCGATGGACCCTACCCATGCAGGAATTTGTGCACTGGGCCTCTAGTATAAAGACAAGTGTTTATAAATATATTTAACTAGAGGCCCAGTGCATAAAATTCCTGCTAGGACCGGGCCTAAATGGGCAGTCAGACATCCTTCTCACAATCCAGGACTACTAGTTCCAAACTGCTTGCCTGCCTGCCTCTCTGATTGCCCCTAACTGCTTCTGCCTGCCAGCCTAATCACCCCCCTAACCACTACGTTGCCAGCCTAATTGATGTCTAACTGCTCCCCTGCCAGCCTGTTTGTCCCCAATTTCCCTCCTCTGCTGGCCTGGTCACACCTAACTGCCCTCCCTTGCAGGCTTGATTGCCCCCAACTGCCCTCCCTTGTAGGCCTGGTCCATCCCAACTGCCCTGTCCTCCTGCCCTGATGGCCCACAACTGCCCTCCCTTGAAGGCCTGGAACCTCCCACTGTCCTCCCCTCCATCTTGTGGTGGCCATCTTGTGTCCACATGGGGGCAGGATCTTTGACCACATGGGGGCAGCCCTCTTGTGTGTTGGAGTGATGGTCAATCTGCATATTACTCTTTTATTAGATAGGATAAAGGCCTGGTGCATGGGT
This sequence comes from Antrozous pallidus, assembly GCA_027563665.1. Classification (NCBI taxonomy): domain Eukaryota; kingdom Metazoa; phylum Chordata; class Mammalia; order Chiroptera; family Vespertilionidae; genus Antrozous; species Antrozous pallidus. Next base: position 103,391,211 of record CM050513.1, on the reverse strand, counting down.
GGGGGCCTGCTGGTTTGCCCTGGTGTCCTGGATTAGGGCCGAGGTTCCCTTGGGGCATGGGGCGGCCTGGGCGAGGGGCCTGTGGTGATTTGCAGGCTGGCAATGTTCCCCAGTGACCCAAGCAGAGGCCCTGGGATCTGGGAATAATTTATGTTCTACAATTGAAACTTTGTAGCCTGGAGCAGAGCCAAGCCTTCTGCTTGCTCTGTGACGACAGCCATTTCTGTTTGAAACTTTGTAGCCTAGAGTGGAGGCCTAAGCTAGGGCTGCAGAAGTTTGGCTTCCTCCATCCCCCCCGCAATCCTAGCCTCTTCTTTTTCCAGCTCCGTGGCTGCTGCCATTTCTGTTGGGATTATATATCTTCTATAATTGAAACTTTGTAACATTGAGTGGAGGCCTAGGTAGGCAACAGCAGGTGGATAGCTTGGCTTCCTTAGTTGCCGGGGAAACTCAAGCTTTCTTCCTGCTCTCAGTGGCAGCAGCCATCTTGGTTGGGGTTTATTTGCATAACTTGCTCCTGATTGGCTGGTGGGCGTGGCTGTGGGTGGCTTGATCGGAAGTACGGTCAATTTGCAATATTACTCCTTTATTAGATAGGATGAGAGAATAAGGATTCCCAAAGATTTTTGATAGCATTCAATGAAAATCTAAACTTCAAAGGATAAAATTTAGTAGGAACAAATGTTAGGTATTGTGTGTAGGCCTCCCAAAGTGATTGCACAAATGCAAAATTTGTGAGGTGTGGCTGGCAACAGTTCTTACGGAAAGCTTGTGGCATTTTATCTTGGTAACCTCACTATGAGCAGTGATGCAACTATGCTGCCTTTTGGCTGCATAAAAGAAGCAATAGCAGCTAGAATTAGGGAGGTGAAAAAAATCGCAGTTTGTTTTCTTCTAACTTCTAGTTCGATTGTATTTGAAGTAGTGTGGTTTAGGCAGACTTTAAAGAGTTATGTGGACATAATGAAGTGAATTTAGATTGGGAGCTTCACAAAGGTGGATAGAGTGTCCTACTTATGTTCCTGAAACATAACTGTATAAGTCAAGGTTCTCTGGAAAAACAGAACCAACAGGATGTATGTATATATATGGAGAAGTTATTTTAAGGAATTGGTGACTGTGGAGACTTGGCAAGACCAAAATCCTCAGGATAGAACTGCATGCTGGGACTCAGAGAAGAGTTGAAGTTCAAGTTCAAAGTTGATTTACTGGAAGAATTCCCACTTCTTCCTGGGAGGTCAGTCTATCAATTTAAGGTCATCAGTTGATTGGATGAGGCCTTCTCACATTCCAAAGGATAATCTGCTTTATTAAAAGACTCCTGATTTGCCAAGACTGGTTTGGCTCAGTGGATAGAGCGTCGGACTGCGGACTGAAGGGTCCCAGGTTCGATTCCGGCAAGGGCATGTACCTTGGCTGCGGGCACATCCCAGTGGGGGGCGTGTAAGAAGCAGCTGATCGATGTCTCTCTCACCGATGTTTCTGACTTTCTATCCCTCTCCCTTCCGCTCTGTAAAAAAAATCAATAAAATATATTTAAAAAAAAGACTCCTGATTTAAATGCTAATCTTATTTAAAAATACCTTCACAGAAGTATCTAGAATAATCTTTGACAAAATTTTTGAATGCCATGGCTTAGTCAAGTTAACATATAGTGTTAAATGTCACAACAAATATCACTAAATATTTCTTAAGTGAACAAGTTAATTTTAAAAATGAGCGAAGGGTATGTAGACAGTTAAAGAAGATAGATATGTCTAGCTGGAGAAGTTAAGATTCACAAAGAGCCCAGTCAGTGTGGCTCAGTGAGTGAGCATCAGGAAGTCACAGTTCAATTCCGTCAGGGCAAATGCCCAGGTTTCGGGCTTGATCCGTAGTGTGGGTGTCAGCTGATCAATGATTCTCTCTCATCATTGATATTTCTCTCTCTGCTTCTCCCTTCTTCTTTCTGAAATCAATAAAAATGTATTTTTTTTAAAAAAGACTCACAAAGAAAATAATAGCTATTTTTATTTGAAGGGCTTGGAGATAGATACCAGATATGGCTGAGGTGAGGGGTAAGTCTTGAGGCAGAAAACAAGGGATAGTTTATCTACAGAACAATTGAACCCCTCTTTTTTTTTAATCCTCACCCGAGGATTTTTTTTCCATTGATTGATTTTTAATTTTTATGAAGAGTGGAAGAGAGAGGGAAAGACAAAGAGAAACATCGATGTGAGAGAAAAACATTGGTTTCCTCCTGCACCAGCCCTGAGCCGGGCGCAGGCCCGGAGGAGCCTGTAACTGAGTTATGTGCCCTTGACCCGAATCCACCCTGAGACCCTTCAGTGTGGAGGCTGACACTCTATCCACTGAGCCATACCGCCGAGGGTTGAATCCCTCTTTTTTTTTTTTTTTTTTAACCCCTCTTTTTATTTCTTTGCATAACATCATCACCGAGGCAGCTACTTTCCAGGGAGCAGATTAACATATTCTTATCTCAAAGAATTGAAAACTGAAGAAAAGGCTTTTAGATACTGTTATCTGGAAGTCTTTTAATGCAAAATTACCTCTCAACGCAGTCACTCCAAAGAGAAGCCATCAGTTTCAGTGTGCTCACACAGCATACAATCAGCTTTATAGTGTTTCATTTTTAAAAATAAGTAGGTGGACAAAGATAATTTGTTTAAGATTTACACGCAATGATAAGTGAGATTTACTTATGTATTCTAATGCTAATGTATTATTGCATTTAGTTCTCACAGGAGTCCTATGAAATAGGTGGACCTTTCTTTTTCCAAGTTAGGGGAAAAATGAGTTTGTTTTGGGGATGTGCCAAGGAGATCATGGACAATGCCTGTCAAGGATTGATTTGTGAATTTGAAAGGCACCCATGTAGAAAACCAGCAAAAAGAAAAAAGAAAAAGAAAAAAAAATGACACCCTAGCTGGTTAGTATAGTGGTTAGAGTGTCATCCCTTGGACTGAAGGGTCCTGAGTGCGATTCCAGTCAAGGTCATTATTTCAGTTGCACGCTCAGTCCCTGGCCCCAGTCAGGGTGCACGTACAAGGCAACGAATCGAGGCGTCTCATCAATGTTTCTCTTTCTGTCTCTCCCCACTCCCTTCCACTGTCGTTAAAAATCAATGGAAAAAATATCCTTTGGTGAGGATTACAAGAAAAAAAGAAAAAGAAAAAAGAAAAAAGAAAAACACTGCCTGAAGGTCAGCTGATAGACGAATGGATGACACAGGCCACATGAAATACGGTGTTAAGTATTAGTTCCTAACAAGAATTGCCTCTCCTTTCCTCGTGGACAGCGGGTCCTAGGGTAGAGGACACTGTGCCACGCTGTCCTTTGCATCTGGTCTAGGAATAGTGGGTAAGCTTTCTGAAGACATTTGCTTAGAATTGAAAACTGATTCCCAGGGAGATGAATTCTATTTTTTCTTCTCAACATAGCTTTTCCACCTTTACATTGTCTCTCACCCCTTTCCTACTGGATTCTCTATTCTCAGAGTTATTGCTGCAATAAAAATTTTTTTGTGTGCTCTGGTGTAAACGTAAAACAGAATGGATTGTAATATTTGGATGTTGAGTGGGAAGGTGAAAGAAGTGCATGAAAATCATGTGTTATTCTGAATGAAAGATTTTTACTTTTCCCTGTGCTTGAATGGCACTATATATCTTTGGTAACCGAATAGCATTCATTTAGCTGCATTAAGCAAGACATATGAACAACTAGACCAGTCAGCATCACAGAAAACATGAGATGATTTTAAGGACATATTTGCCTAGGCAGAATAATAGTACCCTTATTGAGGTGACTGATAGACAAAAACAAAATTATTTTATAGCTTGGTTCTTTAGCTGTATTAAATATACCTTTTTGCTTTTTCTTATTGTTGACATTATGTAAATAACACATGTCCTGCTTTGAATGTTGCCTTAGAAAAAAAAATCCAGTGCTGATTTTGACTATTGGAGAGCCTTTCATGATTTTCCATTCTGAAACTTGCTCTGTGCTTTCTTTCTTTTTTTATGTTTTAATAATCCCTTTATAAATAGAAGTCTAAACTGCTTTGTTTCTTTTTTTAAGCATAAGAGCATGCTCGTTGGAAGCATATTGTGTGTGAAGATTGTCACTTGTTCAATTTTGTGCACTGATGGGGAACAGAAAATCTTTTTAGCTTCCTTCTTTGTAAAAAATGATTTATACAACCCCACTCTAAAAATTCAGTGTTAACAGTGAAATTACTTCTTGAGCTAGCACAATGAGGAATCAGAGAAAACCTACTATGTTAAAAATGAATAATGCATTTATTTTAATCTTTGGCTTCACTCCCCCACCAGCTTCCTATTTGGCTACTAAAAAGATTGCAGTAAAAATCCCCAAAAGTGTTAATTTTTTTTTTTCTGGAGCTGCTCCAGTAGCACGTCAAAAGAATTTTGAAAAAAGCACTCACTTATGTGTAACAGCTTTGGAATACATAATAGGATATATTAGTATGTTTTTAAAAGGAGCAAGGGTAGGTTATGAAGAACATAAAAGAAGTGTGTGAACTCCTTTATTTTTGGTCATGATTAGCCAAAATTGTTTGCATGTGAACAGATTTAATTGTTTACAGAATCTGCATAATACTCTCAACAGAATAGGATGATGGGGGAGGGAGACGTAGAGGGGTTAGCCCGGTGTTGATTCATAGATGTTCCTTTAATAAATAGCTTTCCTGAAGTATAATATGAAGGAAGCATAGCAATAGACTCTATGGTGTCTCTATTTTTAATTACAGGTTAATGGGCTGGGAGGGTAACAAGACTTTAGAAGACATGTAAGGTATCTGTAGATTCCTTAGGAGAGTCAGGGGCAGGATAACTAGTTCTCTCTCTCTCTCTCTCTCTCTCTCTCTCTCTCTCTCTCTCCCCCCCCCCCCTCTCTCGGTAGAAAATTCTTACCAAGATGAGTTACTAGTCAAAGAATTTTTTTTAAAAAAAACATTGATTTTCTTCTTTTATTTTAAGTGAATAGAAAAGAGTTTTCTTTTTGTGTGTGTATCATGGTACCTCAGTTGCAGAGTTGAGTTTATCATATTTCTCAGTTTAAGTACAATCAACATCATCATTCTCTCTCTCTTTTAAAAAATTTATTTCTTGCCCTGGCCAGTGTTGTTCAGTGGTTGAGCATTATCCAAGAGGTTGCTTGTTTGATTCCCTGGTCAGGGCACATGCCCAGATTGTGGGCTTAATCCTGGTTGGGGTATGTGCAGGAGGGCAACTGATTGATGTTTCTCTCTCCCCTTCCTTTCCTCTCTAAAAATCAATAAAACATCTTAAAAAGAAGAAAATTTATTTATTGTTATTACTCTGTTGCTTATAACTTAATATCCACTTCTGTCCACAGTTCTTCATATAGCTTTTCACTTTATAATGTTGGATATATATGGGTCTCCAACAATATATGGAGTTGTATTGTTTGGGGAGGTGCCTAACTCTGTGGTAGTCTGATGGCTGTACTAATCTCTAGTCTCACACACTTTGAAACCATTTTCCATGTGTCCTCCAGAGGGATTTTTTCTAAGATCGAAATCTGATCAACTAAAGATTCTTAGGCTTTCTCATTCATTAGACTTTCCGTAAGTTAAATCCCTTTCTCACTGAATTTTTACTGAACAACCATGTGTTTCATGAACCCTGCATTTGCACAGACTTCTCACTGTTTGTGTTGCCTGTTAGCAACTTTATACCTCCCTCTACTGTACCTGGAGATACTCCCCCTTTTTTTGGTCTTTAAGACAGTTCAAGCACTCCCCTCCCCTCCTTTTTTATGAAGCCTCTTCCAGATTTCTTTGGGCTGTCTTTAATGCCTTTGTGTCTTCACTGTACCTTAAAATAGAATTTTATAACACCTATAATACTTTTTTTTGTTTCCATGTTTTTGTCCCTCTACTAAACTCTGAACTCCAAAGAAGAGGGGAAAGTCTCTTAGTCAACTTTTTAACCCCACTAGTATTTCCAAATCCTCAATAAACATTAATCTTTGGGATTCAGGAATAAGGAATCATAATTCCTAGTAATTTTTGGGAATTCTGAAATAATTTTATTCTTATACTTCTGATAGTCTTTATATGCTATATTCATTATTATGAATATCTAAAATTGTGTTTAATATATGACAGATATTAAGGTCAGTAGTATTTATAAAGAACTATGGCCTATATTCAAACATATTTGAATTATATAACCTCCTTGAAAGGCTAACAGCAGCACACAGAAGCATGTGTCAGAAATGCCAATGTAAGCAAATATTTTGCTTCCAAACCTCTTATTTCTTGAAATATCACTTAGCTGATTTATATAAAGTATATTATTCATATAATCATATTAATATTTACTTTATTTGCAGGAGTGATTCCCTCTTAGCAGCAGACAGGCCCCGAACACATTTATAACTTGACAACAGCTACAGAAAGAGTGATTGATTAAATTGTGGCCATTTTGTTCCTATGTTCGCCTTCTCTGGTTGCTGGAAATGTTGACCTTCACTTTCCGCTCTGCGTTGTGCCAGAACTTCCTGCTCTTGCTTAACATCAGTATATTTCTTTGACCCAGTAATGTCTCCATGTTGTTAAGCTTTAATTCTCACAGAAGAGTTATAATATTTTTCCTACTTCTGACTGTTAAAAATTAATTTATTTATTATCTAAAGTTTTACATATGTCTCTTTTTTCCCCAATTGCTGACTTTCTTTATTGCTTAACTAAGTTTTCTGAGGACTTGGCATTTAGAAAAACAAATTTTCTGAGAAAGGCTGGAAACTAATTCTCGTAGGGAAACAATCCCCATTGCTTAATATATTAGACATTCAATAAAATATTTTGAAATATATCATAAGTGAAATTTTCTTTGTAGTCCCAAAGCATCTAAAATAGTCTCTGGTACATAGAGATACATAAGATACTTTAATTATTGAATCTATGTTTTGTTTTTTTTAACCAATGTCATGATAACTTAGGGCATCATAGTTTAGATTTTTGTCATTAACACCACAAATGCCAGGTTAGCTTACATTATTTTGGTGGCTTGGGAGCAGGCAATCTTTATTTAGCTAAAATCTATGAGACCACCCATAAAATGGCTAACACACATGAAAGACTCTATGTTATGTGCTTTCATAGCACTCTGTATCTTTTATAGTGTTTATACAGTGGACATTAACTAATTACTTGTATGAGGTTTTTATTCTTGACTAAGCTCCCTAAGGGCAAGAATTATTTCTATTTTCACAGGTGTGATCCCAGAAGGTGCTAACCACAGAACGAACATGTAATTGGCAGCTTGCAAAGTGTTTATAGTATATACTAGAAGCCCAATGCACAAAGATTTGTGCAAGAACGGGCCTTCCTTCCCCTGGCTGCCAGCACCACCTTTGCTCTGGCCCGGAGCTGCCTTTCTGCCTTTACTCCAGCCTGGAGCCACTTTTCCACCTTCCCATGCTGCCCAGAGTCCCGGAGTGGCCTTGATGCATGTGTATGCAAATTAATCCACCATCTTTGTTGGGTTAGTTTGCATACTCATTCCTGATTGACTGGTGGGCATGGTGAAGGTAGGGTCAATTTGCATCTTTCTTTTTTATTAGTATAGATAAGTGAATGAAGGAGATAGCAACCATGGAATGTGAACCTGCTTTACCTGAGATCTCTGAGAGGTTCTGAAGAACATAGTTTGAAACCACTGCTGGATTCCTTGACAGAGACTACATGTTAATTATGTCACATGGTCTTGAAAAAGATTTTCTATCTATATGGCTGGTAGTGAAATGTTATAACCCCAATTTTATGCCTGTTAGCCTACGTTGATTAGCACCATCATCTTCCATTATAAAATATTGTACATTATTAATATTGTTATAATTTCTCCCATTATTTATTTCCTTGTGACCTCTTTAGAAGGACATTCCACCCCTTCCAACTTTTGCTTGAGTTACTCCCAGGACATCACATGTTCTAAATTCTAAAGATTAAAAAAAGTTCCTCAAATATTTAATATCTTCTTCTTGATTAATATGCCTAGATTTTGGATATTTTTCTCATATCCTGGTTTCATCATGGTGACTAGGTATGGGTAGGGTGAATGCAGAAGGAAGAGTTGAACTAGAAAGGATGGTGGCATGGGGCAAAGAGGACATCTAGTCTTCTGAATAAATATTTTAGGTAAGGATTCCCTGAACATGTTCTGGTTAGGATTTTTCTCAAATCATATTCAATATTTCTGCCCTAGAAGATCAAGCCAAAATAGTGGTTTTCTGTATTTTGATGATTTCCAGGGTTTCAAAAGGTCAGGATCAAATCACTCCAGTGTTGTTCTACACAGAACTGTTTTCTGGAGCTGGAAAATGTGGAGCTGGAGAGTGGCTACCAAGTTAGAATGTTGGTCATTGTCACGTCATAGGGAACTAAAACTTATACCCAGCGTCAAAACACAGATGTCTCCCACTAGTGTAGGCTTTTATGGAAAGTCAAACAAAACAGAAATAAAAAGGAGGAGCATATTATTGAATTTCTCTTGTGCCCTTTATTTCCATTATACTGACTCTTGTACTTTTATCAGGTGGTTTTTTTAATTGTGGGAACTTGGACTAGTTTTTATATTTGTGGTTGATTTAGAGTGTATTGAACTAGCTGAGAAAAATTTACACCATATGTCTTTGTCAAAAGCAAATAAAGCTATCTGTTTTAAACTTGATATTAACAGTCTTCACTGAAGCAATCAAGTAAATTTAATCTGTTCATACAAAATTAACTCTCTCCCTTGAGTCACAACATAATTGCGGTATTTCTGCTTGGGATTGTAAAATGCTTCCAACTATTTTGTACGGATATAAAAGGAAGACAAAAATAGCTAACGTATATTTATAAAACCCTGGAATTATAGGTGTGTTTTGTGGATTGAAAATTTTAGTTAGATGAATTTAGTTTACTTTGAAGTTAAACAAATGTAATAAAGGCTACAGCGAGGATGGAACTTTCAAGTGTCTAGGAAATTTAGCATGTTATAGCAGAGTTTATAAAAATAAATAATTCAGAGACCATGAGTTGAGTGGACATTTTTGAAAAATAAACTAGTGATTAAAATACAATTAAAACAATGATTTCAGAAGACAGGGAAAAAAACTACAGAGAAAGAAAAATGAGAGAGATTAAAAGATGTATATCCAGGGGACTCTAATCTTCTAGTCGTAGATGTTCTAGAAAGAGAAATTAAGTAGATAGAGGAAATGATCATAAAAACAAAATACAATTTCACTGAGATGAAGACAAATTTAAATCTTTCAATTGAAAAAATGCAGCAAAAACTAGTAAACACAACTATTGAGGGAATAAAGATCTACAATTAGATATATCTCAGTGGAGTTTCTGAATTCTGTGGACAAAGACCATTTTAGAAGATTGTAGACTGAAAAAGTAGGTGCTGTCCCAAAGAAGAGAGAAACAAATTGACATTGGTAGTCTTGTCTTTTTGGATTTTAGATGATAGTGGGGGAGTGTATTCAGAGTTTCAAGGGGAAAAATGTCCACTCTGTTCTATGCCTTCAGTTTATGGATGAGTAACTATTTCTTGTGGTACCAAAATAGGTATTTCCTCAAGGAAATTAATTCTCTGGCCAAATGAAGTTGAATCAGAATCAATATTACAAGTAGAGGAAAGATGAATATAACTGAAATGATTGAAAATTCCTATGTCATGAGGTGTAAACACAAAGCAATTGTTTTCCCAACTTCTTCTACCACTGTGTTCTATAGAAATTCCCTTTCTTACTGAATAGTGCACTCTGTAATGACATTTAAATCTAATTCCATAATTTTAATTTTCTGTTATTAGCACAGTTCTGTTTTAGCTATTAAGATTTATTTTTGCTTATTTTGTTTTAACAAATGCACATAAATAAGTGTAAAGCACAATGAATTTTCAGTTATTACATCTATTTGGCCAAAATCCAAATTAAGAAATAAAATATTACTAACACTCCAAAAACCTTAATTGTGCCCTGTATGGTAACTTTTGTCAGAATTTGATGATGAAATAGACAAACTAAGATGGTATTGTTGGGGAGATGCAAACTTTTCTGTACCCTCAAGGTTCTTTTTCTCCACTTTATTTTATTATTTTATCACCACTTATCTCCCCTAAATCCTCTTTCCAACCTCAAGGTTCTTGTGAATGGTTTGATAATCACATAAGCATGAGTAGATTAGCAAGAGAAAATAACCAAGTTTAATACATACATATGTCTGGGAACCCCTCATACATGAGAGAGTCAGAGACTCCACATGCACCAGAGATTCAGAGAGAGGGAACATAGGAAAAATTAGGGAGCAGTAAGATGCATTGGGGCTTTGAAATGGTTATTGCAGGGTAAGAACGAATGTTTAATAAATAGCAGTTTGTCCTGCCTTATAGACAGGTAAAAGGAGGGTTATCTCTTGATCATTGCTCTTTTGAGGCAAGGCGCGTAATTCAAGTTCTTCTAGGTAGTGAAGGAAGGGGCAGAAGTTTCTCTTGACCCTGAAACTAAAATTGACTTTAGCTCAAAATAATCTGCATACCATCGAAGCACGTCTTGGGGTGGCTTGTTCTGAACGCCCACAGTATGAATTATGCACTTAATAAGCTTGAAAAATATACAGCTCTCCTTGAAAAACAGAGGATACACTTTTCAGGTTATGAAATATAAGAACACTACATACTAGTTTTTGAAGAAAATATAAAGAAATCATTTGAAGATAAATATTTATTCTTTGATTATAATGTGGTAAAACTAGAAATGTATTTGTAAGAGACAACCTATGTAAGCACTTACACATTAAAAAACGAGCCTAATATTTAGGGTAAAAAGGAAATAACTGAATAGCAGACTCTAAGAATTGAATTGAAAATATGACTGGCCAATACCTGAGTGATGTGGACAAAATCATACTCAGTAGAGATGTCATATACCCTGTAATGCTCTTACTTTTAAATAAGAAAGAATAAAATCAGTTAAGCATTGAACTCAAAGAGCTAGAAAATCCTATCTAATAAAAGACAAATATGCAAATTGACCACACACTCACTACACCCACCAGCCACACCCACCAGCCAATCAGGAGCGACATGCAAATTAACATTAACCAAGATGGCCTTAGGCAGGCTGGGGCTGGGGTGGAGCCATTTGTTAGTGTCCTCTAGACTTTGGATTTGGTCATCTGATTTGCTTTGGTCAATGGGACAGCAGCAAGCACATGTAAGACAACAAAGACTTGAAAAGCACTTGCACATTGCAGGGCAATTGCTGGGTGCCCAAGGCCGGAGATAGCCTCAGCCAGAGGCTTTTTCCAGCCTTGGGCAGGGTGGGCCTGGGGTGGAGCCAGCCAGTGATTGGCCCCATCGCAGGGTGATTGCTCAGTGCCCAAGGTCTTGAGCAGGCCGGGGATAAACCATCAGTAGGACATCCCCTGAGGGCTCCCAGTATGTGAGAGGGGGCAGGTTGGGCTGAGGGACCACTTACCCCCAGTGCACGAATTTCGTGCACCGGGCCCCTAGTATAATATAATATAATATAATATAATATAATATAATATTAAAAACTAGTGGCCCGGTGCATGAAATTTGTGCGGGGGGGTGGGAAGGGGTGTTCCTTAGCCCATCCTGTACGATCTCCAATCTGGGACCCCTCGAAGGATGTCCTACTGCCAGTTTACAGGGATGGGGCCTAAACTGGCAGTCAGACATCCCTCTCACAATCTGGGACTGCTGGCTCCAGCTGCTCACTTGCCTGCCTACTTGCCTGATTGCCCCTAACCACTCTGCCTGCTGGACTGCTTACCCCCAACTGCCCCCTGCCGCTGGCCTGCTTGCCCCCAAATGTCCCTCTGCCAGCCTGATCACCCCCAAGTGCCCTCCATGCCAGCCTGCTCATTCCCCACTTTCCCCCTCCTAGTCTGCTTACCCCCAACGCCCCCCCCCCATCAGCCTGATCACCCACGACTGCTGACACATCCTTGCCTGATCACCCACTGGTGACCCAAACTCCTAGCCCCTTCGAGTTTTCTTTTTATTCTGTGCCTCCTTGAGCAGAGGCCAGGGCCAGCTTGAAGCAAGTATCTGGGATTTATTTATCTTCTATAATTGAAACTTTATAGCCTTGAGCAAAGGCAAGGTCCAGCCAGGGTGGGCGGGAAGCTTGGTTTCCTCCATCACTGGGGCAACCCAAGCCTCCTGTTTACTCCAGCTCTGTGGCCGCCACCATCTTGGTTGAGTTAATTTGCATACTTGCTCCTGGTTGGCTTGTGGACATGGCTTGTAGGTATAGCAGAAGTATAGTCAATTTGCATGTTTATCTTTTATTGGTGTAGTTACATGATTGAAATTTTATATTTAAGAACAGAAAGCAGTAAATTAGAAAGTAAACAAATAGATGAATAAATGACACATCCAATAAATGTTTGATTATTAAAGTTAGATGTATCTTTGAATATGAAAATAAAGTAGAAGCACTTAAGGCAAGGCAAGAAGAGAAAAATTATATGAAACATTATGAATGAAAATGGTGATAGAACTGCAAATACAGAAGGTAATAATAAAACATGTACATTTTTATTCAATAAATTAGAAAACATAAATGGAAATAACTTCCTAGAAAAACATAAATTACAGAATTGGTGCAAGACAAAATTGACTGTAGTGATAGATCAGAAACCATAATATAAAATAAAAAAGGAAATTTTAAGAACTTAACTCCACATAAATGCTAGTCCTAGATGATTTTATATGTTTGCTTTTTTAAAATATTCAAGTTAATAAACACTTTATGTGTTAGTTGATTTATTCTGGAGATTAGAAAAAAGGAGTAAAACTCTTCAGTTTACATAACTCTGATACTAAAAGTGAAATAAAAGAGAAAAAAACCCATATGAATATGGATGCAAAACTCCAATGTAAATAGTAATTCAGGATTATGTTAAAAAATATACACCATAGATAGACAAATTTACTCCCAGGAGTGTAAAGGTGGTTCTCATTGGGAATTAAGTATACTGATATATAAAAAGGGAAAACCTATATGATCATCCTGAACGGTATCTTCAATAAATTTAACAAGCCATAAGGGCATTCTGGATTATTCTTCCTACAGAAATAATGACGATACTATGTTCAGGCTCTGTGCTAGCACTTTACATGGACTATCAGATCTTCATAACAATCCTACAAAGTAGCTGTTACTGGTATGTTCTGTTTATAGATGAGGAAACTGAGGTACAGTGTAATTTTCTTTCCCAAGATCATGCAGTTAGAGATGAAAGCAGCATTTGAACTTAGGCAGTTTGAATGTGCTTATTCATTTTGCCATCCTGCCTATTTTTGTTCATCACTGAAGGAATAAAAGCTTACTTAATATGGTGAAAAAATATCCATGAGAATACAATAGCAAACATCATTTGTTCACTCTGGTAGGGTGAATAAACCCTATGAGATATGTCATAAAATTCATCAAGACAAGAATCGTCCTCTCATTATTTTAGTGCTAGCCAATGCAGGTGTATAAGAAAAAAAATCCAGGATGAGGTCAGATGATTAGTAATTTAATTCCATTTGCAGCCTTATTACCCCCTTGCCATGCAATATAACATATCACAGATTCCAGGAATTAGAATGTGACTACTTTTGGGTGCCATTATTCTGCCTACCACAGTACCCTTGGAAATGCTATTATCTAAGAAAAGAATATGAGGATTAGAAGGAGGATTGCCACCAAAATCAGTGCTTGCATAATAATGAGAGATTAATCTGCCTTGCATTTTGGTTTATTTTCAGGAATTATATCCAGACAGAAAAGACGAGGGCTGGAGGAAAATGTTTTACACTTTTAGTGCTAGTGACAAAGTTGAAACTGGTTTGAAATTAGATGCTCTAAATTTCCTCTAACATTTTCTTAACTCCGAGTTCTCTGCATAGTTATAAATTCCTTCTCATATTCTGAAATTCTATCTTGGGGCATATACTACATATATAGTAGAGAGATCATAAATTGTGTGATTTTTAATTCAAAAAGTCATTTCACAGTCAGTTCTGGTTTGCTGTGTGAATGCATGTTACTGAGGGTTGCATCAAGCAATTCAAGGTGCATATTTATCATTAGGTAGGTAGTAAAATTTGGTTAATATAATTAGTTAATATAATTGGTTAGAATAATTTTGGCTGTGGCGCTCCTTAATGTGCTCATTTATGTCAAATTGTGCATTTACAGTCTCTGATGTGACTATATATTAAATCTATTATATATTTTTTCTCACAATGTAAAAAATTTGTTAAGTTTTTTTGTGACTCAATCAAATGGGCATTTATTTACTAACGGCTAATGTTTTCAGTTATTTTTAGAAAGCATTTAAAATGATCAGAGTTAAGCTTAAGTGTTCTCTTTTTTCCTAGAAGTAATTATCTGGGGCCTTCCCTGTGGAGTAGCCACTGTCCACATGAGGCCTAAAGCCCTTGAAATATGGCTAGTCCTAATTGTGACATGTAAAATAAAGTGTAAAATTAACACTGGTTTTGAAAACAGTACAAAAAGAAATGTAAAATTACCTCAATAATTTTTATATTGATTATGTGTTGAAATGGTATTTTAGATACATTAAAACGAATTTTCCTCTTTTATCTTTTTAATGTGGCCAATAGAAAATTTAACTTTACATCAATAGCTCACATTATTCAGGACCCATTTGGCCCATATGAGACACTTTTAGCCCATGGTAATAAAATTTTATCATCCCTATAGAAGATGAGGACTTATGTTATAGAAGAGAAAGAATTTGTCCACCCGTGCCAGCAGTCACACTAGACACCGAAAATTGCAGTGGAGAAATATTGGCTGTTTTATTATGAATGGCACCATCCAGGACAATGGGAAGCTAATGCTCAAAAGCTCAACTGCCCAAAAGCTTGTGGGTTATAGGTTATATAGGGCAAAATCACAAGACACTCTGGGTTTAGGGGTTTGGGTCGTACTGGGAGCTGATTGGTCGGAGGTGAGATAAGGGTAATGAATCATTTCTTAAGATGTTGAGAACAGTTCTGAGATCTGTTCTGAGGTCTCTCTGTCTGGTTTCATGGGAAAGTAGACAGGGGGGTCATTCCACCTTAGAGCAGCTGAAACATAACGTAGGTTATAATGTCTCTAGCCTGCCGGAGGTCTGGATCCTGTAACCATTAGTCAGGTCCAGCTACTGTCTTCTTCTGATTGCTGATTATGGGGGAGCGGGAAAAGGCTAGATCTCTGATGGACAGACACATATGTGTGTGGGGGAGAGAGATAGAGATAGAGATAGATAGATAGATAGATAGATATGATTTTTAGAGCTAGGATTTAAAGCTAAATTTAATCAAACTCATAAGGATCCTCCGTTTCACTTACAGTATTCAATAGCTTGTGCACATCTGTCCAATTCTTGCAAACATGGGAGAAGAATATTAAGATACAAATTGAAGAAAATAGGGACTCGGTTTTGCATGGTTGAACTGATCTGATTTGTCAGAAGACCATTTCTGCATACTCCGACCTGGTCTGTGGCACTCAGTGCACCTTCTGTGTGAGTTTCCGTGACTGAAGCCCTGGAGTGAGCTCAAGCGTCATGAGTCAGATGAGACTTACGAAATGCTGCACACTCTAATATTCCCATAGGTTGGTAGAAGGCATAATGACGATCAATTTGTGGGGCAGCTGTGCCTAAATCTTATTTGCTATACATATGAATATTGGCCCAACAAACTCAGGTTTTTTTTTTTTAATTTAGGAATAATTTTATTTGATATGTGAAAACTCTAATGAATGTATGGTCATTTGAAAGTTCTGTGGAAAACCCATTTTGTTTGTTTGTTTTAAAACATACCTATCCAATATGTTATATTAGTACAAACAGTATAACAAAGGAAATTGAATCTTTGGTCATTGGGGATTTCTGAGAATCTCAGAGCATTCATTCTGGGCCAGATTTCTCATAAAAATTTTTTAAAATATTGACAAGTATAGGAGATGAGGTTGTGTGTATGTTACAGTAAGACCGGGATGCCCAGAAGGTGTAGCTCAGTGGGTGAGCATCTACCTATGAGCCAGGAGGTCATGGTATGATTCCCCAGTCAGGACACATGCCTGGGTTGCAGGCTCGGCCCCCAGGGCAGGGAGAGGGAGGACAGGGGTAAAGGGTGTGCACAGAAGGCAGCCAGTCAGCGATTCCCTCTTATCATTGATATTTTGATCTCCCTCTCCCTTCCTCTCTGAAATCAAAATTAATAAAAAATATATTAAAGACCAAGGATGTATAAATTGCCTTTTTTAAATAAAGTGTAATTAATTATTTAAAACTTTTTGAGACATCCCTTAAAGGTATTGGAACTCTTGCATTTTATATAATAGCCTTAAGTTAACACAGGCCCATTTTTAAGTTCGAGGATTATCAAAGAGAAACGAGAGGAGGGCAGTGTAAAAAGCTGGAATGGTAATTAGCTCACCGATTGAGCTTTTAAACATCAACGTTTATTTAAAGAAAGTCTATAATTGGAAGTTTTGGGTCTGGCCTATTTATAGTGTTTAAAATGTGTGTGTATTTTCTATGAATATATGGATATGTGCCTAAAGGCTCTGGTAATGGGTGCAGTCAAATATATTCATATACAAATGCTAAATTTCTATTCTAAACCTCCTTGTTTTTTTTTTTAAAGTCTATCTGCTTCCATTCTGTTTAGGAAATAAGAAATACATTGGAGATATTTTTTCATGCTATTATAATGAATTCCTTGTTTTTCTGGTAATGGGGAACTGAGATGGTATAGGTAAATGAAATCTATTGACCCTGAATCTATTTTAGTTTTGAATATCAATATCTTTCCTTCCTAAATATTTATGAGGTCTCATAACATACAGGAAATTTAAAAAGTAATTTGAGTTAACTTACAGTATTTCCTCATTTTTTTCTATCCTGTGCCAGAGGTATTCCTGAGCGACCTAGTATTCAAGTCTGCTTTAATGGAAACTTGTCTTTTCCCACAAGGCACCACTGCTCTCAGGGAGATATCTCGTCATCCCTGCATTTCACTTATGGTGGGAGCCTTTGACTCAGCCTCTCATGTGGATAACATTCCCCATAGGTTTCATTTGAGACATACCTATTTGAATTCCCCCCTCTTCTTTATCCACCACTTTGTTTCCTCCTGAGACTGTTAAAACAGACAACGAACCTGACTCCCTGCCACCAATTTGTTCCCTGTTTCCCTTCCCGCTGTCACCAGAGCCCACATGACCTGTCATGTCAGAAATATGCTTTATCTCTGTGATAACCCTTGAACTCTAAGTTGCCTATAGAATTAGACTAAGCTTCTTGACATGATATAAGGCTCTTCACAACCTAGAGAAACCTATACTTTTCTTCCTTTGTATTTTATTGACTTTTTTGTTTTTTTTTTCTTGAAGAATTACATGGTAGTTTTGGCTGTTCAAAGAATTTAGAGGTGAATAATGCATTTTTGCATACATTTTTCTATGTTAATGCAAATCTTTCTCATCTGTACAGTGAGAATAAGAATAGTATCTATTAAACCTGTAGGTTCATGCTGATCAATGTCACCCCAATCAATTTAATTAAAAAATAAGAAAAGCATCTGTTTTATAGTTGTATGGATATAAATGACTTAATACATGTATGTAAAACATTTAGGATATTAACATATACAATGTTCTGCAATTTGCTTTTTTGGTTTTGTTTTAATCCTTAACTGAGAATATGTCTTAGAGAGAGAGAGAGACAGAGAGAGAAGAGAGAAACATCGATTGGTTGCCTCCTCTATACACCCCGATTAGAGATCAAACCCTCAACCTCCGTATGTACTCAGTGTAGCCAGCTACCTGGCCGAAGCTCTGATTCATTGTAAAGTTAATTTTTGTATGTGGCAAGGTATGGATCAAAACTCTTTTTATTTATTTTGGCCTAAGGATATTCATTTTCCCCCCAGAATGTCATTTGGCTAATTCATTTCTTTAATGAATTGCCATTGTACCTTTGTAAAAAATCAATCGTATATGTGTGTGAAAGTCTAAATTGACTTTCTATTCCTTCATTTTGTTTTGTTGATCTGTCTTTCCTCCAATACCAAGCTGTCTGTCTTGTTTACTAGAGCTTTATTATAGCCTTAAAATCAGGTAGTGTTCATTTGCAACAAGATGGATGGACTTAGGGGGTATTATGCTAAGAAAATAAGTCAGACTGAGAAAGGAAAATGCCACATCTTTTTACTTTTATGTGGAATGTGAAGAACAAAATAAATGAACAAACAAAACAGAAAGAGACTCTTAGCTCCAGAGAGGAAACGGAGTTGCGGGATGGCAGGTGGGGTTGGAGGCAGTGCCGCGGGAAGAAGGTGGAGGGATTAGAAGCTGTGAAACAGTCATGGAGATGTAAAGCACAGCAGAGGGAATA
Source organism: Antrozous pallidus (assembly GCA_027563665.1). Lineage (NCBI taxonomy): Eukaryota > Metazoa > Chordata > Mammalia > Chiroptera > Vespertilionidae > Antrozous > Antrozous pallidus. The sequence goes on along the minus strand of CM050513.1, from coordinate 103,372,730 downwards.
CACTCAATAACATTGTAATAACTACATACGGTGCCAAGTGGCGACTAGACCTTTCAGGAGGACCACTCTGTAAATTATGTAATGGTCTAACCCCCCTGGTGTACATCTGAAACAAATATAAAATAATATGGCATGTCAACTGTAATTGAAAATGAAAAAAATTATCCTTCTAATTAAATTTTGAATAAGTACATTCTACTCATTTTTATCATCCTGCCTTAGTTTAATTCAGTTATGATCTCTCATCGGGAACAGCTATTTATTTTTCAGAGAAGCCTGAGTGCTCTCTGGTACTTCAGGTAGCTTACTACTTTGTAATTGTGAGTTTATATGTCTAGACCCTGTTCTTATAAAGAAGGACCTTGAATGATGATTTTCTACTCAGTACCTATTTTAATATGTAAGTGCAGTTGGGGTATAACCAATATTTTGCAAGTACGTGAATTAACTTGTTATTAGATGTTAGTTTGATGGCCTCAATATCATCGTGAGGATTAGATAAAGTCATTTTTTGGTCTATTTTGGAAAAGTGTCTTTCAATTCCTTATTTACTCAATAGCTAAAAATATAATTTTATTTTATTTATTTATTTTTAAATATATATATTTAATTGTTTAAAGTATTACAAATAGTGGTATATATGTTTCCTTTTTCCCCCCACTGACCTTCCCCTGGCCTCCCCTACCTGCTAGTACATGCCCCCGCCTGCCCCCTCTCCCCCAGTGTCTTGTATCCATTGGTTATGCTCACATGCATGCATACAAGTCCTTCGGTTGATCTCTTACAGCCCCCGCCCCCCACCCTCCCCTGCTTTCCCTCTGTAGTTTGACAGTCTGTTCAATGCTTCTTTGTCTCTGTATCTATATTTTCCCCGTTTCTTTTCTTTAAAAAATCTTGCATCTGCATACTAGAAATAAACATAAGAACAAAAAATGTTTGAGTCTCAGTTTCAATGTCCAACAGTTCTGAGTCCCAGTTTCAATGTCAAATAGTTCCTTATGTGCACATGTCAGCAATGATATCTGGGTGGTGGACCAATAATGGTGATGCAGGTCCCACCCTCTCTGGTTTGGTCCTGGGCAACCTGCAGGGACGCACAGCTGCTGACTGCTAGCATGGCAAGGTGTCGTCAGTGTCCTGCATCTCTGGACTGTCTTCCTGGTTGGAACAGACCTGTCTAGTTTCTGTAATTTTAGTGATCAAGGTTACAATGGACTCTTTTTATATAGTTATGTTATCTCCAGGATATTCTTCCCATAATGCAAAAATCATCCTAAAAGTGACATAAATCTGTGCCATCCCAGAATAGTGTGTTAAATGGGAAGAGGCAGGTGTCAAAAATCTTTAGTCTTTATTCTATAATATGGTAGCTGAATGTAAATTGCTTCCAATATTTGAGTAATGGTATCAAGTAATAGGGAAATGTTGGATCCAGATTTTTAAAAAATTATATATTTTTTTATTGATTTCAGAGGGGACGGGAGAGGGAGAGAGAGACAGAAACATCAATAATGAGAGAGAATCACTGATCCACTGCCTCCTGCACACCCTCTACTGGGGAGTGAGCCTGCAACCTGGGCATGTGCCCTTGACCTGAGTCGAACCTGGGACCCTTCAGTCTGCAGGCTGATGCTCTGTCCACTGAGCCAAACTGGCTAGGGTGGACCCAGATTTTAATATATGGCCGAGGCCTGGATTTGCTAATAATTTCTGGAGGTAGTTATATTCCCTAATAATTTCCTTGAATCAAATAAATGAAGGTATTGCTCTGAGAGGGGTGCATGGAAGATGGCAATCATTTTTCACACGACTAGACTTTTCATGGGCCACAGGCTGCTGGCTGTGGGACCACCACTGTGTTTTCTGAAGCATGATTCTGCTTCACCGCTAACTCTGCGCTTGTCTCTGTTTGCAGCATCTGGCGAGGCCCCAATGTGAACTGCACAGACAGTTCGGGTTACACTGCTTTACACCATGCGGCCTTAAATGGACATAAGTAAGTGCCACTTATTTGGACTGGAATCCTTGTGTATTTCGTTACATGTGATGGAGTTAATTATGTCTGACGATAGCTGTCTCATGTCGCCATGAGTCCCCTGGGCTTACAGCAGCTTGGAGAGGCATCAGGTAGCAACACCTACACACTGAACTTGGTAGGAATGTTGCTGAGGATGATTATGTGCAGACTGTAAACTTAGAGACCTGCTCCAAACTAGTCAGATGTCACACAGGGAGAATGAAAGAAGTGGCAGGACATGCTAGTCATGTGTAGCTTTGGGGAGGGAATGGGATCAAACCACTTCCACCCTACCTTCTTTGGTGTCTTCACCTAACATGGAATTATTCACTAGGAGCAAAATCTTAATAGATTCTTGCTGTTATGAGCCACGGACACTTATACAAACCACTTCAAAATCCTTCAAACTTAGCTAACGTGACTTTTCTTTGTCATTCATGATGGTCTTTCTGGTTTTAAACATGTGTAACCTATGGAATTATGCTTCAAAGAATGTGATAGTATACAGTATGAAGAACAAAAGAATGTGTAACCATAGCAACCATTTCATTCCCAGTGTTTTAGCTAGGTAACCTCCTGGGTTAGTAACAGAGTGTGAGGTGCTCTCCGAATGATTCGGATGAAAAGTGACACTTTTTCACGTGTCTCTTCCCCCTGTCTGTTTTTCCTTTGTTCTAATAACCCAAGTTGGTCTTCCCAAGTCTGGATAATTTCATTTCACTTTAGTTTTTTTTAAAAAAAATATATGTATATATATATATATATTAATTGATTTCAGAGAGGAAAGAAGAAGCAAAGAGAGAGAGAAATATCCATGATGAGAGAGAATCATTGATTGGCTGCCTCCTGGACACCCCACACTGGAGAGCGAGCTCACAACCCAGGCGTGTGCCCTGACCAGGCCATAGGTCAGCACTCAACCACTGAGCCACGCCAGCCAGGCTCACTTTAGTTTTTTAAAATTAAAATTCTACTTAGTTTTTTGCTTTCCCACCTTTTTTTTAAACTTTGAATTGAGACACAAGGGACTTAGTTCTATTTGATCACATTTTATGGCCTTAAAGTTATCACACAGGAAAGAAACATCATTTTTAAAAATTATTTTTCACTATACCTTTTATTAATTTTAAAAATTATTACATAAGTCTAACATTATTCTCTCTGGAGAGCCACCTGAATTATATAAAATATTATAAACAATGTTTCATCACTTGGATTCTTAGTATCAGTATTGCCAAATTATATATTTTTTCATCTACTCCCTATTTTATATCATCTTATGTCCTCTAACTTAGAAGTGTTTTATTTTGCGAGGTCTTTCTTTCTCAACTATGTTGCTGTCCTTCTATAGAGTGGAATATGTGTTCAGATCCTTTTGATCTGAATCTTTTAAAACTTTTAAAAAGTATATAATGTATTGATTTTTTTTATAGAGAGGAAGAGAAATGATAGAGTTAGAAACATCAATGAGAGAGAGACATCGATCAGCTACCTCCTGCATGCTCCCTACTGGGGATGTGCCCACAACCAAAGTATATGCCCTTCATCAGAATTGAACCTGGGACCTTTCAGTCCGCAGACCAAGGCTGTATCCACTGAGCCAAACCTGTTAGGCCAATCGGAATCTTTTAAAGGAGTTGCTATTTATTTTTCTTTGTGCCATATACAATATAGCTCATTAGGAATGAAGCCAGATTCAATCAGCCCAAAGTACGCAATGCTGATGGTCTCTCTGGCCATCTTAGGTTTGGATTTTGAGAAGTTCCAGTTGGGAACACCAGTTGATAAATAACTGACCTAAGATCTGAGGCCTGACCCTGTGACCTATTCTACTTTTTTTCTTTTATCTCAGCTTGACCCCTACTATAAGTATAAGCACTTCTTAAAAGAATGTTGTCCCCAAATGGATTAGCAGTCACATCCATCCTTGATTTTCAATGTTTAGTAAATGTTAATGATGTATCTATAATGGCCTATGAAATTGTAATCATGAGATATATTGCTTTGTGGTTCAATGCATAATTTTTAGTTTCTGTTGGCAATGTACAAAGTGAAGCTAATTTAAGTGCATTGAATAACATTTATTAAGATCATCATAAAGATATCTTTTAAGGCCTCTAATTGCATATTCTCTGAGAATTAGATATCTTTGCTTATCTGAAAATTTCATTGACCTTTTAAACATTTTCTAGAAAGATTTTACTCAGTGCCATTCTATAGGCATTGAAAAAAAGCAGGAAATTATTAATCCTGTTTCCCCATCTTTGTTGGTTATGTGACCTTGAGCCATTTAATTAACCTCTCTAGGCCTCAGTTTAATATATTGGGTACTAGAGGCCCAGTTGATGAAATTCATACATGGGGTGGGAGGTGTGTCCCTTAGCCCAGCCTGCACCCTCTCCTATCTGGGACCCCTTGAGGTATGTCCAACTGCCCGTTTAGGCCTGATCCTCCATTGCAGGGAAACCTAAGCTTCCTGCTTGCTCCGTGGCCGTAGCCATCTTGGTTGGGTTAATTTGCATGCTTGCCTGCCTGCCTTCCTGATTGTCCCTAACTGCTTCTGCCTGCCAGCCTGATCACCCCCTAACCACTCTCCTGACAGCTTGATTGATGCCTAACTGCTCCCCTGCCAGCCTGTTTTCCCCTACTGCCCTCCCTTGCAGGCCTAGTCCCCCCCAACTGCCCTTCCCTGCAGGCCTGGTCCCCCCCCCAACTGTCCTTCCCTGCAGGCCCAGTCGCCCTCAACTTCCCTGCTCTGCCAGCCTAGTTACCCCTAACTTCCCTTTCCTGTAGGCTTGATCACCCACAATTGCCCTCTCTTGCAGGCCTGCTCCTTCCCAATTGCCTTTCCCTGCTGGCCATCTTGTGATGGCCATCTTGTGTCCACACTGGGGCAGGATCTTTGACCACATGGGGGCAGCCATCTTGTGTGTTGGAGTGATGGTCAATTTGCATATTACTCTTTTATTAGATAGGAGAGAGGCCTGGTGCATGGGTGGGGGCCAGCTGGTTTGCCCTGAAGTGTGTCATGGATCAGGGTGGGGGATTGTCTTGGGGTATGGGGCATCCTGGGTGAGGGCCTGTGGTGGTTTGCAGGCTGGCCACAGACCCTGGTGACCCAAGTGGAGGCTCTGGTATCTGGGATTTATTTATTTTCTACAATTGAAACTTTGTACCTTGAGCAGAGCCAAGCCTCCTGCTTGCTCCCTGGCTGCAGTCATTTCTGTTGGGATTTATTTATCTTCTATAATTGAAGCTTTGTAGAAGAGGCCAAGGCAGGCTAGAGCTGCGGGAGCTCGGCTTTCTCCATCACTGGGGGCAACCTAAGCCTCCTGCTCTCTTCAGCTCTATAATTGAAACTTTGTAGCCTTGAGTGGAGGCCTGGGCTGTCCAGGGTGTGTGGGAAGCTCAGCTTCCTCCATTGCGAGGAAACCCAAGCCTCTATCTCTCTTCGTGGCTGCAGCCATCTTGGTTGGGGTTAATTTTCATACTTGCTCCTGATTGGCTGGTGGGTGTGGCTTAAGGGTATAGCGGAGTGATGATTAATTTGCCTATTACTCTTTTATTAGATAGGATTTTTTCTTGTTTCTTCCAATTGTAACATTTTGTGGTATATTGTTTTGACATTATTTGTGGATCAGTTATGATGCTACAACTCTAAAATTTGGATTTTCATCTAAAGTATAAGATTGCCCTATTTTAAATTATTTAAATTACCCATGAACTTTCAAAATTGGAGGTCATTCATTTCTCCTTACCCTCCTTACTTCTCTCATTTATAGATGGAGAAATGAGGCCATTCTGGATAAGTGACTGAGTGACCACTTAGGTATTAGATATTAAGGTGGGGTTGTGTGTAGAGTCTAAGTGTTGTAGTTTAAAGTATATGATTTTACCAACACTCTACATTATCTCCCTTTTTTGTCTACATGCACATCAGTTTCCTAAACTCTCGCTGGCTTTTCTCTATCCCATGGTGCATTTCTGGGCTGCTCCAATTATCATCAACGAGGGTGTTCACATGGAATGCTAATTTTACTATTGTCTTAAGACATTTGAAGGAGAAAAAAATGTCGTAAGCTATACCTCAGAGCCAGAGAAGAAGGTTTTTCTTTTCTTTGCCTTTGCTGTTCTCACTTAGCATAGGTAATGAACTATTGATTGTGTTGTATTCTTTCCAAGCAAGCCTTAGCAGTCAGCATGGAAACACATCATTTCCACATGGGTTGCTATTATTGTTATGGCCATTAGCTCTAGATTGTTTGCATAAACATTGTGATTTTTAGGCTGAAGTTTATGAAATCATAGAGCTAGAAATAATGTTACAAGGTCCTGTAGTTATTTTATTTTTGCTTTGAATGCAGGCTTTTTTCTATTCCCAACATATAATCTAATGACTTCTTACAGCATATTAAGCCTGTTTCCTCTTATTTTGTATGCTTATTGGTAGCACTTGTTTATCAACAGTAGTTAATCCACAAGTGGAGCAGCATTTTGTACCTGAAGTACATTATCATATAATGGACAATTCATCTCCACTTAGCCAGATTAGGACACAAAAGAAAATATACTCTGTTGATGATTTCTTGGGGTATCTGTAATCAAAGATTAGAAAATTGTTGCTTTCAAATGATAGAAAAATCATGGTCAGTAGAACAAAATCCAGTAGTAACAATTATAGATAAACTAGAGGCCCGGTGCACGAAATTTGAGCATGGGGCAGGGGGGCTGTCCCTCAGCCCAGCCTGCACCATCTCCAATCTGGGACCCCTCGAGGGATGTCCACCTGCCTGGTGGCATCAGACTTAAATGGCAGTCAGACATCTCTCTCACAATTTAGGACTGCTAGCTCCCAACTTCTCAACTGCCTGCCTTCCTGATTGGCCCTAACTGCTTTTGCCTGCCAGCCTGATCACCCCCTAACCACTACCCTGCCAGCCTGATTGATATCTAATTGCTCCCCTGCCAGCCTGTTTGTCTCCAACTTCTCTCCTCTGCTGGCCTGGTCATCCCTAACTGCCCTCCCCTGCAGGCTTGGTCACCCCCAACTGCCCTCCCTTGCAGGCCTGGTCCTCCCACTGTCCTCCCCTGCAGGCCTGGTCCCTCCCAACTGCCTTCCCCTGCTGGCCATCTTGTGTCCACATGGGGGAAGGATCTTTAATCACATGGGGTCAGCCATCTAGTGTGTTGGAGTGATAATCAATCTGCATATTACTCTTTTATTAGATAGGATTATTTCAATAGATAGGCTATAGAAAGGCCTATCTTTTACTCTCTCTCTTTAAATATGAAAAATTCATTGTCTCTCTCTCTCTCATGTATTTCTACTACAAATTTGATTCTTTTAATTTAAGTAGCCACTGTGGAGTGGAAGGCATTTTACTCTATCATTGCATATTCTTCTGACTCATCTAGTAATCAAATCAACATGGGACAAATTATTAACAAGAGAAAACAACCAAATGTATTACACACATATGTATGGGAACCCCATATATGTGAGAGATTCAAAGGTAGAAAGTAAAATCAGGTATATGTGATGTTTGAGCTAAGGATGAGGTAAGGTACCTGCGCCTTCAGAGGAGAGAAAGGTCACTGTTAGGATGAGAAGAAGAGCAGATGTTCAGTAAGTAGAAGTTTGCCTGCCCTATATATAGATAGGTCCTGAGTTATTTCTGGTAATAATTCTTATTACAGGCAAGGTCCCTAATTTAAATTTTTTAAATTTGCCACTTTATTTCCATCAAAGAGAAGTAAAATATTCAAGAAAGTCTTAAATGAACAGAACCTTCATGAATTTAAGAATTTCATTAGTTTTGTTAATATCATATCCATATGAAGATGATTTGCATTTATTTCAAAGTTCTTTTGCCTGCCAATAAGCAAAGGGAGATGGAACAAAATAATTTTTGGTTAGCCCTAGCTGGTGTTTCTCAGTTCGTTGGGCATTGTCCCACGCACCAAAAATTTGCTGGTTCTATTCCTGGTCAGGGTACATGCCCAGGTTGCAGGCTAGATCCCTAGTAGGTGGCATGCAGGAGGCAGCCGATCCATGTTCCGCTCTCATATCGATATTTCTTGCTCTTTGTCCTTCTCTCTTCCTCTCTCTATAAAAGTCAATAAAAAGAATCTTAAAAGAAAAAATCTTTGGTTATGATTTAATTATAGGAAAACTTGCTATTGAGGTAAAAAAAATTGAATTTTGAACCTTCCCAACTAGTTTAATTTTACTCAGACCCTAAACTGAAACTTTAAAAAAATTTCATATTAATTGGCAGTATATTTATACCTATCAGAAAATGATATAGTAGTGAAAATCAACACTTTTAGATATATTAGCCTTAAGCTGCAAAATGTTGCATTGCATTGCTTTAAACTGGATTATTATTACATTTATTTGATATGTTGTTTAGCTCCTTGGGAAATGGGATTATTTTTTCTATGATCCCGTCAATCACATTTACTTTAGAATTTTAAATCATTTCTTATTTATTAGATGTTGCATATGAGAAAGTGCCATTTTATATTGAAGTTAAATAGGAATTACTTTTCTGCTTGCTATTCTATAGACCTGTTCATCAATATAACTTTATATTTCATACTAGGTAACCAAGTATAGTCAACCTATTTGTTTGTTGATACTTCTAGAAGTTATAAGGTACAGCTAGCTTAAAGAGATATAAAGAAAATACTGATTTGATGGGATCCTGGTTTTAACTACTTTTTAAATTTAGGTATTATAGAAAGTACCTGAAATTTTATTTGAATGATCTTTCATGAAAAAGGCCTATGGTACATATTACGTGTGACATACATTGATACATTAACAAAAGATTAATTAAAATTTGTTGACTAATATTTTATGATTCAGTAAGGCACTTATTTGATTAGAGATATAACTTGATATTTCACTAACAAATTTTCACATTAGGAATCTAAGCCGAGCCAGTTCATTAGCTGATATCCCTGAATAAGATGAAAAGATCAACTTAAATAAAAATTAAAAATAAATGTAAATTAAAAATAAACATTTAATAAAGTGAATAAAATGTTAAAAACATACATAAAAACAACAGTATTTAATTAGCTCTTATTGTTCACCAAACGCCATTGCATAAACATGTGTATTACTTTTTTCTGATTTAGATATTGGAAAGTGATGCGGGGTGGAAAGAATTTCTCTTCTTCCCCTGTAGGTAATTTGGCTGGTCTGATAACTAAGTTGATGTAAGAAAGATGAGAAGGCCCTGGACAGTTTTGCTCAGTGGATAGAGCATTGGCCCACAGACTAAAGGTTCAATTCCAGTCAAGGGCACATACCTGGTTGAAGACTTGATCCCTGTCCCTAGTTGGGGCACATGGGGGAGGCAACCAATCGCTGTGACTCTTCTGCATTGATGATTTTTTTCTCTATCTCCCCCTCCTTTGCACTCTCTTTAAGAATCAATGGAAAAATATCATTGGGTGAGGATTAACAGAAAAAAAAAAAGAAAAGAAAAGAAGGAAAGAAAACGTAATAACCTGTATACTTCCTGTATATATGGTAGGGACCTAGGGAAACCGAGTAACTCCTCCAAAAACCACCACCTTAAATACCATTTCTAGCTAAAGACAAAAGATTTTGGGGCAGGGAGTGAGGGAGGAAGCCACTTATGGAAGAAAAAGCACAGTAAACAAGAGTATGGGGTTGTCTGCAGATTTAAGTTACTGCCTTCTCCATTGATAAGAGTTAATAGAGATTGAGTCAGCTTTCTCCTGCTGGTAGACAGAGGGAGATATCCTTACAAATCGAGATTTCCCTGATCAATGTAACCATGTCTTACAACAGATTAACTTCTCAGCTTTCAGAGCTCCCCCATCTTAAAAGTAATCAGTGTAAAATTATCCTTGTGTCAAATAGGCATATTTTGGGGTGGTGTATTCTGCTCTCCTCAAGTTTAGGCCACATTATGGGCAATTTTTCCCCCCAAATAATTTACTCTTATTTTGTATTGTGTCATATTTATTTATTTATTTATTTGGATGTGGGAGAAGGAGAAATTTTTATCTATCTTTATAGGTTCTTTCAGCTGATCTAATCAAATTGACATGAGGCATACTATTAACAAGAAAAAAACAAACAAATCCTATCCAATAAAATAGTAATATGGAGGTGATGGAGGAAGCCAAGCTTCTGCAGCCCTGGCTTGCCTTGGCCTCCACTTAAGGCTACAAAGTTTCAATTATAGAAGATAAATAAATCCCAACAGAAATGGCTGCCACCACAGAGCGAGCAGAAGGTTTGGCTCTGCTCCAGGCTACAAAGTTTCAATTGTAGAAGATAAATACATCCCAGATACCAGGGCCTCCACTTGGGTTGCCGGGGTGTGTGGCTGGCCTGCAAACCACCACAGGCCCCTAGCCCAGGCTGCCCCATGCCCCAAGGAAACCCCCACCCTGATCCATGACACCCTTCAGGTCAAACCAGCTGGCCCCACCCATGCACTAGACATCTATCCTATCTAATAAAAGAGTAATATGCAGGTTGACCATCACTCCAACACACAAGATGGCTGCCCCCATGTGGTCAAAGATCCTGCCCCTATGTGGACACAAGATGGCCATCACAAGATGGCCAGCAGGGAAGGGCAGTTGGGAGGGAGCAGGCCTGCAAGGGAGGGCAATTGTGGGTCATCAGGCCAGCTGGGGAAGGCAGTTGGGAGGGACCAGGCCTGCAAGGGAGGGCAGTTAGGGGCAATCAAGCCTGCAGGGAGGGCAGTTAGGGATGACCAGGCTGGCAGAGGAGGAAAGTTGGGGGCGACTGGGCCTGCAAGGAAGGGCAGTTGGGGGTGAGACCCAGGCCTGCAGTGGAGAGCAGTTGGGGGGTAAATACAACAGCCAGATGTTCAATAAACAGATTCTTAAACCCAATTTTATACCTCAGTACCTTGAATTATTATTCTAAATTGCCAACCAGCATCTAGTATACTTTAATAATGATCTATTTAATAAAATCTGTGTTCAGCATATTTTCTTTTCTGTTGTGTGCTTTTCTTCTTTTTCTTCTTTTTCTTCTTAGGGAAATAGTTCTCAAACTACTTCAATATGAGGCATCAACAAACGTAGCAGACAACAAGGGTTATTTTCCTATTCACCTGGCTGCCTGGAAAGGGGATGAGGAAATTGTGAAGATTCTTATTCATCACGGGCCATCGCATTCCCGAGTCAATGAACAGGTGCACCTGTCAAATGTTTGCTCATGCTATACCTTTTCTAGAGTTTGGAGAAGGCAAAGCCACAAGTGAAAACTTAAATTATTTAAAAATGAGATTAAAAAGTGAATGTGGAAAAATTTGATTACTTCTGTCTTTACCCTGCCAAAGACCTTTTCACTACTGAATTTCCTTAAGGGAAATTTGAAAATTTTCTTTGGCATTTGTGTATAGTACATAGGCACTAATTTGGGCATCTGTTAAGATATTTGTTAATAAGAAAACCCCACTTAAAGGAAGTAGCTGTGATATTTTTGCCTGCCTTATAAAGGCATAGATTTGATAGTTCTTGAATATATAAAGATAGAATGGAATTCACATTTATAAAAATGTGAATTAGAGCTTTTCTCAGTACAATTTAAAATGCTAGTGAAATAATAACTCATTTGTATAGTGGTTTACCATTTACATAGCACTTTTACAATAAGTGCCTTTTGCAAATCAAAATACATTGTATAGAGTTGCCAGTCACAAATTAAGTTAAAAAATTTCTATATATGTAAATGTATATATATGCCTAGAGTAAGTTGAGTAAAACACCAACAGCAGTTGATACCACAGGCGAAGTCATATTTGCAAGTGCATAATATTCATATTACTCAAAACAGACATATTAAAAGAGGAAGGCCATTGTCAGTATTCTTAATAAATAAGACCACAGATTCCAGAAAGCAAAATTAAGTCCCCTAAAACAGTATGATAACAAACATCTTAGCTCTGCATGCCCCCTACTGTTCCCATTTTGTAAAACAATATTTGAAAAACAGCACGCAGTCCAACAATTGAATTTCAACCATGGCATTAAGCTGCAGGTTGGCAGCTGTCCAATATCAATGCAAGTAGGTTACTGTAGGGCAAGCACATCTAATGAAGTATAATTAGCATATTGTTCAAACAGATATGGACTTTGCAGGCCTTTGGATGAAATTCAGACTGAAGAGTAAAAAGTGACACTAGCACTACCTATTAACAGCAAAGGGAAGAAAAAGATTTTTTTCCCCAAAATGCAATCGTAGAAAGAACTAATCAAGAAAAATGTTTTACTAATTGGAAATGTCTTATTAATACTTATCACAGTAAAAATGTCTGTGTTTACAAGTTAAAGATGCAGAATATTTTTTTATGAGAATACACATATACCTGATCTTAAAAAAAGGACAAATATAGCTCAGTGTATCATGCTAAAAGGAAATGTATGAGAATGCTGTTGTTTTTCAGAAAGCCAGAAGTTAAGAGATCATTTGTGGTGTGAGCCATCTGGTGGTTATTCTGAATAACTGTCTGAATGCCCCAAAGCAAAACCTGAAAGAAGATGGAAAAATAATCCAAGATTAAACAAGAGGATATTAGTTTTTACAAACAAAGTATTTTTTAAATAACATGAAAATAAGAAAAAACATACACCTAGAAGTCATTTATATTTGAAACTTGACAATTTTAAGTGGGGCATGATTGCAATGGTATGTTTTAAAGAGAAACACTGGTTTTCTGTGATGTTGAATAGTTCAATTAAAATATATCTAAAAAAAGTGTTTCTTAAGGAGATTCTTTTTCACTTCTGTACTTTGTGTTTTGGCTTCTATTTAGTTCCATATGAGGGCATTCATATGTCTTCTTCCTCTTACTTATATGGAAAATGAAATGAAACTTAATTTGGGAGACCTCTCTGTAAATCTTTCATTATCAAGAATTTACTCATTAGTGGGGGATGCCAGTCAAGATAGCAGAGCAGGTGAATGCTGCGCTCCCCTCCTCCCATGACCACGTCAGATTTACAGCTAATCTACAGCACAGCCAACCCGGCGAACCATCTGAGGACTGCCGAAGAGGAGTCCTGCACGAAGCATAGAAAGAGGAAGCCACGCTGGCCGGTGTGGCTCAGGGGTTGAGCTCTGATCCCTGAACCCGGAGGTCAGGGTTTGACTCCTGGTCAGGGCACGCGCCTGGCGTGCAGGCTCCCTCCCCAACACGGGGAATGCGGTAGGCAGCCGATTGAGGATTCTCTCTCATTATTGGTGTTTCTCTCTCGCTCTCGCTCTCCCTTCCTCTCAGAAATCAGTAAAAAAAAAGAAAGAAAGAAAGAAAGAAAGAAAGAAAAACAATATTTAAATGAAGTCCTGTTGAGACAGCAGCAATGTACTTAAAAAAAAAAAAAGAATCGATGAACTCATTTGTCTTTTGGAAAGCCAGGCTATGGAAAGCGTGTTATGATTGTTATTAATCTCTCTCATTAACAAATATCATGGAGGCGCCGTGTACAGTGCAGATCACACGGCAATGCCGACCATCTGGGCCCAGCAGGGTCGCTGACGAACACGGCTCAGTCATTTATCACTGCTGGAAACGGGCATGCACAATGTAGGGAAAAGTTAGATTTTTTTCCCCGTCGAAGTGACAAAAAACAAATGTGATATTTTTGATGCGATCAATGCTGCATACTTACTTTGACCAGATATGAAATTCTATTAGGAATACTTAGCAAAATAGATAAATCTGGAACATAGTTTCCAAAGCCCCCGAGGTTTGAGATGATGGAGTGGACCTTTTGATGAGGAATTTCTGAAAACGTGTGCTCTCCGCGTTTGTGTTGACAGAACAGTGAGAACGAAACCGCCCTGCACTGTGCCGCTCAGTACGGACACTCGGAGGTCGTGGCCGTTCTCCTGGACGAGCTCACGGACCCCACCATCCGGAACAGCAAGCTGGAAACACCTTTGGACCTGGCGGCGCTGTACGGGCGGCTGAGGGTCGTCAAGATGATCATCAGTGCGCACCCCAACTTAATGAGCTGCAACACCCGCAAGCACACGCCGCTGCACCTCGCCGCACGCAACGGCCACAAAGCCGTCGTTCAGGTGCTGCTGGAGGCAGGAATGGATGTGAGCTGTCAGGTGGGTCTTCCGTGCGCCAGGCTCTAAAAGCGATGCTGCTCTTGTGTTGCTTTGAGGTGCAGATGTTAGAAGTTCTATGTAGAGCCCGGCCTGCGTGGCTCAGGGGTGGAGCATCCACCTGTGAACCAGGAGGTCCCAGTTTGATTCCGGTCAGGACACATACCTGGGTTGCTGGGTGTATCCCCATTAGGGGGCGTGCAGGAGACAGTTGATCAACGGCCGTCATCATCATCTCTCATCATTGATGTTTCTATCTCTCTCTTCCTTTCTGAAAAAAAGTGTGTGTGTGTGTGTGTGTGTGTATATATATATATATATATATATATATATATATATATATATATATTTCTTTTTAAAGAAAAAATATATGCAGAAATTGTACCATTGTTTGATTAGTCAAATTGTCTGCAGGTATTTTTGTGACTACTAAGTTCAAGGCACCCTTCGCACACTTTTGGGAAATATGTAAAGATATAAGGCATGATCTCTAACCTCATTCTAATTTGAGGGCTATATACTTGAAACATTATTCTTAGATGGCAGTTGTGTGTGGTATCCTTAGTAACCGTTTCCTTTATTCTAGTAATTAACACACACTAGGAATCCATCGCAGGTGAACGAATGAATGAATGAAATAAAGTTTACTTGAGCATTTTGAGTATGTACTTTGTGTTTAATGCGTCACTACATTTAGAATCCAATTCCCCACCACTGTCCTGAGGAACTGAGAGCTGTTACGTTCCAGTTAAGATATGAGTGATCAGATTCAAAGATTTAAGCAACTTGCCAAAGGACACATAGCTGACACACCCAGAATGTGAATTTAGACTTGCTGATTAAAGTCCAGGCCTCTTTCCACAACAATGAGCTATATGCACATAACTAATGAAGGAGAGACCATTGCACCCAGCCATCACCCTGCAATGGGGCCGATGGCTGGCTCCGTCCCTGCCACATACCCCCACCCCCTTGGCCCAGGCCTTTGCCCCAGCCAGCTCCAGCCCAGATAGCATGGGCCTCGGCCCCGCCTGCCCTGGCCTAGGCCTTCTCCCTGGCCAGCATGTGCTGGCTGCCTCAACTCCTTGCCCCCATGGCCCTGGCCACCTCGGCCCCGCCTCCCACTCCTGATTGGCTAGTGGGCCTGGCTGGTGGGCCTGGCTGGTGGGCATGGCTTGTGGGTGTAGTGAAGGTATGGTCAATTTGCATATTACTCTTTTATTAGATAGGATTCCAAGTTACAAAAACTTAAAAAATTTTTTTTATTCTTTTCTGACTTTTTTTGGCTCCCAAGTCAGTGGTAGCATTCTTATCTTCTGGTTCCTGTCAGGTTGTGTTCTCCCCTGTGTATTAGTAAGCTATTGCTGCATAACAAACTATGCCCCGAGCTGAATGGCTTCACACTATAACTGTGTACTTAGCTAATAATTCTGTGGTTGGTAGTTTAGTCTGAGCTTATCTGAGTAGTCCTTCCATCTTGGCTGGGTTCTTTCCTTTGTCTGGGGTCAGTTGTAAGTCAGTTAAGTGGCTCTGTGTCAGGGACTGACTGGATGTTGCCTGGGATACTAGGTAAGATTGGAATGTCTTCTTTCCCTCCAAAAATGCTGATATTACAGAGAATATGTATGAGTATATAAAATGACACAATTTTTTAACCTGTAATCATTCTTAATGCAACTGTGTTTCTTTTTCTTATTTTTTTTCCAGACAGAAAAGGGGAGTGCACTTCACGAAGCAGCTTTGTTTGGAAAGGTGGATGTTGTGAGAGTTCTATTAGAAACAGGTAACTGTCACGAGTTCCCATGGAGCTGATTCTACCAAATACAATTTTTATTTCAGGAGTAAAAGAAGACAATTTATTTATTTTTTACATAATCACCCTTCTTATCTTCCCTCCAAATTGCAGGTTTATATTCATGCCATGCAGAATTGAGCCTCAGTGTTTAGATGAAATTGATATATAAATGTGTACCTTTTTTTTTTACTTAGTAGATATTTTAGTAAAAAGCTATTGGAAATTAGAATAATGTACATTTAAATACAGTAAAATGTACTAGAGCAACTTCCCAAAGGAAAAGGAAATCTCCGCCTTCCACAAGAGGAAGGATCCTGTGAAGTTATGACAATTGCTTTGTTTATTAAAGAACAGGATATTTCCCTTACTTTCATATTGTGATTGTGGTAAACAGCAGTTAAGAGTTCTCTGTCCTTGAGGCAAATTTTTCTTATGGTTTTTTCATCAACTGAGTTGCGGTTGTTTGTCAGCCACAGCGATTTAAAGGAGACCTTTTGGAGGGAATGCTTTGAAAGAAAAAGTAGGTTTATTTGTCTTCGTGAGCATATTGTGATTAAAAGGAGATAAAATTGGAACAGAGAGATTATTTTTTTCAGGATCAAAAGGCACGAGTACCAATTCATACTTGGAAATAATTGATGAGTCTTTTGTGTTGCTGGTATATTTTATGATTTTATTTTCCTCTGTAAAGAAAAAAAAATAAAGTGTAAAACATTGGCAGACTATGGCATTTTGATTGTGTTTTTACAAAGTTAAAATTTCATGTATATTGAACTTGACATGTAACACAGTGATATAGTAAATGTGTTGAGGCACATTTAATTAAATGTGTGCTAGTCACACATCCCTGCACAACTGAAAAATAATAAAAACAGTACATACTCTTCCTATGATGAACATTTGAGGCCAGATACTGAAAAGTGGCTCTGTTTGTCTTCAGATGTTTGGAAATTTATAAACTTTTTAAGGGTAGCGAAAGCTATTTGCTACTTCACAATAAGTTCTTCAGTACAATATGTATTTTCAGAACTGAAATAATTCCATCCGTTTTTAATTATGCACTTCAGTAAGTTTGCTTACCATGCAGATGATGAGTGTTGCTAACATTGATTATAATGTATGAAATATTTGACTTCAGTATTTGGACAAGAGTTCTAAATAATCATACTCTTTCAACTTTCATGACCATTCAAGTATTTATGACTGTTGTTATATTACTCACATGATACATTAGTATAATTAAAAAATATTTTTATGACATACAGAGTATATAAATCACATGACCATTATACTTTAGGAATTCACATTCTAAATTATTATTTTCAGCTTTCACCATTTAGTTTATAACTTAAAATAGCTATAATCCTAAAAAGAGTTAATTCATTATCAAGATTATTTCTAATATATTTTTAATTTCTTTATTGATTGAGGTATTACATATGTGTCCTTATTCCCTCATTACCCCCCACCTCCCATTCATGCCCCCACCCCCCTGTTGTCTGTGTCTATTGATTAGGCTTATATGCATGCATATAAGTCCTTTGCTTGATCTCTCCCCTTTATCCCCAGGGTCCCCTACCTTCCCTGAGGTTTGACGTTCTGATTGATGTTTCTCTGTCTCTATTTGTGTTCATCAGTTTATGTTGTTTATTATATTCCATAAATGAGATCATGTGATATTTATCTTTCTCTGCCTGGCTTAGCAGTAGACGCCCACCTTCTGTTTTACTAAAATCTTGCATGTGTAGATATGCACATATAACTTAATTAAAAATGACTTTTTAAATGTGCTTAGTGTGTATATGTTTGAAATTAGAGCAGTTATAAACAGTACCTTCTGGTCACTCCACTATTGTACATCTAGTGGGGTTTTCTTTTTCTTCCAGGAATTGATGCCAACATAAAGGATAGCTTAGGGAGGACTGTCTTAGACATTCTGAAAGAACATCCGTCCCAGAAATCTCTCCAGATTGCAACACTCTTACAAGGTAACAGCACTGAAGGATGGAGGAGTGTGCCTTAAAGTTAAGATTCAATTAAAACCGCCCTAGTTTTCCCTTGGGGTTTGAGGTAATGTTTACCTTTGAATGAACTTTTTCTTTGCTTTTTTTTTTCTAGTAGACTTTTAAACGAAATAAAATTCTTTGTAATGCTTTATTTTGGTTTTTCAACTACTTATTTTAAGAAAAGCTAAGATATTTTTTTTCATGCACTTGATATTAGTCTCTTTTAAACACAGATATTAAATATGCAGTTATGAATTACAAGATCTAAGGTTATACAGTGATGATATTAAGTATTATATTACATTTGAGTAATCCTTGAAGAGTCTTCAGGGATTTCTGTTATTTTGTCTTATTTCTTTAACCTGAGGGTAAGGTGGATGTCATTGCTGTGACGTTCTGAGAGTCTAAGGGACTTGCTCAAACTCTTACATTCTGTTCGGAGTGGTGGAGTTGGTACATAAATGCTGGGTTAACAACAGTAAAATTGTACGTAGATTATTTTCTCCCCAATCCAGTAGTGCCAACAGTTCCATCTTGCCCGCTCTGTTTTTGATAAAGGCCGTTTAAATACTTTCGTAGCCAATTCAGTCATTAGGTATACTGAAGGTTCAACAACTGTTTAGGTACTGCTTTTTGTTTGCAGGATTACATACGTCCCCATTTGATTGAAAACCTTTATGAAAAGTTTAGATTTAGACCAGCCGGTGTGGCTTGGTGGTTGAGCATCAACTCGTGAACGAGGAGGGCACAGGCTAGATCCCCATTGAGGGGCGCGCAGGAGGCAGGGGATCAACGATGCTCTCTCTGAAGTCAATAGAAAACATTAAAAGAATTTAGATTTAAATGCTCTCCCTTTCTGCTTGGTGCTAGGCCTGGCATGTAGCATGTTCCCTTACGAACCCAGAAGTTTGTTCTCTCCATTCCCATCACTACTCAGCTGCAATTAGCCCCTGTAATTGTTACGGATTGGCTGCAAATGTAATTGAGGCGGGAGGTTGGCCGGGTTTCATTTGATTATCAGTTGGGAGGCTGAAAACAGCTTTGTCCTGCAGGGAGATAAGTGAATTACAACCAAGTGAGCAGGAGAAATGTAGGGTCAACGAGGGCCAAAGAGGGGTAAGGAGAACAGATACACGATAGGAGGTCATTGTGCTCTCTTCTCTCCGAATTTCCAAAACCTCTCACGGAAGTTCAGGCCACTACAATTTCCTTGTCAATAAAGAAGTTAATTTTAAGTCAAGTGCTTATAGAGATAAATCAGAGAAGGGTACAAGAGTGGCACTTTATATCAATTCAAATTAAAATCAAGTCGAATCAAAGCTGAAACATAAAAGTAGTATGCAGCATTTTTATAAGTCTTTCTCCTCCAGGTGATTTGTATTTCATGTTGGATTTTTGACTCTGAGATTTAAAAAAACAACAACTGAGACTTGTGCATAGTGTGTTTTTGGAAAAAGCAAAATACATATACACTAAAAAGGGAGCATGACAGAATTACAGACATTTTTTATAAGATGCTGCTTTAGTTCAACTTAAATAAAATGTTATTATAGAGGAATAACTGTTCTTTTAAATGATCATGTTTCATTAGGTATGCCAATTTGTGATAGGGTACATGGGACACCTTTGAATTTTTAAAATTATTAGAAAACTTTAGAATGTGAACACCTTCTATATTCTTTATATTCCTGGATTTCAAGTCACTGGTGCATCTTATTTTTTTTCTTTTCTAGAGAGGAAGGGAGAGGGAGAGAGATAGAAACATCAGTGGTGAGAGAGAATCACTGATCAGCTGCCTTCTGCACTCCCCACACTGGGAATTGAGCCCACAACCCAAGCATGTGCCCTGACAGAGAATTGAACCATGACCTCCTGGTTCATAGGTCAACACTCAACCACCTAGCCACCCTGGCTGGGCTCACTGCTGCATCTTTAATCTTATGAAACAGTCTGTTATAGCAATAAAGCCAAGTGAGAGTAGGTAAAATTACTATTTGTGTCCCCAGGAGAAATTCAGTTTTCACAATTACTGCATGAGTCAAAACTTTTAAGCATGGAAGCTTATAGGTTGCTTTTTCCCCCCTAGTAAAATGTGCCTAGTAGAATTGCCCTTAGGTAAGAACTATTTGGGTGATATGAGGACATGAGTGGCTGGCAGGAGAGCACAGACTTTCTTAACTGGATTTTTTAAAAAGGTTTCTTCTGAATAAAGAAATGCAAGTAAAAGATCCCCATAAGGAGATTTCTATTCATTTACTTCTAACCACTGGGAGCTGCATGCTGGGGGGAGATAGCAGATACATTTTGTTTAGATCACATATTTTCAGCTCACACTGTTGCCATTAAAAAATTGAATTAGCTTTCAACATTTAAAAATCTAAGATTTTAGTTAAAACTCCAGTGTTTTTTTTTTTAATTTTAAAAATGCAGGCTTTCTTTGTCCTTCATTACCTAACTTTGGATGGTGTACTTGTTCTCTAGCTACTCATGGTCTGAATGCTCTCTGTTCTTTCATGACACTGGTGCTGACTGTTTGTGGATATTTCCCCTACATTGAGGTGCTCTTTATGTTCAAAAGTGAGATGTTTTCTTGTTCTATGGCTGTTTGGCTCTGCCACGTAGCTGTATGAATGAGGCCAAGTTAAAGTCCTTTTCCTTAGTTGTCATCTTTAAAACTGACATTGTAGTAGTGCCTGTGTCGTAGTTTTGTGAGGACTGAGTTAATTTACATTAAATACTTAGAACATTGTTGGGTACATAGTAAGCAAAATTTTCATTTTAGCTGCTGTTACTAACTTCATCAAAGTTAGAAAAATGAGAGAAAGACTGATTGTGGGACATTGCTCCAAGAATAATGAGAAAGAACATTATTTCTTTGTAGGAATAAAGTTTAATATCCAATTATGCTTATCTTACTAGGTGACAACACCATTTTATCATAAACTTATCCCACTTCATTCATTACTTGACTGGTTGTTGTATCCAAATGAATTTGACATTCCTGCTTAGGAATCAAGTCTATTCAAAGCATCTTTCAGAGTTTTAAATCTTTTGGTAGAATAAATACATTTAAGAAAACCCAAGAATGTTATTGTGCTTTCAACAGGTGAAGTTATTATTTTTAAATTTATTGTTGTTTTCAGAGAGGGAGAGAGAGGGGGAGAGAGAGAAACATCAGTGATGCTAGAGAATCATTGATTGGCTGCCTTCTGCACGCTCCCTATTGGGGATCAAGCCTACAACCAGAATGTGTTCTTGACCAGAATCGATCCAAGACCTTTCAGTCCAAAGGCTGATGCTCTATCCATTGAGCCAAAGTGACTAGGGCAGGTGAAGTTATTTTTAAGGAAAGAATGGATTAAGTTTAGTTTTCAGAAAATGGGTTCAGAAGTCTCTTCCAAATATCTTTTTTTTTTGTTTTGTTTTCATTAAGAGCTTTAAGTTAATAGCTCACCATGAAGTTCTTTGGTTTTTTTTTTGGCTTTTCTTATAAAAACTTAGGATGTATTTAGGATATGAGGAAAGACATGGAAAATGATCACCAGAGGTAAAGCATAAAGTTTAGTTAAAGGTTTTAAAATAACTGAATTCAAACATGTAATTTTAAAACTTACACACAGAATATTTAGAAGGCACGGGAAGACCAGCAGTCCTTGAAGCACATGTACAAGAGTGTACAACACAGGAAACACACCTTTCGTCTCCTCTCGAGTCTCCGTCCCAAAAGACCAAAAGTGAGTAGCTAATCATAAATCCTTGGAATGATATATTGGAGTTTTAGCTGCAACTTTGTCCTATCTATACAAAATTGCTAAGCCTTGTGAAAATTTCAAGTTTAATAAGCTCTACCTTATCCTCCATATTTTATCCATTTATTGAGCCAGCATTTATTGAGCTCCTACTATTTGTCAGGCCCTACTCATTGCCCTGAGTTACAGAAGTGAGCAAGGTAGAGACCATCCCTGCTGCCATGAAGTTTACATGAGTGGATGTTTCAAAGTAGGTTATTTTTTCCTAAAATTAATTTTTAATGCAGAATAAAAAATACTGATCTCTGGATTGGAACTACTGGATTTTCTTTTAAAATAAATTATCAGTATAAAGTGCCATTCTTAGAATGATTAGAAAAATGAATATTTGCATGCAACCTACATATAGGCATGTTTTGACAGATGCTGCATATTATTTACCTATTTCTTCTGAGTCTTCCCTTAATGTCACATATCATAATTCTAATTTATTAATTACCTGTTTTTAATATGTTCTAATGTTTATTTTTATTAAACCTAGGAAGTAGGCTCCTAGTATAATTTTAAATTTGCTAATGAATTGTTGAATGAATTCTGTCAGTGAAGTATAATTCTGATAAGAGTGTAGGAAATTAAATGATGTAGTAAATGAAGCTTTAGGAATCATAATTCCAGATACATGTACCATGTATATGTGAACCTTCAATACTTATTTTCATTTGGAAAAATAATAATTATAGGCAAAATTGGATTTCTCATTGTCTTTAAATATTCTTGTACTACTTATAGTTTAGTATCTTGTTTTTAGCAGAATAATTTCTGAGTACTTGATCTTGTTTGTCATATTTTGAGTTCTATTACTATAACAAGTCATATTTCTGTTATTTAACATTAAGTTTTATCAGTGGCCATTCTTGAAACTTTGAAAAAATTTACTGTCCCCTTAACAGGTGAAACTGTGACTGGAGAATTATCCAAACTCTTGGATGAAATAAAACTCTGTCAAGAAAAGGATTATTCTTTTGAAGACTTGTGCCACACAATATCAGACCACTACTTAGATAATTTGAGCAAGATTTCAGAGGAAGAACTTGGGAAAAATGGAAGCCAGAGTGTAGTAAGTAAGGGGGGCGGGGCAAGAAGACAATTGGTCTGTCTTCACCAGTGCAGTGTGTACTGACGAGCCATGGGCTTTGTGCATCATCCTATCTGCTGACTCGGCCAGTGTCAAATGTCAGGCTGCCTGTTCCTTTTCCCCTCATGTTCATTGGTGTTTTATTCTCACTGCAGTGGAGGAGAAGGGATGCTTAGATAAATCACTTGTAGTTTGTGATGATCTCGTTCTGTTAGCCGTTCGTACTTTCAGAGTTCCTCTGATTATGTTCTTTTAGTTTTAATGGGTGTGATGATACTGGTTTCCTTTTGTCTTTCTTCCCCATGTTGTCTGTGAACTGAGGCTAACTCCATCTTGAAGAAGAAAGACAGAGCCCTGTGTGTATGGTCACTCCGCATGTCATTGTAGGACAGACATGTTTTTATAATCCCAAGGGCTTTGCCTGTAACCTACAAGTTCAGTATCTGAATCATGAGTTACAGATGCTTGCTTGCTTGGATTTTTGTATTGGCACAATAGCAAGAAAAACTAGAGAATCAAGCAGTTTAAAATTAAGATTTGGATATCTATTTTGTGTCCTAGAGAGGAAGAATTTATGCATTGGAATTAAAGGAAATGTATTGTGATGATACTTTTATAACTTAATTTGTTTTAGAAACATTTTCTTCTGAAGTCAATAGAGTGGATTGTGGTAAAGGGATGCCATAAGATTTATGAAAACAAAAATAAATATCCAAGTATCGTGACTGGTATGAGGCTATTTAGTTAGGCAATGTGAGCTTTGACGCTTTCCCAGGTAGTAGCTGTTAGTCTGGGAGGTCCACAGCTGGTCTGACCACATAGGCCTGCTTTCGTTTTTGTTTGCTGCACTGTCTTTTGTAAACGATCACTCTGTTGGCTCCAATAGAAGGTCTTTATGAATGATGATGATTAATTATATAGTTTATGTGCAGAAGTAAATACTTGACTTTACCAAAAGAAAAGAATTTATATTAATGAAATATTTATGATAGTAACCTTAGTGTCAGGAGAAAATTCCCTGTTTAAAAATACACAGCAATTACATTTCAATACTTCCTTGAAATTGGTTAGAAATGAGACCACATTTTTTTCTGCATAAACAATCCATAGTGTTTAGGTTTTTATAACTGTTCCTAAAGATTTCTATAAATTTGCTGTTTCTGACCTTCTATGTTTAAACCCACAGACTTTTGGAGAGCCCTCATTTTTTAGACCAGTTCATTTATTAAACTTTTCTTATTGTATGTACCATAATAGTAAACAGATTTTGAGCAAACGTCCCAAAAGCATTTATTTATCCTATTTAATAAAGAGGGAATATGCTAATTTACCCCCATGCTGTCACAAAGATGGCAGCACCCACAGCCAATAAGGAGGGAATATGGTAATTGACTGCCCTGCCCTCAAAGATGGCGGCACCCACAGCCACAGATGGCTGTGCTTAGTCCTCTCAGCCCTGTTGGGGCAGCAGGCACAAGGCTGGGCCCGCCTCCAAATGGGCCTGGCTGCTCTGTGGGCCTGCCTTTGGAGTCCCCTAATCCCTTCAGCCCCCCAGCCACCCAAGTCAGGCCGGAGGCACAGGCAAACCTCAGATGGCAGCTGCCCAGCCATCCAGGGAAGCTCAGTTAACCAGGCTGGCTGAGGCTTGCGCTGTGGGCCAGGGCAGCGGAAGAGGCGTGATGGGGCACCGCCTTCTCCACATCACTAGGTTGCCTCCTGCCCCTGAGGGCTCCCAGATTGTGAGAGGAGGCAGGCTGGGCTGAGGGATTCCCCCTCCAGTGAATGAATTTTCATGCACTGGGCCTCTAGTAAATTATATATATCTACTAGTATTTTATGACTATATGATTTAAATGATGAGTAATATACTACAAAAGAAACTCAGGGGAGGAGGATAAACAATAAGTGTCAATAGAGCTCTAATTTTATTCCTTTATTCGGCAGGTAATCTGTGCCCTCTGGGGTCTGTACATTCCCTTTGGAGACCATGCCCATTCAGATTTGTAGCTTTCAGATAGTGATGGAAGGAACATCTGATATTGCTGGGATGACATAATTTGAGGAAATGATGGCCAGTTTTCCCCCTCTGTAAGCCAAAGGCTGTATTGTGATAGTTGCATGATAGAAATTAATGCTCATAAATTGAAATTAAGTTTTTCAAATTCAGGTTCATACTTTCACATAAGGAATCGCTCTTTGTTTCTGTGACAAACCTTTATATTTTGTTCCTAGATAATATTACCATTTTAAATATTAAACTTTACATGAGGCACAAAAGCAGAAGGAACAGATGAGTAAGAGCAAGGAGTTTTGTCTATTTGGAATAATAGAGTTTATAGAGGGGGGAGATGGGGGAAAATGGGGGTAACTATAGAAGGGTAGGTAGAGGTCAGGCTTTGGATGATTTTGAATTTCATGCTGAGAATTTTGGTATTTATTTTGTTAGGGAATGAGGAAAATCTAAAGGATTTTGGGCAGGTAAGACATCAATGGAAGTGGCCTTTCAGAAGATAAATGTGATAGAACTTGTTATTGAATGTTGAAAATGTAATCAAATTATTTTTACCCTTGTCTGCAGCCTGTGTTTTATTTGGGTTCATTTCCTGTTTTGTTGAATATTTGTTTCCATTCATCAAAAATGTTTTTCCAGAGTGTTATGAATTATTCTCTCAAATTATGCATCAATTTATAGATCATCTATATGTCATCTACACGTTGTGAACTATAGAATTTATAATAGCAATAATGAGAAACAGTTCCTAACTTCAAGGAATTAAAAATACTTTTTGCAAGGAGTCTCTAGTCACAGTATGCAGGCAATGCTAACATATAAAACAATAGCTATATAAGAGCTACATTTATTAGGTGCTTGCTGTTTGCTATTCTAATGCTTTCTATGATTTAAGTCACTTTGATCCTCATAGTAGTCCTAATAAGTGAGTTATAGACTTGGGAAATGACTCATCAGGTGTCAGATTCAGGATCCAAACTCAGAGCCAATGGCTTATATTTCTCATAATAAACTATACAGTGGCCAAATGATTTTTTTTAAGAAGGAAGAGATTAGTGACGATTTATTGGCATTCATTGAAGACTTCATGGAGGCAGGGAGAAACTAAACTGGGTCCTGGTGGAAGAGATGTACCATGTACTTGTATTAGGATGAATGAATGAATGAATGAATGGGAGAGGATTCCAGCCTGCAGAGGCAATACAGAGGTGAGACATAGCATCTAATTTAAGGAGAGTGGTTTACCATAAGAGTTGATTTGAGAAAGTAATGGGAAACACATTTGCATGAGTTATATTAATACCTTACACTTAGGGAGCACTTTATTTATGTTAACTGGTTTAATCCTCACAATAATCCTATGAGATAGGTAGACTTATTTCTCCCATTTCACAGATGAGAAAATGAGGCATAGAGAACTTTTATGATTTTCCCAATGGTAAGTACCAGAGCCAGGATTTGAACACAGACAGTCTGGGCTGGAGCCATACCCCTTACCAGACAACATTTTGCTAGGGACAGATAATTATATTTGGAAAGCTAGTCAGAAGTTTAATATTGATGCTGAGGAGAATAAATACCTGAAAAGGAGAGTTCTCTCCTGAAAGTGAGATTTTGGGAAGATGGAAATGGTAACTGAATGTCAGATGTTCTGGGGAGAAGTCAAACAAGAAATGTCCGCAGTGGTTATACAGTAGATTTATTTGTTGAAGCTTCAAGAAATATGGAGGCCCTCAGATAACATGTCAGAACAACTAAAGCAGAATATTTTGGGTGGTTCTAAGCATTGTTCTTTTAAAAAGTTTCTTCTAACGTGCACACTGTTGGTCTAGAGAACTCAAAATCTGCCAGGTCCCTGATGAGGTAATTCAGGCTTGAGGTGCCGAGTTTGAGCTGAGCTCTTGATAACAGCACACAATTATAGACTCTTAGAACTGGACTAAGAATCTAGCCTACTTCTACTCCCTAGGGTAAGAGGTCTAAAAATCTCTTGAATTAGGCACATTTTAAAGTTCTCACCAAGCAAATTCCAATTATCATTCAGTCATAGTCCTAAATTAAAATTATTTCTATTATGTTAGAATGTTAAACGTGGACATTTTTTGTTGGTTTATTACTCACATTACTGGCTGAAGGACAGGCATTTAGGTTCAGCTAAAATTTAATTTTAGATGATATAAAACATACTACTTTTCATTGTAATATGATAAATAAATCCAAAAGTAACTTAGAAGGAATTTAAATGTAAGGAAATGTGTTGTGTAGCATTCATATTATTAATAAATGTATTTATCTATTAATGATGTGGCTTGAATTTTGGGACTATTTTAGCTATTCATAGTTCTGTTTAGCATGTATTGCCTTTTTTCCCCAATAGAGGGCACTCTAATTCAGTAATTTAAAATACAAAATCATCTTATGTAAGAACTTTGTTTTTGAATTGGAAGTTTTTGGTTTTATTAAAATATAAAAGTAGCCTAAAGGTTTAGTTTGAACAGTTTTACTAATATAAGTGAATTAAAAATTAAGTTCTTATTGTGGTTGAATGTATTTGTTAAAAATTTTGCATTTAATTTGAAAACCAGTTCAAGTTATAATTACATTTTCTCCTGCATAAATTTTAATTCAACAGTTAGTGTCTTTTAAAAGCTTTTGTAATGTGCATGTGAAACCATTTTCTAAATTGAATTAAGGCATTATGTAATCTAGAATGTAAATTTCAAAGAAATATAAGTATCTTCACTTTTTTTTTCCAACATACGAAATTTAGGTTTTGGAAAGCATATAAAATAATCTGAAAAAATTTATATTGTCTTCACTTATTTTCCCAACTCATACATTCAGTTTTCCTCTCTATGTGTATAAATGCTGTGCACAACTCTTAAACGTGAACACACCATGACATAGAGAAATTTGACGATAATGTAAAGATCATTAGAGCAGGTTTCAGAATCTAGATTTCAGGAAAACATATTTTTATGATTTAAAATATAAACAATAGTGTGGTGAAAACCTGGACGGGGTAGGTGCCGGATGGAGGGCATCAATGGGAAAAACCCCCACAAAAACGACAGGGACATCTGTAATTCAATAAAGGTAAATTTTAAAAAAGATTTAAAATAGAAAAAGCATTATTGTCTCATTAACCTATGCCTCTAAGAAATAAACAGGAAGCTTCAGGGATGAAATGCATCTAAGACTTGTTTGCAAGTGGTTGTGCAATTGCAGGTTTGGGCAGTTTTACTCAGCACACCTCTTTTCAGTTATTTTACTTTCTTTTTCAATGCAGAAATCTTAAATTACATGTAAACCTTCAGAAGTGTGAGTTCTTTCACTTGAGTATTTCAAGATTTCGTAGTCTCAGTTTTTATACAAAGCTTCGATAAACTGCTTGAGAATACTCTTGGGAGGTGGAGGGTGGGAGTGGGGAGTCTCAGTAGGAAAATATACTTAATTTGGTATCAGAATTCAAGTCTTAAAGATCAGTAGAATCAAATACCTAAAATTCAAATGGTGTTTCTGAAACAAAGTTTACTTTCAAGCCCATTCAACACAATTTCTAGAGCTTAAAATTGAGTGCATCAATTTCAGAATTGTGAGAGACTGCTATAGCTTTCCTATCCAATTCCCATAAGATTCAGAACACTTTGGGAAATGGATTTTCTGTAACATAAGCAGAAGGTTCTTCTTACAGGGTTATAACTGATTCTTGAGGATTTATGAATTTGTTTTTTTAAATAGTGGAGCCAAGTCTTAAGCCATGGTAACTATTGTCTTATTGGAAAGGTAGTGTTTAGAGAATATTCTAACTTCAATAATTCATGTCTTCTATAGCTGCACATATTTTTTGTAAGTGGTGATTCAAGACTGAGGTGTATTAAGCCCAGTTTTGGATTGTCCTGACAGATTTTCCCACAATTTAGAGAATGTGTAGATTCTAATGACCTATGTTAATATTTCAAAACAAATACCTTTAACCCTATATATGTACATGCAAGGAGAAATCCAGAATTTGAATGGTGAAACTCTTGTCTCTTCTCTCACCTGATAAAAACACCTTTTGTATCTGTAGAGATTCTAGGAGGATCCTTGAGGTAAAAAGGAAGTCATTCTTCTGAACTTATAATACAATTGATTTTACTTTCATGACACATCTCTTTGTTCTTCTTTCCCTTGTAGTTATATACATTTTTATATTACTTCTTACAGACTCCTTCATGGTAGAATCTATATTTGCTTGATCTCTGTAATCACATCTGCCTACACAGTGCCTTGCATGTTAGTGGTCTCTCATGGACATTCATTGAATGAATAAATGCATAAAAAGACAAACACTGCATGTAAAGGTGTGTAATAAACCATTGCTGTAAGTACACCATTTTCATGGAAACATACGTTTAATCCTTTGGAGATGCATTACAGAGTATCAGGACAGGTTTTTCTCATCAACCATCTTTCTTAGGGAAGAATTTAGTCTAGCAGTTAAGAGTATGAGATTGGAAATTACACAGGTGGACTTTCAGTAATCACTCAGTGTCTACATGGAAGGGATTTCTCAAGTGAAAGGCTAAATACTCTGTTCTTGGATTGGTCTTAGTAAATAATTTACTTTGTAAAAGACAATCATATATTGTAACCAGGTTTGCCAGATGTTAGGGAGGAATTGAAAACATGGCAAATAACTGAACTTACATGAAAAATACCTCAATAAACTGAGATTCTTGGCCCAAAGCAAAAACACAGAGTTCAGTGGGAGTTATAACAAAACCCTGTATTTGGGTTCCTAAAAATTCAGTGTTATAAATATAAGATGGGAGATATTTAATAGGGGGAGTTGTTCATGCAGAAAGGTCTTCTGCTGAGTGTGGGCATTTTGGACAGGATTAAATCTCAAGGACCTGTTGTCACGGGCCAGATGTGTCTGTGGACATTGTAGATAGGCCCACATGTCCTGCAGTGGTTCACAGAGTTTAATCTATATGTACTTCTTTTCCCTATTGTCTCTACTCTTGAAAACCATTCTTTACAAAACCCCTTTTGATCCTCCTACATTAATATATATATATATATATATATATATATATATATATATATATATATAATATATTTTTATTGATTTTTAGAGAGGGAGAGATAGAAATATTAATGAGGAGAGAGAATCATTGATTGGCTGCCTCCTGCACCCCCACTACTGGGCATTGAACCAGCGATTTGGGCATGTGCCCCTGACTGGGAATCAAATGTGACTCCTGGTTTCAGGTTTATACTCAGCCACTGAGCTACACTGGCCAGGCTGATCTTCCTATTTAAATCCAATGATTGGGATCAAACATTATTATATTTTATTTAAAAATCATTGCATGTTTTCATAGTGTGTTATGTATTATTTTTGCATAAATTTTTGTTTTTGGCTTTATGGTAAGCTCCTTTGTGTCAGGGGACATATTGATCTCTCTGTGTGTGTATCCTTAGAATAGTTCCCTACTTGCAAGTTTAATAAACATTTGTTGAATAGGTATGCTAGGCCATGGACATCAAAAAGTCTGTTTGGTACCTGAATTAAGATGCAGACCTATGGGAAGAGTTCTAAAATGGAGTCATTCTAATCTCAGGAGAACAGGTCAAGTTATATCTTTCTTAGGAAGCAATACAGTTCTTTCATTAACAAGGAAATCTTATATTACAAAAACTATGTTTGATTCCTGATAACGTATATAATGGGAATTTACTGTGAGGATATAGGAACACATGTCTCATGTTATTAATTTTAAAATTCTTCAATATTTTGTGATAAATACTTTTAAAATTTAAGTGTTATTTTTTTAATACAAGTTGAGGTTGGCTATTTTGAACCAGGTTCCCCGCCCCCCAGTTAATCCTAAGAAATGGCCTTAAGCCATAACCCTGCTTTTCCTTGATTATTAGTGATTCTTGGTGATTTTGATGTGTTTCACACTAAAATGCCTCTCAATATTGTGAGCATTCTATAAGTTATCCAAAGGCAGTAAATTCCCTTTCTAAAAGTGTTTAAACTTTTAAGTATTTGAATTATTTTTGAAGTTTGGGAAGTTGTTATTTTATCTACCTTGCAGAAATAATGTCACCAGTTTTTGTTTTGATATTTTCATTCTCTCTGGTCTCTCTAAAATCTCTGATTTGGAAATAATCTTCCTAACAGAAGAGCACAGCTATTGATGATGTCCCTGACAAGCTATACCTTATGCTCAGCAGCTAATTTTAAAAAAATACATTTTTCATGATTTCAGAGAAGAAGGGAAAGGGAGAGAGAGATAGAAACATCAATGATGATAGTCATTGATTGGCTGCCTCCTGCTCGCACCCTATTGGGAATCAAGCCCACATACCAGGCATGTGCCCTGACCAGAAATCGAACCATCACCTCTGATTGATAGGCTGGCCCTCAACCACTGAGCCACAGTGGGTTGGCAAGAGCTAATTATAATGTTTTTTTGAAAATTTAATTATAATTCAACGTTCTTCTCACCTCACTTTCCAGATAATGATGAAGTTAAATTTTGAAAACACTCAGCTGCATGCTACATTTACTTTGTTCATATGCCACAAAACACCTAATTTGTAATTCTATTTCAAGGTGTACATTTGAGAATTCTTGAATCTCTTTTGGAGTAAAGGCCTTGGACAGCCTGCTCTTATAAAAGAATCCCATTTTGCTGCCTAATGCCAACGGGAATCAGTCTAGGGCCTGAGCTTGGAGGAGCATGTAAGTGGCAATAATCACTTATCTCTGAGTTCAGGGAAATGTTTTTCACCTTGAGGAGCAAATTGATTCTAATGGTAACCCAGAAAAAATTACCGAAATCGCTCATGCTTCCAACACATTTCATCACGAGATCATTTGGGACTTGACTAGTGAATATTGGAATTCATTTAGCCTCTAACAGCTGGAGAATTAGGGCTCTCTGTGATACAAAGTCCATAACACTAGATGGAAAAGGTATTATGTAGCTTGCTTCATTTTCAGGCTTAGATTTTTACACTTTTTAAAAATTTGTTTTTATTGATTTAAGAGTGGAAGAGAGAAGGATAGAGAGATAGAAACTTCAATGCTGAGAGAGAATCATTGATTGGCTGCCTCCTGCATGCCCTCCAGTAGGAATGGAGCCCATACCCTGATCAGGAATGTACCCTGGCATGTACCCTGATCAGGAATGTACCCTGATCAGGAATCGAACTGTGATCTTCTGGTTCATAGATTGATACTCAACCATTGAACAACACCGGCCAGGCAATTATCTCTGGTTTTATTTTCACTTTCCTTTGCCAGAATTTTTATTTCAACCATCTATGCTTTTTAAAGCTCAAATATTTTGGCGGCTTACAGTTTCACAACAGTTCCATTTAGTTGCTAGCTGTCAGTCTCTGCTATCAAATAATTAATAACGAGAAACAAAGTCTTAATTTGGAGAAAGAATGAGGTAGTCAAGAATATGAATTTGATGGGGAATGAAAAGCTCTGCAATGGAAAAAGATAATGAACCAGTAAAGTGGAAATAGCTTGCCCCCAAATCAATGAGGAAAGCATTGCCATGGTACATTTTTTACTATAATCATCCATTCTATGTTGCAGAAATGAATCTATTCCAGCCTTGAAGATTTTTTGTAGCTTTATAATCCTATTCTTTCTTAGCTGTGAGCCTCTTTTCTAAATATTTAAAGTGTCTTTATTGTTATAGTCACTATTATCATCTTTACCAACTTACTGATACTCAACCCATTAAAGAATTGCACTATTTTTTTCAAAACTTATCGTTGTAACTCGAAGTGGCATTATAGAGAACAGGAATTTTAAAGTCAAACAGACTTGTTTGGATCCCAGTTCTCCTTAGATAAATACTACCCTGATCTTTATATTTCTCATCTGAAAAATAGAGCGCCTAAAAAGCCTTATCTTCACCTACGGAACCAGACTAATAAACTCCCTAGGTCATGCTTATGCTTCATAATTTGTGCACACTGCACTAGACTATTCTAAAAATGTTCATTTCATAGATAGTCAACTACTCAGATCCATTTTCATTTTGCCCGAACAGAACTATTGAAATATCAGATTCCAGTAATTTGACCCTAATTTGCCTTTGCCTTTCTTTTGTGCTCCCCTGGATGCAAATTTGATGGGTCATTAAGGCAAAATAATTTATCTTTAAGAATTTTTCCCCCTAATTTTTGTGAAAATGCTATTGGAATTTTGCTAGGGATTGTGTTGAATCTATAGATGCATTGAGTAGTATGCAGCTTTTAATAGTATTAGTTCTTACAATCCACAAACACAAATTGTTCCATTTGTTTGTGCCTTCAATATCTTTCACCAAGTCTTGTAGTTTTCACTGTACAGATGTTTCACCTCCTTGGTTAAATTTATTCCTAAGTATATATTTATTTTTTTATGCTATTATGAATACAATTATTATCTTTTTCAGGTACTTCATTGTTAATGTATAAAAACACAACTGATTTATGTATGTTGGTTTTGTATCCTGCAACTTTACTGACTTTGTTGATTAGTTCTAACAGTTTTTTTTGGTGGAGAATTTAGGATTTTCTATATACAGGGGTGCAAACGTAGGTTTACAGTTGTTCATATGGGAAAAGACAAGTTAAATCAGCAGCCATCATTACCTAAGAGATAATTCACAAGTAAAGATAGAATAATAACAATAAGAAGAAAAAAAGGAAACAACATAAAATAATAACAATAGGAAGAAAAAAGGAAACAATTCAAATAAATAGTACAATAATTAATAAGTAGATAATGATGTAGGAATAAACTTTTGCATACTCACAACTGTAAACCCACATGTGCCTCTGCCTGTAGGAGATTGTATCATCTGCAAGCAAAGTCAATTTTACTTCTTGGATGCATTTCTGACTTGGGCGCATTTATTTCTTTCTCCTGCCTAGCTCTTCTGGCTAGGCCTTCCTGTACTATGTTGAATAGACGTGGTGAAGGTGGACATCCTTGTCATATTCGTGTTCTTAGAGGAAAAGTTTTCAACCTTTCACTATTGAATATGATGTCAGCTGTGGGTTTTTCATATGTGACCTTTATTATGTTGAGGTATGTTTCTTCTCTAACCAAGTTGTTGAACATTTTTATCCTGAAGGATGTATTTGGTCAAATGCTTTTTGTGTATCTATTAAAATGATCATGTGCTTTTTATATGACATTGTATATAACGTACCCTTTAGTAATCTTTATACTTGAAATTAAGTGACAATGATGTTAAAGTACAAACAAAGTATAAAGTGGTATTCAAAAGAATATATTATCATTCTTATTTAATTTTCTGTTTTTCAAATTCATAGTTACATTCACTGCTGCTTGTTTCTAAAAACTCTACCTTCTTTAAAATTCTTCCCTCCTATCTTTGCCTATTTCTCATTCTTCATTTAAATAAAACTCTACAAGAATGAAATGTGAACCCAGGAATAATGTTGTACCTGAGTACCTATTACATTCCTAGCATACAATAATGTGCTCAATAAATGTTTGTCACTTAGTCTTTTTAAAATTTTACTTTATTTTAAAATTTTTATTGTTGAGATTATTATGGATGTCCCTCTTTTTTCTCCCCTTTATGCCTCACCATAGGGCTCCCACCCCAGCCCAGGCCTTTGCCACCCTATTATCTATGTCCATAGGTAATCCATATAAGATCTTTGTTTAATCTCTACCCATCCTCCCATCCCCCTTCCTTCTGAGAATCATCAGTCTGTTCCATTTCCATGCCTCTGATTCTATTTTATTCAACACTTTATTCTGTTCTTCAGATTTCTTATTCGTTTATTTTGATTTTCAGATTCAGTTGTTGATAGGTATGTATTTGTTGTTCATATTTTGATATTTTTCTTTTTCTTCTTCTTTCTCTTCTTAAAGAATACCCTTCAATGTTTCATATAATACTGGTTTGGTGGTGATGAACTCCTTTAGCTTTTTCTTGTCTGTGAAGCTTTTTATCTGACCTTCGATTCTAAATGATAGCTTTCCTGGGTAGAGTAATCTTGGTTGTAGGTCCTTGCTATTCATCACTTTGAATATTTCTTGCCACTCCCTTCTGGCCTGCATAGTTTCAGTTGAGAAATCAGCTGACAGTCATATGGGTAGGTAAAAAAGCAGTTTGTAGGTAACTAACTGCTTTTCTCTTGCTGCTTTGAAGATTCTCTCTTTGTCCTTAGCCCCTGGCATTTTAATGATGATGTGTCTTGGTGTGGTCCTCTGTGGGTTCCTCCTGTTTGGGACTCTCTGTGCTTCCTGGACTTGTAAGTCTGTTTCTTATACCAGATAGGGGAAGTTTTCTGTCATTATTTCTTCAACTAAGTTTTCAATATCTTGCTTTCTCTCTTCTTTTGGCACTCCTGCAATTTGGATGTTGGCATGCTTGAAGTTGTCTCAGAGGCTCCTTCTACTGTCTTCATATTTTTGGATTATTTTTTTCTTTTTATTCTTCTGGTTGGGTGTTTTTTTTTTTTTTTGCTTTCTTATATTTCAAATCATTGACTTAATACTCAGAATCCTCTACTTTACTGTTGAATCCCTGTATATTATTATTTATTTCAGTCAGTGTATGCTTAATTTCTTACCAGTCTTTTTCCATTTTTTGGAAGTTTCTAGAAGATTCTTGAGTAATCTTATAACCACAGTTTTGAACTCTATATCCAGTATTTTGTTT
This sequence comes from Antrozous pallidus, assembly GCA_027563665.1. Classification (NCBI taxonomy): domain Eukaryota; kingdom Metazoa; phylum Chordata; class Mammalia; order Chiroptera; family Vespertilionidae; genus Antrozous; species Antrozous pallidus. Next base: position 103,337,169 of record CM050513.1, on the reverse strand, counting down.
TCTTCCATTTCTTTCATTGTGACATGTTCTTTGTCTGCATTTTGGCTGCTTCCCTGTGTTTGCTCCTCTATATTGGATAGAACTGTTATGTCTCCTTGAGTTGGTAGAGTGGCCTTGTGTGTAGGTTTTCTATAGGGCCCAGTGGCTCAGCCTCCCCAGTCACCTGAGCTGGGAGCTCTAGGTGTACCACTTTGTGGGCTATAAGCACAGTATTGTTGTAGTTGAAACTTTATTGCTGTTGGTATCACTGGGAGGAATTGATCTCCAGGCCTATTGGCTGTGAAGACCCACTCTGACTACAGTGGGAGAGTTGCTGTTCAGGTGACTTCCCTGTGAAGCAGGACTTGCTTCAGTGGAGCTTTGGTGCTCACTGAGTCTGCTCCTTGAGTGTGTTGCTTATGGATGTGTAGAGTTGACACTGACTACTGGGTACACTGACACTGACCACTGGGTACACTGGTTCTTGGTTCTCCAGGGAGGTACAAAGTCAGCGACTGCCTGGGGCCACCCAGCAGGAGCTAGAGAGACACCTGCACATTCTTCCTCTTTGTATTGTGTTTGGAAGTACCCAGATGAGGCCCAGCTGTGAAGCAAGGCAGGCTGTCTACCAGTCAGCCCTGTAGCCTGGGAGGTCCCAGCATAGGAACAATGATCCTTTAGGGAATCTCTGTATGGGAGAAAGCCTCCCCTGAATTCCTGCCCCGTTGACAGACAATCCAATTTCTTCTACTGTGTGTCTGTGTTCACTGGGGCTTTGCCCTGGTGCTGGAGCTCAGAGGAAGTGGGACCTGGTATGATCAGTTCATGGTGCTGGCCTTTTAAGAGGAACATCTGAGTCTCCAGCAGCCTTTGTGCCACTCTGTCCCAATCTTCACTGTATTTTACAGCCCACAGTTATGGGGACTTCTTTTCCCAGCTCTGGGACTCTAGTATGAGGCGGGGACCTTGTTCCTTATGGGCAGCCTCCCTAGAGACAGTCTCCCTACCAATTAAAAAAGTGGCACATGTGGGTGCCAGACTACCAGCCCGTTTTGCACCTCAGTATTTCCTACCAGCCTCAGCGTGCTTTCTTCTTTACTTCTCTAGTTGTAGGACTTTTATCCAGTGGTGCTGGATGATGGTTATTCTGTATTTTAGTTGTAATTTTAATGTGGTTGTGGGAGGTGGCGAGTATAGGCATTTACTTACTACAGCATCCTCAAATCTAATTAGTTTTTAAAAATTCAACATTACCATTGTCTTTCTTCTCATTCATCCTATTATATCTAACCAAAAGCTCATTCCATCCCCTCATAGCTATGACACCCCCCTCTCACCTCCAAGTTCTGGGCAACATAAATAGATGAGGTCATTTTACCAGGATAATCTTAAAAGATTGTACTGACTCAGTAGCATTCCTTATGAGAGTTAAGTGAAGTTCTAGATGAGGCCTCAGGAATGGAGACGTTCACAGAGATTGTGTTTCATGTTTATAATTGCTTATTAACTGTCCTAGTGCTATAATTCCCTTTCAAATAGAATGCATAACCAGCATACCACACAAGACAAAAGTGTGTGTGTGTGTGTGTGTGTGTGTGTGTGTGTGTGTGTGTGTGAAAGAGTGGCAGAGACAGATCAGTATTAGCAGTAGGAAGTTGTATATTTGCCCTTTGATTTAAAAGTTCTATAATTTTATCTTATCCTTGGGAACAATTGGCATACCAAAGAGTGTCCCTGCTTTAAATACCTACTTGCAAATAGCAAGTGCTCAATAAGTATTTTTTTGTATGGATGAAAACATGAATTCTACTCATTTCTTTAATAATATTGAACAAGATTCAAATATAAAGTTTTAGAAATTATCTGAATTAAGAATATAAAAGTATATTGGGAAAGAGTACTATAGTAGGAAAATACTATTTACCAATAAGTGAGTGTAAATATTCTGCAAAAATAAAAAATACATTTTAATATTTTATATTCTTGAAAAGCCTCATTATACCTTGTAAAAACTAAAATGAGAGCCTCCCCCTTTTTTACAGGTGATCAATTTTTCTGCATTACTTCAGTTCATCCACTCAGCAAGCATTCATTATACCTATGCTATGCACCAGTACTGTTTTAGGGTAGATAAAACATGAATGAGGCATTTGTCTTGTTCTCAGAAGCTTAGAGCTTGGCAGAGAAAGCAGATGCATTGCTAAATAATAGAAATGCAGAGTGATAAATTAGTTTACCAAACAATCCAGTAAATGTTAGTATGAGGTGCTGTGGAAAAAGAGAAATAATTTAGTATCTGACACATGTTAGCTATTCAATAAAAATATGTTGATCCCTGGCCAGTGTTCTCAGTGATTAGAGCATTGTCCAGGTACCAAAGGGTCTCAGGTTCAATTCCTGGTCAATAGTACATACATGGGTTGTGGGTTTGCTTCTTGTCCCCAGTCTGGGCACATGCAGGAGGTAACCAGTTGTTGTGTCTCTCTCACATTGATTTTTCTCTCTCCCCCTCCCTACCTCCCTTCCACTCTCTCTGAAAAGCAATGGATAAAAATATCCTCACGTGGGGATTAACAAAAAACAAGAAACAAAGTAAGTATTTTGAAAAAAGAGGTAGCTCTGTTTTCATCAGTGAAAATGAAAAGGTGATTCTGTCCCATTTGAATAGAGTACGGGAGGGATATTAAAAAGTGAGATGACACCGACTATTTAATTATGAAATAAGGATGGCATGTCATGACCTGACTGTAGTATAGTTCGGTTTTCACTCTCATTACTTTCCCTACTAACCAGTACTTCTATGAATTTTCCATATTCTTTTTTACCTGTCTTTACATACCTAAAGTTCTCTCTTTCACTTCACATCAACTTTATTATTTTTAATTCTCCTCATCCATTGAAGCTTGACTTAGATGTGACTTCCTTCCAATCTTAGCCCATCCTTGAACCCTTTCCTTGGTCTGAAATAGGTACTGCTCCAGTGCTTCCTCGTGCTCTGTAATAATGCTGATTGTGATTATAGTGAGTAATTATAAATTTTATTGGTTTTTTATTCTTGAAATTACAAGGTTATGAACTCCTCAAGGGCATTATATGTTTATTTAATCTTTATATGAGCAGATTATAATATAATGCCTGTAAATAAAAGGAGATCAATTGCCCAGGATGGTTGGGTCAGTTGCTGGAGTGTTGTCTTGTACACCAAAGATTTTGCATTCCATGCCTGATCAGGGTATGTATGTATGGGAACAACCGACCGATGTTTCTCTTTTTTTTTTCTATTTCTCTTCTCCTTTCTCTTTCTTTAAAATCAATAGTCATATCCTTGGGTGAGAACTAAAAAAAAAAGGGGACCAATATACTGTCATTGATTCAATGAAGAAAAGAATACATGGATGGATGGGTGAATGGATGGATGGATAACTGTTAGGTAGGTGAGAACTAATGCTTGACTGGACATTGAGAAAAACTTTCCTTCAAAATATTGTCAAGTGGTGTGTGCTTCTTTTCCTCATCTGTTTGTTTTGAATGATTTCACCCTTCTGCTTACTTAATGAGAGCTAGTCTGGTGAGACCATTTTTTACTTCTTTTAAAGTTAATCTAAATTTATTTTCTGGTAGTTTTCTATTTTGGTACTTTTTAAATGCTTCTTGGGAATTTGATAAAATTGGTAAGACTGGTTCTTATTTTTAGTTTTAGTAAAAAAGAGTTTACATTATCTTATTTTTAATAAAAAAGACAAATCTTTAGATTAAAGATTTAATTGATCACTAAAGCCATGAATATAATTGATGTCTTAATTAAGTGTTAAAGGAATTTAGGATCTGCTGGGATTAAGCAAAGAATAAACTGTGAAAAATAATTTTATCTGAAATGTAGACTACTTATGAACATTAAGATATTTCTCAATTGAAGTTAAGATATTTGTATTGAGTTTTGGGGATATTAAAATTTTAAATTAGTAGAATAATAAATGAATGTTAATGATTATGTTATTGACATAATAAGCTATATTAATTAAGGCAATGCTAGCTGTTTTAGAAAAAATCAAGACAAATCATATCCTATATAATAAAAGCCAAATATACAAATTGACCCTCACACCCTTACACAAGATGGCCACCACCATGTGGTCAAAGATGGCCACCACAAGATGGCTGGGAGGGGAGGACAGTTGTGGGCAATCAGGCCAACAGGGGAAGGCAGTTAGGGACAACCATGCCTGCAGGGGAGGGCAGTTTTGGGGATGACAAGGTTGGCAGGGGAGGGCAATTGGGGCAACCAGGCTGGCAGGCTAGTGTAGTTGGGGGGATTGGGCTGGCAGGGGAGGGCAGTTGGGGGTGATGAGGCTGGCAGGGGAGGGCAGTTGGGGGCAACCAGGCCAGCAGGGGAGGGCAGTTGAGGTGATTGGGCTGGCAGGGGAGGGCAGTTGGGGGCAATTGGGCCATCAGGGGAGCAGCTAGGTGTTGATCAGGGTGGCAGGGGAGTGGTTAGGTGGTGATCAGGCTGGCGGGCAGAAGTAGTTAGGGGCAATCAGGCATGCAGGCAAGTGGTTGGGAGCCAGCAGTCCTGGATTGTGAGAAGGATGTCCAAGGGGTCTCAGATTGGAGAGGGTGCAGGCTGGGCTGAAAGACACGCCTCCCAGTGCACAAATTTTGTGCACTGGGCCTCTAGTAGTAAATAATATCTCAGATATAATAGAAATTAATTTGTCTCTCCTTACAAGTCTATAACGGTTGTTCCTGATCAGCAGTTGGCTCTCCTCTAAGTAGGAATTCAGGAACTTAGATTCCTTACATCTGGTGGCTCTGCCATCTTAGGCACAGGATCCAAGATCACCTGGCTCATCTGTAAAAGGCGGCAAAGGGTAAAGATGATGGGGGATACAAGTAGGATGTTAGGGGATGAGTCTGAAAACACCAAACATCACTTAAACTCATATTTCAATGACTAATAGTCATATAGTCACATAGCATTTCAATCTACATGGGAAATTAAGAAGTATAGTCTAACTGTGTGCTCAAGAAGTAGAGGAAACAGTTTGGTAATCACCTAACCAGAATTGGCTGCAAAATGTGTTTTATAATTTAAATAGTTTTTCTCTATATACATACTTATTTTTATAGTTCTCATTCATCAAAACTTTTTCTTTAGTTATAGGTAGTTCCACATTTAAGATGCATTTATTAATGAAAGTCTTCCCTGTTAAAATTATGAAATATTTTTCTATAACAAGGTCTTTATGCAAGATAATTTTTTTATTTTTATTTTTTATTGATGTTTTTACAGAGCGGAAGGAAGAGGGATAGAAAGTCAGAAACATTGATGAGAAAGAAACATCGATCAGCTGCCTCTTGCATGCCCCCTACTGGGGATGTGCCTGCAGCCAAGGTACATGTCCTTGCTGGAATCGAACCCGGGACCTTTCAGTCCGCAGTCCAATGCTCTATCCACTGAGTCAAACCGGTTTCGGCTATGCAAGATAATTTTAAGCTTTAATTTCTTCCAAAAGAAAATTATAGTTATCTCTAGTCATTGGCTTATTATATATATGAAAGGTCCTTTATATATTTATGAACACTTACACATAATTTTTGATGCATTTACTTACATGTATCAAGTTATAAATAATTGCTTCATTCACTAATTCACACATTTAAATAAATAAAATCAGCAAGTTTAATATGGTTGAGTGAGAATTCCAGATCTTATTTTCCAAAATGCAAATGGAAATGACTTGTTTCTTTTTTACATTGAGAATCTCCTCATTAAAATTGAAGGTTAATGATTTTTGAGATGTCTGATAAGTCAGTAATTACTTCCAAATATCATAGTTAAAATTTGGATTATATACCTGTGTCTGCGATAGCACACCTGGATATGCTATCTTTGGTTACTTTCCTTATGGTGTACTATATTTGCTTTCATTTGGTTTGTTTTAGATTTGTTTTCATTCTATATACTGATTTCTCCCCAAAGTAACATTTTTCATCTATCTTGATTTAAGATCTTTCAATCTCCAGAAACTCTTTCTGCAACCACAGTTTCTGATAATCACATATACAGCCTTGGGCCTCATTTTGTTTATATTAACTTCCTTAAGGAGAATTAGGTATTGTTACTTTAAAAGTCCTATGATCACACTCTAGCTTCTATGGTGAAGCTTGGTCTACTTTTGTCAAAGACGTGTGTCAAGCAGAACACTGTGCATAGGTTTCCAGTGACAGGGAAGGACTCCATGGAGGATAGCAGAGATAGATCATCACTATGACAACCATCAAGAATAGATGTTTGCCCTAGCCAGTCTTGCTCAGTGGATTGAGCACCAGCCTATGGACTGAAGGGTCTCAGGTTCAGTTCTGGTCAGGAGAACATCTCCTAGGGGCCCCGGGTTCTGGGCTCGATCCCCAATGAAGGGCCTGCAGGCGGCAGCCGATCAATGAATGATTCTCATCATTGATGTTTCTATCTCTCTCTCCCTTCCCTTCCTCTCTGAAATCAATTTAAAAAATATATATTTAAAAAAAAGAATAGATGTCTTAAACACTTCTGCCCAGTCACCCCGAGTAAACAAATGCACAAGGCTGAGATAGGAATTAACACACGTGGGAACATTGGCGGCAGTGTTGAAACTGCTGCAGAAAGACCTACCAGGTGACAACAGAACCAATTACCACTCATGATGAGGTGTGGCTTTTGCATTTAAATACATAGACTGTAGTTGTAGATATGTAATATTTATTTATGTTGGTGAAGTTACTATGGTGTGTTTTTTTTCCAACATATGGCCTATTTGCCAAAATTTGTTAAAAATAACAGTGAGTTAATAGCAAAGAAAAAAATAATAACCTGTTAATTTAATTATAAGAAAATCTTGGCTAAAAGCATTTTATAATTAATAGGGTGTTAATTTTCACATATGGCTCATGGACCGGAAATTTTGTCTGTTAAATCTGAAGTCTGTTAAATTGAGGTCTGCGAAATGAAAGGTTCACTATATAATGGGCTTTTGGCTTTAAGGGACACCCTGTTGCCTGAATTAGTCTGTTCATCGATGTTTTACTCTGCTGAACACAGAGGACCTGAGCCCAGTAAGAAAGGAACCCTGCAGCTATAGGTTCTATGTATGTATGATTTCAGAAGGTAATGAGGTTGTAGAAGGAACACAGGGACATAATGAGAACAGTGAGTAGAGTTTGTGCTGTGTCTTGAGGTTGTAGTTCTTAGTGAAACTTTAAATAATGGTCTTTTTCCCCCTTAAGTTAGAAACTTCTATTGATCAAGTCCAGAGTAGTTTTGCCTCATATCAAAGTATATACTATTTACCAGTAGTGTATGTTGAGAAATCTTACACTAAAGATATCATATTAGGAGAAATTAATTTATTTATATGAATAAACCCTTCACCCCACTCCTTTTCTTCCTTCTTTGTCACCTCCACTGTCTCATTTTACTTTTTCAGATGTTTTAATATTTTCCCAGTATCATCTTTGTCTCATTAGGATTGTTAATGCCATGCCTTTCAGAGTCCACACAATTGAAGCTTGGGAAACTATCAAGATTCATGAAGCTTTTCTAAAACTCATTACTTAGAGATCCCTCAGTGCCCAGACATAGTTCTTTCTAAGACATAGTTCACTGTGGAGAATTTTAGCTGACATTAACAGTGCTTTATTTTCTAACTACAGGTCCAGTGCATGAAAATTTGTGCACTCGGGGTAGGTGTGTCCCTCAGCCTGGCCTGCGCCCTCTTGCAGTCTGGCACTCCTTGGCGGATGTCCACCTCCCGGCTTAGGCCTGGTTCCTGCGGGATCAGGCATAAACTGGCAGTCAGACATCCTGGCAGCCCAGGATCCCTTGGTGGAAATCCGACTGTGGCTTAGGCCTGCTCCCCACACTGCAGCTGGACATCCTTGGTGCTACTGAGGAGAGGCTCCCGCCACTGCCACTGTGCTTGCAGCCATCAGCCCGGCTTCTGGCTGAGCGGAGCTCCCCCTGTGGGAGGGCACTGAGCACCAGGGGGAAGCTCCTGCATTGCGTGTCTGCCCCTTGGTGATTAGTGTGTGTCATAGTGACAAGTCATTTCACCATTAAGGTCAATTTGCATATTATCCTTTTATTATATAGGATGGCTGCCATCTTTGGAAATGGCTACTAAATATGATACCAATTTAGTTTTTGTGGTGTTATTATTTTAACCATTTTTTTAATAGTTGGTGACAAATACTTCAACTGCTGTCAGAGTCTCATGGGGATAGAGAATTGCAAAATCCTAATATATAAAAACTCTGGGTTTGTCACATCCACAACGACCAGAAGGCTAGACCAACCAGAAGTCAGTCCTGTAGTCAGGGCTGGGTTGCTGTGAAGACACAGTACCGACTGCTATGGCTACAGGCACAGTGACCCAGTACTGACTACTGAGGGGGCAAATCAGCCTAGAGAGAGGCCTGAAGACAGAAGCAGGGTCTGATCCATAGCCTCTGTGGTAGCTGTTGATCAGCACTTACCTTTCTCTTTCTTTCTGGGCCTGGTCAGCAGCTGCGCCTCCCTTTCTCTCCAGACCTCCACCGGGGTTGCTGATCAGCCCTGCCTTTCTGATCAGGCCCTATTGATAGGCCCAAAGATGCTGACTGGTATAGAAACTGACCAATCAGAACCAAATCTGGGTGAACTGTGAGGAGCCACTGGCTACTTAGGAGGCGGAGCTTTTGATACTTACTGGCATAGAAACTGACCAATTAGAACCAAGTTGGCTGGAAGAGCAGGGGAGTTGGGAGTGAGATCAGGCCTGCAGGGAGAGCAGTTGGGGGCAAGATTAGGCTGGGGGGAGAGCACTTGGGAGAACCAGGCTGGCAGGAGGGCCATCAGGCCAACAGGGGGGAAGGAGGGCAGTTGGGGTCAAGATCAGGCTAGCAGGGCAGGGCAATTGGAGGTGAGATCAGGCTGGCGGGGGCGGGGCAGTTGGTGGTGAGGTCAGGCAGGCAGGGGAGGGCAGTTGGGCTGGCAGGGGAGCAGTTTGACATCAATTAGGATGGCAGGGTAGTGGATAGGGGTGATCAGGCTGGCAGGCAGAAGCAGTTAGGGGACAATCAAGCAGGCAGGCAGGCGAGCAGTTAGGAGCCAGCAGTCCCTGATTGTGAGAGGGATGTCTGATTGCTGGTTTAGAGATCGGGCCTAAACCAGCAGTCAAACATCCTGCAAGGAGTCCCAGATTGGAGAGGGTGCAGGCCAGACTGAGGGACAGCCCCCTTCCCCCAGTGCACGAATTTCATGAACTGGGCCTCTAGTAAGTTATATAAATCTTTAAAATTACTTAGCACAAATGTACAGTTACAGTCACATACAGTTTCCCATTTGTACCAGAATAAGATTTACTTTATTAATCCTCTTTTCCTCTTTATCAAATAAAAGGTTAAAGTTGTGTTTTGAATTATATTCTGAGACAAAAGATCACTTGCCTTTCCAAAAGTGATTTTAGAAGTAGACTTATAAAAATATATTCATAATGAAGATACTTAGAAATCACTTTATAAAGAACTAGAGGCCTGGTGCACAAAATTTGTGCACAGGGGTGTGTGTGTCTCTCAGCTCAGCTTGTACCCTTTCCAATCTGGGATCCCTTTCAAAATCAAGAGCTGCTGGCTCCCAACCACTTGCTTGCCTGCCTGCCTGATTGCCCATAACCACTTCTGCCTGCCAGCCTGGTCACCCCCTAACCATTTCCTTGCCAGCCTGATCACACCTAACTGCTCCCCTGCCGGCCCAATTGTTCCTAACTGCCTTCCCCTGCCAGCCTGGTTGCCCCTTACTGTCCTCCCCTGCAGGCCTGGTCACCCCAACTGCCCTCCCCTGTTGTCCAGGTAACCCCTAAATGCTCTCCCCTGCCAGTCTGGTTGCTTCTAATTGTCCTTCCCTGCTGGCCTGGTCACCCCAACTGCCCTCCCATGCCAGCCTGGTTGCCCTTAACTGCTCTCCTCTGCTGGCCTGGTTCCCTCCAACTGCCCTCCCCTGCAGGTCTTGCTTCCCCCAACTGCCCTCCCTTAAAAGCCTGGTGGCCCCAACTTCCCTCCACTGTTGGCCCAGTTCTCCCCAATTGCCCTCTTCTGGAGGTCTGGTTTCCCCCAACTGCCTTCACTGCTGGCCCAGTCACTCCCAACTGCCCTCACCTGGTGGCCTGGTCACTTCCACCTACCCTCCCCTGCAGGCCTGGTCACCCCCAACTGCCCTCTCCTGCATGCTATGTCACCCCTAACTGCCCTCCCCTGCAGGCCTGGTTGCCCCCAACTGTCCTCCCCTGCAGGCCTGGTTACCCCTAACTGTCCTCCCCTGCTGGCCTGGTTGTCCCCAACTGTCCTCCCCTACAGGCCTGGTCCCCTCACCCCAACTGCCTTTCCATGGAGGCCCTGTCTTCCCCTACTGCCCTCCCCTGCTGGCCCGGTCGCCCCTAACTGCCCTTCTCTGCAGGCCTGATTGCCCCCAACTATCCTCCCCTGCAGGCCTGGTCCCCCCACCCCAACTGCCTTCCCCTGCAGACCCTGTCTTCCCCTACTGCCCTCCCCTGCCGGCCTGGTTGCCCCTAACTGCTCTCCTCTGCTGACCTGGTTCCCCCCAACTACCCTCCCCTGTAGGCCTGGACTCCCAAGCTGCCTTCTCCTAAAAGCCTCGTCCCCCTCAAACTGCCCTCCCTTGCAGGCCTGGTTCACCCCCCTCTCCTCCAACTGTCCTCCCCTGCAGGCCTGGTTTCCCCTCAACTGCCCTCTTCTGCTAGCCCAGTCACCCCTAACTGCCCTTCTCTGCAGGCCTGATTGCCCCCAATTGCCCTTCCTTGCTGGCCTGGTCCCTCCCCACTGCCCTTCCCTGCTGGCCTGATTGCCCACAACTGCTCTCCCTTCTGGCCATCTTGTGGTGGCCATCTTGTGTCCACATGGGGGCAGCCATCTTTGACCACATGGGGTGGCCATCTTGTGTGTTGAAGTGACGGTCAATTTGCATATTACTCTTTTATTAGATAGGATGAGTTGCTAAATTAGGTCAGTGGTAAATTGCATAAATGTTATAATTAAGGAAACAGTATCCATACGGACTCAGAGGTCTTTTCTTCTAGTCTATTATTTTAAGTGTACCTCTATATTTCATTATAATTTTGACCAAAGTCTTTTCCCATATCTTTAGGCTTATAGTCAGTTCATTTTCTAGAGAGACTCTGATAATCATCACTTATTATAATTAAGTACCTGCTTAGAGGAGGATGCTTAAGTCAGATACTATCTGAATAATTGAGGCAGCATTTCTACCAGTGAGGCTGTAAATTAGGGGGAGCACTTAGAGGATGTTGACATAGTCTCATGAGGTCAAAGATTTGTTACCAAGGCTTGGCCAGTTCAGGCCAAGGAAGACATTCTTTCATACAGTTTCATTGTGATGATTAAATGGGTAGTATATGTAAAGTTTCTAGCTCAGTGCTTATTGTAAATTTTTCACAAATGTTAGTCAACTATTGTCATAGTGATGTTCTGTAACAAACCTCCTCCAAGCTCATCCTCATACCAAGGCAAACTGAATTTTTTCTTAAGAGGCTCTGATTTAAGATGTGGTTCTGTTCCAGGTTTTGAGGCAAGTTCAGATTTATTCCTCATGCCTCATTCTGAAGCCCAATTGAAAGGGGTATTTGGGTTATATTCATATGTTGATGTATGAGTTCAAGACCAATCCAAACTCTGCAGGCACATTTAAACTATGCAAACATCCTGCTTTATATTCCAGGGTCCAAATGAAATCTGTGGCCAGGAATAAAGGTATGCAGGGGGGGGGGGGGGGGGAGGAATTATACTCTATAACTCATGGAGGAGAGGAAGTAAGTGAATATCTGCTAATTAAAACTCAGCTTTGTTAGTTATGACATCTCAATACTTTTTCTTGTAATTAAGAAGGAAAAAACACCTAGCTGAAATAATCTGATTATTTTTAAACCTTATTTTCACAAATCTTGCTTAAGAGAAATGTTGTTTTATAATAGAAGAAAATGAATGACTGATGAATTATGTTATTTTCTAACATAATTTCAGAATTTCTAGTATGTTAGCTTATTCATTGTATGGGGACTGAGCATCTCAATCTTGCCGATATTTTCCTTCTAATGAGCTATTTAACCATTTCTTTCTATTGCTCTTTAAAAAAATCTTTATTGAGATGTAGTTTACATACCATAAAATTCATCCACTTTAAGGATATAGTTAGATGAGTTTGACAGGTAAATAGTAATGTAACCAGAAATGCAATAATGATATAGAATGTTTCTTTCATCCTACCAAAGATCCTTTACTCCCTTTTGTAGCCAAAACAGTCCCACCCATTTTCCTTTCTATCACTATAACATTGTCTTTTATAGAATTTCATATAAATAGAATTGTACACTCCTTTGTGTCTGGCTTCTTTCACTTATATATTTATTCATTTTTATTGCTGAGTAGTATTCCATTGTATATATATACCACATATGTTTATCCATTCACCTGTTGGTGAACATTTGACTATCACAGCTATAATAAATAAAGCTATGAACAGTTGCATGCAAGTCTTCTATTTATTTCTCTTGTAGGAGTGGTAAACATGTAAGAGTTGGATTATTGCATCAGATGTTACATATTTTAACTTTTAAATAACTTTTCAAACTGCTTTCCAAAATAGTTTTGACTTATTAACTTCCTACCAGTAATGTATAAATAGTCCAGGTGCTCCCTGTTTTTCCCTGAATAATATCACCAATATTTTTACTTGTAGTCATTCTAATTAGTGTATAGAGGTATCTCATTGGGATTTTAATTTGCATTTTCTGAAGACAATTGATATTTAAGCATCGATATTTAAGTATCACTTCATTTTTGTACTTTCCATTTACATATCTTCATTGTTGAAATATCTGTTCAAAGTTTGGCCCATTTAACTTATTTATGTTTTTTATATTGAGTTAAAATAGTTCTTTATATATTGTGAAAACAAGTTTTTATCAGATTTATGATTTACTAAGTTATTTCCACAGTGTTTAGTTTGCCTTTTCTTTTTTTCTAAAAGCATCTTTTAAAGGACAAACTTTAATAAATTTTGATGAAGGTCAATTTAACAACTTTTTGGTGTATGATTCATACTTTTTTTGTCATAGTCAAGAAATCTTTGCTTATCCCAAAGTCACTGTCACAAAGAGTTTTTCCTATGTTTTATTCTAGAAGTTCTATAGTTTTATATTTTAAGATACAGTTTATTTAAAATTATTTTGTATATGGAGTGAGGAAGCATTGAGTTTGTCTGGCATCACTTTTTTGATAAAGACTCTAGTTTCTTAATTACCTTGCCACTCAATTAACTTCTGACATGACTGCATGAGAAGCTCAGTGGACCTACTCCAAAACTGGTGGAAATCATTTATTTAAAAAACTATTTAATGTCTCTGTAAATGATCCTAGGTATATACAATAAAGGAAGAAACATTTATTTAAGAAAAAAATCTGTAGTTCTTAGGAACAGTGAGACTCTCTGGTATCTGAACTGAGACCCACTTTCTTTCTCCCCCATCCCAACTTGGCAAGATGGAAACTCAACACTGGTGACACCAAAACCAATGTGCTCCCGCACCCTCCAGAAGGCTATCTTCTGCCAGAGACAGGACATCACCATTTCTCATCCTTCCCCAGCTACTGTTTCTGAGGCTAAATTTGGAGAGTGTGGCCAAGAAGTGTGGCTCTCTTCTTCAACCCAAATCCCACTCATGGGATGAGCTCTCGTCTTGGATATGGCACTACTGTGAATACTGGGGCCCTGCTCACCCTTGCCATGGCCTATAAGGTGATGAGGCTGCTGTCCACCCTATCCTTTCCCTGTCCCCTTAGAGTGATCAGCTCCTACAGGGAGGTGCCAGTAGGACATGTTTCATTGTCTGTATTCCTAGCTTCAGAGGACAGGCTTAGAGATTTTTGCCTGGGAAGAGAAGCATATAATCTGGGGAAAAAAAATAGTTTGGAGGAGTCTTATCATTGTATCCTCCAATTTAGTCTTTTAAACAAGAGCTTTTTCTATAAAAAGTCTTTATAAAACACATACTATTGATTTTTTAAATTTTATCTGTACCTCCATTTTGTATCTTACATTGAGGAAATCAATGGATACTTTTCAAGTAAAGATAAGAATAACTTTAGCACACTACATTCCAGTTTTTAAGATTATTTCATTATAATGATGTTAGCTTTTTTCTTGGCTTTATTATAGATACAACTTTATCAAGACCTGAGAAACTAGCATAAGGAAGCCGTATATTCCGTTGACCTTGTCATTGGTTGTGGGACTTGAAGGAGAGGGACGTTGTTGATGTGTGGATTTTTCAGCCTGGGAGGTTTGAGCAGTGGTAATTTTATTCAAAGAGGAGTTGGGAGGGTATAAAGATAGTGATTAACATAAAGCAAACTGAATTATAATTAAAGGACACAAGAGAAAGATGGTGATTAATCAGTAAATCTCAAATGTATGGGCTTTTGTTGATTCTGATGCACACCTGAGGGATACAGACACGAGTGACATTTCTCTCAGATTACTTTAGGTCTTCATGGGTCTGACGGTGCACATGCAAATAAAGTGAAATACAAAAGAGACTTGGGAGGCAATTCTTCCTCACATTGTGTTTTCAGCTCTATTGAGATATTGACTGAAAGGGCCAGAGTTGTATTCTTCCTTATGACTATGCAGAATTGGGGCATTAAAAAGGAAGAAATATTGGTTCCGAGTTCTTGTTTTCATGACATGCTTTACCTAATCCATTCATAATAAAACACACACACACACACACACACACACACACACACGTCCCTGCACTTGAGAAATCAAGGCTTGACCTGGATTTCCCCCGAGTTTGTCTCTTCTACCCAATGAAGTTTAGGTTAGTCAAGCAGGATAAAAATTCAGTCACTTCTTTAATTGTTTCTGGAGGGATTGTCCCTAAAGCTTTGTTTGCACCAAGAAATTTATTATCTATAGATTGGTGGTTTTAATCTTCATTTTTTCTTCCAGTAAATGAGTTGCAAATGTCCCATTAAAGAGTGCTGGTCTAAAGTCAAAAGGCAGTCTGATCAACTGGCAATTATGGTGAGGCCTTGTCTTCTTTAGGGTGCAATGTCAGCATCATTAGTAAAATGCTCTCTTATTGTGGTAATGATTCAGATTCCTATTGGATCAAGATTTTAGCAGTCATCTCTTTAGCAGTCCAATCTAGAATATTAGATCTCATTAAATCAGCTTTAGAAAGTAGATACTAAAATAGGGAAAAATGCACAAACCCCACGATGGAACATCCATGCAGTTAATCTTAGTTCAATTAGAAGTCTAAGGCTGCATCTGAGAAGAAGTGAGAAATGAGGCTTGTTTGTAAGGACCATTTTATGGGGAGGGTCAGAACAGTGAAACTGGAACCCGGAGTGGGAAACACATTTTAGAGTTGTATATTGCAATGTCGTCAGCACATGGATATACAGTCATGAGCTACTGCTACTGTCAAATTATGGAGTGTGTGATAATATTTCTGAAGTTCTCCTTCTCATCCTTTTTTGGGGGTAGTGGAGCTCATTTAAAAGAACCATTATTGCTTTTTTTTTTTTGACTTCTCTGTATGTTAAAGTATGTGGGAAAAGCCCAATATGGATTTTTAGATTTCAACAAATCCAGCTTGAAACCTTGAGAAAGTTACCTTATTATTTCTGGGTATTATTTCTCTTCTTTGAATACCTATATCATCTGGTATTGTGGGCCTTAACTGATTTAGCATTAAAATTTGTAAAGCCTTTAGCTTTGTGCCCGAGACCTAGTGGCCAGGTAATAAAAGTTGGTTCCTTCCCCTCTCCATGTCCTACACAACTTTACATATACTTACATCCTTAGGTATCAGAACAACTGCTTCAAAATCTGTATTTTGGATTAAAATTGCCTGATGCTTTTCAGCACCAACAGTGGTTATTATAGTGTGAATCATTCCAGGCATATAGCCTGCAAGTATCATTGGAATCCTTCAGGGATTCACCTCTAAGATAACACTCACCCATTACATTTGTTCTTGTTTAGTTCTCCACACTGAGCTTGCCAAGAAAAATGAGTCATAAAAATTTCGGACCAATTTATTAAAGCGTTTGGGAGCCTACATAATATTGACTCACAACTTCCAATCAGTTTTCCTTTATTGTATTTTGTATATGAGTAATGAGTCACTTTATCATAGACAAGTAACTTCAGATTCAAACATTTATGAGACCAGAACCTCTGGTGGTCTGAATAGTGGCTCTCAAAAGTACCCCGCTTCTAATTCCTAGGATCTGTGAATGTTCCTTTATATGGCAAAAGGGGTTTGAAGGTGTGATTTAAATTAAGGGTATTAATAAGTGCAATTATGCTGGATTTTTCTGGCTAGCCCTACGTGTAGTCACAACTGTCTTTATAAGACAGAGGCAGAGGGAGAGCAGACCACAGAAGGTAGAACTCTGTGATGGTGGAAGAAGATGAAGGAAGGAAACATGAGCCATGGACAAATTCTCCCCTGAGTCTCTAGGGCAGTGGTTCTCAATCTTTCTAATGCCACAACCCTTTAATACAGTTCCTCATGTTGTGGTGACCCTCAACAATAAAATTATTTTTGTCGCTACTTCATAACTGTCATTTTGCTACTGTTATGAATCGTAATGTAAATATCTGTGTTTTCTGATGGTCTTAGGTGCCACTGCTTAGAGCAACAAAAATAATGTTGTGGTTGGAGGTCACCACAACATGAGGAACTGTAATAAAGGGTCGAGCATTAGAACGGTTGAGAAGCACCGCTCTAGCGGAGGCAGCCCTGCCCCCCCCTGATGTTAGCCCAGTGAAATCCTTTTCAGATTTCTGGCCTACAGAACTATAAGAAGAATAAATTTTCTGTTTTAAGCTACCAAGTTTGTGGTAATTGATTACAGCAGCAAAGTAAAATAATGCAGGATCTAAAAAGTACCTGTTGAGAATAATGCAAAATAATTTATTGTCACCCTCACTACAGAGCTTGATAAGAACAATATGTTTACCTACTTGCTCTTCATGCTTCACGACATGAAGTCATCTAAGAGAGACATCCGCACGGATGTAGTCTGTCGTTTCGAACCCCTTGTCACCGACTTGATTATGAAACCATCTCGATAGCAAGGCTGCTGCTGTCGCATTTCAGGTTTCCCTGACGAGTCTCACTCAATTGAATCTGGCTCGCAAGCCTCAGGATGGAGACAGCCTGTGCGACTGTGACAGCTGCCAGAACCCGGGTGCTGACGCACCCGACCCCCACGTTAACCTGCGCGTCCCTGCAGGAGTTTTGACAAGTGACAATCTGTCGTAATTGCCCATGCAGCTCACTGTTCCTCGGGCGAGTGATTCACAGCTGTATATGGATTCTCTTCGGAACATTTCCCCACTTACACACGTACTTTCTGAGTCAGTGTGCTAAAGGACATTGAAACAGCAGGTAACTACAGTTTTTCCCTAACCGTGTGGCTGCGATAACGCTAAAGCGAGGAGGTCTAGGGAGAGCTAGTAGGTGGAGGCAAATGGCCCCTGCTGCCCACCTGGTTGGCACAGCATTTTCTCCTGCTTCTGTAGTTCTGCTTCCCTGCTGCCATTTCTTTCTGGGCAATAATGTGCACTTGGCAATAAGCTGCACCATTTGCCACCCACACATCCCTTTTTATTCTAGAGTAAAAGCAAAGGAAATTTCATTTCCATTTACCCAGAGACCAGAGCTTGATAAATATTCAGTGTGTTGGAATTATAGTGTATAGTTTTGGGGAACTAAAAAACTTGATTTCTTTAAATGTTAAATTTTTAAATTTAAACTTTTAAAAATTGATTTTAGAGTAAGGGAGAGGAGAGAGAGAGAGAGAGAGAGAGAGAGAGAGAGAGAGAGAGAGAGAGAGAGAGAGAAACTATCCTTAGTATGTGCCCTGACCAGGAATCAAACCCACCACGTGTTTGTGTACAGGATGACACACCAGGGCACATTTTATTAAGTTGAAGATCTCTATTGGTGTGTCACCTCTTAGGGCTTTTTCCTCTAAAATCTTGAAATGACTATTACTTTACCTTTTGGGTGACATTTGACTGACACTGCTTAATATAGTAATTTGTTTCAGTTCTTTAGTATTTGGGAGATAATTTTATGACTTCGGATGACTAGATCATGTGACCCCAGTGCAGTCAGCTGGGGTGGCCCCGCTGCTCCTCACTGCCACGGCGTGAGCCCCTGAGACCGGATGGTGCAGGCGGCGGAGGTTGGGCCTGCACAGTCAGGTTCCATACCTCCGTGCTGAGCAGACCTCAGCAATCTCTCTTCTAACGTGACACGCTGATGAGGCGCTGCAGGCAGTCTCTTCATGTTAGGTCCCTGACTAATCTACCGTTGGCAATGTTACCACCAGCTAAGTGGTATCACAGTTCTCATGTTTCAGGAACCCAATTGGAGAGTCTCTCACAGGCTATCATGGAGGTCCAGCCGGGGCAAGTATCTCCTCTGTGGACCAGCTGGGAAGGGTCCACTTACACGCTCACCTGCTTGTTGGCACGATTCAGTTTCTGTGGTTTGTCAGCTGAGGTTTGTCTGACAAACTCAGGCTGCCCTCTATTCTTGACTGAAGGGCTCAGTTTATGGCAATGTCTGAAATGCAATAATGATGTTAACCATGCCTGATATATCCTAGGGATTCAATACATATTTGAGCAATAAACTTATGTTATCCTTGCAAGTCTGTTGATACATCAAGAGCTTTTCCTGACACTATTTTATTTCTTCCTTGTAACAGCTCTGTGAGGAGGTAAAACAGGCATTTCTATGTTAGAGAGGTAAACAATCATGGTGACAAAACTAGTACGTCTTACGTAAAGCTGAGATCCAAATGTAGGGCCCTTTCTACCATAATTTTCTGCTTGGATTCTTTGGAGGTGTGACGGGCTGACATGAATTTCCAGTGGACCTGAGGTAGGCTGGGCTTCTCACGCCCTTTCTGCCACAGCAGCCATAGAGTACTTTTGTCTTTTAGTTTTAGTTGAAATGATGTTTCAAAAGGTATAATTTAAAGTGTCAGATATCTCTATAAAATTTATAATTATTAAAAACAACAGTCTCCTGTGCATCTTCCTCTCATCTCCCTGTCCTTTTACCTGATTTATCTCAGTATTTATCTCTAAGTATTTGTTTTGTTATTTTTCAGTTTTAGGTATTATCTATTGCCCTCCCACTATAGATTAATCTACCTCCCTACGCACCACACAGGCACACATATGTGTGTACATGTGACCAGTGTTCATTGCATAATTTCATTTCGATCACTTTTCCTCCATTTATTATGTTTGTTGACAACATAATAAAGTTTACTGATCCATACACTACACTGATTGCTTTTTGTTTATAATGTTTTTGTTTTCTCCAGAGTTAATAATTGTCTTTATTTTTTCATTATGTTAAGTTTTACATGCATATACATATAGTCAATATGATTCTGAGCTCATATTGTTTCCAGATATTCTCATCCATCAGGAATTCTGTACATTGGTAATCTTTGAAGAATGTCACCTAAGTCTTTCTATTTGCTCAGAGCTGGGCTGGTTACCTCCACTCCTACACAGTTATCAGACTTAGAGCTCTCTTCAACATCACCTGGAGATTCCTGTTGCCTCGCTCCGATGTTGGATCCCACTATATCTTGTGTCTCTTCTTACTTTGAGGGAGCTCATTTTACAGTAATTTCCTGAAAATACCTCTGTTCTGTCCTAACCCCTGATTGATAGTTAGACTGGGTGTATAACTTTAGAGTTGGAAATAAGTTTCCTTGAGAAATTTAAGTGACTACCATACTGTCTTCTCGATGATATTCTTGTCACTGTGAGCTTTGCTGTAGGTTGGCCCAATGGAGCTGTTTTGTTGGGGAAACTTTGATGTCAGTATCATTAGATGTTTGCTCTTGAGTTAGACATATATCCTAGAATTACTCTTTCAAGAATCTAATGGGGATTTATTGAGGCCAATTAGGGAAAGGGGGCTCGGGGATGTCAGGATTCAGTGTGCCTCAACTACCCTGTCGTCAGTATGTTACCTTACCCTAAACTTTGACAGTTATTTCACTCTTTCCGGAGAATGAACTTTTAGTCTTTGGAAAGATTGAAGGAGAAATAATCATCAGGCAATGAAAGAGTGGGAAAATATATGGAAATTAATTGCTGTTTAAATACCCTTTCAAATAATTCTTCAGTTCTTTGCCCTTCACTTTTGTTTTTAGATATATCTTCTAGAAATGTCTGTATGAAATTTGTGGGACTTTTGTGCTATCATCAGGTTGATTTTTAGTTTTTCCCATAGCCTCCTTTGAATATTTCTAATATCAGCTTAGTCATTTGTCATGTATCTATAGCTTTCAGAAAGTCATTACTTCAGATCCCTCTCATCCTGCTTGTCTTTATGTGTTTGCAACTTTACAAATAAATTTCTATTTTAATGGCATTTGGGGAGTCCAGGAAGGTAGGTGTGTGTGTGTGTGTGTGTGTGTGTGTGTGTGTGTGTGTGTGTTCAATATGCCCTTTTTTCCCTCCTATCAAGTCCTGGAGGCATCCTCTAATTTGAAGGGCTATCAGACATGTATTATGCTTCTAGGGATTTAACTAGAGAACCACCAACGGCTTCTTAGCTTCCAGTTTGTTGCCCTGGCTTAAGAACGCCAGTATTAAGCTGGAGAACCTAATTTCCTTATGAGAGGAGGCAAAATTGAGACCCAATTAAGTTTTATTTAGAAATTGGCACAGTTTCCATTGGAAAAATGTATGCGTACATGTACTTAATATTTATATTTACATATTATATATTTGTATCCGTTGTATGCACAGTAACAGGGAAATGAGTTTAGCAATGTTGGAATGTCTTGTCTTGGGTTAGTTGTCCCTGGGAATACTCATTTCAATCTATTTTTTAATCTAAACAATAATCTAAGGGAACAGTACTATGATTGTTTCTCTGCATCTCAATCATCTCTCATCACTGCATTCTCAGAAGCTGTGCAGGGGAAACATGCCTCCATCTGCCTATGGAGTGAGGAAGCCAAATGAACCTCCCCTGTTAGCCCATAGGGAACTTTCCTTACTGTTTCATATACCCCCAGCTCCCACCCGCATGTCAGAGAATTGGACTGATTATGTTCAGACTTTCTGTTCTTATTTACACATCTATATTGTTATTATTTAACTTCGATTTGGGAACAAAAACGTTACTTTGGGTGGGCCTACAGTAAAGTAAAGCTTGAAATGAACTGCTTAAAAGGCCCAAATTATGCTACCAATTTGAGCAATTATTTTTCTTAATCCATTATCCTTTGTAATTTAAATGCTAATACAGTTTGCCAAATGTAATGGCTGTTCTACACAGACTAATCACAGAAACAATCATACACAATAACTTATGCCCAAAATCAAGTTAAAAACATTTCTACGTTAGATTTATTATTCAGTTTATCAAACTTTTATGGTGCACTTACACTATGCCAGTTCTGTTAGTTACTGGGAATAGAGACGTGGCTTCATGGGCCATATGGGATAGCAAAGTGACACATTTGTAAAGAAAGTATTGTAAGACAGGACTAACGAGATAAAGATGGAAATATATCCTGGGAATAGAGTACCACACAGGGAATCTCCTAGGAGAGAGCAGGGCTCAGAATGACTTCACTATAGTATGACTGAGCTGAGTTTGTTGATTTTTCTTTTTTATTGAATTTACTAGGGGTCCGGTGCATGAATTCATGCACCTTGAAAGGAACTGTGGGTCCTGAGGCTGTGGTGGGCACAGGGGAGGGTCTTGCTCTATCCTCTGCACCCCGGCTGGTCCCTCCCGCCCTGGCCCCTGGTCCCCTCTCTTCTGGCAGCCCAACTCCCGCCACTGCTCCCACACGCTGATGGTGCCAGTCCCACTCACACCTGCTGATGGTGCAGAGCAATTGGGGCCAGCAGCAGCAGTGGGTGCGAGCAACAGCTGCTAGCCCGATGCCCCTCAGAAGCAGGGGAGGTAGAGAAGCCCTGAGGGGTGATCAGGGCTGGCAGACACTGCTCGCATCAGCTGACCACGCCAAGTGATCGGGGATGGCGCCAGACTCCGGCAGCAGGTGCGAGTGCCAGGCAGTGGCACACAGAAGCAAAGAACTTTTAGTAACCACCAGAAGCTTGCCCTGATGATAGCAACCAGTGCCCCGACTTGGTCTGGCACTCCTGCTCACCTGCTCTACCATCCCCCCACAGCCGATGTCTGCCATGTTCCACACTCTGCTGCCTGCTGCCTGTGCCTATTCCACATGTGCCCCCTGGTGGTCAGTGAACATCATAGAAACTGGTTGTTTGGTTGTTCCACTGTTCAGTCTATTTGCATATTAGGGTTTTATATATATAGATTGGGGTGACACTACTCGACAAAATTATATAGGCTCCAGGTACACAACTCTACAACACATCATATGTACACTGTACTGTGTTCCTCACCCCGAGTCAAGTCTCCTTCCATCACTATTTATCCCTACATGCTCTCCTCCACTTCCCCCTAACCCCTAATTCCCCTCTCTGAGCTGGGTTTAAATGAAGAGGAGGAATGTAATGTGAGCAAGGGGAGAAGGGTAGGAAAAGTATATTAAAGACTTGAAGCATAAACAGGATAATATATTTTGAGCACACTGAAGCTAAGAGGAGGTAGATACCAGTCAAAATAGAGAAACATTTTGAGAAGAGGAATGGAGACCATTTAGTTAGTCGTTTCTTTTTAAAAGATTTTAAGCATTCTGAAAACATTAGACATTATGTTACATTTACTATTGCAAATAATCAACTGCAATCTTACAGCTCAAAGTGTTTGTTAGCTTTTGTTGTGTAACATACCAACCTAAACTTTGTAGCTTAAAACAACAACCATTTGCAAATTTGCTTTCTTTTTTTTTATTATCTAAAGTTTTACGTATGTCTTTTCCCCAATTGACTCCCACCCCCAACCCAAGTCATTGCAAACTTACTTTCTGCAGTTTGTCAATCGAAACTAAAATAAGCTGGGTAGTTCTGGTATGGGCTGGTGAGCAGATCTTGGCTGGTCCCATCTATGTGACTTTAGCCAACTGTGTATCAGCTGGGGCTGCCAAATCAATGATAGCCTCCACTGAGTAGGGATGCCCAGGATCACTTTTCTGTGGCTTTATGCCCTCCAGTAAGCTAACTGGGCATGGCTAATAGTGCAGTCTTGAAAGAGTGAGGATGTGCCAAAGCTTTCAAGAAGACTGGCTTGGGACTAACACAACCTTGCTTTTGGCCAAAATATGTCCCAAGGCTAACCCAGCCTTATGAGGTAGATAAATAACTCTACCTCTTAATTACAGTAGATTCAAAGAACCGTGGCCACTTTTGTCATCTACCACAGCCCATCAGTATAACTCCAAATTAGTGGATATCTATGGGCTTGTGTGTTATTGTCATAGGAGCTTCTCACTAGCCTACCTTCCACTACTTTATAAACAGAAACATCAACCTGAATACTGACTTAGGATGACTACCCGTGCGCCCACCAAAGTTCATCATTATAGGGAGTACTCAGATGAGTAAAGGTTGTAGGTCTCTTGCATTACTCAACATGATGCAAATGAGTGATACGCAAGAGTTGAGCAGATGGAGAATGGAAGAGTGCTCCATTGTCAATAAGGAAATCTCTCTGCTTCAAGCCAATGATCCAAGACTGTCATGGCTACGTTTTGCTGAACTCCAGAAGATAAATTCTCTGGTATACCCTGAAATTAGTTTCTGATTTAGGAACTGTGGCTTCTAGCAATTAGAACGGAGCTATCTTGGAGATACCAGGATTATCAGTGCTTTGGGGTCTCCTAAATTCACTCCAAGCACTTTGTTGATACCCTGCCTAAGGGTTTCTTCCTTTTGTGAAATGTACTTCTCAGAGGAGGGATAACACATTAGAAAAATTATAGCACTAAAGACTCAAATGTTACAATATTTTAACACTTTAAAAATTACCTTCTGTACAAACTTTGGTAAACTCACAATACATTAAAAATTAAACATGAATTACCTAGTCAGGAGGTGGTGTAGCCCTCTAAGCAGAAAATAATTCTGTGACATTAATTTCTTATTTACTAAAGACTTGGGGGGAAAACTCTTCCGGTTTCATTTTAAGGCAGCTGGATTTATAATTCATATTTAAAAGGTGCTTTCAGAGTTAGAATAATCATATGCAGGAAAATGCAAACAGCTCCTTTTAAATATGCCTGAAGGAGAAGATTTTGCTGAATTAAATCTCCAGGTTACATTTATCAGTGCCAGCACCTGTGCATTGAAATTAAAATGAAATAACTGTATCAAAATTATTTCATTTTACTGTATTATGTTTCGGTTGCCTGCATTGATGAATATGCACTCTCTCCCCCATAGTATAAAATCTTGAGCAAGCCTTGCCAATTATTTATTTTGCATTTTATAGCAAGTAAAGGGTTTTGACCAGAAGTTGTAGGGTATTTAAAACTACAATATGAGAAGGCCTCATCCTTCAACATTTGTCATGGGTATTATTTTCATTCTGTCAGTCAACATCTATTGTGCTACCACTGTGCATAGTGCTGCCATGTTATCACCAAGTATTGCTGGAAGTCTTCGTAGTGGCTGGACTCAGGCATATTTTTTACTCTCAAGGGTTTTATTGTTTAAGAAAGGCAATACTAAGGAGGCAGTGATGAACAATTGTTCATCAATACTAGATGAATTCATGAATTAATTAAGTAATTACAATATTGATCAAAAGAATTGTTCAGGATTTAGATTCAAGGGTGCTGCAGTTTCAGATAGGAAAAAGCACATAGGAAAGATGTGCTTTCATTAATTAGAGAAGAATTTATGGAAGGAGTGGGATTTTAAAATGTGTGTATGCATATATTCCACTTATTGTGGATGTCTATGTGTGTCCATGGTGAATGGGGAATATTGGTGCATTTCTAAGTATAGAATGAAACTTGGGAGAATCACCAGCCTATTGCCTGTGTTGTTGAATGAATTTGAATGAACAAATGAGTGAAAAATAAACTTTGAGGTTGTTAATGTTCTTAATACTGTCTTACTTTAATATGAGCAATTTGTGATGGCTAGCAACCATCCATTGAGAGAGACATCTAGAATGAAGTTTGACCTCTTACTCTGGCTTTTGTGTTTTTCTGGTTAGGCTAGGGAATCAAATCCAGTTTTCTGTCCTTTGAAAAATGTTGTATCTTAAGGAATATATCCCTCAGTGTGAAACACTCTTGCTATTCAATCTGCGTTTCAGTCACCGACTACCCTTTCTAAGGTCAAGCACTATTCATTGCTTTCTAGTTCCAGCCATAGTGCAATTCTTGGCTCTGTCCTTACTGAAGGTATTGTTTCAGTGTGGAACAGGAAGAAGACAGATGCCACATAAAAATTCAGAAAGGCAAAGCTTAAAATAAGAGATTAAAAAAACCATGATAGGAGAGTAGTTATAAAGAGGTAAAACAAAATGTAAAAGTATTCAATGACTAAGGGAGGGCACCGAAGGAGGTCAAGGCTGTGATTCAGGCCTCGTTGGAGAAGGTATTCGTTGCTGCCCACTCTATGGTCCCTCTCTGCTTGGCCTTTCAGAGTTGTCCTGAGTTGGGAGGAGATGGCTCGACCTCCCTGACCAGTTATTACATGCAGGCTGCCCCAGGAAGAGGCTGTGCCTTGGCAATGACAGGATGGCACTTTTTGGTGATAGAAGAGGCAGATGGAATGGTATGGGGTCAGACCTGTTTGGAGTAGTTCTGTTTGGTCGGAGTTGTGTGTACTTGGAAGGGGTTTTCAGATGATAGAACTCCATAGATAGGGAGCAAAACAATTCATTTCTTCTAGATGAAATTAGTTTTCCTTTAGGATGATCAAGGTGGAGCTTTGGGAAATGAGTCAACAGTAACATCTGGTAAATCAGAAATTGCTGATGCTTTTGATACCTCCCAATTGAGTATCTCAAACAGATGACTAATCCAGCATGGGTTTAATGTCTCGGCGAGACAGGATTGTGGCTCAGGCATTTCAAGTCAGGCATTTGATGCTGGAGTTGGGAGAGTTCATTAAATACTGGCAGATGGCAAGAATGTTGCACAGGCTGAGGGGTATGACCATGCTTTTCAACTTGTCTTGGTGTGTCTGGAAGGTTCCTTTCTACTTAAAAAATTATGAAAGTTAAACGTTTTAAAAAATACCTAGCATTGTTAAGCTGGTTATTAATTAAAGGTAGTTGTTGGAGAAAACATGATCAATTTTGATTTCCTTTGCTAGTGTAAATTAGCAAAATATTTCAGTCAAAAAGCATTTATTGGTGCTTTTAGCATATAAAAGAATCATATTAAATTTACCTTTGCATACTTACTCTGTGCCACATACTGTGGATATTAGGAATACAGACATAAAAGTCAGATACAGACTTCCTTTACCAGTTCTTACCCCTGAGAAAGAATGCTATTTTAGATTGTACCATTTATTCACTTTAACGTAGTTTAATAGTGGACCTTGAAATGAGAAATTAATCTCAATGACTTGCTTCTGAAGCTTTTATTTAGACCGTTTCTTCTCTTTAGTATGCACATCTTCATGTTCACTGCGACAGATAAAACTGATGAAGGATTAGAAATGAACCTCTAAATCTAAATTTATCTTGCATATAAGTCAAGGATAAACCAAGACCAAAGACCTGGTACATTTCTTTTCCTTTTTAAAATATATTTTATTGATTTTTTACAGAGAGGAAGGGAGAGGGATAGAAAGGTAGAAACATTGATGAGAGAGAAACATCGATCAGCTGCCTCCTGCACATCCCCAAATGGGGATGTGCCCACAACCAAGGTACATGCCCTCGACCGGAATCGATCCAGGGACCCTTCAGTCCACAGGATGACACTCTATCCACCGAGCCAAACTGGTTTTGGCAAGACCTGGTACATTTCTATTAGGACAAGAACTTCTCTTCACTAGAAAACAAACTCAGCCGGTTTATTTAACACACAGAGACAAATACACAAAACAAAGATTAAAAATACCTTCTGTGGAGACATCATTTCTTATATTGCAATGCTGTATGCACTCTAAAAGAAACTTAACCTCTTTTCACAAAAGGAGTTCAATTATTTTTAAGTGTTTAAAAAATTCCTTAATATGTTTTTGTTGCTAATTTTTGCCTCTTGAGTCATGGTTACCAAAATGTGATCTAGATTCTTGTTTACTTTTATGACCTTCATATACCATATTCATACTTCACTCTGTGGACTAGTGTGATCTGGCTTTGTGCATAAACTGGGAGGAATGGAAATCATAGCTATTCTTGAAGAGGCCTTGAAATTTATTTTGTTAAGGCTTATAAAACTCATTAAGATTCTGTAAACTGTGTTATGTAAATGGTAAGGGATTATTTAGACATATGGTTGTTGCGATTCCATTGTGTACAAAGAAAATTTGACTTTTTCTTTCATAATTCTAATTTTATTAGTTTTCTATGCAAATTGACACATTCATTCTGAAGTCAAGTAAGTGAAAGCAATGTTTTTAAAAAAATCAAAAGTGTCATATGAAAAGGCCCCTGCAAAAAAAAAGTACCATATGAGAGTAACATATCAATATATAGCAGTTAGTAGTATACACATCTCATCAGGGATATTATGATTGTGTTTCATTAGTTTCAAAAGTGCTCGTGAGTAACAAGCATTTTAAAATTTCTTTTTAAAATTTTATTTTTCAGTTACAGTTGACAGCTAATATAATTTTTTTAATCTTTATTGTTCAGTTTATTAATTACATTGTTCCCTTTTCCCCCCCTATAATTCCCCTCCACCTGGTACCCATCCCACCCTCCACCCTCACCCCCCTCCACTGTCCTCTCCCATAGTTGCATGATTTTTGTCCAGTCTCTTGCTGCACTTCCCACACCCTCTTTCTCCCCAAGAGTTGTCAGTCCATTCCCTCTCTATGTCCGTGATTCTGTTACATTCACCAGTTTATCCTGTTCATCAGCTTATTAATTCACTTGATTTTTAGATTCATTTGTTGATAGATGTGTATTTGTTGTTCCTAGTTTACACTTTTATCTTTTCCTTCTTCCTATTCTTAAAGGATATCTTTCAGCATTTCATATAATATTGGTTTGGTGGTGATGAACTCCTTTAGCTTTTTCTTATCTGCGAAGCACTTCATCTGACCTTCAATTCTGCATGATAACTTTGCTGGATAGAGTAATCTTGGTTGTAGATTCTTGCTGTTCATCACTTTGAATATTTCTTGCCACTCCCATCTGGCCTGCATCGTTTCTGTTGAGAAATCCGCTGACAGTCGTATGGGTGCTCCCTTATAGGTAACCAACTGTTTCTCTCTTGCTGCTTTTAATATTCTCTCTTTGTCTTTTGCTCTTGGCATTTTAATTATGATGTGCCTTGGTGTGGTCCTCTTAGGGTTCCTATATATTGGGGTTCGGTGCGCCTCTTGGACTCCTAAGTCAATTTTTTTCACCAGGTGTGGGAAGTTTTCAGTCACTATTTCTTCAAATAGGTTTACATTGTCTTGCTCTCTCTCTTTTTCTGGCACCCCTATAATTCAGATGTTGGTATGCTTGAGGTTGTCCCAGAGGCCCCTTACACTATCTTCAATTTTTTGGATTCTTTTGGTTACTTGCTTTTTCAGCTGAGTGGATTTTACCTCTTTGTATTTCAAATCTTTAACTTGGTTCTTGGGGTACTCCAGAGCACTTTTAGGTATTTGTATAATATTTTTTATTTCAGTCCGTGTATGCTTAATTTCTGGTTGGTCCTTTTTCATATCCTTGAGAGTCTCCCTTATATCCTTGAGGGTCTCCTTCATTTCCACGTTGGTCTTGATTATTTCCTTGCAGGTCTCATTCATATCCTTGAGGGTCTCATTCATTTCCTTGTAGGACTCATTCATTTCCTTGTAGGTCTCGCTTATTTCCTTATAGGCCTCGACCTTTTGTTGGAGCCTCTTGAGAAGCCCTATAACCGTGGTTTTGAATTCCATGTCCAGTCGTTTTTTTCCCTCCATTTCTTTCACATCTGATTTCTTTCCATGTCTCTGCATGGTGGCTGCTTCCCTGAGTTGGTCAATTAGCTTTGTGTGGTAGACTTCCTACTAGGGACAGTGGCTCAACCTCCCCAGTTACCTGAGGTGCATATGGGTTGCACAGTCTTGCTGAAGTTAAGCTCAGGTAAATCGTTGTTAGCACTTGGAGGGGTTGACCTCCAGGCCAATTGTCTGTGAAGTTCAGCTGTGCTCAGGTTGGATGGGCGGAGTCTCCGGGCCAAGCAGACAGAGTTAGCTCCGCCCTATGCGGCCCCAGGGACTCTGTGCCAGGGGCAATGGCCTCCAGCATCTCTGAGAGAGAGCTGCTGTGGAGCTCCACCAGCTGCTGGGGAATTTAGACTCTCCCCAAATGAGTCTGCATGCCCAATGTCTCACCCAGGGTCATAAAACAAAGCAGTCTGATGGTTTTCCAAATGAGAGAGCGAGTCTCCTTCTCCACAAGCCAGGAGACCCCTGCAGCACCCGAGCTTCGGCGTGCCCTCCCACTGTCCAGTTTTTATCCTGTGTGATATTGGGTTCCCTGGACTGCGCCCAAAGCTGGAGAATCAGTCCAGTGGGACGTCTTTGTCTCCCTGTTCGAGAAAACTGGCCGGTTTTCAGCCACCCGCCCTCTCCGCTGGTGCGCGCTCCAAACCTCTCTCCGTGCGAATCTTTCAATGCTGTCCGCCGCCGCTCCTCTGAGTCACAGTGTCTTATCTTCACTTTTATTTGTGGAATTTTCACTCAGCCAGCTTTCTGGTGATTCTGGAAGGTGTTTGTTCTTTCGTTAAGTTGTAGTATTAAAATTGTTGAGTATGACGGCAAGATAGGTGTTTTACCTATGCCGCCATCTTGGTTCTCCACAGCTAATATAATTTTGTATTAGTTTCAGATGTATAGCATAGTGGTTAGACAGTCATATACTTTACAAGTGTTTCCCCTGATACTCCCAGTACCCAGTTGGCACTTATGTAGTTATTACAATATTATTGACTCTATTCTCTATGCTGAATTTTATACCTCTGTGACTATTTTGTAGCTACCAACTGGTATTTGTTAATCCTTTCACCTTTTTCACCCAGCCCTCCAAATCCTCTCCCCTCTGGAAGCCATCAGTCTATTCTTTGTATCTATGAGCTTATTTCTATTTTGTTTGTTATTTATTTTGTTCTTTAGATTATACAGATAAGTGAAGTCATATGGCATTTGTCTTTTGCTGTCTGACTTATTTCACTTAGCACAATACCTTCTAGGTCCTTCCATGCTGTTGTAAATGGTAAGATTTCATTCTTTTTTATGGCTGAGTAATAGTCCATCATATATATGTGCCACTACTTTTTTATCCTTTTGTCTATTGATAGGCACTTGGATTGCTTCTATATGTTGAATATAGTAAATAACACTGCAATGAACATAGGGGTGCATATAGGGTGGGGCAAAACTAAGTTAGGGAAATAATACAATAATTAATAAATAAAAATATAAGAATAAACTCTGTGTTTTATGTACTCAACTATAGATCTGCTTTTGCCCCACCTTATATATTCTTTCAAAATAGTGTTTTGGGTTTCTATAGATATATACCCAGAAGTGGAATTGCTGGATCATAAAGCAGTTCCTTTTTAAAAAATTTGAGGTAACTCTATACTGTTTTCATAGTGGTTGCACCAATCTGCATTCCCCCCAACAGTGCACAAGGGTTCCCTTTTCTCCACATCCTCACCAACACTTGTTTGTTGATTTACTGATGATAGCTATTCTGACAGATGTGAGGTGATATGTCCTCATGGTTTTAGTTTGCATTTCTCTGATGATTAGTGACATTGAGCATCTTTTCATATGTCTGTTGGCCATCTGTATGTCCAATTTTAGAGAATTGTCTTCTGGTCCTCTGCCCATTTTAAATTAGATTATTTGTTTTCTTGTCTATCGAGTTGTGTGAGTTCTTTATAAATTTTGGATATTAACTTCATAGAGCTGTATCAGAATATCTTCCATTTAGTAGGGTGTCTTTATGCTTTGTTGATGGTTTCCTTTGATGTGCTAAAAACTTTTTAGTTTGATGTAGTACAATTTATTTCTTTTTTTCTCTTGCCTAAGGAGAAACAGCAGAAAGAATATTGCAAGATATTTTGCTGCCTATGTTTTCTTCTAGGTGTTTTAAGGTTTTGAGTTCTATTCCCACTTTATTTATTCTATTTCGATTTCATGTCAGTATGACCTAGAGTTAATCATTTTTCTGCTGATTTTACAGATTAATACATTTTGAGTTTATTCTTGTTATGGTATACATTTTTTAAATTGGATACATTGAAAAGATTCTGTGTCCATTGTTCTTTTGATCATTTATAGTTTTCCATTGTTATGTTCTCCATGCATTTTTTAACTTAACTAGATTTCTTTTCTGAGCTTTGTTTATGCTAAGAAAATGTTTTGATCTTGCAATAGAATTTGCAAATACTAACCTATCAAATATATACTATATTTTAGTCTTACTTTCTGTGGCTTTGTTGTTGTTGGTTTTTTTTTGTGTGTGTGTGAACTGAAGCTGATTATATTAGTTCTTTATTTCTATTCTTCTTTGAGATTACAAAGTTAAGAATTTATATTCTCCTTCAGACTTGTAATAGAATATATTTCCTCTCTTTTTTTTAAAATTTGAGGACCATAGTTTTCTCTATCAAATAATGTAAATCATGGAAGTCACTACAAAGTATCAAATCATTAGTCTAAACCATGTCTTACATCTCTTAGCAGTGTATGTCCTTAACATATCCTTGGCTACATTAATATTAATAAGAGTGTGTAAAATCCCCAAGTTCTATTCTCACTTTATTTATTCTATTTCGATTTCATGTCAGTATGACCTAGAGTTAATCATTTTTCTGCTGATCTTACAGACTTAATGTCTAATTTGTATTCATTTAATTTTAATATAAAATGCTTCAGTTAAGTTTTGTTACTTTTTGATGGTTTAATTAATATAAGTTTCAATCACATTCTTTGCTATTCCATTTTTTTTTCATATAACTGAATAATTGCTTCCTCTGAAAATGGATGAAACTATATAGAATCGAAATAACCTTGTATATAATATAAATTTGAGGAATGTAAGTAATATGCTGTTATACATTGAAAATGGTAAACTATTATTTAACAATGTAATTTTAATTTTTTGATTGTGGAGTTATTGAAAGTCTTTTTTCACATGTCCTTTTGATCAAACATACCTTTTATTTTCTGTTTTTCAGTCCAGTACAAAGACACACACACACACACACACACACACACACACACACACACACACACACACACACACACACACACACACACACACATACGCAAGCATATATTTACATATACACTAGCATTGAGGGCCTCTCTGTTTTATAATTGTTGAAAGAGAACATAGAGAATGAGAATGGGCCAGAATTGTCTAGTCAAAAGTCTATGCATATAATGTGCCTAGAACAGTGCTGGTCATTGTGCAGGTCACACAAATAGAAAATATTGCCCTAAGTCAAAGATAAAATATACTACAGTGAAAAGTAGCAAATAGTTAAAAACAATAGATTTGAATTGCCAAGACCATCTGTAAGTACTGTTGAAATTCGGAGAAGAGAAATAGTCTCTGAATTCTTTGTACCCAGCTACATACAGGTTTTAAAAAAATTTATAATCATCATAGAATTAACAGTAGAAAGTTAGGCTTTGGCAAATGTGGAACTGGTTTTAAATCAACCATTTTCAACAATAAAGCCCCAATGTCTTTCCCCTCCTAACTATGCCCTTCCTGATTTGCCAGATGTGGTAAGCACATTCATATACCAGGATCATATGAATGATCCTCCACCTCTTCCCATCCTCCTTGTCTCCTCAGAACTTTTAACTCAGGAGGTGCTGTTGCTTAAATGCAGGTGCTTCTCTGCATTCTCTCCTCTTCCCACTTAGTTGGAAATAATTGTTTCTTCTTTATGTTCTCCTAACACCTTATTTCTGTATCTCTGTAAATGTTTGGCCTAGTTTTACTGTCTAGTGACTTATTTACACATCTCTTTATGCCTTGAGTTCAGAGTTCATGACATATTTATCATTCCTTTCCCTCACCCTCAAGTTTAGTCTTGTAGACAGCAGTTGTTGATCAATAGATAATTAAAACTGTGTAATGAATTTGTTTGAAATAGTGGACACAAACAATATAATTTTAATTAAATTAATGTAAGAGGTAATTAACTTTCTATTAACTAAAATCTTTCCCATAAAGAAACTTTAAGCCCAGGTGGTTTACTGTTGAATACCCTTTCTTAAAATAAAGGATGAGGGTGGTTCCCAAGTTATTGTATAAGGTCAACATTACTGTAAAAATAAAGACATTAAAATATATGTTTTATTGATTTTTAGAGAGTAAAGAAGGTGGGGGAGAGAAACATAGATGTGAGAGATAAACATTCTGCCAAATGGGTCAAAGATTTTAACAGACACTTCCCCAAAGAAAACATACAGATGGCAAATACCATTTGCGAAGATGCTCCACATCATGTGTCTTGATTGTGGTGGTGATTCCACAGGTGTATACATTTGTCAGAAATGCCTAACTTACATTTAAAATGGGTGCATATTATGTATTTAAATAAAACCTTTATAATTTTGATCCTAAAGAAGAAACAATTTGAAAAATAGTATTTATTTATATACAGTGACCTGCCATGAAGGATAGTTTTTAGTTTTCCAAAAGTTAACACATTTTGCCTTTCCTACTCAATCTTGCTGAAATTGCAAACTAAACTAGAATAAACTTTATAGAGTAACCTGTAACTTTTTTTGAAATTAGCTCCTGTCTCTTGTGCATAAGCCTGACATTAGTTTAGACTTTTCTCTGATTTTGGAAGAATAAATAGTATCATTAAGCTAGAGTCCGATAAATGCACAAAAGTTTTAAGAGATAAAAGAACATATGGATGATGTGTTTTAAAATAGTATACTTGAAAGCTATATAATTTTATTAGCCAATGTCACCCAAATAAATTTAATAAAAAAATAAAAAACATGCAAATTGATTGTATTAAAGTAGAGTAGCAAACCAAATGCATTCTTCTTTTAAAGTTTCCCAGATGGCTATGAAAGGA
Source organism: Antrozous pallidus (assembly GCA_027563665.1). Lineage (NCBI taxonomy): Eukaryota > Metazoa > Chordata > Mammalia > Chiroptera > Vespertilionidae > Antrozous > Antrozous pallidus. Next base: position 103,302,897 of record CM050513.1, on the reverse strand, counting down.
TGTCAACTATATAAACAGGTAGCAGGTGGGGACAAACTGTTAGAACTAAGTGTCTTAGAGGGATTTAAGAAACGCCTCATGTACCGTTAAAAAACGAACAGCTTTGGCCTGGCCAGTGTGGCTCTGTGGTTGAGCGCCAACCTATGGACCAGAGGTCAGGGCACTTGCTCATGATCAGGCTGTGGGCTGGATTCTTGGTGGGGGCATGAAGGAGGCAGCCAATCAATGATTCTCTCTCATCATTGATGTTACTATCTCTACCTCTTCCCTTCCTGTCTGAAATCAATAAACAAATATTTTTAAAAAGAGAGAACAGTTATTCTTAATCCATCTTTCAATATTCCTTGCAACTAAAATATTGGTCTAATAGCAATTTCTACCTTTCAATAAATATGAATTACTTTTGATAGCGGCAAACCCCCAAGTTTAGAATGTCACTATGCACAGTAACATCATTTTGGGGTGTGGATGCCTGGAGGTGGACTTAGTGTACTCATTGCATAAAGATTTGTTGTTTCCCACGCAGCTATAAATGCAATTTAGAATTGATAGCTAATTCCAAATGATTCTGAGAGAAATTTTGTTTTTCAGAAAACTTACACGTTGTAGGGCTGATGAATTTCAGTTACTGGAGGAAATAGCTGTGGTGAAAAGATAGCATAGGGGGTAGCATTGCAGAGTTATTTTCAGAAAATTTTGAATGGATGTTTAGTGTGTATAAGCTGATAAAAATATCACCTTTGACACTAAGTTGTTTGAACATGGCTAAATGCATTAAACTGTGATCTCTTTCTCAGGACTGAAGGTAAGATAAGTGAGTCTGTTCCTCCGGAGTAATAACCATTTCCGACCTGTATCTGTTTGATCATTGGCACTGTTATACTTTAATATGAATAAACCACCTTAAAAATCTTACAATGTCCTCCTCTCTCAGTGGCCCAGTAGGCTCTCAGAACTCCATTTTTTAAAAGTATTATAAAAAATAACATGGGTATATCTTCTCTCGGTGTTGCCTTTCTAATTGACAAAAATGAATGATGCCTACATAAGGTCATCTATGTAATGAGATTAGCTATGCAAGTTTGGAGATAAGGAGTACACTAAGTTAAACTGCTCTGCATAATAAAGGTTAGAGGAATTTGAAGAGCAAATGGAACAAAACCTGTGAGAGGAAGTAGATACCAAGGAACCTGGGCACTTCTTGGTGGAAGGGGATGTGAAAGCACCCTTCTACCCAACCATCATTCCAAGGAGAAAAATATTTGTTGGGGAGGGGTTCAGTTGTGCAATTTAAAGCTTACTCTCCTTCTCCACTGTAGAGGTTTTGGTAAATTCTAAGTAGCTTACACACTAATGATTGGTGTGAATGCTCTCGTTATGAAATAAAGCAGGTACTGAATTCAACACTAGTTTGAATATGAGATGAACACAGTGAGAGCAAGTGAAATATATATATATATATATATATATATATATATATATACACACTATTATAATATGTTAAACTAATTAAATAAAATATATATATTCATATAATAACATTTTTATATTACATTCAGATATCACCTCATAAAGAAATCCCATATCTTCAATGTTAGACTAAGATAGCTATTCTAGAAGTATTTTTCTTTGAGCTTAAATTTGTTTCTCCATGGCATTTATGTATAATGACATTTATTCTTTGAAACAGTATAGAATTGGTCCAATATTTCTTCTGCATAATCTCTATGTATTAACCAGTAAATCTAATAGCTTCAAATTTTATGTAAATTTAGGTTCATATTCTATGGAAGAATTTTGTAGCATCTAGAGCTTTAGGAACACAGTTGGATGTCCAGTAAAAAGTTTTAGTAATTTGAAATGAAAGAAACTTGTGAGTTTGTATTTCATGGGGATTCCCCCCTCCCCCCCCCCGATGTATAGTAGAAGATTATGTTTAGTTTGATAAAATCTTTCTTAGCTATCTTTAATTGTAAAGCGGTGAAGTGGAAAATTATGGTTTCAAACAGCTAATTTATATACTGTCTTTAGGGGGCAGTACTAAACCACTGATAAATTTTGTTATTTTTGCTAATGCTATTGGTAATGACCACCATTAAGTGAAATTAAAATAACAATGATGAGATTTGGGATGCAATTATGTACACCTTTTAATATTTGTAAAAATTTATAGGTAGTCAAATGAGAATGATAGTTTGAAATTCAGTCATTTAGTAATTCATTCAATAGTTATTAAAATCCATTATGTATAACACATTGTAAGAGATACAAGTGTGAATAAGGCAGTGTTTGCTTTTAGATAACTTACAATTGAGTAGGATAAGCAAGCCATACTTGTACATGTCTGCTATGTGTATTTACATAAGATAGAGATAATAATATAAATAACAATATTTATTGATAATTGTTTATTTTCCAGTCACTGTTAAGCAATTAATCTTATCCTCATAAACCCCTGTTGAGGAGGAATTATTATAATGCCTACTTTGAAAGTAAGAAAGCTGAAGATTAATAAGATTTATGTGATATAATTGGTGATGTATGAACAGGGTAAATCCATAAAGAATCTTTCTTTGGGAAGGAGAAAGAGACTTTGTAAGAAAAGGACTGATGAACCTATGAAATTCTGATAATTCTTAGCCAAGAATGTAATAACCTAGAGTGCCATGCCGTCAACCCTGATGGTCAAACCAGCCATGAGTCGGTGAAGGAGATGCCTATTTGATCATTCCATTCGTTTCTGTAGACAGCATTGATCATATTGATGCTCTTGCGATATTAAGGTTTTAGACATCCCCCAATATTTTCACCCAGATGATGTGTAAGACCAAAAATCCCAGTGTAATCATCTTATATTACTGATTTGAGAAATGTGTACTTATGAAAGTATGGGGCTATGTACCAGACTGCAGACATTTACACTCGCTGTCACAGATAACAAAATGCTTTGGGGAATATCATCATACAGTAGAAATGTATTAACAAATGTGTTTCTTCAATTTAAACTGCAATTGTATCAGCTTGGTTGTTCAATAAACTGCCTTTCATCGGTCATTGTGCTGAGTGAGAGGCCATGCAACACAAGGTTAAGGAGTAAGCTCTAGAGTCAGGCAGTTGGTTAGGAATCCTTTTTCCGCCACTTTCCAGCTCTATGACCTTGGGTTTTTACCTGACCTCTCTGTGCCTTAGTTTAGTATTTACCTCAAAGGGTAGTTGTGTGAATTAAAATAATAATAGTGCTCAAAAGATTGTAGTTATTTTTATTGCTTCTTATAGACAGTATCTTATAATTGGGAGACTAATTTCTCAGTTATTGAAAATTGATAAAGGGAAACTTAAGATGTGAATGCCAAAAATAGTCGTATAAAGCTTTTTATCTGATTTTTAAAAGCATCAACGTTTGAAAGGCATGAGGGTGCTATTTGCAATTCAGTGCATAAAATATCTTTACTAACTTCAGTAATCATGATCTATCAGTATTGTGCTGAATGATACTTTCCAGATTTTTAGGTAAACTTACTATCTTTCTTTCTTTCTTTTTTTTTGTTAAATTCCACTTGCTGAGCATTTAGCAGGTTTTTTGAATATAGATTTTTTTCTTCAGTTCTGGCAAAATTTCTCACCTTACTTCTTTGATAAATTCCTACCAAATCGACATGGATCTCTTAGTTTGACCCCTTACTTACCTTACCTTGTAACTTATTTCATCTTTTGTTCTATCTTCTGTGAAATGTCCTTATACTTATTTTCCAACTTTCTTGTTAGATTTTATGTATTTGTTTGATAGCATTCTGTTCTTTTTCAGGGATGCAAGTATCTTCTATTTCTATAACTTTGTTTTTGCATATTTATTTTGTTCTCTGTTAAAGACTTCCTTTAAATTTGCAGTGAGCTTTTGGTTCTTGGTCAAATTTAATTCAAAACTTAGAAACTGTTTATCTGGGTGGAGTTTGTCCAGATGTGGCCTTCATAGCAGACATTATGATACAGATCCCCACCGTATACTGAGTGGCCAGATTATTATGATCTCGGAACACATAATAATCTGGTCACTCAGTATATATATGTTTGGGGCCTGGTGCATGAATTTGGGCATGGGTGGGATCTGACCAGCCTGGCCAGGGGAAGGGGACATGGGTGGTTGGCTGGCCTGCCTGCTGGTTAAACAGGGGACAATTTGCATATTAGCCTTACATTATATAGGATATACACTGAGTGGCCAGATTATTATGTGGTCAGAGATCATAATAATCGGCCACTCAGTGTATTCCTAGGTACTTATAGATCTTTTTTTTCTTAGGAAGTTAGTTTTTGTAGAGAGAAATATACTCTACTCTCTTGTCTGGAGGGATATAACCCTAGCTGCCATATTCTCTAAGGTAAATATGGTAGGTACTGGGGTTGAATGGGATTCCTTTGTTTTTTTTGAGAGAGGCCCCTCTGCTCACTGTGCATGGATTCTTAGAATTCATAATCCCTTTGCTGCAACCTCAATAGAAAGTTTAGAAACTTTAGAATAGAAATTTCTTGTCAGGTGGTAAAGATTTAGTTTCTTGGCTAGGTGAGGGGGGTGTCTAGGGGGTCTAACTGTTTCTAATATACTAGAGGCCTGATTCATGAAGATTCATGCAAGAATGGGCCTTCCTTCCCCTGGTTGCCAGCACCGCCTTTGCTCTGGCCAGAGCTGCCTTTTCCCTCTGGCCCAGAGCTGCCTTTCTTCCTTCCCATGCTTCCCAGAGCCCTAGAGCAGCTGGGGTATGCTGAACGTCTGCATCATTGCCATGGCAAGTGTCTTGCCCCATTACCGGCCTCTCAGTGCTAGCCTATGAAAATTAACCTGCCATCTTTTTTGGGGGGGTTAATTTGCATACTCACTCCTGATTGGCTGGTCAGCATCGTGAAAGTACAGTCAATTAGCATGTTACTCTTTTATTAGTGTAGATAGTGTCCATTCTGTTTTAGCCCAATCTGTATCTACACCTTCAGAAGTAGTGAATCTCTCCGTTCGTTAAGCCCTTTGGAGGGTGCTGAAGCATGAACAGACCTGCTTCTTATTTTCTCCTCTTGCAGGCACTTGGCTTTCAATTTTCTCAAATTTTCTAAATCGGGTAATATCTACTCATCTGTTTATTATTATCCAAAACTTTTCTTGATATTGATCATCAGCTTTTAACAGACTTCTTTTGTCCTTGTCCTTATGGTTTAGACTATGTTCAGAATGGAAGTCCTATGATTCGTTTAAAAAGTACCACCCTTCTTTATATGAGAATATAACATGTTATGAATCATTATTTTCAAAAAGGAGACTACGTTTTTGTGACAGTGTGAAACAATGGGATTTTTAAGTAATTTCTATTTTAAAAAAGTATTTGCATACTATTCTTCTCATTGCATTTAGAAATCATAAGATTTTTCTCATTTGTTGCTATTCAGCTATTACTTGGGTCATTTTTGTGTCCTGTTCTTTGTTATGAACTTTGTATCTTATCAGTCTCTCCCACCCAATTTTCTCACTTTTAGCTTAAAATTGAACTATACATTTTTTTGGCTGAGTCAGAGGTGCAGTCTCATAACTATGGCTAGAATTAAGCTGAATTGCTTGCTACACCATAAAAATTTAAATTTAATTAATGTTAAGATATCTAAATAACATTGATATAATACATTGGTCTAATATAAATTTAATTTCAGAGAACTTCATCTACAATAAATTTGTCACCAGGAGAAGTGGAAGAAGAAGATGATGATGAAAACACTTGTGGGCCCTCGGGACTCTGGGAAGCGTTGACTCCTTGCAATGGATGTAGAAACCTTGGCTTCCCTATTCTTGCACAGGTAACAGTTTGCTAATCTTAAGGTACAATAAGACATAAAAACGGTTGCCTATGTTTTTAAATAAATCCTTTCCCCTCTGGAAATCCAGTTAGTATCTTGTTCACTTTGTAATTTTTCTTTAGTTAAGGTCAGTAATATATTTATATAACTTGCTATATATTTATGCATATGCAAACACATATTTTACATAATTTTATGTAGTTGTTTTATTTTGGTCATGATGCTAGTTCCAGAAAAATGGAGTTACTCATGAGATTTTAATATTTATGATCCATAAATATTTATTAAAATGCTATTTGGAATTAAATCATAACTTGTATTAAAATAATAATAAAAATGATTTACAAAGAAACATACTAGGGCTCTATAAGAGCATAGAGATTTTTTTCTTAGCACAATGGAACATTGTAGAATAATGTACAGCATTATTAGTACAACCCCAAAATGAGAGACGAACACTAAAACATTGACTACAATTTTGAATCCATTTTGCTCTTCATTAAGTCAATTTTAATTCGATTGTATCACCTTCAAATTCCTATAGTATGCTATGGACTACAGCCCTTAGGGGAATTTCAGAAAAAGTAAAATAAGCCAAATACAGTTAAGAAATTTGAAACCACAATGAAATATTTCTACACAAAAGTGAAAAAAGCATGTTATAAAAAAACAAAAACAAAACAGTGTAATAGGAAAGGTATGTCTGTGTACTTCCATAAAGCAGGGGAGAAAAATAGTCCAGGACAGGAAATAATTGTCCAGAATAGTGTTATATCTCAAAACTATTCTTTCCTATTTTGCAACAAATATGAAGCAATTGTATCTAAAAAACCATAACATTTTTCATGTCTATGTTATGGACAATTTGATGATATCCACTCAAATTCCAATATTAATTTATTGTGGAAAACTACATCGGATAATCAAATCAACATATAGTACTTAAAGAACCTCTTCACCTTAATATGAACTGTTTATAGGACTTTAAGACAATTTATCCTAACCATTACATATTTATTACCAGTATATGCTGGGCTGTGAGTTCCATAAAAGTACAGAGTATGTATTGCTCACCATCCAAGGTCTAATGCCATCACAGTCCCTGGTATATTGTCAGAATTAAGTAACAAATGTGTATATTCTAGGGTTTCATTTCTTCACGTGCGGTTTTTACATTCGATGCCCACCCATCACCATTTGGTCACTGTTGTGCACATCGATCAATTCTCTTCTTTTATATGAAGTCACTCTAACATCGGTGCATACTTGAATATGGTATACTCCTCCTGTCCGACTGCCGCTGTAGTTTCCCCACGGGGGCATTAAACATGGCCAACTGCGGGCCTCTTCGGCTGTGTGATAGGAAACATGGTTGGCTGCCCATGGCTCTCTCTGGATACGGCTCCTCCACACCTTCCTTGTGGCAGCTCGCAGAGCGCCTGCTGCCCCCTCTCTCCAGCAGGTGGGCTAAGGGTGGTCTTATGCAGGTTTTTGTCTGAGTGACTGAGGACAGGGTGGGGGCGCTGATTACTGACTTTGCAGGGTTAGAGATGATCGTTTCCGCACCAGACTGTGCTCTGCGGGGGTCTGCAGATCTCCAGTCCTCCCACATGTCGGGGTGCGCAAAAGTCCAAGTGTGAGGAATTGGTGTTCACTCGGGGAGGACTTCCTTTTAAGCCAGACACACTGCTTCACAAAAATCTCTGCTCTTTGACTTAGCAACCTCAGCTGCCAATCCCTCTGTTCCTCTTTTCTGGAAACCAAATTTTCCACCTACGCTCAAACTAACCCGAGGATGTGCTTTTAACTCTCCTGCCCCTTGTGACCTGTGCCCATCATATACCCTTTTCTCTCTGTTGCCCTGCAGCCCCACCCTGTTCTTTGGACCTCACTGTGCCACCCTTCCTGCCTCAGCTCAGCAGACCACCCCCTCTTACCAGGACCCCTCTAAGAATCTTAATAAATACTGGCAAATTGCTCTCAACAGGCGTTAGGCAAATTTCTGTTAGGTCTGAGTTTAAAATATCCGTAGTCTCTCAGCCAGCACTTCTAACGGTAGACAATTAGAATTAATTGTAGAACTTACCTTAAGAAGGGAATTGGGCAAGTTGGTAAACAGGTTAGTACAGGATGTTTTTCAAGGTGTACAGTATCAAAAAAGACACTAATCAAGAATAATAATATCTTACAATAGGGATTTGTTAAATAAATTATGGAGCATTCTATAATGTAATATCCTATATCCATAAAAATAATTATTAGTTTTGCACTCATTGAAATGAAAAGATACCCCAGACTTTTAAAGGAGCAGAGTGAACATATTTCAAACTAGCATTATATGCATGGCCCAATTTATGCAAAATCATCTGTGTTTGTGTGTGTGTGTGTGTGTGTGTGTGTGTGTATTTGGGTTTGAAAGTATGTTCAGGGAAATATTTAAGTGCTTATCTGGATGTTGTGGTTTTGATTTTCTTTTTTCTACTTTCTATTTTTATTAGGATAATTATTTCTGTTTTTTAAAATATTTTTTAATTATTTAAAGTATTACAAATAGTAGTACATATGTTTTTCCCCCCATTGTCCTCTCCCCAGCCTCCCCTACCCCCCAGTTCATGCCCTCACCTGCCCCTCCAAGTGTCTTATATCCATTGGTTATGCTTATATGCAATGCGTACAAGTCCTTTGGTCGGTCTCTTTCAGCGTCCCCCCAACCTCCTCTGCCTTCCCACTGTAGTTTGATAGTCTGTTCAATGCTTCTTTGCCTCTGTATCTATTTTTTCCCCATTTCTTTTCTTTAAAAAATCTTGCCTCTATTATTTCTGTTAAGAAGGAAAATAAAGCTGTTTTTATAAACAATGTCTTAATTTTTGCAGCCATGATAATTTTTATATTTTGACACACCCTCAAATTGCTGATGAGATTTTTTTAATCCTTTCCCTAACATCTATACTCTGACTATACAGTGGAAAGAGCCTGGTCTGAGGAATTTTGCCAACTATTTTAAATATTGTCAATTTAATAAGATCAAAATATTTTTATTGGCACAACAATATACCTAACACATACACCTATACATATATAAAGCAATGGTTTTTAAATTAAATCTATTGGGATAATATTGGTTAATAAAATTATCATTTGTTTATTGTATAGTGTGTTCCCCACCTAAAATAAATTCTTCCATGTATTTGACCCCCTTTACCATTTACTACCTCCCTCCCACCCCACTGCCCTCTGGTAACCCTTGGGCAATGTTTGTCTTGCCCTTGCTCATTTGTTGTTCTATATTCCACATATAAGTGAAATCATATGGGTCTTGACTTTTTCTGTCAGACTCCCATTGCTTGGCATAATATTCTCAAGATCTATACATGTTGTCACAAATGAAAGTATTTCATCTTTTCTTATGGCTGAGGAGTATTCCATTGTGTACATGTGCCACATCTTCTTTATCTAACCATATATTGAAGGATACTTTGGTTGTTTCCACATTTTGGCCACCATTAATAATAATGCAATGAACATAGGGATATATAGTATATATGTTGTGTGTTTTTTGTTTTTTAAAGAGTAGCATTTCTCTATTTAGAAGGTCAAGAGGTCTTTCTTTTGTTTCTCAGTAGGTGGCGCTAAAGCATAAGTCTTTTTTGTTTCTCTTGCATTGATCTGGTTTTTCGGATCTCTGCAGGGGCAGTGGAAAATGCTCTGTATTCCCTTGGGAGGTGAGTGTCTCTTCCATAACCAAGTCACGTCAGGGCACAAACCCCATGACATGGGGATATATGGTGGGTGATGAGATGCTGAGCCCAAAAAATCCTAGTGCTACCCCACCAGACACTGCTGGCTGTGCAGCGCCATGGGTGGGGACAGGGTGAGCTGGGAGAGGACCGCTGGTGCCTTTGCGGCTTTGCTCTCCTCTCAGTAATGGCAACTGGCAGACCTCACCTGCCTCACCACTGTATCTCCATGCTTGTCACTGGGATTAGCTACAGCATGCTTCTGTCTCCCCAGCTCTCCAGGCTGCAGATCCTCGGTGCTACAGCATCTGCTGGGGCCCTCTGCAAGCCCCGAGAGGGTGAGGAGAAACGCCAGGCCCCACGGCTTTGTTTTTCTGCCTGACAATGGCAGCCACCAGACAACCGCAGGCACATCTCTGTACTCCATCGCCCCGTTCTCCCCCAGCCTCTCCATTCCCATCCTGACATTGGCCTCAGCCCAGCACATATGGACCACTCGAGGCAGGATTGCTCCCTGTATCCATCTGCTCCTCAGGGATTCACCCCCTCTTTAAAGCCTCACAGTGAGCTCTGGGCCGTGTCTGTGGCACCATCTCTGCTCCTCTCTCTTTCCCTCCCCAGTTCATTCTGATTTACCCTCCTTCAGATGTTTCGATGTCCACAGCTCAGCCATGTTGGTGTGTTGAGCAGAGAATCCTTTCTTGAGTTATAGCTGTTCAATTAGTTCCAACTGCAAGGGGGAGAGACCAGGGAAACTCATGCTGCCTTCTTCCGATAGCCCAAAGTTATAGGTTTTGAGTCTTTAGCTTGTTCTATACATCAAAAAGGAGATTTTTCTTTCTTTCAGATTAAAATATATGGTATTTATGGTAATGTATTTTTCCTTTATTTATTGAAAGGCCTATTCACATCTCAATGTCAGTTCTCACTGGCTTGTTCAAAGTCCTTATATCAAGTGGTTGTGGTGTGTGTTGTTTTGAAAGAAATAGGTAGCATTGGGCACAGTATAATTTGGGTGCTATTTAACAATTAAAATGAGGATATATCAGTTTGCTTAAAAGTACTTTTATGCCATGCATTTTTATTACCAGGTATTTAGCTTAGGTTTCCATTAAAGCACTGAGTTAATTGCCTTGTATCCAAAGAAACCAGAAACTATTCTGCTTGTAGGGTCCACAGACTTTCAGATTTTTTTCCAAACTAGTCATTAGACCGACAATAGTAGAACCTCTGTTATTTGGCCTGATAACTATCATGTGTAGCATTCTGGCAAGTATGTCTCTATTTTCATGAATCTGATGAAGTTTTTCTAAAATTCCTCTTGCTATTTAGAAAACTACCTTATTTGTATTTGCCTCAATATTTAAGAAGCTCAGGTGGCTAAATAAAAATTGACCTGAGATTAACAAATTCTTTTTATATAAATGCAGCAGCTTTCTATATGCTTGCTCTTAGAACATATTTCCATACAGCTACTCATTAGCTATTCGTAAACTTAATTTATATTCCCTCTTCTCTATGTTAGAGTTTGTTATTGGGTAGATTATTTAACCTCCTTAAACCTTATTTTCTTTTCTTTTTTTTAACATTTAATTTTTTATTGATTTTTTTTGCAGTATAACTTATACTAGTACATGTTTTCCTTTCCCCCCTCCCCATTATCCTCCCCCCAGCCTCCCCTACTCCCCAGCAGATGTCCCCACCCCCCCCTCCCCGCCCCAGTGTCTTTCATTCATTGATATGCTCATATGCATGCATACAAGTCCTTCGGTTGATCTCCCCCGGCATTCACCTCCCATCCACCCAAACCTTCCCCCGGTAGCTTGACAGCCTGTTCAATGCCTCCCTGTCTCTACATCAATCACTCTCCCCTGTTTCTTCTCTTCAAAAATATCTTGCCTCTGCATTCTAGAAATAAAAGTATAAGAACAAAAAAATGTTTCAGTCTCAGTTTCAATGTCCAACTGTTCTGAGTCCAAGTTTCAGTATCAAATAATTCTTTATGTGTACATGTCAGCAATGGTATCCAGATGGTGGACACATCATAGCAATGCAAGATCCATCCTCTCTGGTTTGGTCCTGGGCTGCCTGCAGCCTTGCACAGCTGCCAACTGCTAGCATGGCAAGGTGTTGTCAGTGACCCCCATCTCTGGACCATCCTTGTGACTGGAACAGATCCGTCCGTTCCTCACAGTCGCAGGAACCCACATGGTCTTGGAGTTGTTCTCTGAAAATACACAAACACATTCTCGACCAAAAGTTAACAAAGGGATCCTCTCTGCAAAATAGACTTGGGATTCTTTTTATTTTTGCCTAAATGATTTTTCTTTGGCTTATTTTGACACCATGGTTTTTTTTTCATGGGTGTCTTGCAGTTGGTTTTACAAATGGAATTTATTTTTCTGGAGTAAGAATTTACTAGATGTATTTTACTTACAGGATATTTTTCCTTACATGATATTACCCCACTGCCCCCCCATCCCCTTTTTGATTAATGGGGGCTTTTGGAAATTTTAACTTGCAGTCTTGGTAATTTTAAATTTTAATTTTTGCACACAAATATGACTGCTTTAGGTTCTTTGGATGTTAGGCAATTTTACAGTGAGATGAACTACTAATAGATATTTTAGTTAATGTTTTAGGAAAAGCTTTTTGTGGAGTACACTTAAATTTTCTTGAGTATTCACTTATTTCACTTGGCCAATTTAAATTAATCTGAAAACTTTATTACTATTTTACTGACAATTTTAATACTCAAGGAGAAATCTTAGTTTACTCTGTAAATACTAGTGGAAAGGAATATTTGCATTTTTGAGTAGGCCCTGAGCATTCCTGGTAATTGACTGAATTTAGATATAGAGCAGCTATTGCTGGCCTAGTCTCTGTCTGCCACCTGGGTCCCGGTCTGAGTTGTGCGTGGGAAGCAAAGCAGCCGTGGGGGTAGGAGACCTCCCTTAGGAGGGGTGATAATTCAAGCCCCTGCAAGGTTTGTGGATGAGGGTCTGTGCCCCACCTCTGTTGACCTTTTAGTTCTCTCCTGTTGGCCCCTCTGTGACTGTGCCTGTCTTAGGTTGTTCCTTCCCTGAGGAATCTTACCCATCTCTGGCTAACCAGCCATCCTCCGGGGCCAAACAGGGTGATGTGAGGTTCAGTTCTGTCTCCTTTGAAGTCTATGCCCCCGTGGCCTCCACGTCCAGCACCTGCCATGGGGTCCCCTCGCCTGCTGGCAGGGTCCTGGTACTGATCACATATCTCGGGTGACCCAGGTTTCTTCTCCAGAGAGGGCCCAGCTCACACCATTGGTCGAGAGACTGATCCATGGTGCCAGCTGCCCAGAGGCTTCAGCCACAGCTTGAACTGAAAGCTCAGGCATCAGCTGTGTGTATTTGGATAGTAAGAAGAGGGTCCCTCTTGGAAAAAGGGCAAGAGGGGCCAATATAGAATGCTCGGATGCCTTCCCAGTGCCTTAATTCCTTCTGAAAGGGATTAATTCCTTTTCTATCCTTTTTTAAATTGCTGCCCAACAGTCAAAGAATTAGTTTGTAAGTTTATTTGGGATAATTGTATAATATGCTGTTGTCAAATATCAAATATTATAATGACATTGTAGAATAATATCATGTAAGTGTATTATGGTGTCACGGGAGGTAAAGAAGGGCCTAGCCTAAGGACTGGTGTCCATAGGAGATGACAAGCTCTAGGCCATGTTAATTCAATCTCAAACTAGCTGCCAGTTTTTTTTTTATAACTTTATATAAACTTTGTCAGGGATGTAAAAACACAAATTACTTACCTTAGTTCAAGAGTTCAAATATATTGACTTTCCCCCTTACTCCCACCACCTGTCATTTACCCTGAGGTTTGACATTCTGATGGACTTTTCTCCGTCTCTGGATCCATTCTTGTTCATCAGTCTATGTCATTCATTATATTCCTCAAATGAGTGAGATCATGTGATATTTGTCTTTCTCTGCCTGGCTAATTTCACTTAGCATAATGCTCTCCAAATCCATCCATGTTGTTACAAATGGTAGGAGCTCCTTTTTTACCGCAGCGTAGTATTCAATTGTGTAAATGTACCATAGTTTTTTAATCCACTCATCTGCTGATGGGCACTTCGGCTGTTTCCAAATCTTAGCTATGGTAAATTGTGCTGCTATGAACATAGGGGTACATATATCCTTTCTTTTTTTTTTAATTTTTTTTATTGTTCAGTTTATTAATTACATTGTTTCCCCTTTTTTATCCCCCTATATCTTCCCTCCACCCTGTACTTATCCCACCCTCCACCCTCCCCTCCCCCTCCCCAATGTCTTCTCCCATTGTTGCAAGATTTTTTCCCAATCTCTTGCTGTACTTCCAACAACACTTTTCTCCCCAAGAATTGTCAGTCCATTCCCTCTCTATGTCCATGTTTCTGTTACAGTCACCAGTTTATCTTGTTCATCAGCCTATCAGTTCACTTGATTTTTATGTTCATTTGTTGATAGATGTGTATTTGTTGTTCATAATTTATATTTTTACCTTTTTCTTCTTCCTCTTCTTAAAGAATATCTTTCAGCATTTCATATAATACTGGTTTGGTGGTGATGAACTCCTTTAGCTTTTTCTTATCTGCGAAGCACTGTATCTGATCCTCAATTCTGAATGATAGCTTTGCTGGATAGAGTAATCTTGGTTGTAGATTCTTGCTCTTCATTATTTTGAATATTTCTTGCCACTCGCGTCTGGCCTGCATCGTTTCTGTTGAGAAATCCGCTGACAATCGTATGGGTGCTCCCCTGTAGGTAACCAACTGTTTTTCTCTTGCTGCTTTTAATATTCTCTCTTTATCTTTTGCTCTTGGCATTTTAATTATGATATGTCTTGGTGTGGTCCTCTTTAGATTCCTATATTTTGGGGTTCTGTGTACTTCTTGGGCTTTTAAGTCAGTTTCTTTCACCAGGTGGGGAAAGTTTTCAGTCACTATTTCTTCAAGTAGGTTTTCATTAACTTGCTCTCTCTCTTTTTCTGGCACCCCAATAATTCGGATGTTGGCTTGCTTGAGGTTGTCCCAGAGGCCCCTTATGCTATCTTCAATTATCTGAATTCTTTTTGTTTCTTGCTTTTCCAGCTGAGTGGATTTTGGTTCTTTGTATTTCAAATCTTTGACTTGGTTCTTGTGGCCCTCTGGACTGCTTTTAGGACTTTGTGTAATATTTTTTATTTCAGTCTGTGTATGCTTGATTTCTAGTTGGTCCTTTTTTTTATCTGTGAGGGTCTGGTTCGTATCCTCAGAGGTCTTGTTCATTTCCCTGAGGGTCTCATTCATTTCCTTGTAAGTATCATTCATCTCCTTGTAAGTCTCATTCATTTGCTGGTTGGTCTTGTTTATTTCCTGGTAATTCTCATTAAGTTGATCGGCCTTTTGTAGGAGCCTCTTGAAAAGCCTTATAACCGTGGTTTTGAACTCTATGTCTTGTCGTCTTTTCTCCTCCATTTCTTTCACACCTGATTTCTTTCCATGTCTCTGCATGGTGGCTGCTTTATGTGGTGGCTATCCTCAAAGGGACAGTGGCTCAGTCTCCCCAGTTACCTGAGGTGGGTACTCTTACTGCAATCCTTTATGGGTTGTATTCAGTGTTTTTGAATTTAAACCCAGCTTTTTGTTGTTAGCCCTAGGAGGGTTTGACCTCCAGGCCAATTGTCTGTGGAGCTCAGCTGTGCTCAGGTTGGATGGGCGGAGTCTCTGGGCCAAGCAGACAGCGTTAGCTCCGCCCTATGCAGCCCCAGGGGCTCTGTGCCGGGGGCAATGGCTGCCAGCACCTCTGAGAGAGAGCCGCTGTGGAGCTCCACCGGCTGCCGGGGAATTCAGACTGTCCCCAAATGACTTTGCATGCGCAATGTCTCACCCAGGGTAGTAAAACAAAGCAGTCTGATGGTTTTCCGAATGAGAGACAAGTCGCAGAGAGCTCCCTGCGCCGTCACGCAGCTGAGCTGTTCGCACAAGCTGCCAGTCTCCACAAGCCAGCAGACCCGGCAGCACCCGAGCTTCGGCGTGCCCTCCCACTGTCCAGTTTTCACCCCGTGTGATAGTGGGTTCTCTGGACTTCGCCCAGAGCTGGAGAATCAGTCCAGTGGGACGCCTTTGTCTCCCCGTTCGAGAAAACTGGCCGGTTTCCAGCCGCCCGCCCCCTCCGCGGCGCGCACTCCAAACCTCTCTCTGCGCGCGAATCTTTCAACGCTGTTTGCCACCGCTCCTCCGAGTCACAGTGTCTTATCTTCACTTTTATTTGTGGAATTTTCACTCGGCGAGCGTTCTGGTGATTCTGGAAGGTGTTTGTTCTTTCGTTAAGTTGTAGTATTAAAATTGTTGATTATGATGTTAAGATAGGTGTTTTACCTTTGCCACCATCTTAGTTCTCCCATCGCAGTTTTCCATATATCCTTTCTAATTCGCATTTCTAGTTTCTTGGGGTATATTCCTAGAAGTGGGATCACTGGGTCGAATGGGAGCTCCATTTTCAGTTTTTTGAGGAAACTCCATATTGTTCTCCACAGTGGCTGCACTAGTCTACTATCCCACCAGCAGTGCAAGAGAGTTCCTTTTTCTCTGCATCCTCGCCAGCACTTGTCATTTGTTGATTTGTTGATGTAAGCCATTCTGACAGGTGTAAGATGGTACTGCATAGTCGTTTTGATTTGCATCTCTCGGATAATTAGTGACTTTGAGCAAGTTTTCATATGTCTCTGGGCCTTCCTTTTGTCTTCTTTAGAAAAGATTCTATTTAGGTCTGTTGCCCACTTAAGCCTTATTTTCATCATCCTTGAAATTGAGATGATCCTTTACGTATCTTTCAACTCCAGAATAGTTATGGTTTTGTGATAGGGGTTCCAATACTCCAAACAATACTTGTGAGTCAAGAAGTTACTCAGCTATCGACACCTTTGGGAATTGTGATTCAACACATAGTCTTATTTTGTTGCTGATTTTCTTCTTGCTGAAACTTTTAAAATAACCAACATTTGAAATGTGGAAATAACACAAATGGTAGCTTAGTAAGCTGGCAGTCAATGGGGGTAGTGCTTGAAACTATGTAATTGAAAAAATATGAGTTACATATTTTATTTATTTTTAAATAAAATTTAAAAATATTTTTAATGATTTCAGAGAGGAAGGAAGAGGGAGACAAAGATAGAAACAGCAATGATGAGACAGAATCATTGATCGGCTGCCTCCTGCATGCCCCACAATCAGGATGGAGCCCATAACCTGAGCATAGGCCCTAAGCAGGAATTGAACCATGAGTCATAGGTTGATGTTCAGCCACTGAGCCATGCCAGCAGGGCATGGGTTACATATTTTAAACAGAATTTAGTTGATTATGAACTTGGCTGTGATAGGCAGATTAATCCTCCCAAAACATGTCCACATCTTCATGTTTACAACTTGCAAATAGGTGACCTTTCATGGCAAAGGGATTTTACAGACGTGATGAAGGTGAGGATCCTGTGACGGAGAGACATTCTGGATTATCCAGATGGACCCAATGTGGTCCTTATGGTTCTCCTGCGAGAAACAAGAGGGTCCGAATCAGAGAAGGAGATGTGATGATGCAACAGAGTTGGAAGTGATGTGGTCATGCACCAAGGAGTTCCCTGATAAACAGGAAATGGTTCCTTCCCTGCGACCTCCTGAAGGAACCAGCCCTGCCAACGTCTTGATTTGAGCCCAGTGAGAACAATTTTGAGCTTTCAACATGCAGAACTGTAAAGGAATAACTTTGTGTTGTTTAAAGCTATTAAGTATGTGGTCATTTGTTACAGCATCTCTGGGAAACAAATGCAGATTTTGGTACTAGGAAATGAGATGCTGCTATAACAAATACATTAAAATGTGGAAGTGGCTTTGTAATTGTGTAGTGGGGAGAGGCCAGAAGAATTCTGAGGAGCACGGGAGAATAAGACAGACTGCTTGGGGCAGAAATGTGAATCTTAAAGGCCCTGCCAGTGAGGCCTCAGAAGGAAGGGCTAGGTAGAGAACACCTATGTTGTCTTAGAGCCATGGTTGGCAAGCTCATTAGTTAGTCACCTATATTATTATTACCTATAATCCCACAGCTCCAAACGTCTGACTCCGCTCATATCTTCAATGCTGCCCTCCGTCGCTCCTCTGAGTCAGTGTTCTATCTTTACTTTTATTTGTGGAATTTCCATCAGCCAGCTCTCCGGTGATTCTGGATGGTGTTTGTTCTGTCGTTAAGTTGTAGTTTTGACATTATTGTGTGGGGCAGCAAAATAGATGTTTACCTATGCTGCCATCTTGGTTCCTCTTGGATAATTATTTTTTAGTTCCTCATTAGTATCAAAATATCAGATTATTCACTCACACAGAAAGCTCTTTAAAGAGATTAGGTGTGTGTCTCATAGATCTCTTAATTTATTTTATCACAATTTAAGGATGGAATTAACTAGGCAAGATCTATGGAGGAGTCTCTAGTTTACTGGAATATGTTCCTGTGACATATGTGGGAGACCCACAAGGTTTTTGAATTTAGTGTATCAGCAGAGAAACTGCCTGCTTGGACTGAAAGGAACAGGAAAAACACAAAATAAAAGAGGCTGTTAGATTCCTAAAGGAATGGATTGTTGCAGAAAATAAATAGTCTTATAAAACTATTCTACTGCAAATATATATTAACCTTTATGAAACAGGAAGTAAGACTCAGAGGACAGAGCCACGGACACAGAAGATGGAGCTGAGAACTACAAAGGATTATTCTTAGGCCTGAACCTAATGGGATTTTCCCAGTTAGTTTTCTAAATTTCTTGTGGTTGTTGAGTCCCCTTTTATCTTTTATTTCTCTGTCTTATAATGGTTATCCTAAGCTTACTTTTGTGTATAGGGAGCAAATAATTTTTTTTCTAATTTCAAAGATTCACATATGAAGAAGAATTTTATCTTAGGCTATCCTAGTGTCACCCATACCTGATTTAGCTGATGAGATTTTGGACTTTTGAGCTGATGAAATCTAGATGAGAATTTGAGTTTAGATTGATGTTGTAAACATTCATCCTCAAAATCGGGGGATGTTGAGATAGGGTGAATGGATTTTACATGTGGATGAATGTGAATCTTTGGGGAACAGAGAATGGACCATGAGGGACAGAATAAGGTCTTCCTCCCTCCCTCCTTCCCATATTTCTTCCTTTTCTCCCTCCCTCCATAAATGTCTAGTGTTTTAGTATTTAGAATCTGTGAGTATGTTGGTAAAAGGGACTTTACAGATGTGATCAATGTATGGATATTGAAATAGGGAGATTTTCCTGGATTTTGTAGGTGAACACAAATATAATCATCAGGGTCCTTAGAATAATGGCAAATGATATGATGAAGAAAGCAGAGAGGAATATAAAAATGTTAGGGTGCTAGCTTTGAAGATGGAAGAAGGAGCTATGAGCCACGGAATGCAGGAGGTGTCCTGAAAATGGAAAAGGCAGGACACAGTTTCTCTCCTAGAGCCTCAGGAAGTACCCAGTCCTGCTGACACCTTGATTTTAGCCCGAAACTTCTTTCAGACTTCTGATCTCAATGACTGTCAGAGAATAAATTAATTGTTGTGTTAACTACTGAGTTAATGGTGATTCGTTACAGTGGCTAAAGGAAACTAATTAATGGAATGGCTATGGAAATTAGGCCAGTAGACATTTTATCTATTGCATACTTGTTCAAGGAGCAGATCTGTTGTATCTAGGCAGCTGCAGGCATTTATAAAAGAATGTATTTTTGCTTTACTGACAAGCATTCATTTTGACCTAGGTTTTTATGCAGTCAATTTTATAACTTTTAAAACAGCAACTAAAACTTTATCATTGGAAAGGCCAACAGGGGAGCGGTTAGGTGTCTATCAGGCCAGCAGGGGAGTGATTAGGGGGCTATCAGGCTGGAAGGCAGAAGAGGTTAGGGGTAATCAGGCAGGTAGGCAGGCAGGCAGGCAAGCTGTTAGGAGCCAGCAGTCCTGGATTGTGAGAGGACTGTCTGACTGCCTATTTAGGCCTGATCCCAGAGCACGAATTTCATGCACCGGGCCTCTAGCAATAATAATAATAATAATAATAACAACAACAACAACAACAACAACAACAACAACAATGTTAATAGTAATATCTAGCATTTTTTTGAGTTCCCAGCATATGCCAGGTACAGTGATAAGCAATTTGCAGTTCTTATTGCCCTTTAATTTTACAACAATCCTATGGAATATTTTCACTTGACCTTGAAAAATTGAGTTTCAAAAGATTAATTTGCTCAGGTTTTCTTATTATTTTTGATCCAAAACTCATGTGAATACTTTCTTATGAAATAAAAAAAAACACCACCTTTTTTGAAGAAGGCCTACTTTCTTATAGTAAAAAAACTTGTGTACTATTTCCCAATATTTTTCACTGTAGCATTTCTCTGTTAAAGAGGATATCAGGAATTATTAAAATCACTTTTTAAAAAGTATATTTTTATTGATTTCAGAGAGGAAGGGAGAGAGAGCTCCCTTCATTGATTGGCTGCCTCCTACAACCCCCAACTGGGGTCGAGTCTGCAACCTGGGCATGTGACCTTGACTAGAATAAAACCTGGGACCCTTTAGTCTGCAGGCCAATGCTCTGTACACTGAGCCAAACCAGCTAGGGCTGAAATCACTTTTGTCAAGTGTGCATTCAGTTTTATCTTGTGCTTCCAGGGTAGTTGAGCTGCTGAATATTTTATTTATCTTACAGGTTAAAAAAAAAAAAAGGATGGTTTGATAAGAATCTTAGTTCATTTAGAATCCTTCCACATTTCCCTTTTTTAAGCACTTACCTACTCAGCTGTACCACAAGTATTTATTGACTATTTGTTATGTATAGGATATAGCACTGGAGATTCTATTGTGCCAGGTATTGTGAATGATATAAAATAAGAATTCTACTATATGGATTTTGCTCTGATGAGCATTACAATTTATTTGAAGTAATTGTCCTGACTGCTATTCATTTTCTGTACAACCTTGGAAGAGAAATTTATCATCTACTTCCTATTTTTTTTAAAAAGAGGAGTCTAGTTCCTATTTATAGGATTGTTATTAAGATCTTACAATATAAATGCAAGTTCCTGTGTAAATTCCTTGTTATACCAATGCAAATTGATCTTCTTTTAAAAAATAATTTTATTGATTTTTTACAGAGAGGAAAGGATAGAGAGCTAGAAACATTGATCAGCTGCCTCCTGCACATCCCCCACTGGGGATGTGCCTGCAACCAAGGTACATGCCCTTGACCAGAATCAAACCTGGGACCCTTGAGTCCGCAGCCGACGCTCTATCCACTGAGCCAAACCGGTTAGGGCGATCTTTTTTTTAATGTTAGGGTTTGTTGGACTCTGCAAATTTTGCTAGTATTCATATGTTAAAGAATACTATGTATAGTATAAACCAACCTCATGTAGGTGCATTAAATTACATATAATGTTTATTTGTGTGTATTTAGAAGGTCTGCAAATGTATATATTACACTGTTAATAATTATTGTACCTAAGGCATAATTTTCCAGGGAATTAGCTTTCTACTTCACTTATTTGCACTTTGTTTGACTTATGTAAAACAAGATTTTATTTTGTTATAAATATTTTATATTGTGTGAAAACAAATGTCATGAATTGTGAAAAATCATGACTCATTATGTAGCTATGAGTTTAATTAGTTCCTTATCAGATATATGATTTGTGAGTATTTTATACCCATCTGTAGGTTAGCTTTTTATGCTATTGATTGTATTTGATGCACAGAAACTTTTAATTTTTATTTAGCACAATTTTTCTATTTTTATACTTATGCTTGTAGATAGGAAAATTGTTGACTTTTGGATATGTTCCCTGTACTTTATTATCTTATGAATTACATTGTGGTTTATAAAAATGCTCCAGTTGAATTTTTAGTTAGCCAATTATATCATCTGGAGAGGCTAGTAATCATGTCTTTGACTTTCCAATGTTCATAATAATTTGATTTTTATCTCTTAACCAATTGGTTGGATCTGATACTACCAGTGGAATATTGGTAGTGTGGACTCAGCAATCTTAAAATACATAAATATTTAAATAGTGTCTCTAATATTGCTCTTAAGGTTTCTTCTATCTCTGTTCTGATACATGGGTTTTTGTTTTTAGAACATAAGTTTTGGAACCTCAATATTATTCTGTATATGCTCTGTATTTAGTTTCTATGATAACAAAACCATTTAACATTATTAGTAATTTATCACTTAAATTATGGTAGTTTTATGGTTATATGACTAAGCACTTTTACATTAAAGCAATGCTTTATAGTTGTTTACAAGTCTTTGATACCTATCACAGCACCTGCTTTATAGCAAGCAATCAATAAGTATTGAATGTGTCACACCCCAGAGTAAATCTCAAGTTTATCACATCTCTAAATAACATGTCTCTGAGATTCTTGGTTCATCAACTTTATTTATTTTAAAATTATTTTTTCATTACACTTTATATTCAGTATTATTTTGTGTTAGTTTCAGAGGTACATCACAATGGTTAGACAATCCTATACTTTACAAAGTGGTCCCTCCCATATTTCAAATATCCACCTGACATTGTACGTACATAGGTGTATCTTATTTCTCTGAGAATAAGTATTTAATTTACTAACAGCATATTTACCTCCTTTCTCTCCTCCTCTAAATGGGTTATTTTTTAAAATTAACTTTTAGAGAAAGAGAAAGGAGAGGGGAGAGAGAGAAATATTGATGTGAGAGCACAACATCCATTGGCTGCGTCCTGCACGCCCCCTACTGGGGATGGATCCATGTGCCCTCACTGAGAATAGAACCAGCAACCTTTCAGTGCATGGACTATGACTAACCAACTGAGCCACACTGGCCAGGGCAAAATGTGGGTATTTTTTAGGATAAATTTTACTGGTTAGCTTGGTGGCTTTAAATAATATTATAATTAACTTTATTTATTTATTTTTAAAATAATTAATTTTTTATTGTTTAAAGTATTACAAATAGTAGTACATATGTCTCCTCTTTTTTCCCCTCATTAACCTCCCCCGCAGCCTTTCCTACCCCCCAGTACATGTTCTCACCTGCCCTCTCCCCCCAGTGTCTTGTATCCATTGATTATGCTTATATGCATGCCTACAAGTCCTTTGGTTGATCTCTTTCAACCCCCCCTTCCCACCTTCTCTGCCTTCCCGCTGTAAGTCTGTTCAATGCTTCTTCACTTCTGTATCTATTTTCCCCCCCATTTCTTTTCTTTAAAAAAATCTTGGCTCTGTAGACTAGAAATAAACATATAACAACAACAAAAAAATGTTTGAGTCCCAATTTCAATGTCCAACAGTTCTGAGTCCCAGTTTCAATGTCAAACAGTTCCTTATGTGTACATGTCAGCACCTTGTGAGAATGCAGGTACAACCCCCTCTGGTTTGGTCCTAGGCAACCTGCAGCAATGCACAGTTGCTGACTGCTAGCATGGCAAGGCTCCGTCAGTGTCTTCCATCTCTGGACTGTTTTTCCTTTTGTCTTCATGGTTGGAGCAGACCTGTCAATTCCTCTCAGTTGCAGGAATCCACATAGTCTTAGAGTTGTTTTCTGAATATATACAAACACATTCTTGACCAAAGGTTAATAAAGAAATCTTTTCTATAAAATTGACTTGGGATCCTTTTCATTTTTGCCCAAACGATTTTCCTTTGGCTTATGTTGACATCATGTGTGTTTTTCATGGGTGTCTTGCTGTTAGCATTACAAACGAAAATTAATTTTTGTAAAGTAAAAATTTTTTCTAGATGTAATTTACTTACAGGATATTTTTCCTTATATGATATTACTCTTCTATACCCCCTTGGTTTTAATTAATGGAGGCTTTTATAAATTTTATAATGCAGCCTTGATAACTTTAAATTTTAATTTTTTGCACAAAAACATGACAACTTTAGGTTCATTGCATGTTAAGCAATTTTACCATGAGATGAACTACCAATAAAAATTTTAGTTAATACTTTAGGGACAGCTTTTTGTCCAGTACAATTAAATTTTCTTTAATATTAACTTATTTTCATTAGCCAATTTAAATTAATCTGAAAACTTGATTTCTATTTTACTGTTAAATTTAATACTCTACCAACAATCATAGTTTACCCTATAAATATTAGTGGAAAGGATTATTTGCATTCTTGAGTAGGCCCTGAGCATTCTTAGTTCTAGGCTGGATTTAGATATAGAGCAGCTACTGTAAGCCAAGTCTCTCTTTGTTACCTGGGTCCCAATCTGAGCTGGGCCAAATCTCTGTCTGTTACCTGGGTTTTGACCTGAGCTGGTCGTGGGAAGTGAAGCAGCCATGGTGGAGTGAGGGTTCAGGCCCCTGCAAGGTTGTGGGGTGAGGGTCCATGCCCAACTTCTGTTGACCCCCAAGTTCTCTCTTGATGGCCCCTCTGCAACTGTGCCTGTCTTAAGTTATTCCTTTCCTAAGGAATTTTACCCGTCCCTGGCTAACCAGTCATCTTCCAGGGCCAAGCAGGTGATGTGAGATTCAGTTCTTTCTTCTTGGTAACCTATGCCCCCATGGCCTCCATGTCCAGCATTTGCAATGGGCTCCCCTTGCCTGCTGGTGGGGCCCTGGGACTGGTCATACATCCTGGGGACTCAGGTTTCTTCTCCAGGGAGGGCCCAGCTCACACTATTGGGCCAGGGACAGATCCATGGTACCAGCCACCACAAGGCTTCAACCTCACCATGAACAGAAAGCTTAGGCAACAGCTGAGGACAATTGGATTGTGAGAAGAGAGTCCCTCTTGGCTTAAATGGCAAGAGGGGCCAATATAGAATGCTCCAGTGCCTTCCCAGTACCTTAATCCCTTCTGAAAGGGATTAAATCCTTTCTTGTCCTTTTTTAAATTGCTTCCAAACATTCAAAGAATTATTTTGTAAGCTTGTTTGGGATAATTGTACAATATGCTTGTAAAATATAAAAAATTATAGTAATGTAGAATAATATCATGTAAGGATATTCTTTGCTCTAGGCCATGGCAGTTCAATTTCAAACTGATTGTCAATTTCCTTTTGTAATTTTATATAAACTTTATCAGGAGGCAAAAACTAAAATTACTTACTTTAGTTCAAGAGGTCAAATATGTTGACTTTCAATTACAATCCTTATGACTTTTGAAGGAAACTTCTCTTTGTTTCCTTCCAAAATAATTTTCAGGCTACAGAGAGTTTCATTTAAAAATCTTCGTCACATGAAACAATTTCTCTTAAGATTATGGTGACCACTAGTATGGATCAGATTTACTATTTTATTTTTTTCGCTTGTAATTTTTAAAAATTTTATTTTTACATATGTGTCCTTATTCCCTCATTACCCCCCACCCTTCACTTATGCCCCACCCCACTGCTGTCTGTTTCTATTGATTAGGCTCATATGCATGCACACAAGTCTCTTGATTGATCTCTCTACCTTAACCCCACGCTCAACTACCTTCCCTGAGGTATGACGTTCTGATCGACGTTTCCCAGTCTCTGGATCTGTTCTTGTTCATCAGTTTATTCCATTCATTATATCCCTCAAATGAGTGAGATCATCTGATATTTATCTTTCTCTGCCTGGCTTATTTCACTTAGCATAATACTCTCCATCTCCATCCATGTTGTTGCAAATGGTCGGAACTCCTTTTTTACTGCAGCGTAGTATTCCATTGTGTAGATGTACCACAGTTTTTTAACCCACTCATCTGTTGATGGGCACTTAGCCTGTTTCCTAATCTTAGCTATGGTGAATTAGGCTGCTCTGAACATAGGGGTACATATATCCTTTCTGATTGGTATTTCTAGTTTCTTGGGGTATATTCCTAGGAGTGGAATCACTGGGTCAAATGGGAGTTCCATTTTTAGTTTTTTGAGGAAACTCCATACTGTTCTCCACAGTGGCTGCACCAGTCTGCTTTCTCACCAGCAGTGCAAAAGAGTTCCTTTTTCTCCGCATCCTCGCCAGCACTTGTCATTTGTTGATTTGTTGATGAAAGCCATTGTGACAGGTGTGAGATGGTACCGCATTGTTGTTTTGATCTGCATCTCTCTGATGACTAGTGACATTGAGCAGGTTTTCATATGTCTCTTGGCCTGCCTTCTGTCTTCTTTCGAAAAGTGTCTATTTAGATCAGTCGCCCATTTTTTTGATTAGGTTGTTTTTCTTCTTTTTGTTAAGTTGTATGAGTTCTCTGTATATGTTGGCAATTAAACCCTTATCGTTGCTATCATTAGCAAATATGTTCTCCCATACAGTGGGCTTCCTTGTTGTTTAATTGATGGTTTCCTTTGCTGTGCAAAAGCTTTTTATTTTGATGTAGTCCCATTTGTTTATTTTTTCTTTAGTTTCCATCGCCCTAGGAGCAGTATCAGTGAAGAAGTTCTTTTGGCATATGTCTGCGATTTTGCTGCCTGTGATTTCCTCTAGTATTTTCATGGTTTCCTGTCTTATGTTTAAGTCCTTTTTCTATTTTGAGTTTATTTTTGTGTATGGTGTAAGTTGGTGATCTAGTTTCATTTTTTTTGCATGTATCTGTCCAGTTTTTCCAACACCATTTGTTGAAGAGACTGTCTTGTCTCCATTGTATGTTCCTGCCTCCTTTGTCGAATATTAATTGAGCATAGTGATTTGGGTCAATTTCTGGGTTTTCTATTCTATTCCATTGATCTATATGTCTGTTCTTGTGCTAGTAGCAGGCTGTTTTAAGAAGAGTGGCTTTATAATACAGCTTAATATCTGGTATTGAGATCCCGCCTACTTTGTTCTTCTTTCTCAGGATTGCTGCAGCTATTTGGGGTCTTTTTTTTTATTCCAGATGAATTTTTGGAAAGTTCCTTCTAGGTCTGTGAAATATGCCATTGGCATTTTAATGGGAAGTACATTGAATTTATAGATTGCTTTGGTTAGTATGGACATTTTAATGATGTTGATTCTCCAAATCCATGAACATGGTATGTTCTTCCATCTGTTTATGTCTTCTTCTATCTCTTTTTTCAGTGTCCTGTAGTTTTCCACATATAGGTCTTTTACCTTTTTAGTTAAGTTTATTTCTAGGTATCTTAATTTTTTTGGTGCGATGATAATTGGGATTGATTTTTTAGTTTCTCTTTCTGTAAGTTCATTATTGGTGTATAGAAATGCCATAGATTTCTTGGCATTAATTTTGTATCCTGCTACATTGATGAATAAATTTATTAAGTCTAGTAATTTTTTGATGGAGTCTTTAGGATTTTCTATGTACAGTATCATGTCATCTGCGAATAAGGACAGCTTTACTTCTTTTCCAATTTGGATGCCTTTTATTTCTTCTTCTTGTCTAACCACAATGGCTAGTACGTCCAGCGCTATATTGAATAGGAGTGGTGTGAGTGGGCATCCTGTCTTGTTCCTGTTCTTAGGAAAAATGGTTGTAGTTTTTGCCCATTCAGTATGATATTGGCTGGGGGTTTGTCATATATGGCTTTTATTATATTGAGGTATGATCCCTCTATTCCCACCTTGTTGAGAGTTTTATCAAGAAAGGGTGTTGGATTTTGTCAAATGCTTTTTCTGTATCTATTGATATGACTATGTGATTTTTATCTCTCAATTTGTTTATGTTCATGTATCACATTTATTGATTTATGAATATTGTACCATCCTTGTATCCCCGGGATAAATCCTACTTGGTCATGGTGTATGATCTTTCTGATGTACTGCTGGATGCAATTTGCTAGAATTTTGTTGAGTATTTTGGCATCTATATTCATGAGGGATATTGGCCTGTAATTCTCTTTTATTGTGTCATCTTTATCTGGTTTTGGTATTAGGATGATGCTGGCTTCATAGAATGAGCTTGGAAGTGTTCCTTTCTTTTGAATTTTCTGCAATAGTCTGAGGAGGATAGGTTTTAGTTCTTCCTTGAATGTTTGGTAAAACTCCCCTGTGAATCTGTCTGGCCCTGGGCTCTTGTTTTTTGATTACAGCTTCAATTTCTTCCATAGTTATTAAGATTTTTAGAATCTTCCTGAGTGAGCTTTGGAAGGTTGTATTTTTCTAGAAATGTGTCAATTTCTTCCAGGTTGTGTAGTTTGTTAGAATAGAGTTGTTCATAGTATTTTTTAAAACAATATTTTGTATTTCTGTGGGGTCTGTTGTTATTTCACCTTTTTCATTTCTGATTTTGTTTATTTGAGTCCTCTCTCTTTGCTTCTTAGTGAGCCTGGCTAGAGGTTCATCAATCTTGTTTATCCTTTTGAAGAACCAGCTTTTGGTTTTATTGATCTTTTGTATTATTTTTTGGTCTCTGTGTCATTCATTTCTGCTCTGATCTTTATTATTTCCTTCCTTCTGCTCCCTGTGGGCTTTTCTTGTTGCTCTGTTTCTAATTCTTTGAGTTGTTAAGTTAGATGATTTATTACCATTTTTTCTTGTTTTTTGAGATAGGCCTGTAGAGCTATAAACTTCCCTCTCAGGACTGCTTTCATTATGTCCCATAGATTTTGGATTGTTGTGTTTTTATTGTGATTAGTCTCCAGATGTTTTTAATTTATTTTCTCATCTTATTGATAACCCAGTCATTGTTTAATAGCATGCTATTCAGCTTTCAAGTGTTTGAATTTTTTGGAATGTTTTTATTTCTAATATTATGCTATTGTGGTCTGAGAAGATGCTTGATATGATTTCAATCTTTTTGAATTTGGGGAGACTTTACTTGTGACCCAATATATGGTCTATATTTGAAAATGTCCCATGAGCACTTGAGAAGAACGTATATTCTGTGACGTTGGGGTGAAATGCTCTGAAGATGTCAATTAGGTCCTTCTGATCTAGTGGATCATTTAGAATTGCTGTTTCTTTGCTGACTTTTTGTCTAGAGGATTTATCCAGTGATGTCAGTGGTGTATTAAATTCTCCTACTATGATTGTATTGTTGTCCATCTCTCTCTTGATATCTCTCAGGAGTTTTTTTTTTAAATGTATTTGGGTGCTCCTGCATTGGGTGCATATATGTTTACCAGAGTTATATCGTCTTGTTGAATTGCTCTCTTTAGTATTATGTAGTGGCCTTCCTTATCTCTTGTTATGGCCTTTACTTTGAGGTCTATTTTATCAGATGTAAGTATTGCAATCCCAGCTTTTTTCTCATTTCCATTTGTCTGAAAAATGTTTTTCCATCCCATCACTTTCTGTCTATGTGAATCCTTTGCTCTGAGGAGGGTCTCTTGTAGACAGCAAATATATGGGTCATATTTTTGTATCCATTCAGCTACCCTATGTCTTTTGATTGGTGCATTTAATCCACTTACATTTAATGTTATTATTGACAAGTACATGTTTGTTGTCATATGTTTCCTTAGTGTTTGTGTTTCTTTTTGCTTTTCTCTTCTTTTTTCTTCTTCTTTCAGCAGCCCCTTTAGCATTTGTTGCATTGCTGGCTTAGTAGTGATAAACTCTCTTAGTCCCTTTTTGTCTGTGAAGCTCATGTTTTCACCTTCAATTTTGAATGATAGCCTTACTGGGTATAGCATTCTTAGGTTCAGTCCTTTGCTTTGCATCACTTTGTATATTTCATTTCATTCCCTTCTGGCCTGGTATGTTGAGGAATCAGTTGATATTCTAATAGGAGATCCCTTGTAGGTAACTTTCTGTCTCTCTCTGGCAGCCTTTAAGATTGTTACTTTGTCATTAGTGTTCACCAATTTTTTTTAAAAATATATTTTTATTGATTTTTTTTTTTTTTTTACAGAGCGGAAGGGAGAGGGATAGAAAGTCAGAAACATGGATGAGAGAGAAACATCAATCAGCTGCCTCTTGCACGCCCCCTACTGGGGATGTGCCCGCAGCCAAGATACATGCCCTTGACCGGAATCGAACCCAGGACCCTTCAGTCCGCAGTCCGACGCTCTATCCACTGAGCCAAACCGGTCTCGGCAGTGTTCACCAATTTAATTATGTGTCTTGGTGTCGGTCTTTTGGGGTTCAACTTGTTTGGGACTCTGTACTTTTTGGACTTGCATGGTTTTTTTTCTTGCCAGTATCAGGGAAGTTTTCTGTCATTATTTCTTCCAACAGGTTTTCTATTCCTTGTTTATCTTCCTCTCCTTCTGATATCCCAATTAAACAAGTATTGTTTTGTGTTGTCCCAAAGCTCCCTTAGGCTCTCCTCTTGCTTTTTAAGTCTTCTTTCTAGTTACTACTGTGTTTGTGTGTTTTTTCCTACCTTGTCTTCTCACTTGCTGATGCAGTCCTCAGCCTCTTCTAGTCTACTGTTTAAGCCTTCTAATGTGTTCTTTATTGAAGCTATGTCGTTTTTCATCTCCTCTTGGTTTCTTTTAATGTTGGTGACATTCTCATTCGGCTCCTTTTAGTTCTCGTTGAATTGTATGTATTTGTCATCCATCCATTTAAAACCATTACTCTGAATTCTTTGCCTGATAAGCTGCTAGCCTAAATTTCATTTAACTCTCTTTCTGGTGATTCCTCTTTTTCTTTCCTTTGGGAATTGCTTTTTTTGTCTCTCCATGTTTTTCTGTAATGTTTTAATTGTAGATCCAATTGCTTTGCTATCCAGGTTCTTTTGGTGATGGTGCTACTGGTGTAATCTCTCAGTCCTCCTGGGCTTGGTAATCTAGTGTACCTCCCTACTTGAGCTATTTGGGTTCTCTTGATGTAGGCCTGCGAGCTTGAGAGCCACAACTGTGGTGTCTAGCAGTCAGCAGCTTTATCTAAGGGATCTCTGCCCTTCCCAGCTGCAAACTATCTCACCAGCTGTGTCTCCTTTGCCAATTTGGGCTGGATTCCACTTGTTTCAGCTGCTCCCTCTATTTGCTCCGGTTCAAGACTCAGGACACATCTATCTATTCCACCGCCATTTTCTCCTCCTTATAATTAACTTCAAATCATATTTTTCTGTTATGTTTCATTGACATAGACAGTATCTCTTGACTTCCTATTTTTTTTTAAAAAAAATGAAGATATTAGCTCCTGTGCTCTTTCTTTCATTTTTTCATTCCTCTCTTTAGTGTCTTTACTCTTTGCTGTCTTCTTCTTTTTTTTTGTTTGTTAATTTTACCCACTGTCTTTTTTTTTTTAGCTACACTTCTACTTACATGCTGTCAAGCTAGTAGACATCTATGTTCTATCCTTAGACCTTGCCAAGTTTCCCATGTTTTGTTCATAGGCTGACACTGAAAAATATGATCAGAGTCACATTTACATAATTATGTTTATAGATGGCCTGATAATATTATTATTTTTTCTATCAAGACCCTAAGCTAATTTGAAGGAGACTGTATCTAGAATTAAAATGAAATAGCTTCTATTTTTTACACTCCATTAATTGCTTAATATCTTACCAGCATGCACTTTTTTTCCTATTTGGCTTGTGATATTGGTGAGATTAACCCCACAGGCTCTGAAGCTATCCTGTTAATCATTTTTTGGCTCTGTACTCTTCTCTGAAGCCTCATGGTTTAGATTTCCCATGCCATGAAGGCAAAGTCATGTAAGTCATATTCTAAAGATAATCTGGAGAAAAGCTTCTTAGATCCTAATTTTCTCTTTTTTTTCAGCTTATATTTTATCCTAGAGTCTTTTTTTAATTGTTTACATTATTACATATGCCTCCTTTTCCCCCGATTGACCTCCCCCACCACTCTCACCCCTCAGGACAAGACCCCACCACCCCAATATCCATGTCCATTGGTTTTGCTACTATGCCCACATACAAGTCCTTTGTTTGATCTCTTACTCCTCCTCCCCTACCTTCTCTCTGAGGTTGGATGGTCTGTTCAGTGTTTCTTTGTCTCTGGATTTATATTTGTTCATCAGTATGTGTTGTTCATTCTATCCCACATATGAGTGAGATCATGTGATATTTATCTATCTCCAACTTGTTTATTTTGCTTAGCATAATGCTTTCTAGGCCCATCCATGCTATTGCAAATGGTAAGAATTCATTCTTTTTTACAGCAGTGTAGTATTCCATTGTGTAGATGTACCACACTTTTTAATCCATTTGTCTGCTGTTGGGCACTAAAAATTATTTTGGAAGGAAACTTAGGCTGTTTCTGAATCTTAACTGTTGTAAGTTGTGCTGCTATGAACAGGGGTGCATATATCCTTTCTGATAGATGTTTCTGTTTTCTTGGGATATATTCCTAGAAGTGGGATTGCTGGGTCAAATGGGAGTTCCATTTTCTCTTTTTAATTTCAGCAGCCCTCTACACTGAGATGCAAAAGCCACCATTTGTGGTACTAGACATGTGATCTGAGAGCAGAGCAGGGATGACTAAATGGTTGCCATCAATGGGAGCAGTACTCAAATTATAATAATAATATCATTTTATAGAATATGTTAAAATCCTAAAGATTCTTTGTTTAATACTAATACTCAGATCCTAAGTCCTTCCCTTTTCCTCTAGATTATATACATACATTTTATTATGCCATTATATGTATATTAGAGGCCTGGTGCATGAATTAGTGCATGGGTGGTGTCTCTTGACCTGGCCAGTAATAAAGGTTCTCTTCCAGTCCCAATTGGGGCCAATGGGGGTCGGCTGGCCAAGGAGGGACCATGGAAGGGCTCCAGGGTATGTCCAGGCCCATCTCGCCCAGTCTGCATTGGCCAGACCCCAGCAGCAAGCTAACCTACCGGTTGGAGCATCCACCCCCTGGTGGTCAGTGTGTGTCACAGCAACTGGTTGAGCAGTTGACCAGTCAGCCAATCAGTCGAACACTTAGCATATTAGGCTTTTATATATATAGATACTGTATGTATTAGATCAGTGGTTTTCAACCTTTCTAATACTGTAACCCTTAAATACAGTTCCTCATGTGATGATCCCCATCCATAAAATTATTTTTGTTGCTACTTCATAACTGTAATTTTGCTACTGTTCTGAATTTTAATGTAAATATCTGTGCTTTCCGATGGTCTTAGGCGACCCTGCTAGTGATTCTCAACTTGTGGGTCACGTCCCGAGGTTGAGAACAGCTGCTATAGAGCATGTGAGAACACACCACCATAATATTTATGTAGTATAAACACCAGGAAAGTGTGTTGACATGAGAGAAACTGTAATCCTGGTTATGAATTCTACATCTCTCTTTCTAATGTAGCTGTTTATGTTTAAAGAATGTGGGCAGTAATGGAGATAATACATTTAAAAGTACATGGGTGGATTGATATCCTTGTTTTGTTTCTCTCATTCTAATCAAACTGCTTGTCTAACATTTTAATGAAGATTTTCAACCTAACAACTTCCTAGTCAGATTTCTTTGTTTGAGTTTTTCATCACCTTTTTTTTCCTTGTACAATTTTCCTTTATCATATCCTCCTTAACTTTCTAAATTCTTCCTTACCATCTATTGAGTCTCTTTTTTCCCCTGGATATCTCAATACTAAGATTGATTGTCTATTTCTCTGCTTCAGTCTCTACCCTTTGCTTCTGGGCTTGCTGGAAAAATCTTTCATTATTGTTCTCATGAAAGGATCCTGATCCTTGTTCTTAGCTTCATATCTTGTTCTCACTTTATTTCTTGACTGTACTTGAGTATCATTAAGTAGCCTCTCAAGGCAGAGCTTTTTAGTCCATGAGCAATGGAAACTTTTATTTTTCCCTCATATTTGATTATCAGTTTGATTTTTGGGTTAAAATTTATATTTTGCCTCAAAATTGGAGAGTTTTGAACAACTTTTAGCGACTATTGCTATTATTCCTGTGCTTATGGCTCCCCCACCCTTGATGCTTATATAAGATCTGATTTTTACATTTTTGGTGTTCTAAAATTTTATGACTAGTTGTGGGGTTTTAAAAGTGTATCAAAGTATATGTGAGTTCTCCCTTTTAATATTAAAATTGTATCTTTCAGCTCTAGGAAAATACTTTCTACTTTAAAAATTATTTCTTCCTTTCACTCTCATTCTTTTCTTTTTAGAGTATCTATTAATTAGATGTTAAAGCCCCTACATTCATCTTTTTCATATTTTAATTTCCTCCATATTTTTGTTTTTTTTCTCTCCAATTTGATTTTCAGTACTTTCTTGATTGTATGTTTTAGCAATCAGCTTTACTTTCTAAGAGTGTTTTTTAAAATATATTCTCTGATTGTGTCTTTCTCAAAGGATCCTGTTCTATACTTTCTGAGTGGATAGCTACTTGTAAGAAGTATTGTAAGATTTCTCGCCTTCTCCCTTCCTCTCTGAAATAAATAAAAGTATATATTAAAAAAAGAAGTATTGTGAGACTCTATTTCAAATCTCATAAGATGTGCAGAAAGGGATGCTTTCATGCCTACCGGAGAAGGGGAAGACGTAGGTGAAATCAGGAGGATGCTGGTCAGATAGCCTGTAAAGGAAGTAATAGAATGTGGGTAGGATACATACTGCAAGTTATGATTTCTTAGTCATATGCAGGATGTGCACATTCTATCAGGATCCTATTTCATGAACGTGGTGTTTGAGAGCTATCTGCGATCTGACTTTTGTTACTCTCCCCTCTGTCGTATTTACACTAGTGGGATTGCCAAGAACAAGAACACCCTTCAGCTTTCCAGGTTTTGAGCATTACTACAAGTCCTTTTCAGTACCTGAAATGCCCTACCTTATTTCAGCATCTATGAACCCACCCATTCATAGCAGGTACACAACAAATAGTTCTTCTCAGACCTTTCAAACCAAGGAGACATATGTGGTAAAGGGAATAAGTGAAATAATATTTTCTCTTGAAGTTTTTTTAAGGAAAAAGGATTATAACTGAAAGAATAATAATTCTCTATGTTCGATCTGTTCTATGAAGGCATGCTTGATGTCTCTGTGCCATTTGTCACCAGGGACCTATTAGATGAGGAACCGGAGTTGCAGAGAAGTCTGTTAACTTGTTTATGGTGACAGTTTGAAGTAGCAGTGGTGCTATTCCAACACAGGCCTGTTTGGACTTAATGCCTAGAGCCCCTCATGTTTTTCTTGTTATCATTCAAACATGCCTCCTAAGAGAAGAACGTTGTTCACATTCACATCTTCTGTTGTTTCTTCAACAATAGTGTGGAAATGGGTTGACCAGCCTTCTCTCCCTTGGAGAAAGGGGTACCTGATTATTTCAGAAACATATGCTAAATTTTAATGGGTTATTATTTCTATTAGATAGAGAATTAATGAAGGTTTCCAATTATTTTAGTGTCTCCAACAAATTCCATTGTGGCTTATTCTGAGTTTAATCTTAGCTACAATTCAGAATAGATGCTATATTTACATTTGGAAATACATCTCATATTTACCTATTTTTCTCTTTGATATTTTAATTGAATAGTTTATCCTGCCCTGACTGATATTTCATTGATTAGCTGTTGACTACCTGCTGTTTTCCTGTTTAAATGTGGTTCCTCTTCATACACTACAGAAGTACAGCTAAGATTTTTTTAAATGAATATAGTCTGATATATTTGAAAGTGAGGTAGACCTAATTTTAATCTTAGTTTTGCAGCTTACTATATATATGCCTTTCATCAATCAAATAACCTGTCTATACTATTTCATCACTTGTAAAAGAGGGAACTTATACCTACCTTGTAGGAAGATAAAAAAATTAGAGAATGTATTTAAAGCATATAGAAGAATGCCAAACCCATAGTCACTTCTCAATAAATGGTAGTCTTTATTTTTTTTAAATTCTTTTTAAAAGCAGATACCATTATCTAGTTAAGAAGTCATCCAGTCTCTGCTTAAATATCACCAGAGATGAAAGCATGTTCTGTAAAGTCCCAGCTCTAACAAATACAAACAGTG
This sequence comes from Antrozous pallidus, assembly GCA_027563665.1. Taxonomy (NCBI): domain Eukaryota; kingdom Metazoa; phylum Chordata; class Mammalia; order Chiroptera; family Vespertilionidae; genus Antrozous; species Antrozous pallidus. The sequence continues at coordinate 103,267,493 of CM050513.1, read as the reverse complement.
GGACCTCAGAAATAAATTACTTTGACTCTGTAAAATGAGGATAATAGTACTTCTTAGGGTTGTAGAGAGGAATAAATGACATGTACTGCTTATATTGTGCTTATAACAGTGTCTAACATTCAGTAAATGCTCAATAAATGTTCACTAGCCACAGAACACTTCCTAAAAATACTATATTTTGTCACCTGCTGTATTTTTTTTGCACAGAAAAAGTTGTTCCAGTTTTTCTGTATGTGTGTTGATTAATTATAATGAAGCATGCAGTGCATGGTGAATTAATTTTTAACTTGGTTTAATGAGGCTACCATCTTTAGCTAGCAACCCACTTTAGCTGCCCACCAGCCACCTACCTTCATAAGCCTTTAAATAAATATTAGCTGAACGAATTAACTATGGCAGGGGTCTGCAAACTCTCTCTTATAAAGTGTCAGATAGTAAATATTTTAGGTTTGATGCCATATGGTCTCTGTCGCAATTACTCAGTGTAGAATGAATGTAGCCAGAGACAATATGAGAATGACTGGGCATGGCTGTGTTCTTATAAATCTGTATTTATGAAAATGGTCATCAGCTTGGATTATTGCTGAAGTTTATTGACTTCAGGTCTACAGAACAAGAAAATTAGATCCCCAGTACTTATAATGAAAGCCACATCAATGTGAGTTTAATTGAAAATATTTTATCCTCTACAGAAAAATAGGAGATTCGAGAAAAGGCAAAAATGCATTCTTCATATATAACAAGACTCCAAAGTGCCAGTTTTTAGACTTTTGAGCTCAAAGCACAATTTCACAGAAATAATTTTGTATGTTCAGCTCAAATACATTTCTCAGCAACCGAAACCAGATTAGAGTTCATATAGAGCCACTTGGGATTTTGAAAAACTAAATTCTAAGTGAGATGAATATGCTCTGTGGAATGTGAGATGGATACTTCTTATGTGAGATGAGTACTTCTTCCAAATGTTAGTGTGCAACTAGTTGGTGCAAAACTATTAATTCTGTAGGATTGAAGGACCAACTCAGATGCCACTTTCTTCCCAAAGTCTTATTCAGTTTTCCCATCAGAAACAATCTCTTTTCTCTTAATAGTCAAATAACCTATTTTTGACATCTGTGGATTTTCCCTTATGTTATAGTTGTGTAGTTATGTAACATCTTTTCTTTGGGCTTGTAAGGTACCTGAGTGCAGTGTCTGTGTCTGACAAATGTTTATGTTCTCTAACACACCCTGCTTATGCCTGGTATGCAGGAGGCACTCTGGCTAGGCTTGTTGATTTGTGAATTTTTCTTTCACTCTTACCATAGGAAGCAAGTTGGAATGATTTAAACGCCTTTCCTTTGGCAATCTGAGTTCAAATTCTGACTTGATCACTTGCTTACAAAATACTCAACCTATGAATCAGCCTCAGTTTCTTCATCTATAGAATGAGGATTATTCCATCACTGAATTGTTTTCTGCGAATTAAATGAGTTGTTATATGTCAGTGCCTAACAGGAAACCTAACACATGAAACAGTGGCCTTTATTATACCTAAAGGATGTATTCGACTTCTCTGTTTAACCCACCAGATGATGGGATTGTTTTGAAATGACTAATTAGCCTGGCCATTGGGGCTCGGTTGGTTGAGTATCATTCCATACACCAGGCGCTGGCTGGTTTGATGCCTGTTCAGGCCACATATCCGGGTTGCAGACTTGATTCCCAGTAGGAGGCATGCAGCAGGCAGCTAATTCATGTTTCTATCTCTCCCTCATCCTTCCTTTCTCTCTCTAAAAAAAAAAAAAATCAATGAAAATTTAAATTAAAAAAATAAAATAAAATGACTAATTAGTAGCCCATTCATATGTAAATGTCAATAATATGAAAAAGGCCACAAACATCTCATTGAGTATGAGTTACTGAAATGTTTTATATATATACCAGTATATATTACATTTTTTTATTGTTTAAAATATTATATATTAGAGGCCTGGTGCACGAAATTCGTGCATTGGGGGGGGGGGCGGGTGGAGGTGGGTGTAGGGAGGGGGTGTTCCTCAGCCCAGCCTGCACCCACTCCAATCTGGGACCCCTCGAGGGATGTCTGACTGCCTGTTTAGGCCTGATCCTGGTTGGATTGGGCCTAAATGGGCAGTCAGACATCCTTCTCACAATCCAGGACTGCTAGCCCCAAACTGCTTGCCTACCTGCCTCCCTGATTGCCCCTAACTGCTTCTGCCTGCCAGCCTGATCACCCCCTAACCACTACCCTGCCAACCTAATTGATGTCTAACTGCTCCCCTGCCAGCCTGTTTGCCCCAAACTTCCCTCCTCTGCTGGCCTGGTCATCTCTAACTGCCCAAGCTGCAGGCTTGATCACCTCCAACTGCCCTCCCTTGCAGGTCTGGTCCCTCGCAGCTGCCCTCCCCTGCTGGCCTAATGGCCCACAACTGCCCTCTCTTGCAGGCCTGGAACCTCCCAACTGTCCTCCCCTGATGGCCTGATCACCAACAACTGCTCTTCCTTGCAGGCCTGGAACCTCCAAATGGCCCTGCCCTGCTGGCCATCTTGTGGTGGCCGTCTTGTGTCCACATGGGGGAAGGATCTTTGACCACATGGAGGCAGCCCTCTTGTGTGTTGGAGTGATGGTCAATCTGCATATTACTCTTTTGTTAGATAGGCTAGCGGCCTGGTGCATGGGTGGGGACTGGCTGGTTTGCCCTGAAGGGTGTCCTAGATCAGGGTGGGGGTTCCATTGGGGTGTGGGGTGGCCTGGGCGAGGGCCTATGCTGGTTTGCAGGCCGGTCATGCCCCCCAGCGACCCAAGTGGAGGCCCTGGGATCTGGGATTAATTTATGTTCTACAATTGAAACTTTGTAGCCTGGAGCAAAACCAAGCCTTCTGCTCGCTCTGTGGCGACAGCCATTTCTGTTTGAAACTTTGTAGCCTAGAGTGGAGGCCTAGGCTAGGGCTGCAGAAGTTTGGCTTCCTTCATCACCCCGGCAACCCTAGCCTCTTCTCTGTCCAGGTCTGTAACTGCTGCCATTTCTGTTGAGATTATGTATCTTTCATAATTGAAACTTTGTAGCATTTAGTGGAGGCCTAGGTCGGCAATAGCAGGTGGAAAGCTTGGCTTCCTCCATTGCTGGGGAATCCCAAGCCTCCCTCCTGCTCTCAGTGGCGGCAGCCATCTTGGTTGGGGTTTATTAGCATAATTTGCTCCTGATTGGCTTGTGGGCATGGCTGTGGGTGTGGCTTGATCAGAGGTATGGTCAATTTGCATATTACTCTTTTATTAGATAGGATAATATTACATATGTTTCCTTTTTTCCCCATTAATCTCTCCCTGGTCACCCCCACCTCATAGTACATGCCCTCATCCTCCTAGTGTCTGTGTGCATTGGCCGTGCTTACATGCATGCAAACAAGTCCTTTGTTTGATCTCTTACCACCCACCCCCTTCCCCTGCCATCCTTCTGAAGTTTGACAGTCTGTCTGATACTTCTCTATTTCTGAATCTATTTTTGTTCATCAGTTTATGTTGTTCATAAACATGTTTCTCCATGTCCATCCATGCTGTTGCAAATGGTAAGAATTCCTTCTTTTTTACCGCAGCATAGTATTCCATTGTGTAGATGTACCACAGTTTTTTAACCCACTCATCTGAAGATGGGCACTTAGGCTGTTTCCAAATCTTGGCAATGGTAAATTGTGCTGCTATGAGCTAGTGGTGCATATATCTTTTCTGATTGGTGTTTCTAGTTTTTTGGGATATATTCCTAGAAGTGGGATAACTGGGTCAAATGGGAGTTCCATTTTTAGGTTTTTGAGGAAACTCTATACCGTTCTCCACAGTGGCTGCACCAGTCTGCATTCCGACCAGCAGTGCGCGAGGGCTCCTTTTTCTCTGCATCCTCGCCAACACTTGTTGTTTGTTGATTTGTTGATGATAGCCATTCTGACAGGTGTGAGATGGTACCTCATTGTCATTTTGATTTGCTTCTCTCAGGTGATTAGTGACTTTGTGCAGGTTTTCATATGTCTCTGGGCCTTCCTTATGTCCTCTTTCAAAAAGTATCTATTTAGGTCTGTTGTCCATTTTTTGATTGGGTTGTTTATCTTCCTTTTGGTAAATTGTATGAGTTCCCAGTAAACATTGGAGATTAAACCCTTATTGGTGATAATATGTTCTCCCATGCAGTGGGATTACTTTTTGTATTGTTGATGGTTTCTTTTGCTGTACAGAAGCTTTTTATTTTTATTTAGCCCCATTTGTTTATTTTCTCTTTAGTTTCTATTGCTCTAGGAGCTGTATTGGTGAAGATATTGCTTTGGCATATGTCTGAGATTTTGCTACCAGTGGATTCCTCTAATATTTTTATGGTTTTCAGTCTTAATGTTTAAGCCCTTTATCCATTTTGAGTTTATTTTTGTGTATGGTGTAAGTTGATGATCTAGTTTCATTTTTTTTGCATATCTCTGTCCAATTTTTCCAACACCATTTATTGAAGAGACTGTATTGACTCCATTGTATGTTCTTGCCTCCTTTGTCAAATATTAATTTAGCATAGTGGTTTGGGTTGATTTCTGGGTTCTCCATTCTATTCCATTGATCTATATGTCTGTTCTTGTGCCAGTACCAGGCAGTTTTGATAACAGTGGCTTTGTAATATAGCTTGATATTTGATATTATGATCCCTCCAACTTTGTTCTTTTTAAAAATATATATATTTTTATTGATTTCAGAGAGAAGGGAGAGGGGAAGAGAGACAGAAGCATCAATTATTAGAGAAAATCATTTATCAACTGCCTCCTGCATGTCCCCTACTAGGGATCGAGCCTACAAACCTGGCATGTGCTCTTGACCAGAATTGAACCTGGAACCCTTCACTCTGCAGGCCAATGCTCTAGCCACTGAGCAAACTGGCTAGGGCCCAACTTTCTTCTTCTTTCTCAAGATTGCTATGGTTATTTGGGGTCTTTGTTTTTTATTTCATGTGAATTTTTGGAGAGTTTGTTTTAGGTTTGTGAAATACACCGTTGATATTTTCATGGGGATTGCATTAAAGATATAGATTACTTTGGGTAATGTGGACATTTTAATGATGTTGATTATACCTATCCATGAACATGGTTTGTTCTTCTATTTGTTTATATCTTCCTCTATCTCTGAAAAGTTATATTGTTTTCTGGATCTGTCAACAAATACTTTATCCATTCTACTTTTAAAAGTTACTGTAGCAATGAAAATAAATTTAATTAGAATGAACTTCTAGTAGGAGTTCTGTTTCTTGCTTTCATTCTCTGGTTCTACTGATTAGGCTCCTCCATTCTGAAAACAGGTAAAATTAACAGGAATTATCAGGAAACTTGTTGGAGAGAAGAGAGAATGGTATCTGTGTACTTTTTGCGAACTAATAATGGCCAGTACAAATTGTGTACTGGACGGAGGAAATGACCATAAAGAGATGAAAGGTATCACTAAGCTTCTTCTTTTCTTTGTTTCTGCCACGTGTATGTGCCTAGTTATGATAATGCCCCACGACTCTACCCTCTGCTCTCCAGCACTGCTTGGGCTCAGCTACTGACATTCCCTCCTCATGTGCTCCTTCCCCCTCCTCACCAAACCCAGCATCCTAGGATGGCTTTTCATTCACCTTGGTATGTAGCAGTCAGTCCCCAGGCCTCCTAGCTAGTAGCTTAAGCTCTTAGAAAAGTAAGTTAAAAAATTGCTTCTTGTTGGATATGAGGATAAGGATTTGGGGGTGGTCATAAAAGTGACATGTATAGCTTTAGGGAAAGAACAAATGAAAAGGGAGATGAAAAATAGATGGATAACAATGACAGAGAAATGGTAGGCTAGATGGAGAAGAAAAATAAGAAATGAAAAGGAAGAATATGGGTTGCATTTGTAATCCTTGGCCACAAGTGAGAGATCAATTTTTCAAACATGTAGTGATGATGGGGATAAAAGGTGGAAACTTGAGCAATTTGTCATTGTCACCTGAACATAGAGAAGAAATTACAGAATGTTATATACCTTTGGTGAGCCATTTTTCATTGCAACAGTGAATAGCTGGCTACCTAAAATACATAGGAAAATAACGATCATTTTGTAATAATTAAGTTTATAATTTACTTGTATGTTGTTTTATACTTTAGCAACATATATTTAGCTTAGAGATAAAATATATATTTCAGTTCTTAATGTAACCTGATTTTCTCAGGTCAGAATATTTGAAAGACAGCTATTTATATAGCTTCTCAGACACAGTAAGGCTGATTTACTTTAATGCCCCAGTTTCTTCATCTTTGTACAATAAGATTTATACTTACTCAGTTCTTGTGTATTTAAGTTTGCCTCCAAAAGGGCTTAGCATAGTAGAGGTGTTTCTGTTGAAGATCATTTTGTTTTGTGCTTCAAAAGAATAGACAGGATATCGAATGACTTGCCAATTTTACCCGTCTTTTAGTCTAATTATGTTATTTTATATTAATGTGTCAATATGAATGTTATAATTTCCTATTTCTAATTTTTCTGTGGTTCCTTTTCCATATTTATAGTCCTTTAAAATATATTCTTATATATATTACATTTTCACTAGATTTAAAAAATGATTTTGTTGTTACTAATTTTTAATACCTCCATGATATCTTAATTTGGGGGCACATGACAAAATTAATTCTGGGGACATTGGTCATTGTCCAACTCTTGGGAGGACCTGAGTCTTGTGGACTGTAAGAAATAAGTTATATCATTTTCTTTTCCATGTTGTTATGTTTAATGACATGTTGTATAGAAGAAAGCAGATCGTAATATAATTAACAGAATAGTCTAATAGAACTTAAAGAAGTCCTTTAATTGAGCATCATACATCTCCCAATGTCAGCCATTCCCTGGGAGGTGTCTCAGTAAGCAGCTGCCTTTAATGGGGCCATGTGGCCGGCTAGAGCATGGGTCCCTCTGAGAGGAGACTTGGGACTTATCTCACTGTGTCCAAACTGCCAATTAGCCAGTTAGCTCAGGTTACAAGCCTTTGCCCAACTGACATCCCTGATATAAAAAGGTTTAATATTATAAACTAACTAGAGGTCTGGTGCATGCAGTTTGTGCACTGGTGGGGGGTCCCTCAGCCCAACTTAAACCCTTTTTCAGTCGGGGAGCCCTCGTGCTGCTGTGGAAGCAGGAGAGGCTCTCACCAACACCGCTGCACTCAACAGCCATGAGTCAGGCTTCTGGCTGAGTGGAGCTCCCCCTGTGGGAGTGCACTGACCACCAGGGGTAGCTCCTATGTTGAGCGTCTTCCTCCTGGAGGTCAGTGCGTATTGTAGCATCTGGTTGTTCCCCTCTCAGGTGAAACCGTCTCTCCAACATCCCCAGAGGTGTCCCAGATTGCAAGAGAGCACAAGCCAGGCTGAGGGACCCCACTAGTGCACGATCAGGGCTGAGGAGGGACATGGGAGGTTGGCCAGCTGGAGAGGGACTGTGGGAGGGTTCCAAGGCATGTCTAGCCTGTCTCACTTAGTCCTGATTGGCCGGAACCCAGCAGCAAGCTAACCTACCGGTTGGAGCATCTGCCCCCTGGTGGTCAGTGCATGTTATAGCAAGCAGTTGAGTGGCCTTAGCATATCATTAGCATATTATGCTTTGATTAGTTGAATGGCCAATTGGACAATTGGACATTTAGCATATTAGGCTTTTATTATATAGGATGTTTCAAATTAGGAACCAAATTGTTCCTAATGAAACCAAATTGAATTTGTAAGAATACCACAAAAGCAATCTCTTAGTTACTTGGTCTGTTTTTCCTTAGTATAATGAGATACTGTGAAAATTAAGTGACAGATACAATTTTATTCTGGAAAATAATTTTTTTCAGGCAGTATTAAAATTTGACAGATGGAGTAGAGCTATTAAAGGAAATATAGCAAGGAAATCTCATTTATGAAAATAAAACTGTATTTGTAAGAAGGAGGTGGAAATTTTAATTGGTAAAGTTTATACAGAATAAACAATTTGGTAAAAAAAATTAAAAGATTACTTTCATAGGCTAGACTAGAAGTCTGTCCTATATTTCAAAATCTGCTTTTAGGTGACCTTTATCATTATTATCTATTGAGACGTACTGGATACTGGTACTACAATATGATCTTATATGCTGACTATCCAAAGGAGTTTTTCATCTCCTTAGAGGCATAGAACAAATCCATAAATGCAGGGCAACATTTGCTAAATTTTAAATTTTACAATTATGGCAAAAATATTGAAGAGGTATTAGGATTCCAGCAAATTTCCATAAATTAAGTAGAAGCCAATGTGCAGACTAAACTTAGAAAGCTGTGTAAAGGGAAGACACTCCAGGTAGAAAGAGTGATTTGAGGAGGTAAGCAGGAATTCTTATGACTTATAAGAAATGGTTCATCAATTATTGACATTGACACAAAAGATTTGTACCTGAAAAATAAAAGTGAAAAAAATAAGGCTGGAGAATGAGGTAGGGATCTTGGAAAAATCTTGCTCCTAGTAATAAGGCCACTGTTATATTAGTATGAAGAGAGGGCCAGTCTTAAAGTATTGTGACATGCTCTACTTATTTACAGAGGCTTTTTGTAAATGTGAACTCATTTTCAGTCTAGTTTAGTGTTAGTTTAAGTAAGTATACACATTATTTTCTCTATGAAATATCATCATAGATACGAGAGTCCATATGCCACTTAAGTGTGGGGAGCAAGACTCACTGGCTGTGACTAGGACTGTCCTATATCTCTCCCTGAAAACCCTAAAGTTTGGGCCTTTCCCATCTGGGCCTGGAATGGGAAGGCTGAGAATCATTCCTCACCCTTGAGAATGGACATAATGATCTTAAAAAGGGATTTATGATCTTAATATTGACCAAAGTAACAGGCCTAAATGTTTTGTAGGCAGGGTGTACTCTCTTAAGAGTTCTTCAGTGTAGAAAAATAATTACTTTTAGAAGCACTTGTTGTTGGATTGCTGAACAATTTTAAGAACTTTGATGTACTGTGAAAGGAAGGTTTATGTAGAAGAATAGGTTATTATTTTAACCAACACACAACAAGTGTTATTTTTAGAATAACACTTGTATGTACCGAACATTTTAATCATGGTCATTTTGACCATCTGAATTTCTTTTCTTCTTCCATCCTGAAAAGAAGTAATCTGTTTCTGAGATTTTAGGACAAAAAATAGTATTATTACCTTTTGTTCCAAGTCAAGTGTAAAGTATATCAAGTGAGATGATTTCTTCAACAAAGGTATCTAAAAGGAAATATAATAATTCTTCTTATTCTTCTGGGACTAGTTCTGCAAAGTCATTGGAACAGCCATCGTATAATAAGATCAGAATGATAGATTTCATGGATTCAATTCCTATTTATATCCATATGTAGAAATTATTTAACTGGCTATAAGTACGTATTCGGTATAGAGCATAGTGAAAATGCTAAGGAAGATACAAAGTAAAAGAAATAAAAAATTATAATTGACCTGAAAGGACTTAAACTCTGCGAAAAACTTAAACTCTAGGAGGAGATTTCTAAAGAAGAACATTAAATTTAGAACAATTTGTTCAATATTATATGTTTACTGCAGAGACAATTCAAGGTAAGAAAATAAACATAGAATCAGGGTGATCTCCAAGAAGTCAGAGGTATTAAATCTGTTTTGTTCAGAATATTGTTTCTCCAATTACCACAAAAATACATATTCATTGAAGAAAATTTGAAAAGAAAAATTGCTTATCTGTCCTTACCATGAAATAAGCATTGTTTGCTTCTTGAATTTAGCTTTTCCTTTTACTTGAAGCAATTTTCTGTATAGAACAGTCTTTCCAACTGTTTTTGCTTGGCTAATTTTTATTTATCCTTTAGGGCCTTATTTTAAATGGCACTTGCCTCAAAAAAGTTTTTAAACTTCCTGAATATTTCAGGTACTCCTGCTAATATTATGTTCCTATGTAGTCTGTGGGTTTCCTCCACATTGATCAAATATTTATACTTCTGGACTTGGTGGATGCTGGGAGTACAGTGACAACATGATAAACGGGATCTCTGCCTTCATGGAGTTGGCAGTCATAGTGGACACATAGGAAACAAAGAAATAGAAATGTGTACACACAATTTTGTAATTACTTGTAAGAGTATCTCCCCCCCTCCCCCCAGATAACCATTTCCAAAGGGTAAGGACAATTTTTGTTTAGAGAAGTTAGATAGTAAATAAATGTGTACGTGTTTTAAATGAAAGAATACTGAAGGAGTGCACAAATAACATTATGCATCTTTTTCATATTAATTAATGTAGATAAACATACAGTTTTCATATACTATACCTGAAATTGGAATCTTTCTCTATACATAGTATGTTTGTCTTATTTAACATTGTCTCGAACACCTTCCTGTGTGACTAAATATTTTAAAAAATCTTTATTGTTGAAAGTATAGCATATATCTCCTTCCCCCTCTCCAATGACCTCTTAAATATTTTAATGGTTGCATAATATTCCGTTATAAGAATGTACTGGGGTAATTACTTAACCATCCCTTATTGCAATTCTTATTTTTACTGACTCAGAACTATATATTCATTTAGATTGTTTCTAGTAGTTTACTGTAATGAATTATGTTCTGGTGAACATCTTTATGCATAATTCCTATATCTTTGATTACATTTATTCAGAAAAATTGAATCACTGAGCAGAGGTTATTATCTTTTTAAGGCTTTTGTGCAGATTGCCAAATTGAATTCCAATAAGGTAAGTTATATTTCATTAAGGGACAATTTAGGCAGTTTCATTAGATTTTGAGAAATGCATATGACCTCATCAGAAGAAGGATGGCAGGACCTGGGGCACTGAAGTCAGAAGCCGCAGTGATTAAGGAAACAAGCAGTGCATGTTATGTTGTGGAGAGAAGCATTCTTTGATTTGTTTGCTTTTACTATAGTTTTGCATTTTCTAGATTTCCGTATTAATAGAATTATATATGGATTCTTTTGTGTCTTGGGTATATTCAGTTAGCATAATGTTTTGGAAGACCATCCATATATTCATTGTTTGTTCTTTTTATTGCTCGGTAGCCTTACTTTTTATGGATCTAGTGCAATTTGTTTTTGTGTAGTCAGACATTTACAACTCCCTTCATAAATACTAAGGAGCACACTTGCTTAATAATATGGTAAAATATGTTTAATTTTGTAATAAACTACCAAAATGTCTTCCAAAGTGGCTGTACCATTTTGCAATCCCACCAGCAATGAATGAGAGTTCCTGTTTGTTCCACATCCTCCCCTTCACTTGGTGTTGTTGGTCTTCTGAATTCTAGGAGCTGTGTTGTGGCATCTCATTGTTCGTCTTAATGAAGTCAGCTTATCAATTCTTCCTTTGATGGATTCTGCTTTTCATGTTGTTTTTAAAAAGTCACCACAAAACTCACAGTCATCTGGATGTTATCCTGTTACCTTCTAGGAGTTTTATAGTTTAGTGTTCTATGTTTAGGTTTGTTATCCATTTTGACTTAATTTTTTTGTGAAGGGTGTTAACTCTGTGTCTAGGTTAACTTTTTTCCCCGTGTTGATGTACAGTTTTTCCAGCACCATTTGTTGACGACATTATTTTTGCTCCATTGTATTGCCTTTGCTCCTTTGTCAAGGATCAGTTGACTATATTTATGTGGATCTATTTCTGGCCTTTCTTTCTATTCAGTGATCTATTTGCCTATTTTTTTTATCATTACCATACTGTCTTGATCACTGTAAATATATAGTAATTCTTAAACATGGCTTAGTTCTTATCTCAATATTGTGTTGAGTATTATGGGTCTTTTGATTTTCCATATAAACTTATAATCATTTTATCAACATCAAAAAATAACTTGTTTGAATTTTGAGTTGGATAGCATTAAATCTATAGATTAAGTTAGGAAGAATTGACATCTGACAGTATGAAGTCCTTCTATCCATGAACATGACATCCCTTTATTTATTTCTTCTTGATTTCTTTAATCAGGGTTTTGTATTTTCCCCTATGTAAATCATATATATTTTGTTAGATTTATACCTAAGTATAGTCCTTGCTAATGCAATTAGGTGAGAAAAGGAAATAAAAAGTATATAGGTTGGAAAGAAGAATTAAATCTATCTTTATTTGCAGGTGACATATTTGCCCATATAGATATATACACACACGTGTGTGTGTGTGTGTGTGTGTGTGTGTGTGTATCCATATATCTTGGATTTTTAGGCTCACCACCTGAATTTTCCAAATTTATGTTACTTCAAAATTATATGAGTACTAGAGGCCCAGTGCATGAAAATCAGGCACTGGGGCGGGGTGTCCCTTAGCCCATCCTGCACCCTCTCCAATCTGGGACCCCCAGGGGATTGGGCCTAAACCGGCAGTCAGGCATCCCTCTCACAATCCAGGACTGCTAGCTACTAAAGGCTCACCTGCCTGCCTGCCTGATTGTCCCTAACTGCTCCTGTCCGCCAGCCTGATCACCCCTAATTGCTCTCCCAGGCCTGCCCGGTTGCCCCCAACTACCCTCCCCTGCCGGCCTGATCTTGCCCCCAACTGCCCTCCTCTGTCAGCCAATAAGGTTCTGATTGGTTAGTTTCTATGCCAGTCAGGGTCAAAAGCTCCGCCTCCTAGGCAGCCATTGGATCATCACACTTCATCCAGATTTGGTTCTTATTGGTCAGTTTCTATGCCAGTCAGTGTCCCTGGGCCTATCAGTGTGGCCTGATCAGAAAGGTGGGGCTGATCAGCAGCCTTGGTGGAGGCCTGGAGAGAAATGGAGGCACAGGTGCTGGAGAGAGAGAGAGGCAACAGCTGCCACAGATGCTATAGATCAGACCATGCTTCTCTCTTTAGGCCTCTCTCTGGGCCTGATTTGCAGCCCCCTCAGTAGTCACTGCTGGGTCGCCATGGCAACCCAGCACTGATTGCCGGACTGACTTCCTGTTGGTCCAGCCTCTGGTTGTGACAGACTCAGGGTTTTTATATGTTAGGATGAAATTTTATTATTATTTTACTAGCCTGAAGTAGTTATTTCCCTGTGAATAAGCCACAAATACATAGAATACAACACTTCAAAATTGTGATTAAAGCTGAAATTTCCAGGTATTAAAGACTGTAACTGTAGACAATTTAATTTATAATTATACATTATAACTATAAAATTGATTTGAATTACAAAATTGCTGGCTTAGATTTGAATGATCAAGTTTCTGTAGAGCAAGGTTTGCAGAGCAAACACTAAAATTCCTGGTAGAAGGTCCATCTCATGTTATTTTAGAAAACTTTAGAAAAATTTAGTAAGGGAGACAGAACACATAATATTTGGAAATCTAAACTCTTATATAATTGGTAACATTTATTTTCAACTTTTAGAAAAATTTGAGTTTTTATTCTTGTTTAATTTCCATTCAAGATTCTTTTAATCCCCTTTCTCAATATGTTTATGATTGCTTATTAATATTAAAAGTATAATACTTGATTTGTAAACCTTGGAATATAATAATCGTAAGGGGCCTTATCTTATAGATAAATTGAGATACAGTGGGGACAGTGCCCAGGGTCACAGAGCTAGTCGATGGGAAATCTATAAGAACCTAGTTTCCTGATTGTTTTCCTATCTCAATATATTTTATGACACCAAATTCTTCTCAAATCTGGCATGTTTTCTATAGGGCTGGGCTCAGCAGGCATACATTTTATACATATTTAGGCTTTATTTCTTCATTTGTTTACTTGAGGTAGTCTAGTGAACTAGGTTAAAGTGATTTGAAACTCAGCTGGAGTAGCTCAGTGGCTGAGCATTGACTTATGAACCAGGAGGTCACAGTTCGATTCTGGTCAGGATCTCAGGCTGTGGAGTAGCTTCTAATTCACAGCATTTATGTATTTGTTTTTAGAATATTCCATTCCTTCTTTTTAATTTTAGGTCCACCAAGTCTTATTTATATAAAGGAGGCAGCTGATCAATAATTCTCTATCATCATTGATGTTCCTATATCTCTCTCCCTCTTTCTTCCTCTCTGAAATCAGTAAAAATATATTTTACTAAAAAAAAAATAAGTAAATAAAATGCTTTGAAAATTCAGCCTTCTTTGATTATTGGACTAGCTCCTAATTCACAGCGTTTCTGTGTTTGTTTTTAGAATGCCCCATTACTTCTTTTTATTTCACGTTCACCAAGTCTTATTTATATAAAGAATACCTATAAATAACAACAACAAAAACAACAACAACTTTTAAGTGGAGTAGGACAGTGGGCAGACCATGAGGGGGCGGGAAGGTGCAAAGACCAGCGAACCACAAAGCACAGAGCAGACTGTGGAGGAGCAGAGCTCTCTGGCTGGAGAGGGCTGCCTGACCCCCATAGCTGCTCCATAGTTGTACTATTTCATAGCTGGGCTGTAGCACCGCACTGAGTATCTTCCTTCTTATCTGCATTCCAAATTGGGGATTCTTATTGGCATTGACTTGGCACCAACAACCATCGGTTGGCACCAGGTTTAGGGAATTATCAACTCAGGTAGAATCAGTCTGTGTCAGAAAACAAATTTGAAAAGACAAACATGTTTGATATTTTAAAAGGGAAAAGAGGCTAGAAAGAGAATACAGCATGCTAATAAAAAATGAACACATTTTCAAAGAAGATTTAATTAGGGAATATAAGCACAGCCAAATTTAAAATATTTCATAAACCTTCTGAATTAGAGGCAGGAAAGGGAGTAGGAGGAGGACCACAAAAGTAAAAAGAACACTTTAAAAGGAAATATAATATGAAAGGGAGTAAAATGTAGTTGTAATAATAAATGTAGTTGGATTAAAAAGAAGAAAAAAACAGCCTGGCCAGTGTGCCCAGTAGTTGAACATCAACCCATGAACCAGGAAGTCTCGGTTCGATTTCCAGTCAGGACATATGCCCAGGTTGCAGGCTCAACCCCCAGTAGGTAGTGTGCAGGAGGCAGTCGATCAGTGATACTCTCTCATCAGTAATGTTTCTATCTCTCTTTCCCTCTCTGAAATAAATAAAAATATATTTAGAAAAAAAAAGAAAAGTTCAACACATGAAGAAGAGAATAGTATAATGAACTTCCATACACATCACCCCACTTCATTAGTGATCAAAATTTTGCCAGTCTTTTTTCATTTGTCCTTCCTTTCATTTTCTGGGTTATTATAAAGCAATATTATTAGTTATTAGTATCAATCACTGCATAAATAATATTAAAATTTTCTCAATTGTGAGGTTAGTAACATTTCTAATGTAACAGGCTGAATCTATACACAAATTGGTGAGTGAAACATATTCAGAGTGTTGCAGAAAACTGGAGAAAAACCAAGCAATGCTTAGAGAAATGGAGTCACACTTTATTATTATGTGCAGGCCCAAAGAAAAAATGTCTTTCAAATTCTGGGCAAAGAAACATGGAGGAAGCTTCCATATTTATACTTTTTCTAGTTCTTTATTTCCCAAATAAGAGTTTTTCCAGTTCCCTTGCAAGTTCTTAACCCAGGGCCCTATGTGCTGGGGCTTTGAGACCTCAATCAAAGACCTGGCCTGGTACCAGCACTGATAACTTCATCTGGAGAAGGTTTATGGCTTCTCTGGAATGGGAGTGGTCTTATTTTCCTTATTATTTAAGCAAGCAAGCATTTACAGAAGCCAAAATAGCAGGGTTAAAATTTCAAACAGCAGTTTTTATATAAGATGGACGCTTCAAGAGGAGTAAAGTAGAGCTAGGGCAAAGGGTTCATACTTATTCTAGCTTCTTGGTAAATAACAGTAGAAGTGACATTCAAAACTTAAGAAACTTTATTCTGCAATTCCTGTGAGAGCAGCCCAGCAATGCTTGGGTGTGTCATGTACCCTTGTGCCCTTATGGAGAATGATGATGGTAAGGTCCACATGAGAGGCTGAGCAACAAACCCCGCAAACTTGATCCTGGGTGGGGTTCCCTGGGAAACTAACTTCCCACTCTGACTAGGGTATAGAATGCTTATGAGGAGTGCTGTTCAGATCAACATCTATGGAAGGGAAGCAAAAAGAAGGAAGTGAGATGGGACAGAGAGAGGAGTTGAGCTGGTAAGTAGTCTCAGCAGAGATCTCAACCAATCTTTTGGCAAATTCTGATCAGATATGACAGCCCTGTGATCAGTCACTGGGGCCAGTCACCCTGGAAAGGGGTGGACATTGGATGAGGAGTCTTTCTTCGGGTAAGGTGACCCCCCATGGGGGCTGACACAAACAGCTTTCCATCAGGACCACTCCTAGCAGCTTGGAGCATGGATCCTTCCTCCCTGAAGTGGAATGGGGGCAGCACGTCAGAGCATCCACTCCAAATATTTTTAAGCAGGAAGATCTCTTCCTATAGTTTTTGGTTTTCCCTAAGTTGGAAACGTATAGAATGCTTTTGTGTACCGGGTGTTTTCTGTACATGATCTTTAATCTTCACATCAACTCCGTAAAAGAGGTTTATTATTTTCAAGATGAGGAATCTGAGAGGGCAGGCAGCTTGTCCAAGGTCACAGCTGGTATTGATGGGAGGATTGAGAATTCAATCAAATTCTGTTCTATTCTCCAGCTCTTTCCACAAGCACAGCCTCTCTACACTCAGTGTACCAGTAATTAAAGCCCTAAGACAGCAAAATCATATTCCTTTACTTTTTGTTTACCAGCAAAAACAAATGTCTGTTTTACAAAGTTAAAACCTTGTGAATTTAAGGTCTTCCAAATCTACTTAAAATTCAAGGGAGATGACAGGTTCAAATATGAATTTTCTACATCTTTAGAGCTTTATTGAAACCATGAGATAAGAAAAACTAACTAAAGGCATATTAATGTATCTGGGGTGATTTTTTTTTTAGATTTGCTGTGCTTTGGAGAAGAGACACTAGATAATCAGTATGAATCAGTGTAACATTATTCCTAACCTTTTTAGCTAATGAATGGGAACAGGGAAAGCTGAGTTCTATTCATAACTCCTCCAGTGTTCCTCCCTAAGTGATCTAGGGAAAGCCACTTAACTCACTGTATGCATTCATTTTCTTACTTGAAAATTACTATAATGATACCTACCTTTCTCTTACTTTAAATGACAATTATAAGAATAGATGAGGTGCTTTGTGAATGCTTTGAAACAACTACTTGAAAACATTGTGCGTTTTATTTAACACTTTCTGCTAGCTAGTCAAATTTGTTGATAATAGTTCCTCTGTTAATTTTCTTAGAGAATATAAAAATTCTATAGAAATATATTGCAAAAATCTTAAACTCAGTACATCATGGGGCATTTTTATGAACAGACAAATGAGCTGATTGAATTTGAGTATTAGAAAGGCATTTGACAGGTATGGAAAACAGAATAAATAGCCCTCAAAGATGTCCACATTTTAATTTCCCAAATCTGTGGAATGTTACCTTATGTGAACAAAGGGACTTTGAAGATGTGAATAAGCTAAGGATTTTGAGGTGGGAATATTATCCTGGACAATCAAGGTGAACCCAATGTATTCACAGATGTTCTTGTAAAATGGTGATAGGAATATCAGACTAGAAGAGAGATTTTAAGATGGTCTGCTGCTGGTTTTGAAGGCAGAGGAAGGGACCATGAGCCAAAGACTACAGTTATAAAATAATAAATTTGTGTTTTTAAGCCAATAAATTGTGGTAATTTGTTATAGCAGCAATAGGAAACTAATGCTGTCATTTAATTTAACTACCAGATCTTGGTCCATATGAAATAATAAATTGTCCTGTTGTCAAGTCTAAGAACCATACCTGGAAGGAGGTGTGACTGTGTCTTAGCATGTTTCTGTGCATCTCCAGATTAAGTGCGGTCTTCGTTGACAAACTCTCCCCGAGGTTTGTCTTATTACCACTTCTTGGCTCCTAGGTCAGTGTGGGATAGGGGCAGTTATGCTCCTCTATGAATATCTTAGGAAAGCCTTCCCATGGAGTTTTCAGTTCCACTTAAACTGCAGGATGAGGGGCTGGCCCCGAGTGTCATTGTCTTGGTCCTAATGTTTTTGTCTGCTCTGAAACTCAAGATGGTCATACAATAATCAGAGAGCTTCCACCCATGTGAATGAAGTCCAAGATAGAGACCTGATAGAGACCTCTCTTCCTCCTTTAAATATCTCTTGCTGCTGCCTATTGAGAATCCTATAGGGACTTCTTTATCCTTTTTCTCTAGATTAGTTCTACTACCAACAGCTTCTGTTGCTAAACCAAGGCTATTTAGCACCATTGAAGAAAATCATGCAACCAAATGGGTGTATTTTAGGAAAACTTTTATGATCTACAGTTAGGTATGTGTGTATATGTATAAGTGTGTCATGTTGGGGGAATGAGGAGATAGCATTTTTTTCTAATGAAAATGGATATATACATTTTAAAAGTTATCAGATATAATTAAGATGTCTTTGAGTTAATCAAAGGAGAGATTTTACAGGATGAACTTGACCTAATCATGAAGCCCTTTAAAGAGAAATGGTCTCCTTCTGATCTAGAAGAAAGAAATGAGCCAGATTATAAATTGACTATGACTAGCAGAAAGGCAGCCTTTAGAAAGTGAGAGCCTCGGTCCTACAGCTAAAAGGAACTGAATTCTTCCAATGATCTGAATGAGCTTCAAAGAGAACCCTCATCTCTAGATGAGAATCATAGACCAGTAAGCCTTGAATGGAGCCTTGGAGTCCCTGAGCCCAGGACTGCTTTAAGTTATGCCTAGACTCCTGATGCACAAAAACTGAGAGAAAATAACTGGGTATTGTTTTAAGCTGCAAAGTTTACGATAATTTGTTATGCAGTAATAGCAAAGTAATAAAAAATAAAGGTAGATGGAAAAGAAAGAAGGAAGGGAGGGACCGAGAAGAGGAGGAGGGGAGTGAGTTATGTTCTGCTAACATAATTTGATTGAGCAAATTCTATTGGTTTTCACAAATACCTGTTCATTTACTAAGACCTCAAAATCTATCTGCTTAACCCCAAAATTTTGGCAGGGACTGACCTCAAACGTCCTACTCCTTTTACCTCAATTTATATTTTAAAAATTGGAGTAAAAATATGTGCATATCTGGTCTTCTGTCAGCCATCACATACACTGTGATTTTTGAAGAATTATAAAAATATTCACAACAATCAGTATCTGTAAATTCTTTTAGTGCCTTGAAGTATGATACACATAATAAGCCTTGGTCTTGGACTTCATTCACATGGGTGGACACTCTCTGATTATTGTATGACCATCTCAAGTTTCAGTTTCTTCTTTATATTAAAAGATAGTCTATTTCCAGTTTGAAGATTCTTCTTCTTCTTCTTATAACAGGTAGAAGCAGAATTTAATATGGTTGATTCTGCCTGCTGGCTGTATTTGTTAAAATCAATTTTTTCCATTTACCCTGTGTGATGAATACCTGGGAGTAAGAAATTCTGGGTAGATATATGCTAAATTCTTTTTTACTCTAAAGCATTTTCTTGAAATATAACATACTGTCACAAACTTACTCATTTAAATATACACTTTATTGATTTTTCTGAAAACGTGCAGTCGTGTAACCATCACAGCCCCATTGTAGCACAATTCCATCACTGCACAAGATCCCTCACTCTTCACTGGATTGGCTGCATCTGACAAAGTCGGTCCCTCCTCTTTGACATGCTTTCATCACTTAGTTTCCAGTTCAGTAAACTCTATTCTTTTTATGATTGTTTTGTTGTTATTCTGTGCAGTTTTCTGACCTCAGTGGCCTTTTCTGTCTCTATTGCTGATTTCTATTTTTCCCCTCAAACTTTTCAGCATTAGTTTTGACCCAGGATATAGTACTTGGACTGCTTTTGTCCTCAGCAAATGAAAACACAATTCTTTTGTTCAAGCAGTTGGCATGGTTGGTGGAAGTCTTTCCTATTCCTGTGGAGCTAGCCAGGATAACAGTGGCTTTTGTCACTTAATATTTTTACATCCATTATATAAATGACATGGAGGGTTCAAATGCTTGAGGAAAATAGTCTAGCTTGGAAGGCAGAGCACAGCGGTAAACTATGCTTTCAGAACATTTGGCTAAACAACCTTAAATTACTTCTATTTCACTTCCTAATAGCTGTTCTATAGTATTTGTTAACATATGATTATTGTGCTGTATAAATTGCTGAAAATTTACATGTGGTTTTTCTTGCAGTCATATTTACTATGTAATGATATTTTTTATTTGAATGACTTTTCTAAATAAAAATGTTCCCCTAATATAGCTAGTAAACTGGATTTTTATGTATTTTAAGTTTATTTAAAATTTTATATATTATATCACTCAGTTTGGAAATGGATCCCTTGTAACCTATTATTTGAACTAAAAAATTAGGTACTATAGGGCAAAAGAAAAAAGAAATAATCGGTTGGTGCTGGAGGGCATTTAAGCAAGGGTTGAAAGGATAATTTGATAGATGTGACACAGTTATGAACAATAACTGGTAAAAAAGACATGGGTGAATTGTTACCTATTAATGGTCTCTAAGCTCCACCTCACCTCTGCTTTCCCACTATTACATTACATGTTCCCTATTATGCATAACACATTTGGAATGATTTATTTAGTGTTTACAATTCTGACTAGACAGTATTGTTCCCTATACTGTTGCACCTGGCATATAATGGGAACCCAATGATATTTGTAGAATGAATGTTTTTCCAAATTTTAATAACCAGATATCTATGTTCCTCATATGTATAGGAGCTACATGTTGAATGACCTGTCAAAGGAATGAATGTGTTTAGCAAGAACAAAGGCAAAGATTACTGTCTTTCCCAGAGTACTCCTTTTCTGTATTACTTTTTCTTTTCACATGTCTGCATCCCATCTCTTGTTCTGGCTCCCGAATTTCCTTTCTGGAGAGTACTGATGAGTAAATTGCTTTACTAATGTCGACCCTCCAAGAATATTTGTCTTCAAAGAAATTATTTGCAGGAAGATGGTGTATCTAAATTATAAAAACCCAGTGGCCTTAATGCCGTAACGACCAAAGGATAGGGTGTACACAGGTGGGCGGGGCCGCGCGGTTTCCCTCACTGGGCTCCTAGCCATTAGATAAAATTCCATATACTTATCAGAGGTGGAGAAGGTACTTTGTGGAATGAAGTGGGGATTCTTACATTCTCTGTCCCTCTCTTCCTCCCTTCTTTATTTACACAGATGTTTTTCTGAGCATTTAATGTGCTAAACTGTTAGGGGTCAGAATGCAAAAGGCCTTGAAGGGAAAGGTCACCTGGTGGAGGACCTTCCAAGACAGGGCAGAGGAATTTGGATTGGGTATTCCATGCCAAGGAGCTTCTGCCCTCTTCACTGCGAGGGCGTGATAGCAACATTAGCAGAAGTTGTTTAGGCCAAGTCAGTGGAACAAGTTCTGACAATACGCTTTTATATATTTGGTGCTTACCTTTAGAAGATAAAACAAAAGTTAGAGAAAGATAGGCCGATTGTTTTAGCTAAGCAACAGAAAATTCAGTATCGTTCTGCACTATCAGTCTGATATTTTTATTTGATTATTTAAGGCATTTTTGTTGCTGTTAGGGATTCATAGTTCATATCATTTAACTATAATTTTTGTTTTAATTCTTTGATGTATAGGAAAACATCACACAAGAGATTAAGATTATAAATAAAAAAAAAAAACAGAACAAAACTCTCCTACAAACATTGTTGCAATTTGTAATTCCGTATTTATTTAGGATGAACATATCTACAATAATAAGTGTAGAAGAACCTCCTCTGCCTTCTACTTTTAAGGCCTGCTTCTGGAATGTGGTTCTGAGAGACAGAAATGTTAGAGTAATATGAAAGAAACATCAAATAATCCTTCAGAATATTTGAACAATGTATTTCTAGTAGATTATTTTTATATGTACATAGAACTTGATTAATCATTTACTCAACACTTGGTTCAATTCCACTTAAGACTGAAGTGTTGGAATGTTGAACACGAAAGGCTCTCTCCCAGTAAACACTTTCACAGTCACCCAGTAGCCCATGTAGAGTCTCTGAAGAAATTAGAAGAAGGCATTGCACTTTGCATGGATTCAGCCTCTGGCCAGGTCCTTACCTAGCTGTGGAGTTAGGGCTATGATTTCAGCTCCCAGTTGCCTTTTAGGCCTGGTGCCTCACAATCATGCACAGCCCCTCGGGGTGTTTAAGTTCCCATGTTCTCTGTTTCTTTTTTTATGAACTGGGAGCTGGGTAGAAAGATAAGCTTTATAAAGGTAAAACCTTGCATTTTATCCTATACTAATGGCCCAGCACGTGATATTGTGCGTGGTAGGCTGCCTGCTGCTTTACCAACAGGAGCCGTGCTTCTTCTGCGGGAGCTAGCGGGAGGGAGCTGCACTGCTTCCATGGGAGCCACACTGCTTCTGTGGGAGCCAGCAGCAAGCCGCACCGATTCTGCGGAAGGCTGGAGGAAGCCATGCCCCTTCCTTGGGAGCTGGGAGGAACCCACACTGCTTTGGGAGAGAGGTGAAGGGAGCTGCCATTCATGGGAGCAGGGATCAGGGGAACCTAGAGGTGCTTCATGTGCACGCAGCCTGTTGAATGGTCATTACTGTGATGCCATAATAGGCAATTTGCATATTACCTCTTTATGTAGCTTATCTAATAAAAGAGTAATATGCAAATTGATCATATCTCTGCTATGCCCAAAAGCCATGCCCACCAGCCACGCCCACCAGCCAATCAGGAGCAAATATGCAGATAAACCCTAACCAAGATAGCTGTGGCCACTGAGAGCAGGAGGGTGGCTTGGGTTTCCCCAGCAATGGAGGAAGCCAAGCTTTCCTCCTGCCCTTGCTGGCCTAGGCCTCCATTCAATGCTACAAAGTTTCAGTTATAGAAGATACATATATGCCAACAGAAATGGTGGCAGCCATGGAGCTGGAGAGTGCAGAAGCTAGAGTTGCCTTGGCAATGGAGGAAGCCAAGCTTCTGCAACCCTAGAGGGCCTGTGCCTCCACCCCAGGCTACAAAGTTTCAATTATAGAATTTAAATAAGCCACAATAGAAATGGCTGTCACCAGGGAGCGAGCAGAAGGCTTAGCTCCGCTTCAGGCTACAAAGTTTCAATTGTAGAACATAATTAAATCCCAGATACCAGGACCTCCACTTGGGTCTCTGGGGTGCATGGCCTGCAGATCACCACAGGCCCCTCACCCAGGCCACCCCCCACCCCAAGGGAACCCCCACCCTGATCCAGAACACCAGGGCAAACCAGCTGGCTCTCAGCTATGCACCAGGCCTCTATCCTATCTAAAAAAAAAGAGTAATATGCATATTGACCATCACTCCAACATACAAGAGGGCTGCCCCAATCTGGTCAAAGATGCTGCTCCCATGTAGACACAAGATGGCCACCATAAGATGGCCATCAGGGGAGAGCAGTTGGGTGGGACCAGGCCTGCAAGGGAGGGCAGTTGGGGGCAATCAAGCCTGCAGGGAGGGCAGTTAGGGGTGACCAGGCCAGCAGAGGAGAGAAGATGGGGGCAAACAGGCTGGCAGGGGAGCAGTTAGACATCAATAAGGCTGGCAGGGCAGTGGTTAGTGAGTGATCAGGCTGGCAGGCAGGAGCAGTTAGGGGCATTCAGGAAGGCAGGCAGGTGAGCTGTTGGGAGCCAGCAGTCCTGGATTGTGAAAAGGATATCTGACTGCCCAGTGGGATCAGGCAAAACGGGCAGTCGGATATCCCTCGAGGTGTCCCAGATTGGAGTGGGTGCAGGCTGGGCTGAGGGACACTCCCCCCTACCCCCATGCACAAATTTCATGCATCGGGCCTCTAGTATAGATAATAAAAGCTAATATGCAAATTAACAGCAGAATGATCGGTCACTATGACATTCATAGACCACCAGGGGCAGATGCTCAATGCAGGAGTTGCCCCCTGGTGGCCAGCGCACTCCCACAGGGGGAGCGCCGCCCAGCCAGAAGCCAGGCTCACAGCTGGTGAGTGCAGTGGTGGTGGGAGCCTCTCCTGCCTCTGCAGCAGCACTAAGGATGTCCTACCGAACGGCTTAGGCTTGCTCCCCTAAGCCTTCAGTCAGACATCCCCCGATGGCTTCCAGAATGCGAGAGGGCACAGGCTGGGCTGAGGGACTCCCCTGAGCATAAGAATTTTGTGAACTGCACCTTTATTATAAAAATAAAAGGAAAAGTAGAATGAATGATTGAATAGTGCCAGGCATTTTTCATGTGTTAGCTTATACAACCTCACAAGAGTTCTTTGATGTAAATGTTATTTATTATACAAGGGTAATGATTAAGAAAATGATGTTCACATGTGGCTGGCATGGCTCAGTGATTGAGCATGAAACTATGAACCAGGACATTATGGTTTGATTCCCAGTCACGGGGGCACATGCCTGGGTTGTGGGCTTGATCCCCAAAATGGGGTGTGCAAGAGGCAGCCAATCAATGATTTGTTCTCATCATTGATGTTTCTTTCTCTCCCTCTTTCTTCCTTTCTGAAATAAAAGAATATATATAATGATATTCAGTGTTTAGGAGACATGCTTCAAGTGAAATAGCTAGAAAGCAAATGGACAGATGCAGATGCAAGAATGCCTGCCTGAGGTTTAGTTCTGTTATCAAACAGCACACAAGCTTTCACAGCCCACTTATCCCTCTGCCTGAGAATAGCACAATCATGCAAACAGAACGCAAACCCATCCAGCCTCACAGGGTGTCCACTGAGGAGCATGGTGAAGACAAGGCTGGAGGTTGGTTTTTTGAATAATTTAAAAGATTTTTTTCTGTATTTTATTTCCCTTTCAGTTGTTTATTATCTGAGGGGAAACATTTAAGAAATAAAAGACAGGGAAAGTTCTGGGCTTCCTTTAGTTCCTCATGAAATGAAGGAATCAATCAACGTTGGTTGAATGTTAAATTCATTTGCTGTATGCCATCAGGATCAGGTGTATGATATTAACCCTTTTACTGGGAAAGAGAACAGAGAAGAAGGTCCAGTGGCTTTTTCAGATGTAGAAATGAGGCCAGCCCACGGTGCCTCGAGTTTCCTGTTTCTGTCCTTTTGAGAACACAGGGTCTAGTAATTAAAATGTCCTGTGCATTAACAGTGTCTTAGGAGAACATCAATAACGCTAACGACTACAGTAACCTTCTCTCTCACTTCCAGTAAGTTCACCCAATGATAAATGGAGCCCCTTATCCACAGAGACAGTCAGGTAATTCAGCTCAGGCTCAAAGGAGAGCTGCAAGAATAAACGCACAGAACGTGTTTTGCAGAGGAAGGGTTAAAATAGCAGGGCTCTTTCCAGCCCCAGGAAGAAAACACAAAGTACTTTGTGAAGAGTATTTTTGAAAGCTAGAAAAGACTTTTATGCAGGAGAAAGGGGAGCAGCACGGGCCCAGAGTGCATCAAAATCAGACGTGCAGCTTTCCAAAACTACAGATGCTTAGGTCCCACCCAGAGCTCCCAAATTAGAATTTCAGTGGGGGCAGGAGGTGGGTGCGGCTCAGACTACAGGCTTTTAAAAAAAAGTCCCTGATGTTCCAGCCTCACAGCTAGGGTGGGGAACGATTGCTCTTGTCACTAGCCTCCCATCACGACTGACTGAATAGGTGGGTGTTTCTGACTCCTTATATCCCCTGGTCTCTTGTCACGGTGAGCGCAGCTCCTAGGCCGTGGCATTGAAGCTTGCCTAAAGGCAGGCTCACACTGTGTGTTCCAGGCCGGGAGTTAGATCTTTCGCAGGGCATAGTTTCACGCCATTCTCAAAACGTTTTTTGAGAACCATCTGATCACCCCCGCTGTCCACGTGAGGCAGAGGCACTCGCGGGGCTTCAGTGCCTGGCCACCCATCACGAAGCACAGACGTGAGCATTTTAGATCCCGAACGGTTGGACTTTGAAACCTGCTCCAGAAAATGAATGTGAAAAAAAATTTAAGGCAAATTGGAATTAAAAAAAAAAAAATCCACCAGATTGAGTGGGACTGATATTAGAATTGAGAGGGGAGGATGGAAATAATTGATAACCGGCGAAATGTACTGATTTCCATACTTTTCCCGTGGCCACAAGCTATACGCTCATTCACATATTATCCACATTTATTTGGATGTTGCTATGCAGTAGGTGGCACAATCCAAACACGAAGCAGTTTAGGGGAAGAATTTGCTGTCTTTTCTGTTTTCCATAACAATGTAAATTTCATAGTCATTGTGCACACAACACACACACGGTGACAGCATCTTCAATTTCAACTACCAATCTTGATCCCTAGCGAAGTTCTGATTTTACTTTTTTTAAAATGTCATTTGACCTTGCTCTTACTAATGCTACAGGTTCCTACTGTGCTTTACTAACTGATAATTTAATTTTACTATTGCTTGTTAGCTTGGGTGTCCCATAGTGGTCTTTTTTTTTTTTCCCACCAAAAGGTAGCCAGGGCGTAGGCCTTTAGATTGTTGGGGAAAAAGTGAGTGCATGCCCAGAGACTTTTTTTTTAACCTGATTTCTATGTCTTCTGTAGTTCCCACCAACCATTTTTTTAAAAATTATTATTCACATATATGTCTACAGAAATATACTGAGGAACAATCATGTTATATATAATGCTAATGATTAACTCTATCTTTTGAAATTTTCTTGGGACTGAGACCAAAGTGATCAATTTGTCCTATCGGTGTCATGCTTTTTAAACTAAGGGTATGCTGGCCTTATTGCCTTTTATATTCTTATCTGTTAATGACTTATTGAGGACTGTGCTGTTCAGGTGAGGGCATTTGACAGTAAGTTTGTTTCTTGTCACCAATGACAGCATTGAACTTTGTGACTATTGCCCTGTAGGTTTATATGCTGCTCCCATGTTCTGTTAGTTTTTGACAGTTTTACCACTTTAATTTTTAATATTCAGCCTTCAGCAACATAATATAGATTTTTGGAGAAATGCATCTATAAAACCTGGGCTATGCCTAAGGAGTTATTTTACAGAGATTCTTTACTGAAGTTTTAAGTATCTTTTTTTTCCTTGTAAGTCAAAACCGAGGTCAGTAATCACTTGCACAGCTCAGTTGTCCATGAGTAACTTTGAAAATGAATGTCTCTGAGTTCATAAATCTGGGATGGAAGAGTTGTGTAATTGCTGGAAAAAATGTCTGTTATAGACTTTAACAGAGGTAACTGCTGATTTTTTTTTCCTGACTGAAATACACCTTCAGAAAGGGAAAATGTATGTTTCAGGATAGTATAATTCTGGTGATTCTGTGCACACATGAGTGAGACTCAGGACACTATTCTAGAGACAATCAAAACAACTCAGGGGTTCCAGATATTGTGAGAGAAAAGTTAATTCTTTCAGAAAACTATATGGGAGTTCCAAAAGTATTCTCTTTAATAAGTTATATGATTTTATAGGAAGATGATATTTTCTGATTATGAACACAGAATAATTCTTAAGGTCTAAAGCTTAATAGTGTCTTGTTTCATAGTTTGGGCAAGAAAAGCACACTTTGCTTGTATCAAACATATATAAGATAGCCCTGCCAGTGCGGCTCAGTTGGTTGGAGCCTTGTCCAGAACACCAAAAAAGTGGCAGGTTTGGTTCCTGGTCAGGGCACATAGCCAGGTTGCAGTTTCTTTATTTTTAAAAAAAATATATATTTTATTGCTTTTTCACAGAGAGGAAGGGAGAGGGATAGAAAGTCAGAAACATCAATGGGAGAGAAACATCGATCAGCTGCCTCCTGCACATCTCCAACTGGGGATGTGCCCGCAGCCAAGGTACATGCCCTTGACTGGGATCAAACCTGGGACCTTTTAGTCCGCAGTCCGACGCTGTATCCACTGAGCCAAACCGGTTCGGCACCAGGTTGCAGTTTCGATCCTGGTTGGGACATGTGCAGGAGGTAACTTAATATTTCTCTCTCACATCAATGTTTCTGTTCTCACTCACCCTCTCTCTCTCATCATTTAAAAAATATGTGTAACACATTAGATTCCAAGTTATGCCAATCTATTCTCTTAGTGTTTTTTCTTTTTTATATCCCACATATAAGTGCGATCATATACTATTGATCTTTCTCTAACTGACTTCATTTAGCATAAGGTTCCATGTTGTTGCAAATGGTGATGTTTTATTTTTTTATGGCGGTGGTAATATACAAGGTGGGGCAAAAATAGGTTTATAATAGTTTGTATGGGAAAGAATACAATAACAAATAATACAAGAATAAACTCTGCTTTGCATTCTCATAACTGTAAACCTATTTTTGCTCTGTCTTGTGTATATATGTATATATATATAATTTAAATTAATTAAGCAAGGAAGCTGTTAGACTGGCAGCCTACATAAGAAAAGCAAAATCTAAGCCTATAAATGCCTCAAGGTTATGAAGTTGAAAACTAAGGACAACTGATAGCAAAAAGCCAACAATGCTTGTTGCTATAGCCAGTTCATGATTTCACCATTCCTCTAGGTCTTTCTTCTTTAGTGTTTCTTTTGGACAACTCTAGTAGCAATAAATTCAACTTTTGTTTATCTGCGGATGCCTTAATTTATTCTTTATTTCTGAAGAATAGTTTTGCTGACTATAGAATTCTTGGTACACATTATTTTTCTTTTAGCATTTTGAATATTTCAACTAACTGCCTTCTGGACTCCATGAGTGCTGAAAAGTTAGCTATTAATAATATTTCTCTTGCTGCTGTCTTTATCTTTGTTATTTAACAGTCCGTGTGTGGATTTCTTTGAATTTATTCTACATTGAGTTTGTTGAGCTTCTTTTGGCGTGTGGAGTAATGTTTTTTTCCATCAAATTTGGGAAGTTTCTAACCGTTATTTCTATAGATACTACTTTTCTCTTTTTCTCTCTTCCCTTCTGAGACTCCCAGAATGCAGGTTGGTGTACTTGTAGATGCAGAACAGTTTTCTAATACTCTGTTATTTGTATTTTTTCTCTGTTTATTAGATTGGAAAATTTCAATTGACCTATCTTCAAGTTTGCTGATTCATTTTTCTAACCTTTGAGCCTCTCTAGCAAATGTTATAATTAATATTTAATAATTATATAATTAACACAATTTACGATGCAGAATTATTTTGTTCCATTTTTGTAATTTATATCTCTATGTTGGTATTCTGTATTTCACTTTAATATCCACTCTTTTACTTTTAATTTTTATACATGGCTCAATTAGGTATTTGAACATATTTATAACATATGACTTAAAGGCTTTATCTAGTAAGTAGAAAATCTTTATTTCTTGAGGGAAAGTTTCTATTGACTGTATTCTCCCCCCCCCCCTGCTATATGTGGGACATAGTTTTCTGTTTCTTTGTATGTCTTATAATTTTTGTTGAAAATTGGGCTTTTGAAATAATATAAAAAGGCAACTCTGGAAATCAGATTCTTCCCCTCCCAGGGTGTGTGTGTGTGTGTGTGTGTGTGTTGTTGTTGTTGTTGTTGTTGCTATTTGTTTGGCTAGTGATTCTCCTGGATTAATTCTGGCTAGTCTGAATTGTGGCTACTTAAATATCTGCTTGGTTATCTTAGTGGTTACCTTATGACTTGCAGAGATTTCCTTAAATATCTTGAAACAGTAAGTCCCCCTATGCCATGAACTCTGTGTGTTGAGACATGTCTTCAAGTTTTGACAGTTTACATATTTGCCTTAGCCTTCATTTCCTCTTTTTACAGAGCTTCAAATTCATCCACAAGCAAGAGATTAGTCTTTCCTGGGTATGCACATGCATGTGGTCTTTCTGGTCCATAGAAATATGTCGAAACTTTTCAGAGGCCCATTGATATATGATTTCCCAGAATTTTTTGAAAGCTTCTTGAACAGCCTTTTGTTTGCTGCTGCTATTATCACTGACCTGGGCTGCTGTGGTGTTAAACAGCTACCACATTAAGCAGTTGCTACTGATTCATTTTATTATTTTTTAAAAATATATATTTTATTGATTTTTCACAGAGAGGAGGGAGAGGGATAGAAAGTCAGAAACATCGATCAGCTGCCTCTTACACACTCCCTGCTGGGGATGTGCGCCTTGGTACATGCCCTTGACCAGAATAGAACCTGGGACCTTTCAGTCTGCAGGCCGATGCTCTATCCACTGAACCAAACCGACTTCGGCTGCTACTGATTCATTATAACAAACATCTAGAGGATGCGGCCTTTCCCATTGAGTGAGCTCTGCATCCGGTAAAATAAGAACAAGCCCTGTAAATGAGCCCTTTCCAGGGAGGCTGCTGACCATGTCAATTCATAAGCACTCTCTGTGGGTGTGAAGATGTTTATAGGGCTCCAAACCTACTCCCCCTCCCCCACCACAGTGGCTTATAGGCTGCTATTTTAAGATTCACTCTTATTGTGAGACTTAGTTTTCTCCCTGTGGAACTGGAGAGTGGGAATGGGAGATGGGACAGGTTAAAGGGCCACAATGCTTACTGTTTGTCCAATGATTCTGCTGACTTTCTGGAGTAAATTCTACACATTTGTTGCAAACCATTGGTTAATTTTTAGAATTCCGAAAAAGTTGACTTTGATAGTTTTTTAGCTATTTTATTTTTTTATTTCTTTATTGATTAAGGTATTACATATATGTCCTTATTCCCCCATTACTCCCCACCTCCCATTCATGCCCCCAACCCCCAGTTGTCTGTGTCCATTGATTAGGTTTATATGCATGGATATAAATCCTTTGGTTGATCTCTGATCCTTACCCCCACTGTCTCCTATCTCCCCTGAGGTTTGATGTTCTGATTGATATTTCTCTGTCTCTGGATCTATTTTTGTTCATCAGTTTATGTTATTCATTATATTCCACAAATGAATGATATCATGTGATATTTATCTTTCTCTGTCTGGCTTATTTCACTTAGCATAATGCTCTCCAGTTCCACCCATGCTGTTGCAAATGGTAAGAACTCCTTTTTTACCACAGTGTAGTATTCCATTGTGTAGACATACCACCGTTTTTTAACCCACTCATCTGTTGATGGGCACTTAGGCTGTTTCTAAATCTCAGCTATGGTAAATTATGCTGCTATGAACATAGAGATGCATATACCCTTTCTGATTGGTGTTTCTAGTTTCTTGGGATATATTCATAGAAGTGAGATCACTGGGTCAAATGGGAGTTTCATTTTTAGTTTTTTGAGGAAACTCCATACTGTTCTCCACAGTGGCTGCACCAGTCTGCAGTCCCACCACCAGTGCACGAGGGTTCCTTTTTCTCTGCATCCTCACCAGGACTTGTCCTTTGTAGACTTGTTGATAATGGCCATTCTGACAGGTGTGAAATGGTACTGCATTGTTGTTTTGATTTGCGTCTTGACTTTGATCAATTTTTGTGAATGTTCTTCTTGCTCTTTTAGAGGAGTGGATTTTCAGAGATACAATTTCAGAAGTGCTTCTTCACCATCCTCTAAAGAGGTGGAGAGTATGTCATGTTCAAATTCAGTGTTAAGTTGAACCAATAAACAGATGAATTCAGATGAAGCAGATTGCTGGCATAGAATTGACTGAAAAGTAACATGAAGTAGTTTTGAATGAGAAGTATTTAGAAGGTACTTGAGTTCTTGGACCATGGATAATGTGAGGATAATGTTTGAAGATTATTCAGATGGTTGTGATAGAATGAAATAAAGCTGTATGAGGAAGGAGATGAGTTCAGAGACAGCAGCAAAAATCTATATCTGTGATGCTGAGGTCTAGCTTAACATGGAAGCTATGTGTATAGAAATGTAAGGGGGAATCAATCATGGGATTGGTGATAGACTGGATCTGGGGAATGAGAGAATAGAGGAGTTTCAAAAGATAAAAATGTTGCTGTTCTGCTTTGTAAAAATGATGGTATAGTAATGATAATGAAAATAATGGAAAGCATGTGGCAAATTTTTATTTTGATATCAAAGAGATTCCTTCATTTAACTAAGTCTCTTTTTAAGCTCTTTGCAGACATGCCAATAAGATTCATAAAGATCAAATGAATAGGTGTTGGTTATTAAAACCAGGGTTTTATGCTATCAAAAGCTAAATATCATCAAGAGTCCTCTTAAATTACATTAATTTAGAAAAAGAAAAAGAAAAGGAAGTGTTTCTTTAAAAATCTAAAGATATAAAATGTTAATCATGTTAACTTTCTAACATGCAATTCTCTGGAAAGGCAGACGTCAGCATGTTAAAGTTTTATCTTAATGGTATTTAATTAATGTGTATAGCAGTAGTAGGTTCACAGCCTTGAATGTGCATAATAGAATGTATATTAATAATGTATCTGTTATAAATAAGAGTCCTGTGTTCAAGCACTGCTTGTAACTTAGAACACAATGTTCTATCAGCATGGGGATTCATAATTATTTTTCAAATCATTTCCCTCCTTTATTTTTTTATAGTCCTCAAGGAGAGAAAGTAATAAATGAAAAATGAGGTGATTATCAATGAGATGACCACTTCAATCCATATAATTGAGAAATGTTCATTCCAATGTAGGATCAGAGTCAGATTTGTAGACTCTTCTTACACTGCAAATATTTCTCATTCAATTGTTTTGTTCTGTATGTAAGTCTAACAAGATGGAAACTGGAGACAATAGTACATATTTTCATATTACCATTGCATCATCATCTTCTT
Organism: Antrozous pallidus; assembly: GCA_027563665.1. Lineage (NCBI taxonomy): Eukaryota > Metazoa > Chordata > Mammalia > Chiroptera > Vespertilionidae > Antrozous > Antrozous pallidus. Next base: position 103,234,854 of record CM050513.1, on the reverse strand, counting down.
CAATATTTTAATTATGTTATTTATCCATGTTTGTGTTATCCCTGATTTGTTTAAAGCATTAAATTACAGATTTGTATCCTGTACTTTTATTTAGAAGCCAACAGAGCAACATTCAATTCTGGTATTGATATCGGACGAAGTGGAGATTCCTTTTCCCCACCTAGTGTTCCTGGGGGTGGACTTCTTATGCTATTCGGAGGAAAGGAATTTTCTAAGACTTGCATGGGAGAATGAGTGATCTTTATTTTTGAGAAATTAAATCCCTGTTTCTCAAGTCCCATTTCCTTGAGTCCAGTCATAGAAAAAGTATAACTGGAGTTTCAGCAAAGCTAGTGTCCAGAGTTTCCTTTCCATGTCGGAGCCGTTTCCAGTTCAGCATCAGGCTAGTTACAGTCCATTAGTCCATTGTGCGTGGGGTCTGCATGGTGTGGGCCACACAGGAGAATGCCAGGAGCCAAGCATGCCAAGAGGAATGAAGAGCACAAGAGCATAAGAGCACCAAGAAAGAAAATTTCTTCACTTAGGGAATTAAGTATACCAAATCCTCATGGGCCTGCAGTGGCCACACACATTCTGGGTAACTATCTCTGTCCCCAAGTGTGACTGAGAGCAGGCACCTTTGCTAGTCCCCCCTCCAACTTTACTGGGCATGCACCCATCTTCCCTTTGACCAGTCTCCTTCCCCCAGTGTTTTGCAGGGAAGTTGCTTACAATGTCTGGTCTTCCCTTTACTTTCCCCTCAAATTTATTAGCTAATTACAACAGTATGATTATTATCTTACTTGTCTTTGTGGGTAGAGAAGCAAATGTTTACAAAAGAGTTATCTTATAATGCATGTTTCTGTTAAAATAGCACAGGGATGGGAAGGCTTTGAGAGGCCATTCAGGTTGTTCTCCCTATTCTTAATATTTAATTTTTCTTAATCTTGGTTATTTATTTAATCATCCTTTTAACTAATTAATTCAGCCCTTTAATACTATATTGAGTTCTATGACACATACAGAGAGGTACTATATGGAGCACTTGTTTTCTGAGAAGACAGAATTTAGAAGTAGCTAACAATAAAAATATTAAGCATTAATATAGGATCTGAAAAATCTAGTGTGTCATGAGATGCTGAATTATCAATACAGAATATTACTATTGTTTTTAGATCAGAGAAGAAAGCAAGCCATGCAGGCAAGAGTGCTCATTAAATGCTTCATTGATTATGCAGAGTTTATGATTGGTTGTGAAAGAAAAGGAGAATTGTGATAGGCCTAGAAAAACTCCCTCATGCTCAGAAGGGATGGAGACAGCATAAGCAAAAGGACATTCAGGAATGGGGCTACTGGGTGCATCAGCCTGTGGGAGCAGTGGTGAAAGGTATTCTTGGGGCAGCATCAGAAGTTTGAAAAAACAGAATAATTATAAAAAGTTCACATTTTCATTGAATGGTTATTATTGTCCTCTGATTATGCTATAACCCAAGGACATACATTTTGGGAATGGTAGGAAGCTGTAGCTCTGAAACTGGGCCACTCTGGGGAGGGGAGGTACTGTAAAGGGCTTGCAGTTTAATGTGGGCACCAAGCGTAGTCTGAATATTACATAAATAATATGATCCTTACCCATACTTGTATTTATTATTTTCAACTGTGTATAAATTTTGCTATGATTAATAAAATAGAATTTTCTCTCACGTATTTTTTTTTTTCAAGCAACAAATCCAAAAACTAACTTACCTATTGGAATTTGGTAGAGAATGAGGGTTCTTTCTCTCTGTGTCATATTTTCATGTGGAGAGACATTTGATTAGTTTAACTGAGCTTCTCCCTGCTTTTACTCGCTCTTCAGGGGAATTAATTGATTTGTAAATTTGGAAGCAGGAACTGAGCATGTGTCACTAATACTCTGTTATCTTCTCACCTGCAGAGAGAATGATCCCCTAAATTTAGCAGGGAAGAGCCTGCTCAGGCTTGTGAGACCTGATCCTAGAATTCTCTAATCCTGGCATATAGTAGCAGGAAGTTTATGTGACCTTGCACCTAAACTACATTCTCTAGGATCTGCTCCGTCACTAACCTAATTGACATTGTAATCCATTTGCCTAAACCTTTTGTTTTATTCATGAGTTGGCGAACAGCTGTCTCTGGGCCAAATCTGACTTACTGCAGGCCAAATCCGGCCACACTTTTCCATTCACATGTCGTGTCCAGCTTTATTGCTATAACAGCAGCATCGAGTAGTTGCAACAGAGATCTGAAAAGCCTAAAGTATTTACTATCTGGTCCTTTCCAGAAAAGATCCATCGACCCTGGACTCTCATTTGTAATTTGGGCAGGGAAGTCATTTATTGTACTCCCTGAATTCCTAAACTAATCCCAGCATTCTCCTGTAGGGATATGTGAAAATTTTTATTTTGAAAACATGTTTTATTATTGAAAATAGTAGAACGATTGATGTAAAAATGAAGTGGAGTCAGGGACGAGAGCTCAGAGGCTATTCAATTAACATAGATATGAGCCAGTGAGGTTTGAACTAGTTTGGTGATTATGAAAATAGAAAAGTAACTGGGACTCAGAAGTGTTGGACATTGAAATTGGGACTCAAGCATTTCTTGTTCTCATATGTTTATTTCTAGTCTGGAGAGGCAAGATTTCCTAAAGAAAAGAAATGGGTAGATACTGAGGCAAAGAAGCATCGTCAATCTACAGCGGGAAGGCAGGGGATGTTGAGGGCTGCAAGAGATCAACCAAAGGACTTGTATGCATGCATAAAAGTATAACCAATGGATACAAGACACTGGGTGGGGGGCAGGTGAGTGCATGTGCTGGGGGGTAGGGGAGGCCAGGGGGAGATCAGTGAGGGAAAAAAGGAGACATATGTACTACTATATATAATACCTTAAACAATAAAGAAAAGAAAAGTAATAATGGGGTTTAGGAGTTATAATGAAATGCAAATTTTATGGAGGTTGATACCTACTTCTTCACAGTAGCAGTTAGCAAGGTGGACAGGAAAAAAGCAAATGTCTCTAAGAATTCAAGCCTAAGTGACTGGGTTAATATCCTGGGAGCTCTTATAATGTGTTTGTTCCTCTACCTATCTGGCTTGCCTCTGGCCCTTCAAGTCCCACATTCACCAACATCAGATATAAAGGCTCCAAGCCTAGTAACATCAGTCACGCAGGAGCCCTCACTATAATTACACCTACCAACACTGAGCATTTGTGTGTGGAACTTCAGCATCTATTCAGCATTTTGTTCTAATGAATTTGCCAATGCCTTTTGTCTTCCCAATACTTAAATGAATCTCAGTATTTTTCTCATAGACACCTGGTTTATCTCCTGGCTCCCTTATTTGTTCAGTGTTAATCAATTTTTTTTTTCAAAATTTGTTCTCTGCCTCTTTCCAGTAAAGAGTACGAGGTGTTGGACTACTCACCTTGTAAAGAAATCCTTTTAATATAAACAATCTTGGCTTCTTTTGTTTTCTTCTCTTTTTCACTATCAATACACTTCTTAGTCTTTTAGTCTCAAGGTTGTTTCACGTGATGCAGTTTTCCTTTTTGTCATCTTGTTATTGGTGAATTACATTTTATTTTTTTGACTTCTTATGGAGATTGCCTTGGTTTTTTCTTTGTGGATTTTGTACTGAGCTGATTCATATTTAGCTTCACTTGGCATTTGGCATATTTTCAGTTGCATTTGTGTGACTTATTAAGGAGATTATTTCTGGGATTTCACCATCTTCAGTTTCATCTGGGGTATGCACATATCTACACAACAGTATCAGAAGTAAAAATCAAAGTTCATTTCTATTTGAAATGGTATCATCACCTTCCTCAGGTGGTATTTAGACTTGTGGATATATTTTTTTCTGTAAGCCAGGCTGGCTTGGCTCAGTGGTTGAGCATCGACCTATCAACTAGGAGGTCAGAGTTTAATTCTTGGTCTGGGCACATGCCTAGGTTGCGGGCTCGATCCCCAATAGGGAGTGTGTAGGAAGCAGCCGATCACTGATTTTCTCTCATAATTCATGTTTCTAGCTTTCTCTCCCTCTCTCTTCCTCTCTGAAATCAATAAAAATAAATTAAAAAAAAGACCAAATAAAACAAAACAGAATATTGTCTCATTCCCCAATGCTGACCACCAAATTTTTCATAATTTCTTCCAGAAATAGTCCATGCATATATTATACATGTACATATTTAATCTTTAACAGAAATGGACATACATTACATATTGTTCTTGCCTTTATTTGTTTTATCTCGCTATATCAGTACCTACCCATGTATCTCATTTTGAAGAATGACTGAATAGTAATAATGGCTACATTTATTGAGTATTTAGAAACTTAGGTACTACATTATACTCTTTATAAATTTCATTTCACTTTATTTCAAATTTATTTCATTGGTTTTGTTATGTCATTCACATCATCAACAACCCTATGAAATATATAGTATTAGTATTCTATTCTGGCAAATGAGGATACTAAGACTTTGCCAAGGTAACTTTGCCAAAAATGGCTGAGCTGGGGTTCTGAATCCACACCCTTTAATTATTATATTCTTTAAGTGTATTTCACTAACCATTTCCATCAGTATGACCTAGGATACTAGTAAAACATAGAGCTCTAGCTTTGCTCTCAGAGATTCTAATTTAGTAAATATTTGGGGGAAAGTAAAAAATTTTAATTATTAAAAAGTGATTCAAGTAGATTTTGTGTAATGTAAAAATCTGTATACCTATACATTATGTTGCATTACCTCCTTGTATGAATTATAGTTATTTATTAAAAAGTTTCCTAATGAGAAATCTAAAAAAATAATTTATAGTCCTTTACTATTAATTATGCCCAATACACATTCTTACATGTAGAGTTTTATTTGTATGTGTGGGTAATTGTAGGAAAGATTTCTGGAAGTAGTATTCCTGGGTAAGAGTATGTGCACTTAAATTTTTGATACACTTCTGGAAATTTTATCAAAACAGAGATAGTCCTCCTTTTCTTGCTAGCCCCTGGTTAATTACAAGTTATTTTCTAAGGAGTAAAGATTAGAATTTTTTCAGCCAGTTCCTTTGATTTGTTAGTATTAGTTTACTAAGTGCTTTAATAAAGTACCACCAACTGGGTGGCTTAAACAAAACAAATTTATTGTCTCAACATTGCTGGAGGCTTGAAGACCAAAATCAAAGTATGTGTAGGGTTGTTTCTCTCTAAAGACTGTGAGAGAGAATTTGTTCTGTGCCTTTATCTCAACTTCTTATGGTTTGCTGGCAATCTTTGGCATTCTTTAGCTCGTGGTGGCATAACTCTGATCTTTACTTCCTATGGTTGCCATGGTGACCCAGTACTGAATGTCCCCACTGTGGAGGAAGCCACCTAGCACTGACTGCCGAGGGAGCTGTGGATCAGGTCCAGAGAGAGGCCTGGACAGAGAAGTAGGGTTTGATCCGAACCTCCATGGCAGCTGTTGACCAGCCCTTGCCTCTCTCTCTCCAGGCCTGGCCAGCAGCCACATCTCTCTTTCTCTCCAGACCTCCTCAAGGGCTGGTGATGAGCACCACCTCTCTGATCAGGCCTGAAGATAGGTCTGAAGATGCTGACTGGCATAGAAACTGACCAATCAGAACCAAATCTGGGTGAACTGTGAGGAGCCAATGGATGACTAGTAGGCAGAGCTTTTGAGGCTGACTGGCTTAGAAACTGATCAATCATAGCCAAATCTGGGTGAACTGCAAAGGCAAAACCTAAGGTGGGGGCTGATGAGGAGTTTTAAGGGTAATAGCTGTTTGGTGTAAGATGTAAGAAAGTGGTTTAATTTTTTAATGACTGGTTTGGCAGCATAGTACATATGGCTGACTATCATCAGTCCAGATATAGGGATTATGTATTTTTGTCTGCCAAGAGCATCTCCTTCTGCTGAAAAAGGCCCCCCCGCCGCCATTTAAGCAATTCTATCCTATATAATCTATCTATACTAATAAAAGGGTAATATGCTAATTAGACCAGGTTGACTGGCCATCTTCCAGATGTCTGACTTCCTTCCAGACAAAGTTATGATGGTGGGGGCCGAGGCAGAGAAGGCAGTTGAGGATGAGATCAGGCTTGCGGGGGTGAGGGGAAGTTGGGGGCAAGATCAGGCCAGCAGGGGAGGGCAGTTAGGGGTGATCAGGCAGGCAAAGGTAGTTAGGAGCCTATCAGGTCAGCAGGGGAGAGCAGTTGGGGGTGAGATCAGGCTGGCAGGGAGGGCAGTTAGGGGCGATCAGGCCAGCAAGGGAGAGCAATTAGGGGCAAGATCAGGCTGGCAGGGGAGGGCTGTTGGGATGAGATCAGGCCGGCAGGGTAGGGTAGTTGGGGATGATCAGGCAGGCAGGAAGAGGCAGTTAGGGATGATTAGGTAGGCAGGCAGGCAGAGAGGTTAGGGGAAATCAGGCAGGCAGGCAGAGGCAGTTAGGGGCAATCAGGCAGGCAGGCAGGTGAGTAGTTAGGAGCTAGTGGTCCCAGATTGAGAGAGGAATGTCCAACTGCCAGTGTGGGATCAGGCCTAAACTGGCAGCTGGACATCTCCCAAGGGGTCCCTGATTGGAGAGGGGAGAGTGTAGGCTGGGCTGAGGGAACCTCCCCCCCATGCATGAATATCATGCACCAGGCCACTAGTGTAGACATATCTGTGTACATGCCTATTTTAAATTTCTCCTCTTTATCAACTTCATCTTAATTTAGCTAATTACATATGTAACAACCATATTTCCAACTAAGATCACATTCTGAGGTAGTGGGGATAGGACTCTGACACATGAATTTTGGGAGACACAACTCAATCCATAACACACTCAAAGTAATGATTGTTCGGTAGTACTTACATTGGTTTCTTAGCGCTTTGCCGGTTGTGATTTCAAATGTTTAATTGACACCTCCAACTTTGAAGTGGCTGATCAAGAGAGGTTTAAGTAATCATCAAGCTCCACAGACATTAATTGATAATATTTTCTGGAGGGGAAAATATCCTGGTTGATATTGGTAAGATCTTTTTATAACTTTTTCATTCATGGCACTAAGAGGCAAACTTACCATCCCTCCATTTCATTATTTAATAGAATATTTAAACAATCTCAGAATATTGTGCTAAGCAAAGTAAATCAGATGGGAAACATCAAGAACCATATGCTTTCACTCATATGTGGGATAGAAAACTGAAAGCAACAAATGAACAAACAAAGCAAATAAACAAGTGAAAACTCATAGACACAGATAATATTATGTGATTACCAGAGGGGAAGCGGGGCATAGAGAGGTCGTAAATGGTAAACGGGTCAAATATATGGTGACAGATGGAAATTTATGTGGGTGATAAACACACAATGCAATTTGCAAATGATGTGTTATAGAATTGTACCCTTGAGACCTATATAATTTTATTAACCAACTCCAGTAAATTTAATAAAAATATTTTAAAAGTAGAAAGTGCACATAATTTTCTAGGAAGTAAGAGTGATAATTATAGAATGCATATAAATAGTGCCTTACAGTACCATGCTCTAGGAATAATGATGGCACTTTATCCATCCCATCTGTTTCCAGGTGAAGGCAGAACATTTTTATTATGGCAAAGCTCTAGAAGTTGTTGCTATCTAAAGATCTGCTTCCTGAAGGTCTGCTGCAACAATTGACAAGTTAGCCTAAAAGAGGCTTAGAACAATTCACACTTTACCTAATGGTACCCATTTTCCCAACTTCTCACTAACACCATTTGTTATCTACAGCAACTTGGTCAAGAATGGTGTATCATGTGTTCCTTTAATTTATTTACATCTTTCTATATGAAAGCCTAAGTGATTGTCTGACCATCTGACTAGTAGCTATGACATGTACTGACCACCAGGGGGCAGATGGTCAACACCTGAGCTGATGAGCTGCAGTGACCTGGCTGCTACAGTTCTTGGGTGATGCACCGGAATCAGAGAGGAGGGAACCCCATTCTGGAGTACATCACCAGAGAACTGCCCTCTTGCGACTCAGGACCTCTTGGGGATGTTGGAGAGCCAGTTTTGGCCCAATCCCCACAGGCCAGGCTGAGGGACCCCACCAGTGCACTAATGTGTGCACCGGGCCTCTAGTTTAATTATAAATGCGATCAAGCATCTGTTCATATAAGAAAATGAATTGCTCCTATCCTTTGCCCACCTTTTCCCTTAAGTTAATGATCTCTTTCATCTCAATTTTTAATTCTCTTGTTATAATACAGCTATTTACCCTTTGTCAGAATTTCCCCAAATCTGGTATTTGTCTCAATATTTGGTATCTTAGTGGCTTTATAGAAATATTTACATGTACTCAAATTCATCAATTTTTTTCTTTACAGTTCTGGTTGTGCATCTGGTTATCTCTCCTGGTCAAAGGTCATTCCTATTTTGATATTATTATTATAAATTTATTTATTTTTTATTTAAATAATTTCTGGAATTTATTTTCATATAAGAAATGAAGTATTAATCCAGCTTTATTCTTTCTTTCCAGATGACTAGTCAGTTATCTCACTGGCAACTATTATGTAATCTATTGTTTCTCTACTGATTTGAAATAACACCTTCATAATATAATAAATTTCTACAAACATTGATCTTTGCTTTTTAAAATTCTCTCTTCTATTCTATTGCTGTTTGATTATTAACCATAGCCATTTATAATTTATTTAAGTGTCTGGTAAAGGCTGATCTATATCCCCCTACCCCATGACTTTGTTCTCTTCAGATTGATAACCTGGCTCTTTTGCACATTTATTTTTCCAAATTCACTTCAGAATTACTTGTCAAGATCCAAGATAGAGTGGGAGGGAAACTCTGTTACAATAGTACTGAATTACATTTAAGACTAAGTGAAAGTGAAAAAATCACTATCTTTAAAAAATATTAAATCATATCATAATATAACAAAGTGTATTTTCCGTTGGACTCCAATTTTCATGCCCCCCACTCAGCATTTAGTAGTTTCTGTTACCTCCCTATGTGGTACCTTCTGCTGGTATTACTCTGTCAGTTTTCTATTGCTGCAGTAACTAATTACCACACACTTAGTGACTTAAAAAACATAACTTTATTAATTTATAGTTCTAGAAATTCAGGATGGGTCCCACTAAGCTAAATTCATGCTGTGTATAGGACTGTTTGTGGGGCTGCATTTTTTCTGGAGACTCTAGGGAAAAATTTATTTTCTTGCCTTTTCTAGCTTCTATGAGCTGTACTCCTTCCATGCTCAAAGCCAGCCATGGCCAGTCAAATCTCTCATATCTTATCACTCTGACACTGACTCTCCTTTGCTCCTTCACTTATAAGTGGGTAATACAGGATGCTCTCTTCCCACCCACTTAAAGATTCTCCTTACAATTTCCTTATTTTTTCTTAGTATTTCACATTTATGATATAGTCTTTCTATTTAAATGTCATTGTAACTCTTCAGGGTATAATTTCTTGATATTGAAGGACATGTCAGAGCATTAAGACCACATCCAAAAGCTTTCACCTGTTTTCAGTCATTTGAAATTGTGAGTCAGCACTGACTCAGAGAGTCATAAACCTATACTTCCCTGTGTTCGTATTACTTTTCTCGTTATCAGAAAAAGAATTCAGGAAGCAGCAAAAGTATACAGGTAGCTTTTAGCTTATGCTGACACATACTTCTACTTCCATCTTCTTATTTAATTGCCATCTTAAAGTTCATTTCAGTCAAACCACCATCTTCTGTTCTCAGGAGATGACTTGTGTTGATCACATTGGGCTTGAAGACTTCCAGAGGCAGGGAACTTGCTATTTGCTAAGCAGCCAGTTTTGCACCTGGAAGCTCTAATTTTTAGAAAGCTCATCTTGAGCTGAAATCTGTCTCCTTGTTACCATCTCTCTAAATGCATATTTATACTCCCTTAGAGAACAATTGGCATCAATCTTCTGCTTTTCAAGTACTTGTGGTACAGGTATCCATGCGCCCTTTGGGTTTGACACTCAACACTTTCCTTATCCACATCCGGTGAAAATAGTCCATTTGGTCTTTGCCCCTCCTGAAATGTGGGCCCCAGTACCAGCCAGCTGAGTGCCCAGGTGTGGTTGGTTTAGTGGCTTCAGTCTCCTCCATGTGGTTAAGAATAGAGCTGCGTTGTAGGCAAGTTCTTGGAGATGCCTTGTCCAAGTTGTCTAGAAAAGCCTCTGAGGCACCTTATTTCTGATGAAAAGCTACACCATGGGTAGCTTTTGAGAAACAGGTGCATCTATACCTGGGACCCTGGTTGTTGCCAAGGTTTTTCATAAGTCCCAGGGCCAAGTACTACCTTGCAAAGGATGATCAACATAATATTGCTAATCTGTCTTTTGTGAAATTACTAAATCAGATAATTCCCCATTCTAATTAGCACAGAGGAAGGAAGGGTTGTCACTTTCTCTAGTCCAAATATCATACCTGTATTAAATCAGCCAATATCACATTATGTCTCTAACTGGTGTATTACACTGTGACTCATTCTGTGAGCTGTAACTACGAAATTTTTTTTCATGGTATTGCTAATCTATATTTATACCCCCTTAGAGAACAATTGAATTTTTATCACTCATTTCTGAATTTTTAGAACTCATTTTTATAAGGTCGAATCAGATGATATGTCCTTATTTAGTCACTAAGAAACTTTGATTTGTTAGGTTTGGTCTACCACTGATGATTTTAAACTTTTATAGGAACATAGTTTAAACAACCTATGAAAATATACTTTGTAGACTTTCAAATGCTAATTGTTTATTTTTTTCCTGGGGGCACATAATGTTCTTTTAGTTCACTCAGTGTTTTCAGCATGTGTCTTTTTGAAGAAGTGCTGTTTGACCCACATATTGTGCCATCAACTGTAGCGGGTAGGATGAAGCAAACTAAGTAAGTCTAGGCATTGTAGATTCACACTCAGTCAGGAGCCGTGAAGTTAGGAATTCAGGGCCTTAGGGACCTGGTTAGGATTCCGGGAAAAGATTCATTGTCCCTCAGAAGAGAGCTGGCAAACACCAGTCAGAGAACACAGGATTAGGCGTGCTGCTATTAAAACAAAGCAAGCACAGAAACACATTTGGAATCCTGGCGCTGGGCATTAGAATAAAGATGGAGGCTAACTATTAAGGAGAAAGCAAACTGCTCTCTAGATTAGAGCCCACTTTTGCTAGATGAGGTACAATGGAGTCATGATGGTGAGTCACAAATTGTTCTTTTAATTCCTCTGGTCTGTTACCAGGATTTATCATCAAGAGTATGTGGGCGCTTAACCTGTAAATCAAAATCCAAGTTTCAATTTTAACAACAATCCAGGGCATCACAAACAAAGTTCAGAACAGGGTTTAGAGTTGGTTGGGGAGAGTTGGGTGTGATGGAAAGGGGGATGGGGGAAGCAGGCGAGTTGTGATGGTAAAATTCTAACTCTTAAACTGAGTAGTGGCCACATGCAATTTTAATCATCTCACATATCCATCCTCTGTTGGGAGGTACTTGTCAGGGATTTTGTTGAATGCTCTTCTTTCCTGACAATACGATTGCAAAAGCATAAGTTTCCCTATTTTTGTTTTACCATCTCCTTCCTTAGGGGTTCTCACTTTCCATAAGGAAATCATATACTTCAGACTTTTACTCTGCTGAGAACTGATGGTCCTTCCTTAGGAAGCACTTTGTTTAAAATATTTGTTCTCTCTTTTGCACACACCTGCATGTTTACACACACATTTACAGAAGGAAGCAGTCAGAATGTACCACCACCGAAATGTTACTGTTAATTATCTGAGCATGCTGGGTACAACGTGATTTTTTTCTCTTTTTGGTTTTTAATATTTCTCTAATAAGTACATATCCTTTCTCCTTAAGAGGAAAGCAAACTAACTCATTCCGTGTGTTTAGATTTCAGAGTATTTTTCAAGGCCTTTAAAATGCTCATAATTCTTTATATTAGTAAACATAGCATTCCAACTTAACCAGAAGATAATATTATAACTCGTAGAAAATTCTTTTTTGTATTGATCCAAATTTGCCCTCCTTGACTTGTAAATATCCATCTTTGTTCTGCCTTTAAAAAAATTTTTGTTTTTATTCAGAGAGATGAGGGGGAGGGAGAGAGAGATAGAAACATCAATGATGAAAGAGAATCATCTTGTGGCTGCCTGCCTCCTACTGGGGATCGAGCCTATAACTCAGGTGTATGCACTGAGCTGGAATCAAACTGTGACCTCCTGGTTCATTGGTCGACTCTCAACCACGGAGCCACACCGGCTGGGCTGTTCTGCCTTTAAGAATGTTAGAATACATCTACCACAGCAACTGTCCCCTCCCCACTTTGTGGGATAGTTCTTGAGGGGCAGCCTTTCAGACATGCTGAGAGCACTGTCGCCCTGCCATCAGGCTCCTTGGCTGTAGCCCTTTCATCATATCTTCTGTGACATGGTTTTTAAATCATATGCCATCCTGATTGCTTTCCTCTGGACGCTTTCTGTTTTGTCACCCTTTGTTGTTAAAAATAAATTACTCCCAATTTCCTGCTTTCAATAGAGTAGACTGAACATAATTGACTCTTTGATGTGTGAGGGTCTGGTATGGTCCGAAAGCAATTGCACTGACCTTGACTGCTTACTCTCTGTGCTGTAAATATTACAGAGAAAAATAGGAGCTGGTGCTACATCTTTACCAACCCTTGGATATGTCTTGGAAATTTTTTTGAAATTAGTTTATTTTTTCTTATTTGTTTTTTTTTCTTTTGGTAGTGAATTATACTATATAAAGCTAACCAAAATAAAAAACAAAACATGGTTAATTGTTAAATTCACAATGCAGATAAATCTGGTTTAATTTTCCCTAGTAAACTTTGACCTTTCTGAGGACAAGGATTATTTCTTATTAATTTTAAAAAATCTTCAGTGAAGCCTTAACCAGTTTGGGTCAGTGGATAGAGCATTGGCCTGCAGACTCAAGGGTCCCAGGTTCGATTTCGGTCAAAATCGAAAAAAAATCCTCTCTGTAAAAAAAATCAATAAAATATATTTAAAAAAATCTTCAGTGAATAGCATAGTCCTAGCTATATGGGATGATGCCCAATAAATACTTGTTGCTCAATTAATGCCTATACAAGAAATTAAGATCTTGTAAAATGAAATAAATTCTAATTTTTAGAATATAGTGAAGAATCAGAAATATAGAATTGGACCTTAATTTTATTCTAACTTGCAAGGAGTGACCTTATATATTAGTTAACATTCACAAAGAAAAATAGTGTGTTATGTAGGAATACTTTTACCTCAAATGGCAGAAACCCCAAATGGCAATGGCTCAGGCATTAGGAACTACAGAAACCTGTGGAAACTGGGCCTGGGGCTACTTGAGTAGCTCAATGATGTCATCAAGGTCCCAAGCTCTCTTTATCCTTCTGTTGCTGTTCTTGACCTGTTACCTTTTTGACTTTGGGCTTATTGCCTTATGGTTCCAATGTCCCTGCCCTAGCACCAGGCATCAAAACTGCATCCAGACAGAGGAACCTGAGAGCCGAGGTTCTGAAGCAGCCTCCTTGCATTTCTTTTCTCTGGGGAAGATAGTTTTTCAGAACCCTTCCAGCAAACTTCCCCTTATACCCAACCGACCAAAACAGAGTCTGATGCCTATCTCAGGGAAGCAGGCAGAGGAGCAGAGTCTTGGGATGGACTGTTCATTAAACAACAGTTTAGGCCACAGCTAGAAAATAGACATATATTGTAAAGAGAGATCATGACAAGAGACTCTGAACCCGACTAGTTCAGTGATAAATGCAGGGGAACCAAATTGCAAAGACCCTTCTAAAAAGATGGCTGATAATACTGGAGTAACGTGATTGCATAACCTGTTCAAAGAGGTGAATCATCTGTCAATCACTTTTGGGAGAATTGATAAACCCAATTATCTTTCCTAGCTTTAAACATTAGACTGGCTGTGTCTTTATCACAAAGCTATTTTTATTTTTTCTCCTTCCTTTCAGGAATCCTATCCAAAGAAGAGGAATTACACTATGGAAATTGTACCATCTGCTTCTCTGGATACGTTTCCTTCAGAAAACGAGAACTTTCTCTGTGATCTCGCGGACACAGCAGTTACCAAGAAACCCTGCTCCTTAGAAATTGCAAGAGCCCCTTCCCCAAGAACTGGTAACGTGTCTTACTCACAGTTCGATCTGCGTGCTTGTGTATGTGAAGATATGTCATTCATATTTTGATTTCCTACAATATTTTCAACATGGAAATTCCCCAATATAATTACGATAATTTGTTTCTTTTTTCTTTTTTCTTTTTTTTTTTTTTGCATTTTGAAGTAAGTTCTGGTAGGTCAGAGGGATTTGATGTAAAGTCTCTTAACTTCCTGGCAAGAGGTCTCATAGGAATGACACAGCCTAGGTGCATAACTCTTCGTGGTACAGGTCCTTGATTGCTTTTGCTCTTGGCAGTGATGACCTGTGAACTAAAGAGATAATTTATCAGTCTCCTCTCCTACACACCCCACTTATAATAATGGAGCAAGCATAGGAAGGCCACAATTGACATTCTTATTCAGACACAGGGAAAACAGGGCCCACAGCAGTCACAGCCTGCGGCTATTATGAAGCTAATCAGACACAGTTCCTTGATTAAGGGTCAATTTGATGCATAGGAATTATTCTCTAGGGCTCTAGGCTCCTGAGTCACTTTTCCTTTTCCATAAAAAGCAACCTATATTTACAGCTGAGTGTCTTTCTCACGTATTTCATGCCTTTAAAATTTGAGCAGTCAAAAGACCTCTTTTCATTGTGTACTATCTCTGTTCCTTCCAGGTCAAGCTGATGTAATTTCTTTTAAAACTTTGTAGACTTTTTTTTTTGTTTCAATTTATATTAAATCCCATTAGACAAGAGCTTATATTCCAGATAAGCTCTTCTGAATATTGGGTGACTTCTGTGAGACAATGTCCTTGAGATTCTTAGAAGTCCTATTGTTGAACTGAGAGAATCTATGAGGTATGTCCTTAAAAATATTAAAGGGCCTTTCTGTTTGGCTTAAAGTTTCTATGTGGCTCTTTCTGAGATCTTGCTTAGGTATTAAGGAATGATTTTGTAGTCCCACTCAGATTTGATAATTGGCCTTCTTAATTTGAGATTTTATTGTTATTATTTATTACTAGAGGCCAGGTGCACAATATTCATGCACGAGCCGGGGGAGGGGGGTTGTTCCTTAGCCCCGCCTGCACCCTCTCCAATCTGGGACCCCTCTAGGGATGTCCAACTGCCTGTTTAGGCCCGATCCCGGTAGGATACCGGTAGGATCAGGCCTAAATGGGCAGTTGGACACTCCTCTCACAATCTAGGCCTGCTGGCTTCCAACTGCTCACCTGCCTGCCTTTTTGATTGCCTTAACTGCTTCTGCCTGCCAGTCTGATCACCCCCTAAATGCTCCCCTGCCAGCCTGATTGCCCCCAACTGCCCTACCCTACATGCCTGGTCACCCTCAATTGCCCTCCTCTTCCAACCATCTTGTGATGATATGGGGGTGGTCATCTTGTGATGATGTGTGGTATGGCCATCTTGTGACAATGTGGGGGTGGCCATCTTGTGATGATACAAGGACATGAGGGTCAGTTTGCATATTACCACTTTATTATGTAAGATTATTATTTTGCCATGTGGAGCTGCTGGAAATAAGGAACCAATTTTGCTGTTACACCCAGAAATTCCTGGCTCCTTTGAATTTAGCAGAACACTCTGCAGTTCCCTGAATTTTATCACAGGAAGCCAGAAGAAGCAAAGTTCTACTTTAAATATTCTGCCTGGAAATCTACTTAGCTAGATCATAGAGTTCATTTGGTTCAGTTGCTATTTTTCATGCTACCGCAGATGTCAGTGTTGCCAAACTTTCTACTATGACATGACACATGAGTCCTTGCCTTGAACTTCCAATTGCATTTTCTGTCCTTTGAGCTTTACCAACATCTTCCTTGTAGTGCTTTGGGCTTCCACGAATCCTCTCCCAAAGGCCATTGAGCTTTTCACAGTCACTCACTGGGAGGCCCTTCCAGCTTGTCCTGATGCCCAATCACCAAGTGAATGCCACTCAAATTTTTGATATAGAAACACCCCATTTCCAAGTACTGCAATCTGTTCTTAATATTAATTGCTGTATAGCCGAAACCGGTTTGGCTCAGTGGATAGAGCGTCGGACTGCAGACTGAAAGGTCCCGGGTTCGATTCCGGTCAAGGGCATGTACCTTGGCTGCGGGCACATCCCCAGTAGGGGGCATGCAAGAGGCAGCTGATCGATGTTTCCCTCTCATCGATGTTTCTGACTTTCTATCCCTCTCCCTTCCGCTCTGTAAAAAAATCAATAAAATATATTAAAAAAATATTAATTGCTGCATAATAAGCCCCCTCAACACTTAGTGAGTTAAAACAACAGTCATTTATTTTTCTTATAAGTCTGCAATTTGGATAGGGCTTGGCAGGGATAACTTATTTCTGCTCCAAGTGATATCAACTTGGGCAACATTGCCAGGGTCAGGAGCATCTAGTCGCAAGGTCAATCCTTATTTATAGGGCTGACATGGCCAACTTGGACTTCCTCTTGGTATGTGATGGGATTCTAAGAGCAAGCATCCTTAGAAAATGAGGCAGAGCCCCAGGCATTACATTTTATGACTTAGCCTCAGAAGACAACGTCAATTTCATTGTCGTTAAGAAGCTGCCTTTATTTAAGTGGAGAGAATTTAATCTTCCCTGACCCATTAAGTTAATGTGTTACTGAAGTTACATTATAAGACTATGGCCAGTGTAGCTCAGTGGTTGAATGTCGACCTATGAACCAGGAGGTCACAGTTCAATTCCCAGTCAGGGAACATGCCTTGGTTGCAGGCCCGATCCCCAGTAGAGGGATTGCAGGAGGCAGTTGATCAATAATTCTCTCTCATTGATATTTCTCTCTCTCCCTCTCCCTTCCTCTCTGAAATCAATAAAATAATATATTAAAACATAAAGTTATATGATCAGAATATGTTCTTAATAACTTGCTGCACCGACACAGCCAGAAGACAGTTATGCCAGCAAATCTTGATCTTTATGAGCTTAGAATGTTTTCAAGTCATGGGAAAGAAGTGAAATGAGAGAGATGAACACAAGGTTTCCATAGGAGGGTAGGAGAGAGTGAGTGAGTGGAAGCTTATTGAGGGAACTGCTGCCTGATCTGAGCCTCAAAGGAGAGTTGGGTGGATGAGCGGGACTTGTATGGCCCCCAGGCCAGGGAATGCTCTTAGGGAAAATGCATAACAACAAGAATGGCATGCAGAAGTTTGGGTTTTACCTCATAGCAGGAGCAAATCACTGACAGACTGTAAGTGGGGATGTAACCTGATAGGTTTTTGTTTTAAAATGACTCTCTGGAAGCAATGTGGAGAATAGATTGGACAGAGATGAGGCTAGAGGCAAGGGAATTAATGAGGAGATCAATGTGCAGTCTCAGCAAGAAATGATGGAGTCCAGGACAGACGCAGTGGCAGCCCTGAGGGAAGGGGGACAAAGCTGAGAGTGAAGCTCATCCTTTCTTGCCTAGGGGTTCCACATCTTTGAAATAAGTAGCCAAGGGAACTAAAATGTTATGTTAGGGAATGTGGTGTTTTATAGTTCTTGGTTAGTTGTGTTGGATAAAATGGCATAGGCTTACAGAGAAATTGGGGATCTCTACACACAATGAAACTGGATTCTGAAGGACAGAGAGGGAGAGGGAGAAGGATAGGGAGAGGGAGAGAGGAAAGGGAGAGGGAGAGGGAGAGGGAGAGGGAGAGGGAGAGGGAGAGGGAGAGGGAGGAAGAGTTAGAAAAGAGATATGGTGGTTAGAAAAGAGATATGGTGGTGGGATGATCATATCTTTATTGGTAGATAGACTGTTAAGCTTAAATTGTGTCCCCCCTCCTTTTCATGGAATCCTAATGTTTGGTAGCTCAAAATGTGACCTTATTTAGAGCATTTGGAGAGAGGGTCTTTATAGAGATAATTAAGTTGAAGCAGAGTCCTTAGATGAGCCCTAATCGGACATGACTGGTGACCTTATAAAAAGGGTGAGATTTGTACACAGGTGATATGCAACGAGAAAAGATGTAGAGAGATACATCTGAAAGCCAAGGAGAGAGCTTAGGACAGAGCCTCTCGCAGCCCTCAGGAGCCGCCAACCCTGCCAAAACCTCGATTTTAGGCACCCAGCCCCCAGAACTGTGAAAGAATACATTTCTGTTAAGGTACCTGGTTGGGAGTACTCTGTTACAGGAGCTCAAGGGAACAAATATGGGGACCAAAACTGAGCACACAAACTCATTACTACACAGAAGGGGGGGGTGAGTGAGGATGCCTGGACGCTGTGAGGGCAGACTCTGCCTGGCTTGCTTATTTCGGAGGCTAAGCAGCTTGAGGGTCGTGGCTGTGACTGGCAGTGTCATTCATAGATATAGAATATGTAGTTTCTCAGAAAATCACAGTTAAGCATGCATGTTAGTAACCTTTCTGTGGGCTGTCCCATGTATTAACTAGGATGAGCTAACACAACATATATCTCATTCTAACCACAAGGGAAAAAAATCAGCATTTCCAGGGATTTAATTTAAATATGAAGCGCCTTATTAGTAAGGCTATATTCAACAAAATTTTTGCAGTCCAACCAGAAGATGAGGGATACTCTTCTCAAGGAGCATCTCAACTAATGCCTCAATGACTACAGAGTTTACACAGAGTAAGGCATGATGTTGCTCTAGCACTAGGCTCATTAAATAAAGAATAACAGAAGTCCAGTACTTTCTTGGTAATTTGCTGTCTGAGACTCATGCTTATGCAGTCAATATTGAATCATATTTTCCCTTATTATATATATAAAAAAAGAACCTCATATAATCACAGCAGTGACTCAGTTGCATAAATAAATGAATAATCAAATGAGGAATGAATGAATGACCATTATTTTTAAAATAAAATGGCTGTAATGGCAGAAAAAGCCCTTAGGAAATAGTCAGATGCCATCAAAGATAATGTTTTCTTATCTGCTTTTCATTTAATTTTAACCTTCACAGGGGAATATTTCTATTTTATGGTAACTAGGCAACCTGCTATTTTGAATCACTTAGTACAGGCTTTGCACACTATGGATGCTCAATAAATCCATTTTGATTAATGAGCAATTTGCAGCAACACTGTTTCCAGTCTTGTTGGAAGAGAATAGATGATCTGATAAAAAAAGAACACAGTCATAGGTGCATGCCAGGGAAGTGTGCACCTTGCTTACCTCAGTGCAGTTTGCTAATGTGATTACTGGCTGTGGTCACCCTGAAATGCAAAGGTCATCTGGTGAATAATCCTCCCCTCCCCCACTACACTTCCACCGGTGTCCTGAAATCGATCATTTCGATGGTGATTCTGTAACTTTTGTATACCCAAATATTTTTTTTGAAATGAATGGTGAAGCTTTTTGAATTTTAGTGCCAAAATTTTGAAACTAAAAGAATTCCGACTGGACCAGAACTCATGTTTATCTCTGCTTAGCAAGTGAGTAATGTCAACATAATTTCTGTGGGTATGTTTAACTCATTTACGAGAGCAAATGTTTTTAAGCCCCTTGGAATCCTTCTTTTCCATATAAATACTGGCCTTGCTGATAAGAGCCAGTTTTATCAAACAGCAATTATTTATTTGGCATTTGTAGTGCTGTCTTAGCCATTTAGTAAAGCAGACTGCTACTCGGTACTTTTTTCACCCAATGTTAGTTTACAGACGGGTGAAGAGAGGAGACTAGGGCGGCAGTACCTGCAGGGAAATCCAGAAAGTTTACTCTTGCACCCATAGGAACAGTTGACCAATTTGAAAATGTTATCATCTCAGTTTGCTTAAATTGGTGGAATTTGGCTATATGTGGAAAACAATACCTTAAACAAAAAGCAAATTATACTCCTTTCCCCTCAGATTAATTTTACTTATACGATATATGAATAACATGAATTGCAGAATAATATTTCTAAAAATACAACAAGTGCTTTAAAGTGATTATATTAGGAAAATAGGCTTTTTATGATGTCATTAAGGTACCCTCTGGAACAGAGTTTCTCCTACAATGTCAGACTGTGTATAACTATGAAATTAATATTCATTAATTCATAAATTCATGCTCACCAAATTCAAGCTAGACCTCCACTCTTCCTCTCCTTTACTCTTCTCAAACCTCTGTTACTTTTTCCTATCTTGTCTCTCACAGCACATATTCTCATATTTTAATTAATAAAGAAAATTGAAGCCATTAGATGGAACTTTGTTAACATCCTCATGACAACTGACATTTTTCTGAAAGTTCTAAAAGCTGGAAAGTTCCTCGAGGCTCAGACAGAGTCCTCCCTATTCATTTTACTTTTCTTTCTTCCTAAGTCATCTTATCCACAGTGTGGCTTCTGTTATAATCAACATGCTAAGGACTCCCAAATACTGCTCTCCAGGCCACACCACTTCTGTCAACGCCAGGACAGTCTAGTCTCCTTTTTATCCACCTGTCTATTCACTTACCCGTCCATCCATCCATCCATCCATCCATCCATCCATCCATCCATCCATCATCTACTGAATATCTTCACCAGCATGTCTCTAAGGCATCTCAATCCTAACATATCTAAAACTAAGCTCATATCTTTCCCCTCAAACTTATTCTTCATGCATGGTTTCTTTATCTCAATAAATGATTTACTTAATCCCTCATCTGACTTCAGAAACCTGAGTCTCCTTGCCATCACCATCTCCATGAACTCTGATAGCCAATCAATCACCAGTTCTTAACTGTCATAAGTAGGAGGTGAGGGTAATTCTATAACTTATTATTTATCCCCAACTATCCCTCAAATCTATCTTCTCTTAATTTCTACCTTCACCAACCACTCTTCTGGATTATTTTAATAATAAAATATTAATTGTCTTATTTTCCTTCCTTGAAGTTATGGTTTATGTTATAGCCAAAGTCATCTTAAAAATCACAAATCTCAATGCATCACTCCTCTGATTAAAAACTTTTAGTGACTTATTATTTTGTCATTGTTCTAGGAAAAATGGCCCAAATCTGTAATAAGGTTCAAAGAGCCCTGAATAATGCGCTGTTTTTTTTTCTTTTCTTCTTTTTTAAATATTTAGTCTCATCTCTTATCAGTCCTCAACTTCCCAACTAGGTAAATAAAGAATAAATGGGGACAATGATGTGAACACAGAATTCATCTCTAGAATAGGGAAAAAAAAGGAAATCTTTGCTCCCAGTTAAGTATTATTCCCGCTCTGAGTATAAAAGAGGAGAGATGAGTTAGGATTAAATAATACTTGGGGGGGGGGGTCCCATTTACTTTCTGGGAATCCTGAGGCATTCCAATCTGATTTATGAAAGCATATGGAATGCAATCTAACTTTTCCCAAAGTTCCTCTAAACAAATAGCAATTGGATACAATACATTTTTCTTACAGTATATAAAGTCTGTCATCATGAGTATTCACATAAATTGAAGAGTATAATAGCATATCAAAGGAAATATAAATTCAGATGTTAATAATAGAGTAAGACTAATCTGCTGCATTTTATACCCAAATATCAGATCACCAAAGTAAATTGGGTTCCTGACTAGTGTAGATTTCAAACAAAACTGTATACAGGTGATGATTTCCACTCAGTTTTCCTAGAACTTATTGACAGTTTGAGTAAAAACCACTAATTTTATGAAATACACATTTAATTTACATGACATATCTTTTTTCAGAATGATATTGTATGTGTGCCCACAGGGCAAATTACTCTAAAACATATTACCAAAACCAACAAACATTTACTATTTCAGCGTTTTTGTGGGTCAGGAATCCAGGAGGGCTTAGAGGGCAGTGGTTCTGGTTTCAGACTCTCTGTGAAATGGTCATTTCTAGGCCTGACTGGGCTGCAGAGATCCACTTCGAAGCTGACTCGTGTGGTTGTTGACAAATTGTGGATCCGAATGGGCTATGGAACTGAGGATGTCAGTTCTTTGCCAGGCGATGGGGGCCTCTCCAAGTGGCTGTTGATAGTATGGTTACTTGCTTTTCTCAGTGTAAGATATCTAGAGACCACTGGATGACACACCCAAGCTTGTTTGTACCTTAACCCTAGAAGTGACATCTCATCACTTATGTATTTGTTTGTTGGAAGTTCATCAACAAGCTCAACTCACACTCTAGGGGTGTGAAATTAACAAAAGCATGAATGCCATGAGGCAGGGAGGATCAGTCAGGCTCGTCTGAGAAGCTGCCCACCATGCATTTTATCTGGTCAAGTAGTGGTCAAGACTATGGAATATGTACAGCTGTTGTTGGGGATAGTAACGAAGGTTCAAGTGTTTCAGTTTTCAATAGATTTTAAAGAATTGCTAATTCTTAAAAAAATCGCTAGGAGAAAGTGAAAATGTAATAACTATTTGGATTATTAAATAGTGCTATAAAATTATTAAATAATAACTTCCTCAACTAGTACATAGTGAGCTCTTCTCACTGGAAATATTGAAAGAGCAGATATTTGTACTACGTTAGTTATGATTTTTATACAGCCTGTCTCAGAAATGATGGTCATGTCCCATTCTAAAACAAAGTTACTTCATTTTTATTTTAATCTCCACCCAAGGATATGTTTCCATTGATTTTTAGAGAGTGTGGAAGAGAGAGAGGAAGATAGAGAGAAATAATGATGTGAGAAAAAATTGGTTGCCTCCTGCACGAGCCCTGACCAGAGCCTGGGCCAGGGAAGAGCTTGCAACCGAGGTATGTACCCTTGAACGGAATCGAACCCGGGACCCTTCAGTCCACAGGTCAGTTTTCTATTCACTGAACCAAACCAGCGAGGGCAAAACAAAGTTACTTGAAAATACAATTGGTTATTCATGTTTTATTTATCCATCCAATGAGCATCTATTGAACACTTATTGTGGATAAGGCGTCCCTTGTGTTAGATATAGTTACTTTTTGTTTAAATAATAAGAACATTTCTACTTTTATAATGAAAATCTTAGTTTTAAATTACATAGTGAGGAGAATATTCATATTTAATATGAATATGGCAAAGTAAATGTATAATATATCGTTCTTCTAGTTTTGTCCATAAGAGGAAAAACATTTCTGTGGGAAGTACTATAACAGGGGTCTACAAATTATCTGGTCCACACTTGTTTTTATAAATAAAGCTTTCTTGGAACATAGCCACATCCATTTGCTTATATATTGTCTGTGGTTGCTTTTGTGCTACAACAGCAGGTTGAGTAGTTATGAAAGAGACCATAAAACCTACAGAGCTTAAAATACTATCTGCTCTTGCAAAAGAAGTTTTCTAATTCCTGACTTAAGGCCACCAATTAAAACTTGTACTTCATGAATTGCTAGACTAATAATTATTAAATACTTTCTTGATGATTACTTAGTATTACATTCAAGACTTCCCACCTGTATGTGTATATATATAAGGAACAAGCAGAAGGCTTGGCTCCCCTCCAGGCTACAAAATTTCAATTGTAGAACATAAATTAATCCCAGATCCCAGCCCCCCCCCCCCCCACACACACACTAGAGGCCTGGTGCATGAAATTCATGCATGGGAGGCAGGGAGTGTCCCTCAGCCCTGCTCACTCTCAAATCTAGGACCCCTCGAGGGATGTCCAACTGCCCGTGTTGGCCCGATCCTATTAGGGTCGGGCCTACACGGGCAGTTGGACATCCTTCTCACAATCCATGACTGCTGGCTTTAAACTGCTCACCTGCCTGACTCCCTGATTGCCTCTAACCGCTTCTGCCTGCCAACCTGATCACCCCCTAACCACTACCCTGCCAGCCTAATTGATGTCTAACTGCTCCCCTGCCAGCCTGTTTGCCCCTAACTTCCTTTGCCGACCTGGTCACCCCTAACTGCCTTCCCCTGCAGGCTTGATCATCTCCAACTGCCCTCCCTTGGAGGCCTGGTCCCTCCCAACTGCCTTCCCCTGCTGGCCTGATCACCCACAAGTGCCCTCCCTTGCAGGCCTGGAACCTCCCAATGGCTCTCCCCTGCTAGCCATCTTGTGGTGGCCATCTTGTGTCCACAAAGGGGCGGGATTTTTGGCCACATGGGGGCAGCCCTCTTGTGTGTTGGAATGATAGTCAATCTGCTTCTTACTCTTTTATTAAATAGGATAGATGCCTGGTGCATGGGTTAGAGCCAGTGGTTTGCCCTGAAGGGTATCCTGGATCAGGGTGGGGGTTCCCTTGTGTGTGGGGTAGCTGGGGCAAGGGGCCTGTGGTGGTTTGCAGGCCAGCCATGCCCCCCAGTGACCCAAGGGGGGGCCCTGTGATCTGGGATTAATTTATGTTCTACAATTGAAATTTTGTAGCCTGGAGGGGAGCCAAGCCTTCTGCTTGTTCCTTAGTGACAGCCATTTCTGTTGGGTTTATTTAAATTCTGTAATTGAAACTTTGTAGCCTAGAGTGGAGGCCTGGGCACTAGGGCTGCAAAAGCTTGACTTTTTCCATCGCCCGGACAACCCTAACCTCTGCTCTCTCCAGCTCCCTGGCTGCCACCATTTCTTTTGGGATATATCTTCTATAATTGAAACTTTGTAGCATTGAGTGGAGGCCTAGGCCAGCAAGGGCAGGCAGAAAGCTTGGCCTCCTCCATTGCTGGGGAAACCCAAGTCTCACTCCTGCTCTCAGTGGCCACAGCCATCTTGGTTGGGGTTTATTTACTCCTGATTGGTTTGTGGACGTGGTTTATGGGTGTGGCTTGATCAGAGGTATGGTCAATTTGCATATTACTCTTTTATTAGGTAGGATATCTTACCTAATAAAAGAGTAATATGCAAATTGACCATCACTCCAACACACAAGATGGCTGCCACCATGTGGACACAAGATGGCTACAACAAAATGCCCAGCAGGGGAGAGCATTTGGAAGGGACCAGGCTTGCAAGGAAGGGCAGTGGGGGCAATCAAGTCTGTAAGGGAGGACAGTTAGGGTTGATCAGGCCAGAGAGGAGGGAAATTTGGGGCGACAGGGCCTGCAGGGAAGGGCAATTGGGGGGACCCAGGCCTGTAAGGGAGGGCAGTTAGGGGTGACCAGGTGTGCAGGGGAGGTCAGTTAGGGGCAAGAAGGCTGGCAGGGGAGCAGTTAGGCATCAATCAGGCTGGCAGGGGAGTGGTTAGGGGTGATCAGGCTGGCAGACAGAAGTAGTTAGGGGCAATCAGGAAGGCAGGTAGGTGAGCAGTTTGGAGCCAGCAGTCCTGGATTGTGAGAAGCATGTCCAACTGCCCGTGTAGGCCCGATCCTATTAGGATCGGGCCTACACGGGCAGTTGGACATCCCTCAAAGGGTCCAAGATTGGAGAGGGTGCAGACTGGGCTGTGGGTCATACAAATTTCGTGCACTGGGTTTCTATTATATATATATATATATATATATATATATATATATATATATATATATATATATATAGTAATAATAGCAATAGCTGCATTTATTTGAGCACCCAGGAAATATGTTAAACACACAGACATACACAGATACCCCACTTATCCTTATGAAACTATGAGAAAACACTGTTTCATAGGAAACTGAGATTAAATATGCCAGGATTGCAGCTTAGGTTTGTCTGGTTCCAAAGCCCAAATTTGTACTATATGGCTCCTCCATTTCTTAGTATTACTTTCCATGAATATTATATTTTATTCAAAATGAACTCTCTCTTATTCTACCAATGTGTCCAGCTCTTTCCAATCCCTCTGCTTTTTTTTCTCATCCTACTTCCAACCTTACCACCCATTTGTTTATATCTAAATTGTACCAATCTGTCAGACCTCTCTTATCACCACTGTTCCATGTCACCTTTCCTGAATCTCCAGCTAGAAGCAATCTCAGTCCTATTTGTCAGCTACATAGCAGCTAACAAGGTCTCTGGTGTCCTTTAACTGCTCCGCACATACTAAAGAATGATGTTAAAATTCTGTAACACTGCCCATGCGTTATTTTGTATTCACAGAATGCTTTCCTCCAAAAGCTCAAGTAAACTAGAAGGTTCCTGCTAAGCTTATTATTGTACAGGAAACTGACAATCATAATGCATAATCTAATGCATAGTAAGGAAATCTGACTAGAAGATGTTTCTCATTTCAATCTAAGATTGCAGGATATTCAATAATTTTCTCTAAGCAGTTTTTACACACCTCATTTCATTTTCATCAGCAATGTTTTTAGCTGCAGGTGTGAGATGTGGGTTGATGAGGAATATCTTTGACATAGCCTGCCATTTTATAAAGTCCACTGGATAATTGGTATTTTTTATAAGTAGTATAATAAAGGCAATTTTAAGGCATAAATCTGTTTCCCAACACTCTTATGTATATTCTATGCTTTCCGTTTGAATTTTCTCTAAAAGGACCATGGAATTATAAAAGCCAGATCACTTTTACTCATGGCACCATGGGCATTGTGAAGGCTGCCACTGACACACAAGTTTTGCTTTATTTGATTTATTTCACTTAGTACTTTTAAAGGACTGCATTGAACTAAGAGCTATGGAGGGTATAATGGAAATATAAGTCTCTGATATAATATAGTCGAGTCTAGAAGAGATAATGAATAGTGCATGGTAGTATGAAATCAAATTATCAGTATAATGGCAGAGATCATGGCTTCGGGAGATAGAGACACTTACAGTCTTTTGTAAAGAATTTAGTACTTCATTACCCACTGTCTTGTGCTGTGTGTTAAATTACTTGTAAGAAACATTCATAAGCTTTGGCTTTATAGTCTGCTTAGAGCACCCAGCAGTTTTTCTGTCTTTGATCCAAAGACAGTCTGCAGGGCCAGTCCTTGCAGTAAATCATTCTTCAATGGATCATCCCTTATTCCTGGAATTTAATTCTGTTTCTACCAATTTGTATTAATAGCTTAAAGGTACTGGCCTCAAATCCTACCCAATTACTCTAGATGTACTAGTATTATCTAATACACATTAGTAATTATTTTCTTGCTTCTTCCTCTGGATTTTCTTTCCACTGCCATATTTTACTTTAATTCTGATTATATTTGGTTTGATAGGGGAAAAACACTCAAATTTATTAAACCTATACAATACTCAAATTTATTAAACCTCATAACATGCTAGTTATTTTTCATGTGTGTTCTGTCATTTTATATGCACACATAAGCTCAAGAAGATACTTATTAATCATTTTCATTTTTAAAGTTCAGGAAACTGACATCCTGAGAGGTTAAATAAATTATCTAACATTGAACAGGTAAGTTTTCTCAGACTTCAGCATATGGTATTAGAATGTATGTTGGGAGGCTTCTTTGAATTAACATTTACTAAAAGACAAAATGATTATATTTAATGTTGGATATCTTGTTCTATCAAAAAGTCAAGTGACACATAATACAGAATTAAAGATGAGATAGATAGATAGTGTATAGAAAAACAAGTCTATGGAGAATTCAGATATTGGAATTATTGGACTCAGATGCTAAAAAAAACAGCAAAAACAAATATCCTTGGCATTTCCTAATAAATAAAGGGAAGCATGAAAAAGTTAGGGGACTGAAAAATGTCAAATGGTGACATTTAAAAAAGAAACAAGTAGAAATTTTAGAATTGAAAAATAGAATTGAAATTAAGAAAATGGTGTGACAGCAGACTAGACTGAGCTGAGGAAAGAACCAATAAAATGGAAAATAAATATAATAAGCTAGGCAAATGATGTTTTGTTGATTTGTACTTGAAACCTATATGGCTTTGGGAACCAATGTCACCCAAATAAATTCAATAAAAGAGACACTATTTAGAATACAATACAGAGAGACAACAGTGAAAAGTACAAAAAAGAGAATCAATGATAAATGATACGGAAAATAAACTCTAACATCATTTCATTGTAGCCCAATAAATGTTAGGTATTATTACTAGTAGGTCACTCACTCCCTGCTTAAATATCTTCAATATTTCTTATTGCCTCCAGAATTAAGTGTAAACTTTTATACTAAAAAAAACTTCCTCTAACTCATCTCCAACTTCTTCCTAACATAAAATAGCTCATCTATGCTCGTTCTACCTTGGTGCTGTTATGATTTATGTTCTACTCCAGCTTTCTTGCCTGAAAACTGAAGTATTTTACAACCACCTTCCTCTCCAGCCATAGTCCTTCCCTGCTTTTTCATCGTGCTTCATTGATCTGTTATCAGTTCTCAAGTTATATTGCATTATAAATTGCATCTCTGATGCCACATGTGATTGTATACTTGTGTATATATATAAATCCTCACCCAAGGATATTGTTCCATTTATTTTTAGAGAGTGGAAGAGAGGGAAAGACAGAGAGAAATATAAATGTGAGAGAAACACATCAGTTGGTTGCCCCCTGCCTGAGCCCCAAGCAGGGCCTGGGCTGGGGAGGAGCCTTACAACCGAGATCAAGCCCTGGACCCTCCAATCCACGGGCCAGTGTTCTCTCCACTGATCCAAACCTGCAAGGGCAAGGACAGAGATTTTTAAAAAAATATTTTAAGACATTATTTTTAGAGCAGTTTTAGATTCACAGCAAAATTTAGTAGAAATACAGGGTTCTCACTTACACTCTGCCTCTACATGGACACAGCGCCCCCATCACTCAACACCCCGTACCAGAGACGGGGTACATTTGCTACCATCAACAACCAACGCTACATGGAAACATCATTATCACCAAAGTCCATAGTTTACATCAGGGTTCATTCTTTGTGGTGTATCGTCTAATGGGTTTAGAAAAATTAAAATGTCGTGCACCCATCATTATAGAATCACACAGAGCAGTTTTACTGTCCTAAAAATCCTCTCTGCTCTACCTGTTTATCCCTGCCTTCCCACTACCCCTGAGTAAAGATTCATCCTTAGAAGGAACATAATAAATAACATTCTTGCCCCCAAATAAATGTTTTTGGATGTATGGTTGAATGAATGAAAGAAGGAAGGACAAATTGGAGAAAAGCAGGGCATCTTTGTCATCCTCTGGCTGATTGTTGTCTTGTCTCTTTCAATGTTGACTCATACTATTCTGTTCTACTCAGAAGACCACCCACACAAACCTGCCTGTTCTTGAGACGCTAATTCCCACCTGATCCATTAAACTGAAGTCAAGAGAGAGCTCTGGCCATTTTAAAGGCGTACTTAGTGATGGATCTGTTTATTTCAATGTGCCACACTTGTATTTGTCATAAACCTATGTCTAGATTCACCAGAAGACTGAATTATATTTTTGTATGGGGGGGTAGAGTTTTTATATCCTCACTTATTATGAGCAAGTGATGCCATCATAAATTATTGCTTTTCACTTGGGATTATAGACAGTAGCTGTAGAACAGAGAGATTTGCTGGTCTATAAACAATTCACAGTCCCAGTCTCATTTGCATCAATTCAGCTAGCTGTCTAGGACAGAACATTATTGGAAACTAATTAAAATTATAACAAGGAAGTACTTTTTTTTCAGATTTGAACTTGCAATCATTTCCATAAAAAGCCATAGAGGATTGCCAAATTGTTGTTAAAATAATATAACTTGTCTTTGTGCTAGCAGAAGTTATTTATAAAACATTTGTCATCCTTCCCCAAGTATTTTAAACATTCCAAATGGCATCGTTGATGTTATTTTGTTTTTATATAAACTTAAGAAGAAAATGTTTCTTGAGCTGCTGATTTTGAAGACATTACTTTCTTTATCCTTCCACCCCACCCCCCAAATAGTTACCCTAAGGGAAGACTTATTTAGATTTTTGAAATTTCATTCATTTAGTTTTGACCATATAGGAGAATATATTTATCTGTGGGGTAATAGTTTTTATTATAAAACTGTTTGTACAAATGTCAGTTTCTCATCCAGGTTAATTCACTGGGGTATTTTTCTATAGCTTGAAGGATTTCTGAGAGAGAAATGCTTTGGGGAGGTTTGAATTGGGGTTTTATAAATTGGAGCTATGAAACATCTACTTTAATAAAGATCAATATCTATTTGAAAGATTATGAAGAAAACTTAGGCCCATAATATATTAAAAAGGTCATGTTCTTTTTAAAGTTAAGGTACAGTTTCAGTCATTCATATAATCGTGGTAGTCTTCACAGCTATGTTGAGTAATCTATCATTATTAACTGAGTAATAATATTCTTCTTTCATGGGATAATACCACAGAGGGTGATATTATTCTAAAAGAGAACAACGCATTCAATAAACATTATCTTTAAAACATGCTGCTGAGCATATTCCTCAGTATGATCTTGTAATTGATAGTTTTAAGTTGAAATCTCAATTCCTGTTCATTAAACTAATTTGCAGTCTCAAAAGGTAAACTGAGTGATTAGGTTCATGGCAGTTCTATTTTTATTCACAGATAATGCCGCTGAGGTAGCAATTACTGCTCCAGGAACTAGTAACCATAGAAACAGCTCTACAGGCCCAACACCTGACTGCTCACCTCCATCCCCTGACACTGCCCTCAAAAATATTGTAAAAGTTATTCGACCCCAGGTAAGTGCCCAGAATGACATTATCTGTACCATAATGTATGTTGTTTCTGAATCAGTACATGCAAAATTGACGTTGCAATGCCTAGCTTATGTTATGATATATACATTGATTTTTAGATTAAAAGGAGGGACTTGGAATGGGATATTTTCTTCCCTTGGAGTTGATGTTAGACATTGAAATCTATATCAGCTTTTAGAAAAAAGAATTTGTATATTATAGAAAAAAACAACAAGTGAAGCTTAGGAAACATGCGATTTCACATCATCTTCCTTTCATAGCATTTTTATAATTATAGTCCAATTATTAAGTTGTTACTTTTTTTTTTTGGTGTCTACTGCTCTTTTTCTTCATTTCTCTGAACATGCTGCTTTACTTGCAGTCACTCCCCTATCCTCCAGCCCCAGTTGTCTCTATATATTTTCTTTACATTCTCTATTCCTTATGGTCTCTCATTTTGCCCGTGTTTGATATTGCTCCTTACTTCCCTTCAGTGCTCACTTTCGCCTAGCAGCTGGTCTCCCTTTACCCTTTGTTCTTTCCCCTCATGCTTGTCATTTGTCTGTGTGGCTTTCTTTCGCTTCCCTTCTTCTTCTCTTTCAGTTGGATTTCCCAGTAGGCGGTTTGCAGGCAAGCTTTAGAAATATCATTGGGACAAGCTGTTCTGTGATATTTCATTGAAAATAGCACTTATAAAGCTGTTAGCATTGTATTTTTGCCAACAGAAGAACTCAGAGCATGGACTTGGTCTTGTTCTCAACCTGGCTCGTTCTGAATGGGCCTCATAAAATCCAAGAGAGAAGAGAGAGGGACTGTGGATCCAATCAATGCCATTCACCATCTACTTAAGTACATAGTATGAACAAGTCCTTTGAGCTAATTTGTAAAACAGATGTGCCTTTTAAGACTGTTTTGCTGTGAATGAGCCATGATTTCCTTAATATCTTATCTTCTTTCATATAATTTGTTTAGGATGATTCTTATTATAATCATCATTGTTATTAATAAAATGGAATTTATTTATTTACCTGGAATTAACCTTTTAATCTCAATATTATGTTCTGAATATTCCCCCATATTTATGTGCAGTTGAGTCCATTAATTTCCTTTGTAAAATTTTTAAAATTCTATTTTCCCCATCACCTTTTATGCCCTCTATGCCCTTTACCACCTCCACTTATTCCCCCTCCACCCCCACAATCACCACCCTGTAGTCCAGGTTCATGAGTTATCTCTCTTTTATTTTTATTTTTTGCTCATTCCCCCCACCTCGCACTACCATCCTTGAGCTGTCTGCCTGCTCTCTCTCTCTGAGTCTATCTCTATTTTGCCTGGTCGTTAGGTTTGTTCATTAAATTCCACATGTAAGTGAAGCCATATGGTACTTGTCTTTCTCTGACTGGCTTATTTCACTTAGCATAATGTTCTCCAGGTCATTCATACTGTCGCAAAGGCTAAAATTTTCTTCAAATGGCATTTAAACCTTACATATCCACTCATTGTATGGAACATTTTTTTTTAACTTTTTTGACACTTTCATATAAATCGTTTGCTTTAACCTTCATTAACTCCAAGAGAATGGATATCCGGTGTTTTGGGTAAGGATGTTGGCACTCCGAAGGGGCTAGGTTGTGTGCCTAATTTGCAGTTCTTTCCCTTTCTTTTATATAATAGTTGTCTCTTCTGGTCCTGCTCAGAGGTTTAGGAAAACCCTCACGAGGTTGTACAACATGACATCTTTATGAGGGACTTACGGGTTCAGGTCAGTTAGGCACAGAGTCCCAATCTGCAGAGGAGAAAAATGTCTTCAAAAACCCTTTCTTCCTCTTCAGGGAAATGTCATCTAGTTCATTTGCTTCAAGAAATAACCTCATTAACCCCTATTTAGATGCTAAATGCAACATTAACTATCATCGGTTCTCTCATTATATGAAGCTGTTTCTGGTGTTACTGTGAAGCCATGACGTTTCCAGCATTTTAAAAATTACTTAGGTATGAGATTGTCCTATATGTAAGTTAATAAGATGCATTAATAAACATACTTACTTTTATACCAATGTAAATTCTCTCATGTAAAAGCATGTGGTCATTCAATGAATGAAAAACAGATTTCTTTCTACTTATCTTGAAGTCTATGCAACCCTAAGGAAACTTAATTCATAAATCCTTCCTTACATATTCTATTTTACTTTAGTTGTGTTTATTTTGGTAAACTTTGAAGAAAATGAGAGGTGGTATTAAAGCCAGAAATTCCAACTTGACTCTATTCCCGGTTCATTATTACTAGT
Organism: Antrozous pallidus; assembly: GCA_027563665.1. Lineage (NCBI taxonomy): Eukaryota > Metazoa > Chordata > Mammalia > Chiroptera > Vespertilionidae > Antrozous > Antrozous pallidus. Next base: position 103,202,002 of record CM050513.1, on the reverse strand, counting down.
AAATGTCTACGAAACTAACTCCAGCTTCCTTTCTTAGCTGTCATAGTGATGATTTAAGGAGAAAAGAAATGAAGTAAGAAAGTCAGGAAACTAAGGATTATGCTATTTAGCTTAGAACCAATGCAGCATATAAGTATATATGTAATAGAAGAAGACTGCTAAGGTGTGTAATTGGGAAAGAACATAACATCAATTTTTTAAAAAATTTTTTTACTTTATTTATTTATTTTTTTTTTACCACGGAGACTTTGGCGGATTGCTTATTTCTCCTCATGATGTCTGATCTCCTGGGGCTCCTCATTCACTGTAGAGAGCAGGGAATGGGAAATTTTAGTGGAAATAATTATGAGGGAAAATCAGGGTAGGACACATGATTTCAGGAAAGGGTTTGGAGATTGGAGAGTGTGGGTGGGGGACTCCCTGGTGTGTTCTGACAAGTCACAGGTGGGTGAGGGCTGGAGAATGGTTGAGATCTAACTGTTCTAAAGAAAAGATAATTGTTGTTAGATTATATAAGAGACTATATTTTGATCCTCTAAAGTGTTTGCTAATTCTTGCTTTCTGGCTGGAAATGCAACAAATGTGAAGTTAGATTGACTTGTGGGTATTAAAACACTTTTGAAATTTACTAATTAGAAATTAATAACATGGTTGAAAAGATCATTTCACACTTAAAACTACCTGTGTTCATGAATTTGCATTTCTTTGACTGGGCATTGGCACATGTGTTCATGTTTATTGTGAGAATGATATAGAATTGATGTGGGATAAAAACAATTTTCATTGCATTCTCTGCAAATATGTACTACTTAGACAGAGCACGGTTAGTTACTTCCCTTTCTCTTTTTGTATACCTTTATATAGTCAACTTTGCATAACCCTATCTATACATGAGAATATCCATTGTAAACAAGGACTCATTGCATTCAATTTGTGTTAGGGCTGATTATACATTGCATGTTTGGAATTACTGTTAATTATTTAGAAGCCACAGATTTTGCAGTGCTTTGTTCTTTGATTTTACTTGGACTACTTATTTATTTTTTAAATGTGTTTTTATTGATTCCAGAGAGGGAGGAAGAGAGAGATATAAACATCAATGATGAGAATCATTGACTGGCTTCCTTATGCACTTCCCCTACTGGGCATCAAGCCCACAACCCGGTCATGTGCCCTGACTGGGAATCAAACCATGACCATCTGGTTCACCAGAGTCACACTGGCCGGGCATGGCATATTTACTAACGCACTAAGTCGCAGCTGTTAGTTCTGCATCCCATGTTTGACCTTTTAACCTTTGCTTCTTTGGACTCTTTCATGTCATAAAATTTTTCAGGTTGTGAAACATTCTATTTTCAGCTCATAGAGACTGAAATATTTATATACTGCTGGTTCCTCTTTGTTTTCCTCCAGTGTATTAACCTACTAGGCTGAGCTTCTCTGTCAGGATGATTTACCCACATTTTAAAAATGGTGACTTTTGATGAACAGAATATTTTAATTTTGGCGAGATCAAGTTTATCAATTTTTTCTTTCACGGTTTGTATGTTTTGTGTTTTGTTCAGGTTGTGAAAATGTGCTCTCATTTTTTTTCCTAGATGCTTTCTGGTTCTGGCTTTTATATTTAGTTTTATGATCTATCTAAAATTGTTTTCGTAGGTAAGAGTTGAGATTCCTTTTTGTTTTCCTACATGGAAAAAGAGTGTTCTCATTGAGTTGACTTAGTGCCTTCGTATTGTTTATTACTTTCACTTTCCAATTGTTCATTATCGGTATAGAAATGTGGTTGAGTTTTCCATTATCCTGTGTCCTGCCACCTGGATAAACTTACAGGAAAGTTATAGTAGTTCCTTATAAAAATAATTTTTAATGGTTTTCTTCTGTCCTTTAAGAATGATAGTTTTATTTCTTCTTTTTCTAGTTTTTATGTCTATTATTGTTATTAATAATATAATATTACTGTGACTGCAGGGCAATTGTGCGCAGAAGTGGTAAAACCAAAAATCCTTTCCTTATTTGTTATCTTTAAGGGAAAGAATTAAGTATTTCAGCATTAAATATAATATAACCTATGTTTATTATATATACTCTTCTACTCCTAATTTGCTGAGAGTTTTTAGAATAAAAAGGTGTTGACATTTTTCATTTTTTTCTGTATATATTTAGATGATCATATAATTTTTCCTCCTCTGTTCTGTTGATGTGATAAATTGTATTGTTTTATTTTTTATATTTTAATTATTTTTTAATCCTCACTTGAGGATATGTTGTTTCCACTGATGTTTAGAAAGAGAGGAACAGAGAGAGAGAGAGAGAGAGAGAGAGAGAGAGGGAGAGAGAGAGAGAGGAACATTGATTGGTTATTTCCTGTGCACACCTCGACTGGGGATAAAACCCTTGACCTAGGTATATGCCCTGACTGGGAACTGAACCCTCAGCCTTTTGATGTATGGGATGACACTCAACTAACTGAGCCACTGGATTAGGGTTACATTATTTTATTTTTTAATGTTAATTCAACTTTGTATTTCTGTGATAAGTTGACTTGGTTATGATGTTCAAGAGACATTTTGGATAAAACATTAGTATGTAAAGAGATGGATTAAATCTAAGGGAGACAAAGTTGACTAATGATCTGGTCCTGGTTGGCTGGGATTTTGAAATGATCTTAATAAAAATAAGAAAGACCTGAGCAGAATTTATTTTGATGAGGAAGAGGGTGGCATGATAAATTTTGTTTTGTAAACTTACTGAGTGTGTGGCATGATATTACAAATTAGAAATATTGATGTGGAGCTCTGGTGAGAGGTAAAAGCTTAAGGTAAAGATTTTACAGTCATTTATAAAATTACTAGAGGCCCGGTGCACGAAATTCATGCACGAGGGGTGGGAGGCAGGAGATGTCCCTCAGCCCAGCCTGCACCCTCTCCAATCTGGGACCCCTCGAGGGATGTCTAACTGCCCAGTTAGGCCCGATCTGGTTAGGATTGGGCCTAAACAGGCAGTCGGACATCCTTTTCACAATCCAGGACTTCTGACTCCAAACTGCTTACCTACCTGCCTCCTGATTACCCCTAACTGCTTCTGTCTGCCAGCCTGATCATGCCCTAACCATTCTCCTGCCAGCCTGATCAATGCCTAACTGCTCCCCTGTCAGCCTCCAACTGCCCTCCCCTGACAACCTGGTTACCCCCAAAAACCCTCCCCTGCATATTCCCTCTTTATTAGATAAGGTTTTTTCTTTAGCATATTGGACAGCCCTAACTGTTTGGCTCAGTGGATGGAGTATCAGCCTGCAGACTCCAGGCTCCTAGGTTTGATTCCAGTCAAGGGCATGTACCTTGGTTGGGGGCACATACCCAGTAGGGAGTGTGCAGAAAGCAGCTGATCGATGTTTCTCTCTTATAGATATTTCTAACTCTCTATCCCTTTCCCTTCCACTCTGTAAAAAATCAATAAAATATATATTTAATAAAAAGGAACATTTAAGATTCTTCCATATCTGCCTGGCTGGTGTTATTCAGTGGTTGAGACCCCAGGCTGCCACTACTGGAAAGGTATCATATCTCAGCCAGGCTGAGACCCAGCCTGGGTTGCAGCCTCAGCTTGGCCAGGCTGAGACCCCAACCCAGGCTGCCATCTCAGCCTAGTGAGAAATTGCTCAGCCAGGCAGAGACCAGAGCTCAGGCTGACATCCCTGGGCAGGGAGGGCATTGAGAAGGGTGCCCTCCCAGGCCAGGCTGAGACCCCAGCCCGGACTCCATCTCAGCATGGTCAGGGACTGTGCCACAGAGTGCAGGTCCCAGCCAAGATGAGACCCCAGCCTGGGCTGCCTTATCAGCCCGGCCAGAGATCACGTGGAGGGTGGGAGGGGGAGTGCACATCCCAACCCGACCAGGCTGACACAGCAGCCAGGGCTGGGGTCTCACCCTGGCCAGAGATCATGCCGCGGTGGGAGGTTGCCCACCCCACCCCAGCCAGGCTGAGACAGCAGCACCGGTGCATGGTGTGCAGCGTGCTGCGCAGGGAAGGCCTCCAGTTCCGAGTCCGCCTGGCCTGTGCGCCTTGGCCCTGCCCCCCACTCCTGATTGCTAGTAGTGTAGCTAAGGTACAGTCAAATTTGCATATTACTCTTTTATTAGATAGGATATGGTGAAGGGAGATAGCATCAAAGTCAAAATGCTGGAAATGTTCACTCTTAAGAGTAGAAATAATATTTGTTAAATATAAAATACAATTGAATTTTCCTGGTTCCTTTTGGAATGGTTATTATCTTCATTTTATAGATGAGGAAATTGGAAATCAGTACATTTAAGTAATTTCTTTACATATACTTTAGAAAGAAGGCCTTAGCAAGTGGAGAGAGAAAAGGAGCATTGAGAGATAAAAGCAAGAAAGATAAATAATATCCTAAATATGAACAGAGAAAAACAATGAAGAAGAGATTAGTTAACGTTATCAAAACTTGTTGGGATGCAAAGCAGAAGGAAGCTCAAAATGTCACCTTGTTTGGTGATTATGAGGACAAATGACTTCTAGAAAGCAATTTAAGAGGAGGAACCAAGATGGTGGCATAGGTAAATACCTATCTTTCTGCCCCACACAACAATTACAAAATTACAACTTAACGACAGAACAAATACCGGAAGTCACAGGAAAGCTGGCTGAGTGAAAATTCCACAAATAAAAGTAAAAATAGGACACTGTGACTCAGAGGAGCAGTGGAGGGCAGCGTTGAAGAAATGCGTGGAGTCAGAAGTTTGGAGCCATGTGCGCGCGCCAGCAGAGAGGGCGGGCGGCTGCAAACCTGACTGGTTTTCTCCAATGGGTAGGGCAAAGGCATCCCACTGCACTGATTCCCCAGTTCCAGGCGAGGTCCAGGGAACCCACACTCATACGAGGTGAAACTGGACAGTGGGAAAGCATGCTGAAGACCGGGCACGGCAGAGGTCTGCGAGCTTGTGGAGAGGGCGAGCTTGTGGAGAGTGCGTGAAAACTTGGGAACAGAAGTGTGTGACCGCGCAGAGAGGACTTGTGACTTGCTCCCTCGTTCAGGATACCACCGGACTGCTTTGTTTTACCACCCTGGGTGAGACTTTGGGGATGCAGACTCATCTGGGGAGAGGCTGAGTTGTCTGGCAGCGGGTGGAGATTGGCGGTGGCTTTCTCTCGAAGGAGCGTGCAGCCATTACCACCCTGCACAGAGACCCAGATGCCTCCTCAGCCCGGAGACTCTGCCCATCCAACCTGAACACAGCTTACCCTCACAGTCAATTGACCTGGAGGTCAAACCCTCCTAGTGCTAACAACAATAATCTGGGCTTAACTTCAACAATACTGTACAACCCATAAAGGGCTGCAGTAAGAGTATCCACCTCAGGTAACTGGAGAGGCTGAGCCACCGTCCCTTAGAGGACATCTACCATACAAGGCTAATGGACCAACTCAGGAAAGCAGCCACAATGCAGAGACATGGAAAGAAATTAGATGTGAAAGAAATAGAGAAAAAGACGACTAGACATAGAGTTCAAAACCACAGTAATAATGTTTTTTAAGAGGCTCCTAGAAAAGGCCCATGAACTTAATAAGAACTATAAGGAAATGAATAAGACCTATGAGGATATGAAAAAGGACTAACTAGAAATTAAGCATATACTGACTGAAATAAAAAATATTACACAAAGACCTAAAAGCAGTCCAGAGGACTGCAAGAACCAAGTCAAAGATGGGAAATACAAAGAAGCAAAATCCACTCAGCCGGAAAAGCAAGAAGCCAAAAGAATAAAAAAAATTGAAGATAGTGTAATGGGCCTCTGGGACAACCTTAAACATACCAACATCTGAATTATAGGGGTGCCAGAAAAAGAGAGAGAGCAAGATAATGAAAACCTACTTGAAGAAATAGTGACCGAAAACTTCCCCCACCTGGTGAAAGAAATTGACTTAAAAGTCCAAGAAGTGCACAGAACCCCAAAATACAGGAATCTAAAGAGGACCACACCAAGACACATCATAATTAAAATGCCAAGAGCAAAAGACAAAGAGAGAATATTAAAATAGCAAGAGAAAAACAGTACTAATAAAGGAGCACCTATACGATTGTCAGCGGATTTCTCAACAGAAACGATACAGGCCAGATGGAAGTGGCAAGAAATATTCAAAGTGATGAATAGCAAGAATCTACAACCAGATTACTCTATCCATCAAAGCTGTCATTCAGAATTGAAGGTCAGATAAAGTGCTTCGCAGTTAAGAAAAAGCTAAAGGAGTTCATCACCACCAAACCAATATTCTATGAAATGCTGAAAGATATTCTTTAAGAAGAGGAAGAAGGAAAAGGTAAAAATAAAAATTATGAACAACAAATACACATCTATCAACAAATGAATCTAAAAATCAAGTGAATTAATAATCTGTTGGACAGGATAAACTGGTGAATAAAACAGAATCATGGACATAGAGAAGGAATGGACTGACAATTTTGGGGGAGAAAAGGGGGTGTGGGAAGTGCAGCAAGAGACTGGACAAAAATCATGCACCTATGGGAGAGGACAGTGGGGGGGAGGGTAAGTGCAGAGGGTGGGATGGGTACCTGGTGGAGAGGAGATATAGGGGGAAAAAGGGGAACAATGTAATTAATAAACTAAACAATAAAGATTAAAAATAAAAGAAAGCAATTTAATTAAAGTAGAGAAGGTAGAAATTAAATTGCAAGGAATTGAAGAATAGTAATAGTTGTAGATTAAGCTTTTGAATAATTTGATGGTAAAAGGAAAGTATGATGGGCGTTGAAGGAAGGACAGAAATTAAGAAACCATTGTGTGTGTGTGTGTGTGTGTGTGTGTGTGTGTGTGTGTGTGTTAATGTCAGGATGCATAAAATTAAATCTGGTTGTAAAGAATGAGAAAGAGGAGATTACAAGTTGATGGGAGAGATATGAATGATGAGGACTGAAATATCAAAATTATAATAGGAGGAGTGACTAAATCTAATTAGCTCCAAAGTTCAAACACTGGCATACTGGACTGTTTGGATAAGGAATTGGCTATTGAAGCCTTGGATTTTGAGGCTGCACCCTTGGTGGTTGTTTTAGCTGGATGGATTTTTCTCCTCCTCCTCTTTCACGACATGGGGATTTTTGAGAAGTGACCCAAGGTGGAGGCAGAAAAAAAAGACAATTTTGGTGCAATATCACAGATGAATCATCCTATTAGGTACTTAATATTGAATTTTATAATAACATTTTAATGAACTTAGGTGTATATTAACAGAAAGTCAACCTGGAAAATTTGGAAATTCTAATTATCTTGAGGCTGTTCCTGGTACAGATCCCACCACATACTTTAAACCCCATTCATAGTAGAATCTGACACAATGAAGTGAGAAGGCTACGCTTTTTCATACCTATGGAGGGATTTGCAATAAGAACCACACAGAGGCCATAGGGGTAAGGAAAGAAAGAGAAAAGTCAAGGGCCCAGGTCTCTCAAAAGACTAAGGCAGATAATTTGAAGAAAGATGAGCTGCTGCTGAATTCCTATCCACAATGGATTCTGTTTAAATCAGGTGGCAATCTGAAGGAAATCAATATTTTAGATATTCTTCTGGACTTTTTTTGGTGCTTAATGGGCTAATAATAAGGTAATTTAATAATAATCCATACCATCTCTCCCTTCCATTATTAAGAGTTTAGAACTTGTGGTATATAAAATTCTTGTCAAACCTAGAATATTATTTTACTGGGCACTGTGGGGTTATAAAATATATATGCTAAATTTTAAAATTAGAAATGAGAGTGGGTAAAAAACAAGAGTCATATAACTCAAAGTACAGATATTGTATTGGGTTGAAGCAAAAAAAAAGTAGATAAGAAATAGAAAGACCTTTTAAAAGATAATCTTTAAAAACTATTTTTCTTTTAGTGTATTGAGCCATTTATTTCTATCATTGAGCATGTGTTTCATTTATTTATTTTTTTTGCTTTTATTTATCTTTATTGTTGAAAGTATTCCATTTCCCTCCCCCATGTTTTTACCCCATTAACCCCTTCCACTCCACTCCTGCCCTTTAAAAAACCCTACAAAGTAAGTATTTTTTTTTTTATTTATTTTAATCATTGGGTTTGAGACTTAAAAAGGTTGAATAATTTTCACAGTCTTACAGAGCCACTGACAGGAAGAACTCTGGTCTCCTAACGCCAGTAATCTGTTCATGTTAATTAGCTCCTAGGGGAGAAAATCATTAAGATGGAACATTGTATTCCAAAGGGATGATGAAGTTTGAGAAGAGAATAAGTTGGAAAAAGGAAGAAGAACAGAAACTTAGATGGCTATAGTTTGTAACCTAATGGAAGAAACCAAAGAAGACTCTGTTCAGTAATGTGGAATTCTTCAAGCAAAGCTAAGTGAGAAGTGAAAGCTGAAAACAGAAAGATAATAAAATAATAGACAATAATCTTAGGTGAAACAAAGAACAATTGGAAAAGAAAAAGATATTAAGAAGTCAATGACCCTAACAATTAATCAGTAGTCCTCAACAAATTAGAATTTCTTGTGAAGATTTAAAAAACTGCCGGGTCCCTACCCCAGACTAATTAAATCAGTATCTCTGAAGACAAGTATTTTTTTTTTAAATCCTCATAGGTGCTCTTTCTATGAATTCATCTCTAATCATGCTTGTCATCCTCTGTGTAACCTTCCTGATCCTTCAACTTGTCAGCAAGGTGAGGATGGTATTTGCCTTGCCTCATTCTTAGGGATGCAGTAAAGCTCAGATCAGATAAAATGTGCGTGGTGCTGTGTAAATTGTAAGGCTCTGTAGCAGACCTACTTGCTGTTACAGTGATTTAAAAGTGGTGTTTGCCCACATTTGAAATATGACCTTGGAGAGATACTCTTCTCATTCTTGCTATCTCATCCACAGTGGCTCTGATGATAGCAACTTCAGCTTTTAGAAAATGTGTTTAAGAGCCTTTTAAGATCCTTAAGTCATTCAAATCCACCCAGAATGATGTTGGCTAACTATGGAGTAATCCCAACCTCCAGCATTTCATCCCATAGAAATGTCTGCATATGAGAGCCGTGGAGATATGAACTGAAATTTGGGATGTGAGAGAAGCCAATAAAGATGAAGGACACAGCATTGGGTCTGTCTGAAGCAAAAATCTAGAATCTAAAAAGTACCCACTATAAGCTGTATCTTCCATTAATGAATAAAATCACCATCATTCTTTATAGATGCCATGCCAATCATATGCCAGTAGAATATCATTCATCCTCATTTTTTAAAATGAAACGCTGGCTGGATTTATCCATGATGAAAATGGGGAATGATTTATTACTGACCCTTTCTACATGTAACAAAAAAAAATTCATCTTCTTTTCTAAGCATAAAATCGGATTCTCTGAATTTTGTGCCCACACTGCTATTAACAGCAGCAGACTTTATTAAATGGGTGTTTTACCTTTTGTGTGATTCCTCAGGCTTTTCTCTTCCACATACATAAAAATCTCAGTGGGTGCCATTATTTGGCATGTCTTTCTCCCCAGAGCATTTCTAGGCAGTCTGAATAAGAATGCATAGATTAAAATTTCTCTGGGAAAAATTTTCTTAAAAAATAAAATGTCTAGAAAGTAGAGTTGGCATTATTATTTTAAATATCTTCAGTGGGAACTAGAATTTGAAACCTAATCTCAGCCCTTTTATTGACTTGCACTGGGTAAAGTTAAAGGCCTGCACTTCCCTCTGCCTCTCAATTCATGGGAACCTGTTTGACCGAGTGACGAATAGTAGACCTAATGTAAGAATCTGAAGTTAATCACTTCAACTGTCTACTCTTGCCTGTTCTGAAATGATGGAATTTAGCTATGAATGTACCACAGAGCACATTGTTATTTTATTTATTTATTCATTCAGTAAACAGAATTGAGTGCTTATTGGATGCTGGGCATCATAAAAGAATATTTACATGTAAAAATGATCTCCAAGAACCTTTAATCAACTGAGGGAGACTGTGTTCTAAAGAGATAGATTTTCACTGATGGACTTCATTGATTGAATGAATAATCCCAGGGATTATCCTCAGATTTCTCTCAATCTACATTGATTCCCTACATATTCGCATCCAGTTCCAGGGCTTTAAATGCTATCTATATGCTGACCACTCCTAAGCTTCAATGTCCAGCCCTGACCCCTTCCCTGAACTCAGACTCCGATCCAGCCAGCTACCCCAAATCTCAAGTAAATGTCTAAAAACCATTTGAAGTTTAACATGTGTGGCACTACACTTTGCATTTCAGTTCATGGCAGCACAGGGTAAAGAATTTGATCCCCTTCTTGATTCTTTTCTTTTTCTCTCACTGTCACATCCGGTCCATCAGAAAACCTTCTAGGCTGACAATTCTTAACTATGGTTCAGGACCCCTTGGCAGACTCAAAGACCCTTTCAGGAGGTCTGTGAGGTGAAAACCGTTCATAATTATACAAACATATTTTTCCCTTTCCACTCTTATTTGTACAAGTGCTTGATGGAGTTTTCCATTGTTGTACGATGATGTGCAGTGACATCATAGCTCTGATTGCTAATGAAATGTGCATTTGGATTCTTGTTTTAAAAGAATCTCAGTTTTAATATACTAAATGGTAATAGTTATTACCCCCTGTACGAAAACTCTTTAGGGTTTCCAGTAATTTTTAAGGGTATGAAATGGTCCTGAGATTAAAAAAAATTTAAAAATTGTTCCTCTAGTGTTCTTTTCAAAATGAATCTTGAATCTGCCACTGTTGTATAAACCATTAATACTGTTGCCTGGACTTTTGAAAAAGCCTCTCACTCTGTTTCCTGGCAATGAATGTTGTGCCCTTATTATTCTTTTACAAATTGGCAGGTGGACTTACATAAATCAGATCATGTTATTCATCTGCTAAACTTCCAATGTCTTCCCATCTCACTCATACTAAAATCATCCATCACCTTATATAATTTGACTCTGTCTTGAACCTCTTAATCGATCTCCTGTCAGTCTCCACCTAGCTCACTTTACTCCAGCCATGCCATCTTTTCTACACTGACTCACGTAAGCCAAACTGTTCCTGCCTTATGTTTTTGATACTCATCATGGACTTGTCTGGAATGCCCTTCTCCCACTGACTTATGTGGCTCATTTTCTTTCTTCCTTCGGGTCATTCTCAGATGCCACTATGAGGAGGCCTTCTCTGACCACTAAATATAAAGTAGCCTCAACTTCATGTTCTAGTTCCTTTATGCTAGTTTTTCCTTTGTAACATATTTTAAACTTGACTTAACATTTATGCGTTGGTCAGTGTCTTTCCCAATCGAATGGATGTTCCATAACAATAACAATGTACTATTATGATTATTATATGCTCAATCGTAGTACCTAGTACATAATAAGTGCTCAATAAGTATAATTTTAATTAACAGAGTATGGTTGGGTAAAAGCCAGGGAAAGCTATTATAAGAAGAGGGTACATAAATGGGACTTTATATTTGAATAGAAATTAGGTAGATAAAGTAATATATACACTTTCCAGGGCACACAATAGAATGAACAAGGTTTTTATAGTTTTTTTACTTAATGATTTGCCAAATTCACCATAGGGTATTCTAATAAATCAAGAAGTCCCAACCACATATTCTACCCTCTTCCCCTCACTCAGAATGTCTTAATATCTGTGAAGTACTCATTCTGAGTGGTGTTTCTGGAGTAAAAAAATGTTCCAGTGGTCAAATGTATTAGAGAATTATAGGGTTAAACACTGTTCTGCTCTGAAGGATTTTTCCGTAGCTTTCCTCCACTTCTATCTTTGGAAGCCCATTATTATTTTTCACAATAGTGATCCACAACACACGATTTGGGAAAAATGATTTAGGTCACTTGATATGCTTCTTTATAGCTGACCCTAGTAATTCCATTCTGGTTTGGTTTTTCCACTCATTCAATGCACAAATTTACCCTGTTGAGAAAGGGGACATGATGACTAAGCAGTAAATCTGTGTCATTCATTTAGTCTGTTACAGAAAAGTATCTATACATTATTTAATTCTCTGAGCAATCATTATCAGATAATAGGGCCATTATAATTTCTATTTTATGCATGAGAAAAAGTAAAATAAGTATACTGTACTCTGTTGAAAAACAAGTTTTAAATCAATGGTGTTAAATCCCTAAAACTGAAAAACAAGTAATTTGAAGAGCCTGTATTTCTCACTATAATACAGTATTATTTAGCATCATTATATTTTACATTGATTGAATTCAATTCAATAAGTTTGTTTCAAGCACTATATTAGTCACTATGAACAATGAAAAAGTTTACATAATTGTTTGAGTTTGGTAAACAAATTAGCTACACTGTTTTCTTTCTCTCCTAGATTCAGAACTGGTTGAGAGATATGATATAGAAGTCAGACAAATTAAAATAAAATATCATAATTTTTATTGTTACTGTAGAACTGATTGGACAATATGATTCTGGATATGTGGCTAAATGTACTTGCTCTAACTTTGGCCCTGAATTAAACATACATCACAGCCATCTACAAGGTGGTTTTGATACGGAAGAGCAGGAATGTATAGATTATGCTGACATGTTGGCTCTGAAAGGAGAAAGCCAGTTTTTTCCCTAAAAATATTTTGCAGCTGAGCAATTCTCACTCCATGGGGAGAGATGAGTGAAGGGAGGATAGGACATGAATTTTACGCTAATGGAATTACCTTTCTTGTGGAAACATGAGTTCAGAGAGTCCAAATTCAGTTTAACATGATAATAAAATACCTACTATACTTTATTTGGTCAAGTAGCCTAGAGTGTTTGGATAATAAGGCTCACTATACTTATTTGCCATTACATCTGCTTACTTACTCCAAAAACATCTCTGTTTTCCTTATATTAATGGTGCTACCATCTAATTGGTTTTCCAAACCAGAAATTTGAGTTGCCTTAGAGCCTTCCCTTTTCTTCTCTCCCTATCTAAATAGCAAACCAAACATCTCAATTTTGTTTTTTAAATATCTGCAAAAGGTTTCTTCTTTTCTTTGTTCTCACTGCAAATGTCTTAATTCACCTGTTCTTGGCTTGGTTATTGAAATAGCTTCCATAATGGCTCCCTTGCTGGCACTCTCATCTGCTTCTAACTTATCCTCTACATTTCTCACAGTAATTTTCATGTTTTAATATTATTATTTTGAAACAATCAAAAAGTTACAGCAAAATTAGAAAACAATGTAAGTCTTTTTGCCTGGAATTATTTGTAATTTGCTGATATCATCAGTTTCAAATACTTTGGCATGTTATTTCTTACGAACCTGGACATTTATCCTTAACCAGAAAACAACTATCAAAATCAGATTATTAAACTTTGACATGTTACTAGCATTGAATCTCATAACCTGATTCAAATACCACCAATTGTCATAATAATATGTTTTATGGTAATACGATCCCATCCAGAACCATACATTGTATCTAGTTCTCATCTCATTTGATCTGGAACAATTCCTCAGTCTTTTCTAGTCTTGAGAACCATGACACATTTGAAGATGACAGGTCAGTTACTTTATAGAATGTCCCTCCATTTGGGTTTGTCTGATAGTTCCTCGTGATTGGATTCAGGCTATTTTCATCTCTTTCAGAAAGATGTAGAAGATTTTTTTAATAGTATCCTCTCAGGTGGTACATTGTTTTGATTTGTCTTATTCCTGGTGATGTTCACCTTGATCACTTGATTAAGTTTGTGTCTCCCAGGTTAAGTTACTCTTTCCTTCTGTAAGTTATAAGCACTTGTGGTATGTACTTTGAAACTATATTAAACATCCCATTTCTCATAAAACAGGCTGCTTAGGGAAGTTCTACCAGGGTCTTTGACCCTTATTTCCCGCCAGGGCCCCATTGACAGCTTCCTGCTTAATGCAGTCATTATAATTTCCAGGGCAGATGCTTTAAATACTGGAAAAATAAGTCTATGTGCTGAACCTACTGCTTCTCCCTGTTCTTTCAACTCTTACCTCTGCAGATCAGCAATGGGGTCCTATCACTGTTTTCTCCATTTAATTTGATGATCCCGCCAGCCAATAGGAGTGCTTTGTTGTGATTTAACACTTCAATGTCTGCTTTCAAGCAGGTTATATCTATGCTACATCTTGTACTAAGGAAAGAAAAAATAGTTATCAGTCCTTTACATGGAAGTAGGCATAAGTGATTCATTTACATTATCTCAGTTAATCCAGACAATGATTTTACACAGCAGGTTATATTATTATATTTCAAAACTGAACTGTAAATATGGGCACTGGTATTTGAATCCAATTCTGTCTCTCTCCAAATCTTATTCTGTCTCGAATATAGGTGTCAATAACTTTTACCTATGGGACTGAGAAGGAAACATATAGGTGCTTTTGAATTTAGGACACTAATGAATGGAGTGTTCAACCTGCTCATTTTTAATAAAACATGTTTTTTAAAAAATTGATTTCAGAGAGAGGAAGGGAGAGAGATGGAAACATCAGTGATGAGAGATAATCATTGATTCGCTGCCTCCTGCACACCTCCCACTGGGATTGAGACTGCAACTTGGGCATGTGCTCTGACTGGAAATCTAACCATAACTTCCCGGTCCATAGGTTGACACTCAACCATTGAGCCATACCAGCTGTGCTCAACTTGATCATTGATGTAAAGATAAAGGAATTTTAGGCTTATAGGCTGTTTCAGCATTTAATGATTTTGTTTCTTTAAGGGCACTCTAAGCAAAGTTTACATATATGTTATGCCAATTTCTGATTACATGGAAACTGATTACTTGATTTATAGATTTAAAAATATACATCCCTTCCTATCAATCGTTTGAGTATTCCATTACCAAAGATGGGACAGGGAAAAAATAAAAACTTTTATTAATGTGCATTTTGATAATGTATTTAGAATAATACTTAGCAGAAGAAAGAGTTGTAACTATTAGCTAAAATAATTTTGAATACATATCTTCATTAAAAAAACTCATCATCATTCTATCTAATAAAAGAGTAATATGCAAATTGACTGTACCTCCTATCAAGCCATGCCCACAAGCCACATCCACCAGCCAATCGGGAGCAAATAAACCCCAATCAAGATGGCTGTGGCCACTGAGAGCAGGAGGGCGGCTTGGGTTTCCCCAGCAATGGAGGAAGCCAAGCTTTCCACCTGCCGTTGAGGGCCTAGGCCTCCACTCAGAGGTACAAAGTTTCAATTATAGAAGATACATCTCAACAGAAATGTCCGCAGCCAAGCAGCTGGAGAGAGCAGAGGCTAGGGTTGCCCAGGCGATGGAGGAAGCAAGCTTTTGCAGCTGTGACTGGCCTAGGCCTCCACTTTAGGCTACAGTGTTTCAATTACAGAAGTTAAATGTCCCAACAGAAATGGCTGCTGCCATGGAGCGAGCAGAAGACTTGGCTCCGATTGTAGAACATAAATTAATTTCAATTGTAGAACATAAATTAATCCCAGATCCCAGTGCCTCCAGTTGTGTCGCTGGGGAGTGTGGCTGGCCTGCAAACCACCACAGGCCTCTGGCCCAGGCCACCCCATGCCCCAAGTGAACCCCCACCCTGATCTGGGACACCCTTCAGGGAAAACCAGCTGACCCCTACCCATGCACCAGGCCTCTATACTATCTAATAAAAGAGTAATATGCAGATTAACCATCAATCACTCCAACACACAAGATTGCTGTCCCCATGTGGTCAAAGATCCTGCCCCCATGTGGACATAAGATGGCCACCATAAGATTCTAGCAGGGGAAGACAGTTGGGAGGGACCAGACCTGCAAGGGAGGGCAGTTGGGGGCAATCAAACCTGCAGGGGAGGGCAGTTAGGGGTGACCAGGCTGGCAGAGGAGGGAAGTTGGGGGCAAACAGGCTGTCAGGGGTGTAGTTAGACATCAGTTAGGCTGGCAGGGTAGTGGTTAGGGGGTGATCAAGCTGGCAGGAAGAAGTGGTTAGGGACAATTAGGAAGGCAGGCAGGTGAGCAGTTGGGAACCAGGAGTCCTGGATTGTGAGAAGGATGTCCCAAGGGGTCCCAGATTGGAGAGGGTACAGGCTGGGCTGAGGGACAACCCTCCCAACCTCATGCACAAATTTTGTGCACCAGGCCTCTAGTGCTATATAAAAGCCTAATATGCAAATCGACTGAACAGCAGAACCACCAGTTGCTATGATGTGCACTTACCACTAGGGGGCAGATGCTCAATGCAGGAGCTGCCCCCTGGTGGTCAGTGTGCTCCCACAGGGGGAGTGCCACTCAGCTTAGAAACCAGGCTCACAGCCTCTCCCGCCTCCACTGCAGGCAAGCAATAAGGAGCTAGGGTCCCAGACTGCGAGAGCCCTGGACGTCCCTCGAGGGGTCCTGGACTGCGAGAGGGTGCAGGCTAGGCTGAGGGACCTTGCCCCTCTGCCACTCCCCCCACCCCCCCCCCCCAATGCATGAATATTATATTATGCACCAGGGCCTCGAGTATGATATAAACTTCCATGACACTGACAGCATTTTATTTCAAAGGAAGTCCTACGTACTGAACTTATTCTTAAACTTCATATTATCTTAAATTCATCTATATAAGTACTTGTACTGTAACATCTTTCTGGTTTGAACCTTAACCTCTTTCTTCTATCTACTATTTATTTGCTTCTTAGTGATAACCCTCATTGCATTTGCTTTTACATATGCAGGAGTGGGCAAACATAGGTTTATAGTCGTGAATACATGAAACAGAGTTTATTCTTATATCATTACATATTAATTATTATATTATTTTCCATATGAACAACTGTAAAACTACTTTTGCCCACTATGTACTTCGGATAAAATGTTCTTTTAAACTGTAATTTTCTTACTAACCAAACCAAAAAAAGGGGGTGCCATTATTTGATTACATAGGAAGACATTTGAGGTAACTGTAGAGAAAAATAAATATAGCATGCTGCAATGGAAAGTGTATGCACTGCTTTGAAGTGTTGAGGGAGCTAAATTGTAAAATTGTCTTTGAAAGTTACTGAGTATCCTTTGAGAAGTCTCAATTTTCCAATCTGTAAAATGTGATAAATAATATTCACTTTTCAGTGGTTGTGTTTGCATGAAAAGTATATCATAGGATGCCCGACACAGCACGTATTTAATGAGAGGTATTATTAGTAACGATGCAAAGTAAGAATTGGAAAGCAGAATGACTTTTGATGGGTTAAAAAACAATGCATACTGCACATTTATTTGTAAAAAAGTTCTTTGCTCTCATGCACACAGTAGCATATGCTTCCTGTTTTGCCTGCTCAAAACATTTCTTCTATAAATCATTATACAATTACCTCCTGCTGTTCTTAAACAGAAATTGAAAAAAGAGAGAAAAACACAAATTGCCTATATCAGAAATGAAATAGGGAATATTACTACAGATTCTACAGACACTAAAAGGTCAATGAAGGAATATTGCAAACCACTCTATCAACACGAATTTGACAATTTAGTGTAAATGAATAACAAACTAGCACAATTCACCCAATATGAAAATTGTAACATGAATAGTCCTATAGCTATTAAGGAAATTGAATTCATAATTTATAAATCTTTCAAGAAAAACATGTTGGTTTTGCTGGGGAATTATAAAGGATAAAGAAGATTTTTAAAAATCCTCACCCTAGGAGTAAAGATATTTTTAAATTGATATTTAGAAAGTGGAAGGGATGGGAGAGAGGGAAAGAAAGAGAGAAAAAGAGGAGAGAGAGAGACATTGATGTGATTGATTGTCTCCCTGACACGCCCCGATCTGTGGTGGTCATTGAACCTGCAACCCTCAAGTGCACAGGCCTATGCTCTAACCATTTAACAACACTGGTCAGGGCTTAAGATGAGTAAGTTCAATTCTAAACATTTTTTCCCCTGAAACAAGAGGAACTTTGTAATTCATTTATGAAACTAGTATTTCCCTAATACCAAAATCAGACAGTACAAAACAAAACAAAAACACTAAAAACACCCAATAACACAAGACGTAAATATCACAGAGCAGTCAGTATCCCTCATAAATATAGACACAACATTTCTTAACAATCTGTTAGTAAGTAGAATTCAGCAAGATATAAAAAGCATTGTACACTATGACCAAGTGGAGTTTATTCCAGGTATATAAGACTGGTTGAAAATTAGCGAAGAAGAAAAACCACATGATCATTGAAGCAGATCAGTTGAAGCAGAAAAGCCATCAACAAAATTCAAGATCCATTTATGATTTTTAAATATATTTTTATTGGTTTCAGAGATGAAGGGAGAGGGAGAGAGAATCATTGATCATCTGCCTCCTGCACGCCCCCGACTGGATTGAACCCGGGATTCTTGAGTCCACAGGCCAATGCTCTATTCACTGAGCAAGACCAACTAGGGCCATTCATGATTTAAAAAAAAAATTCAGAAAAATAGAAACAACAGAGAACATCCTCAACTTGGTCAAGATCATCTATAAAAATTCTATAGCTAATATTTAAATATTTAATGGTGAAAATTTGAATGCTTCTCCTCAGAATAGGAGCAAAATGAAGTCCACTCACACATTACTGAAAGTTCTGGCTGTGCAATAAAAAAATGAAATAAAAGGCATAAGAGATGTGGACTGGAAAGAAATAAATAAAACTGTTCTATTTGCAAATGACATAATAGTCTAGGTAGAAAATCCCAATGAATCTACAAAAAAACCCTCCTACTAATAAATTAATGCAACAAGGTCACAGGATGAAAAATAGACATTAAAAAAATCAATTGCATTTCTATAAACTCTCAATAATCACATGGACACTGGAATTAAAAATATAATATCATTTATAATCACACATACAAAGCAAAGAGAAATCTAACAAAACATGTATAGGATTTGTGTAAAAAGGACAAAATAGTAGTGAAAGATAAAAAAATGCAAATAAGAATATAGAGAGTGTTTATGAAGACTCAATAGTAAAGATGGTAATTCTCCCCCCAATTGATATACAAGTTTAATGTAATCTCTCTCAAAATCCCAGCAAGACTGTTTAAAGATATATACAAGATTATTTTAGAATTTACATAGAAATATAAAGGAATTGGGATAGCTAAAACAATTTTGGAATAAACTGGGAGGAACTATTCTACCCAATGTTAAGATTTATTTTATAGTTAGAGTAATTAAGACTATCTTAGCAAAGGAACGGGCTCAATGGAACAGAAGAGAGAACCCAGAAATAGACCTACACAAATATGCCCAACTGATATTTGACGGAGGTGTCAATGCAATTCAATGGAGAAAAGATAGCCTTTTCAACAAATGATGTTGGAGCAATTGGGCATCCATAGGCAAACATCTGTCCTAAGTCTCATACCTTAAACAAAAATTAGCTTAAATGGATAACTGTCTTAAATGTGAAATTAGAAAACTTTTAGAAAAAAATTATAGGAGTTACTTTTTTGAATCCAGAGCTAGGTAAAGTGCTCTTATACTTTATAACAAAAACATTATCAATAAAAGGGAAAATTAACAAATTGTGCTTTCTCAAAATTAAAAATGTTTGCTTCATGAACAACTGTTAAGTGATGAAAAGACAAGTGGAGACCGGAGAAAACATTTGTACACCACACACCTGCTAAATAAGTTTCTAAAATATATAAAGAATACTCAAAACTAAACAGTCATACAAAAACAAGCAATCCAATTAGAAAATGGGCCAAAGACATGAAGAGACGTTTCCCTGTAGAGTATATACAAATGGCAAATAAGCACATGAAAAGATGTTCAACATCACTAACAATTAGAGAAATGCAAATTAAAAACCCCAAAGAGCTATCACTACGACTATCAAAATGACTAACATAAAAAGTAGTGACAACACCAACTGCTGGCATGGAGAAATGTATGGAGAAACGCATACATTTCTTGTGGAAAGTAAAAAGGTACAGTGACCCTGGAAAAACAGATATTTGGATATTTGAATACCTAGTTAAAAAAATATTTCTTGCAGAAAGTCATGACTATTTTAATGCTGGGAGAAGCTTCTCTGAGAATCAACTTCATGATTTGGAGGTAAAAAGCATTCTCCAGGTTTTTAATATCTATATTCAGTTCAGAGCAACAATACTTTTATTGAATAAAACTAGAATAAAAACCAAAACTTTTAATACCCTTTTCAATTCAGGTTTGAATAACTTGTATGAAGAAACTCTCATATGAAGAAACATGTATTACCTATTTTTCATTTAAAAAAATTTGCACTCATGCTTATGTATGTTAAATACTATGAATGTATTAACAGTTTTATAATTTGTTTCTTTCAATAGATGGGAATATATGTTAATCCATAACCAAATATCTCTATATAACATGAAATGAATTAATAGAGAAAAGCATAAAATATAAAGGTTTTTAAAATTTCTGCCTTTCAACACTGAGTAACTGTAGGGCTTGATACATAGTGGAATTAGATTCCATTTGTTCCTGTGTTCCACCCACTTGTATTTTATTCAACACTCTTTAAAACAATGATTTAAAAAAATCAATGCTGTCAGTAGACTGGAGAGTAGGAAAATTGCTCATTGATGTAAATATAGAAACTCAAGAACTATTAGGTTTTGCTTTATCTATAGTGTGGTATCCTGGCAGGGGGATGGGGGCAAATGCAATTTAAAATTTCATACAACTGTATATTTCAGCTCTCCCATTTGTTAACTGTGAGACTAACTCTAAATCTCAAATTCACTGCCAAATGGAATGAGGAATAGCTACTTTCAATACCAATCTTATAGGCTTAATGAGATAACAAATTTTAAGTTCCTAGAAGCGTGTTACCTCCTCTTGGGTATTTGATATTTGCTCACACCCACTTTGCCTATCTATGTTTGTCCATAATCTATATAGTAGAGGAATGGTATTTTGCTTACCTGAAGATAAGAAGTTCTATATCTTCAGAATAAGCCTTAATCATATCAACTATTATATTCATGACCAAAATAAAAACAAACACAAAAAACTTTACTCCATATTAAGGCTTTTTCCCCTTTCACTTAAAAGAAGAAAATATTATTTTCCATTTGTATGACATCTGAATAAAAGTTTAATATTTACCCCTACCGAGTTGTTGTCTAGACTCCCATCTCCTTCCCTTTAAAAGTAATCAAGACAGAGAAATAGGAGAATTCTAACTCAAGATGGTGAACTGATCTCAACTGTTTACGTCTTCTCTCTCCTGAAATGCAATTAGAATGGTAAAATAAGTATATAAATAAGAATAACTCCATAGCAGCGATGAAAACCAGACAGTGGTGTAATCAGAGACATTTGGGAGCTTCTGAAAGAAGTTCAACTGAAAAGAGAGGAACCAGGCTCAATGAACAAAGTAAATAACCTCTGAGAAAACAGAATTAATGCAAGAAAAATCTTATAATCAATATTCTTAGGAAGATTTGAGGAGTTCTTTAATTCATAAAATTAAGAAGAGGCTATTTTTTAAAGGATTTTTTTGAAAATTAAAGATAGGATCATTAGACTAATGATATATTGTCATGGGTTGTAAAGTATAGCACAGGGAATATAATCAATAATGTAATAACTATGTATGAAGTCAGGTGGAGGCTAGACTTATTGGGGGATCACTTTGTAAGTTATACAAAAAGATAGGATCGTTACACTTAAAGTCATAAAAAAATGCCTAAAAATTTTATGCCTAATTTGTTAACTGTTGTAGCCCCAGAGCCTAGAATAATGTCTGAAACATGGTTGTTGGTCACTAGTATTTTTTGAACAAATTAATGGAAGTGCTTTAGAACACCAAATTATAGAATACTCCCAAAATATAAGAAAGAGGAAGAGTCAAATCCAAAAGTCATTTACTAAAAGTTCTAGAAGTAGGAAAAGTCACAGTAGTAATTGAGAGAGTGTCACATAGCACAGGAATAGACAAGTAGATCAGTGGGAATGTAGTAGAGTCCAGCAATGTAAAGCCAGTCATATTTGGAAATTTAGTATAATAAAGGTAGCATTTCTAATCAGCGAAGATATGATGGTATTGGCTAGTAAGCTATCATTTTGGGGGAAAATACTTAGAATTAAATTTTTTACTGTATACCAGATACATAAAATATTCTAGGTTGATTAAAATTCTAAAAGAAAATACTACTAGTCTAGCTTCCGATTTTTTTTTTTTTTACCGTACCACCTACATCTCAGGTTTGAAAAGTATTTAAGAAAGCATCTAATTTATTACCATTGACTTGGTAATAAATGGTTCAGTGTTTGAATGGAGAGTCTGTCATTTCCACATGTTTATGGATGTCACTTGCTAATTTTCTGACTTTTAGCCATTTTCCCTTGGAAGTCATTCCGAACTTGAGTTTGCTTGAATAATTTAATACCACCACTGACTTCTTCCAGCACCACTTTGTCTTTGTATGACACCAGAATGTCCCTCTAGTCCTACTTGACATTTTATTAGGTGGTTGATGAGGTCCCTTTATAATGAAATTAAGTGAATTCAAATGATTTTAAATCCAAGTAAGTGGATTTTTAAAATGTCCATTAGTTTAAGTAATGTGAAAATAACAGAGGAGGAAATGTAAAAGTAGATATTTGAATCCAGAAAACACTTGAAAGTAAATGCACACATCGCCTGGGAGCTGCGTGTTCTTATTTTACTCAAAAATGAATCATATCTGTCTGGGTTGCAGAAATGCCATGAAATTATTAAGGTTGTATCAGAATATATTAGTTCATTTACATCTTTACCGAATGTAAAGAGATTCTTATGGTAATTGGTTCTGATTAAGAGAATCCAAAGTAAGGGTAGGAAGTGCATGCCATTCTGTTTGTGACACCATTAAATTTGCACATTACTTTTTTTTTTTTTAAGTAATAACCTAAGATGGCACTGGCTTCATGGACCAGCGCAGTCCCAATGGGCATCACTCTCATAAGGGCCTCATGCTTGGGTTTTAATGCTTCCAGTCAACTGTCTAAATTTCTTAATGATTTTTATCTTTGAATTTGCTTTCCAAGTGAAGCCTGTGTGAACATGGAGCCTGTGCTGGGGCTTGGAGATTGGCTCATCTGTGGTTCACCATCTCCTCACCTTACGGGGTGTTCTTAGCAGTGAGACCCCGAACATGGGGAGGATGGAGATGAGGTGCACACGCCAAGTTGCAGAACAGAGCCTCTGGGTGCCTGTGAGAGTTTGCTCTCAATCCTGTGAGCGTCCCAGTGCCCAAGGGAATGAGACATTAAGTAGCAACTGCTAGAAAAAAGACCATGGCAGAAAGGAAAGCTTGATTTCATATCTGCTTTTGGAACATGGAGCCCCACATCTTCATGTTGCACTGGTTCCAACAGCCGGTCCTGACTCACAGTCATTCTTGTAGCTGTTCGATTTCAGCTCCTCAAAGATGTTTCCTAATCACTCCATCACAGGGGTGAACCACTTTTTCAGTAAAACGTTATTTATGGACACTGAAATGTGAATTTCATGTAATTTTTACCTGCCATTAATATTATTTTTCCTTTGCCTCCTCCTACCCTCAATCATTAAAAAATAGTCAGAAGCCTGGGTTTGGCCCAAGATCTGTAGTTTGCTGATTCTGAGGTAAATATGTGTGGGAGCAGGTCCTTAGGAAAGTAGGGAGAGAGGAGCCCTGGACCACAGGTGAGGGAGGGAGATGTTTTAAAGGAGGAATCACAGTGAACACAAATGCAACCCATTTTACAATTTGAAACTTGGCAAATTCCATTTGTAATTTCAACGTTTTTGTGAAAACACTTTTCTTTCTTATACTGAATGGCTTGGCAGGATTCCAGCAGTATAGTTTTTTGTTTTGTTTTTAAGTGAATGTATTAAAATCAAAGCCAATATTTCAGGTCCATGTCCATTTTAATAATGCTACTATCTCTTTGTTCTTTTTTCCTATTATTATTATTTCATTTCTCCATACAGATACTTCCTTAATCCTGCCCTTGTGCTTTGTATTTTGAGGCACCATTTGCTTGTGTCTAGATGTGAACACATGGACTTTCCTTCTCTTTGAAGCCCTTCTGCTTGCTACTGATGTGATCTTGTGTAAATAATTTAATCTGTCTGATCCACTGATTCTGTGTTAGTTAGGGTAGTCCTAGCTGACACGACACACCAACCTAGAATCTCAGTGGTTTAACATAAAGGAGGTTTTACCTCAACTTCTTATAAGGCCCAATGTGGATTGAATGACCCTCCTTCATTTTGGAACTACATCATCTGCAGAGTAAGAGAGGGTTGGAGAAGGCTTACTTCTACAGACAGTCGTCAGAATTAGTTCCCTGTCACCAGCTTAAATGCATATAAGGCTTGGAAATAACAGGGAACCTAAGCTTATGTTTTTGTTGAGCACTAAAATGATCTCTTAGAACAGGGGTTGACCAATGTTTTCTCTATAGGACCAGGCAGTGAATTTTTCAGGTGCTGAGGATAATATGGCTTCTGTCTAAGCTTCACTCTGCCATTCAGACACAAAGTAAATGAATGGGCATAGATGTGTTCCAGGAAAATTTTATTTTCAGCAACATGAGGCAGGCCAGATGTGGGCCAGAGGCTATAGTTTACTGATCCATAATGATTCTTCCTTTTTCTTACCTCAGATGTTCAAAGAGCTTTGGGCAATTACCTCCACACATTGGTCCTCACTCTGGGTAATAGCCGATGGACAGTTCTGAAAATGCAAAAAGAATGGGGTCAGGTGATCACTGATCAATGGTTCCTTCCCTTCAAATTTCTATTAGTTTATCTCCCTTTCTCCAGGTATCTTATTTAAAGTTACGTTCCAGTGAGATCAGAGCACTCTGCTCAAAGAAAGAAAGGGAAAATAAAATGTAGATTTGCATGACCATACATTAGACAGTCTACACTTAATCCTGAGAGCACACAAGCATGTCTCTTTCATGCTTCTGTGTATACATTTGTGTTTCCCATTAAAGAACTTATCTTCTGGTATTTAACTAAGCAAGAAATATGTGAGTCACCCTAGACTCCTCCCTTAAAAATCAACCTTCCCATACAATTTGATGTCAAGACTAAAAAGCTAATCTCATTAGCATCTCCTAAAAACATCTGCTATCTCTAACCCTGTTGCCATTGCTTTACGTAGGATCTCATTATGTCATGGCAGGAATTGTATATCATCCTCCTAATTAGTTTTCCATCCTCAAGTCCAACCCTGACCAATCTATTCTCTAAATTGCTAAAGTTAGTTTATTAAAATGCAAACTCAGCTATGAAAACCTTGCTTGAAAATCGTTCAGTTGGTTTTTTAAATGTTCACATTAAAGACCAAACTCATTGGCCTGGAATTTAGGGCCCTTTATGATTTGGTCCCTGCAACTTACAACATCCCACGTTGTGAACCCACCATTATAGGACACCCCCACTATTTACAGTTTGTACTTCCCTGCTCCCCATCCTCTTTTGTCTGCCCACCACCTGCTTCCCACCTCTGCTTCATTAGGATTTAACTCAGCCACCAATCACCTGTGCTTGGAGGCCTTTCCTGATTCCCTTCCTAAGGTAGAGACCCATCTTTGGGCTCCCTTTACAGTCTGTTCCTCCACTTATCCTAGTCCTTTTCACTGCACTATATTATACTGAAGAATAATTCTTGGGTGGCTTATCTCTTCCCTTATGCACTATTTTTTCTCCAACAAAAGTTTATTATCACATGGTCCATAGAGATAATGTCTTACTTATCTGTCCCTATCACAGTGCTTACCTTGATATCTGCAATTTAGTCACTCAGCAGATATCTGTAAAATGAATTCGTGTAGCAAAAATATATATAGCCTGTTGGCTTTTATTCTTTTATGAATAGCAAATTGTGTTTGTATGTAAATAGAACTTTGGGTGGTCTGGGTTCAGAAACATTTATTTAAGAAACATTTAAATGTAAAGAAGTTCTATGCTTCAGTTAGATTGACCTTTATAAAATTTATGACAAGGAAAATTATGAAAATTTGGTTTATGGCCTGTTTATAAAGTGAAACAAAAACACAACACAAGCACAATAAAACAAGACCAAGATAATGAACATGCCTGTGTTTTTATTGTAGCTAATGTCATAGTTCATGACTTTGTTTTCTGTAAGAGAAAGTTTACTTAGAAAGTCACAGAGGCAGAAAGAGTGAGCTGTAGAAGAAATGGGCTCAGAGCTTAGGAGAAAGAGAAAGGCAGGAAAATGAGAGAGCTTCTCATAGTTCATGTCATTTAATTGCTGTTATAGACTCTAGAAAAAAGAACATTGAATGTGAAACTGAGATTCAGCAGCTTCAATGTTGACACTTCACGAGAAAGCAAGGCTGACATTGAACCCTGCTCTTTCATACTTCAAAAGCATCTGAGTCCTGTGGGTACTCATTTGAATTCTATTACTGAGTTGATGTGGCATAATAAGTGACTTGCAGTTTCTTGTATAACAATATTTATGCCTCTCAGCCTCTTTCATTAAAATATTGCAATGGTGAAAGAATAAAGCATATTGTGATAATTTTTACCCTTTATGTAAAAAAAATAACCTGTGAAACAAATATATTTTCGGTATCATTTAGTTTAGATTATAGGCTAAATGATATCTACTTTAAAAACCATGATCTGGAAGAGACAGGGTAGCTGAAATATGATGAGGAAAACAATCTGTGAGATTAAATTAACAGATATTTGAGGGCAATGGAAACGTTAGTAAACCAAAAGAATTGTACTTTGAGAAAACTAACCTCTGGTTAATTATTGTGAGATTGTTACTATTTCAGTAATATGGATGAGAAGAATGAAAGATAAAAATACTTGAATTGATTCTTGGGAAATGCACACAATTCTGAGAGCCAATAAGACTGCCATCTTTTTTTTTTTTTTGAAGGACTATGTTAGAAGCTCTGCTAGGCAGGGGAAAAGAGTGAACATATCTAAAACTATGGGTAAAAAATAGAAAATTGCTATTGGGAATAATCCATTACTGACAAATGCTATAGATTATAGGTGTCATTATTTCATGATTTTAACTTTTATGTTTAAGTTGACTTTTCTTGCTATTTGGGGATTAATTAAAACCCTTAAAAACAAAATCAAAGTTCACCTCAAATACCAAGCAGATCCTGGAAAATGCCCTATATTACTTTAATTTATTCTGATGATAGAATTTCAGCATATGATACTTGGGGACAATAGCTAATGCCACCATTCCTTGGGCTATATAAAGAATAAAAAAAATAGAATTGCCCTAATAATGCTACAATGTCATGAAATCCCTTTCATTGTTAGATTCTATATCCTCAGGGTCTAGCAAATGGCAGATGTTTCATAAATGTTAATTGATTGAAAGGTGACTTACAATTGCAACTTTCCAAATTGATCATTAAGAGAAATTATGTACACTACATTTTTACATACTTTTGGAGAAACCTAACAAAGAGTCTAAATTATTTAATCAACTATGCCATCATAGTTTTTCATTAAATATATTTTTCATTATTTAATTTATTAAGGGATTATTTAGTGTCCCTCTGTAAAGCACAGTTATATTTTAAGTATAAATCCAGATAGTTTAACTGAAAAAAAAAATCGTCACTTAGATTAAAGTGATGGGGAGATGGGGCTAAATATGAACATGATCGTATTAATTCTGTCATCATGCTCATTTATTTTAGCCTAAACAACGAACCTCTATTGTGTCTTCTCTGGATTTTCATCGGATGAATCATAACCAAGAATATTTTGAAATCAACACGTCTACAGGGTGTACAAGCTTCCCTTCCAGCGCTCCTGTTAGTCCACCCACCTCTTCTGTGGGAACCTCGGAGGTCAAGAACGAGGGAACTGGCCATCCAGGTAAAGCAGTTCACTTTATGCAGCTATATTTCTCAATTTTTAAAACTAAAGCCTTTATGAGTTAAATTCATTAAGAGGAATCCTTTGTACAATTTGTGCTGGGTTCTTTGATGTGAGGCAATGTAGGGCTTTATGATTTTCATCAGAGTGTGGTATAATATTCTTTCTGAATATAGTAATGGCCTTTTAGGCATTCAATATTAAAGATGATGATATAATGCTATTATGGTAGTGGGAAAAAACAGAGATACAGAAATGTTCTTTTTCTACTGCTATTTACCCCTGTCTACATAATGGTAGCAACTCATCAATATATGTCATCTAACTCTGAGGCTAGAGACTTTGGCTTAAGGTTATCTGGGAAGATTAAACAGGACAGTGTGGTTTAAGTGGGCTATCAATCTACTCAAACCAAAGTGAAGAGGAGTGTGAAGATAAGCTGGGAGGTAAAGGGGAGATTAGGAAAGGAACCATACCCAGTAGTCAAACATACCTGGTTCCATCCAATCAGATTTGCAATCCTTCCCTTCTTTGGGGGCTGGGAGCTAATGACTGGTACACAGAAATATGAGAAGTGCTGCCTAAAGGATATCTTCTGTTTATATCTAAGTTCAAATAAGTGAACTATTCAACTACTTTTCTTCAAATATATATTATTTGAAGACCCTGTATGTATAATTAATATGACTTTTAGAATCGTAAATTATTGTTCATGTGTGTATTCCATGTGATTATTTTTCAAAATGAGTGTGTGTATAACTATATGAAAGAGTACACATATACTTATGTAAGTCCTTTACAGTGGCTGCGCTTTTAAGAACACTTTAAAGACTAAAATAATTTCAAAAATTTTGCCAGAGAATTATTGTCCCCTAGGAAAACAACTAAGATTTTAAAAAATAATGATTAATAGAAATTGTGAGATCGATATTCTGTGGAAGCTGGACTTCAATCTTTCCATGGCAACCAGAGTGATATTTACAAAATGCCAATCAAAACATGTCATCATCTTGCTTAAGATGCTAGATTGCTTCTCACTGAACTTAGAATAAAGTCCAACTCCTTACTGTGGCCAATAAAGTTCATTGTAACCTCGCTTCTAACTTGCTCTTTAACCTAACCTTTTGCAAACCTATCCTGGCCCACACGAGCTATCTTTGCTAGGCGTTCTGGCCCTGGGGTTGTTGTACTTTGGTTCCTGCTGCCTAAAATCTCTGACTTCAAATTTTCATGTGATTGGGTGTCACTTGGATTTTGACTCAAATGTACTTCCTCATAGAAGCTGTCCCAGGTTCCTTCAATATAATGATAATTATAGCAACAATGATGCCAGAAGAACAATAGTAATAATATTAATAAGCAATACTATTTAAACAAATGTTTAAATATTTTTCATAATGTTTTCAATATTAACTTTAATTTATAATATTATACATAATTAATATCTTGAATTTAATATAGTTACTATTAAGAAGCAATAAGTATTTAAGCAAATACTTAACACTATGCTTCATATACTGTTTTAGGCATTTTATGTATATTAACTCATTTAAACCTCATAACTGTTATATGAATTAGGTGTTATTTTTTATACACAAGGAAACACAGAAAGAAGCTAAATAACTAAATAACAGCCCATAATAACAGAGCTGGAATTCAAACTTGGTGGTAGAGTCCATGTTCTTAAACATGGTCAAATCATCCTGTGTTTTTTTCCAGAACCTATTAACTATCTAAAATTATATTGTTCACTTGTGTACTTATTTATTGTCTTCTCTCTTCTTTCTAAATTAGTGATTTAGAATGGATGAGTCCCTGATACATTGTAGGCTGCCTAAGTTTGTTTACTAACTATGAGACTGAGCTTCTTACATAGCTATGAAACTTAACCTCTTTATGCTATAGATTGTTTCTATAGACTTAAATTAACAATCAATTAATTAGATTAGCTTGTCCTGTAATGCAGTCATGGATGTAAAGTGATTAGTGCTGTATCGAGTACATAGTGTTAAATAAATGTTAGTCACTATTAGTAGTAGTCATTATGTTAGTGAAACCTAGTATTAGTCAGTGAGCATGGGCATGTAGTGTATGTCTCCCTTGCACCAGGTACAAGTTTCCAGGAGAGGAGAGATGGGACATGATTTGTAAATCTAAGTGGTATATGAATCCCAGGAAGGGTTGTAGGCATATAACTCATACTTAATTATTACTTAGTTGAATTACTCATTCCAGATTTAAAAAGTTAAAATGGGGAAAATGACATTGATACTTGCCTTTTGGAAAATCTTTTTTAGTTTTACTTTTGTGTACTAATTGGTGTGTTTTTTAAATGATTAATTTTGAAAAATTTCAACAATGCTTTGAGATAGATAATATTTATTTGTTTATTTATTTATTTATTTATTTATTTATAAATTAAGAGTAAAAGAAGTTATGGGGCTAGTGCCCCCTCTTCACTCTGACTACCAGCGAAAGAGGATAAGAACATATCCTATTGCTATCTGGATTTTAGATTAGTGGCATCATCCAAAATGTGTGGAGAAATTATCATTTTCCACATATTTCAAAATTGATATTTTCAGACCTGACCTTTGAACAGAACTAAAATCTAACCTTTAACAGTTGAAATAATTTCAAATAGCATGCAAGTTATTATGGTTTCCTAGTGTAATATGTTCCCTCTATGTTGCATCAGAAATTTTAGAGTGGACTGATATTTAGTAATAATGAGTAAGGAAAGATAGTGCTGATTGTTTTACATCAAAAAGTAAAGTTTTTAGGGAGGTATTTATCGACTGGGAAAGCTAGCATTTTATATCTCACACTAGCATTTTATTATCGATGTTTTGCTATCCTTTGCGTTTGAGAACCTGCACATGTAGGTGCTATCACATATGAACGTGATGGCGAACCTATGACACACGTGTCAGCACTTATACACGTAGCCAATTTTGAGGACATGCAGCCGCGTGCTGTCGCATACAGAGTAGTATGGGGCCGCATGCTGAGGATGAGACATTTGCTGTAGTGTAGTGTAGACACTCTGTGCCGGAGGTCTATAGGCCAAAATAACAGAACTCTAGCACAGAGGTTCTAGTTCTGGGACTTCCGGTTAGGCCATTAAGGGATCTTTGACCTCGCTACTGGCCAGCGGAACAGGGAGCAGTGGAATGCCATGGGGGATGCATCTCTGGGGGCCCTGTGATTGCCATTACCAGAAATCACATAACCATAGCAACCATCATAGCAACCATAGCACCCATACTGTTATGGGATCTTGTGTATTTCTAATTGACCATCATTACTGAGATGAGTGAGAGGGAGGCTGGGAGAGGTAAAGGGCATATGCTATGGGTACCATTTCCCACCATTAGAAATAGTGGCAGCCATCTTAATTTATATAAGAAACGTCATTTTGCAGCATAATGCAGACTCCATTTCACCACTATTACTCTCGTGCATTCTTATTAACCTCTATTTCTGCTTATTAACCCTGCCCTTTCCTAAAAAATAGTTACATGTGCCATCTTGTGGTCAGTCTAGTTAACCCCTAATTGCCTGCTATCTATATTTCTATCTTCTGTCGCTGCCCACTTGATGGAGAACCCAAAAATAAAAAACCAAGGTTAAGTAAAGGTAGTAGTAGTAGCAGTAGCTGGCCCTTTCAAGAGACATGGACCGAGATGTATGGCATTATAGAAAAAAATGGCATATCATTTTGCATTTTATGTACTGAAACAATAGAAAGCAGAATGTGGACTATAAATAAACATTTTGAAACTAATCATTCCCAGCTCTTGAAAAAAAGTAAGGATGAAAGGAAGGAATACATTTCTAGGCAGCTATACCTTTATAAGAGTCAATCTAATTCCATTCTTAAATTTATAAAAGGCTCTACAAATTTAACATCTGCAAGTTTGAGCATTGCTCACTCCATAGGTCAGCATGGAAAAGCACTCAGTGAGGGAGAATTTATTAAAGAAACTCTCCTAAGATGTGCACCAGTTCTATTTCACATATGCAGAATAAAGATAAAATTTTTATTAAGAGAATATCTGAGTTTCCACTCAGTATAAATATCATAAAAGACCAAATAATGAGACCGAACACAAACGTACAACATTAATTAAAGGGAGACATAAGTAATTGTAAATATTTTTCAATCTCTCTTGATAAAACTACTGATGTCACATCACATGCTCAGTTGGCCGTTATTGGTCGATATTCTGATGGTCTAACAATGAGAGAAGAGTTGATAAAGTTAGTATTAGTCCCAACAAGTACATCAGGAAGTGAAATATGTAAGGTTGTTATACAAACATTCCATGACCTAAGTATTGATATCTCTAAAGTTGTGTCAGTGATGACATATGGGGCACCAAACATGGTGGGGAAAAAAGTCGTATTTGCCAAATTGTTTATGGAAGCTATTGGACATCTGATTGTGCTTTTTCATTGTATTATCCATCAGGAGGTTTTATGTGCCAAGGCAGGATTCACCGACTTAAACAACTTAATGTCAGTTACAAAAATAGTTAATTTAATAGCTGCTTGCCCCCTTCACAAGCGAGAATTTTCTGCACTTTTACTGGAGGTTGATTCCACCTATAGTGGACTACTGACGTACAATAATATAAGATGGCTGAGCCAAGGCAAAGTTCTTGAGCACTTTGTGGAGGGCTTTGAATAAATTAAGGTATTTCTTGAAGATAAGGATCTGGGAAACTTTTCTCAGCTCAATGATGATAAGTGGGTCAACATCCTGATATTTTTTACAGATCTCTCCGTTCATATTAATGAACTGAACTTCAAGTTACAAGGTTTTGGCAAAAGTCTTGACGTTATGTTTGGATACATAAAAGCTTTTGAAAGTAAACTTAAAATTTTCAAGTGAGATGTAGAAACTAAAACTTACAAGTATTTTCCTCGAGTAACAAAGTATTTTGAGAAGTCCAGTGCAGCTATACAAAATGAAATGGAACCCTTGCATATAAAGTACCAGCATGTTTTAGACTGGTTACTTGACCAGATCAGTGATAGATTTAATCAATTTAGAAGCCTAGAACAGACTATAAAAATAATTAAGTATCCTGATGTAGTAGTCTACAATAGTTTGGAATTAAATGGTTTCCAATGGATGCAAATTGATGATTTGGAGATGCAACTTGCAGAATTTCAAGACAGCATCTGGGCTCAGGTGTTTGTCCACTTGAAGTCAAAGCTTGAGAATCTGGAAAGGTGCTGCTTGGAGAATCAAGAGGAGTGCCACTACGAACAGGAAATTTAAAGTGCCTGGAACCAATTACCAGACACTTTTAGCACCCTGAAAAATATAGCAATGGCTTTACTCAAAATTTTCTCCTCTACGTACTTTTGTGAGACCTTATTCTCAGCGTTAAATAATATCAAAACCAATAAAAGAAACAGATTGACAGATGAAGTTAGTAGTCCTTGCTTGGGCTTGAAGTGTATAAAATACCAACCTCCAATTGAAGGTTTAGCCAGTGAAATTCAGCAACAAAAAAGTCACTAATAGGCAGGTTAGTTAAAGAATTTCCTCCCCCCCTCACTTATCTTAGTTCACAGCACCCCACACAAGTTAAATAATATCAAGACCAACAAAAGAAACTGACTGACAGATGAATAAAGAAGTCACTAAGCAGGGAAGTTAAATAAGTAGTTTTTGGTTTATTAAATACAGTTATATATTACAATTATACGTTTTTGTTATTTAAACTATAAATATCGCGAAATTATGGTTTTTTTCTTGAAGTGACACACAACCCAAGTTATGCTCGGTTTTTTGGCGAATTTTGACACACCAAGCTCAAAAAGTTGTCCATCACTGATATAGGATATATGGCAAGAGGATGAGTCCCAGTGTCAGTTCTGCCAATGATTTCCTAGGTATTTTCCATCAAGTCACTTAATTCCCCCAGATATGGGTGTTCCATACGGGATCACTCCCTCATGGTTCTCTTTCTGATCTTGACCACCACGGATCTCCTTCTTGTATGAACTTCTGAGTGATCTGAGAGTCTGGGTGATAAAGTATTCCAGTCTAGTAAGTACCCCCTAATGGTTGCCAATGTGTTCCTTTTCCTTGGGGAACAGTGTTTGCTTTTTGTTTTGTTTTTAAAATAGAGGTGGTGGAATTCTGGATCTATTTGAAAGGTAGAAGCAACGTTGTTTAGATGGATTGGGTGGTAGGGTATGAGAAAATGAAAGAGACTAAAGATGTGACGCAAGGATTTTTGGCCCTTTTGACTTCTGTAAAGATAGACTTGATATTAGTTGAGATGAGGAAGCTCAGTTTTGGACATTTTAATTTGAAACATTATTGTATAATCAAGTAGATAAGCTGAGATAGTTGAGAGGGATATTTTTAGTGGACTAAGGAAGGGTGGGTTGGAACTATGTGGTAATTTTATATTTATCAAATTAAAGGGTATCAGTTTTAAAAGACTGAGAATCAGTGCTTTAGCCCACAATGAGTGAATGACCTGTGAGTTTGGAGTTCCTCAGTGAAAATGTCCTGGAGGGAAAATAAGTCATCAGTAATAAGAGATGCTTCCTCCTTATGTAAAGTTGTTTCCAGAAAGCTCTATGAAGAATTTTGTTGACTAGCACTGTTGGACACCTGCTTAGGAATTTAACTACCCTGGATAAATAATTATCTCCAATTTCATTAGTAGTTTCCAATCACCACCTCTTGGTAGAGAAAATGTCTTTCCAAATGATAGATATAACAAAAACAAAAGCTTTTAAGTGGTTAGCAGCATTGGATGCTTTTCTGCAAAGGAGAGGAACCATTAGAAGAGAACTAAAATTAGAATGGAGAAGGTGGTGTGAACCTTTCACGCTGCCTGGGGATTGCCAGAAAGCAAATGAAG
This sequence comes from Antrozous pallidus, assembly GCA_027563665.1. Lineage (NCBI taxonomy): Eukaryota > Metazoa > Chordata > Mammalia > Chiroptera > Vespertilionidae > Antrozous > Antrozous pallidus. The sequence continues at coordinate 103,167,210 of CM050513.1, read as the reverse complement.
GCCTTCTTTTTAATTAGTTCACACGGCCTGGAAATAGGCCTCCTGAAGCTGGGGCAGTGTCATTCCAGCAGCCATTGGACGCAGGCAGAGGAGGGACGCTCTGGCCTCCAGCCAGCACGAAGGCCAGAGCCGGGTAGCTGAGAAGATGTGGAAGCTCCACGCTGAGATTCGGGGTGAGCTGATATGGAGGAAGTGAAGGGTTAGTGGGAATTTTGTGTTAATTGTATCTTTGTGGTTTATTTTATTTTTTAAAAATTCATTAAATAAATTATCTGGATTATTTATTGTTAAATTGGGTACTTTAGGTTGACTAAGTTTTAGGTAGCCAAAAGGAAGTCATTTTATATCAAATGTCTAATTTTTATATCAAACACACACACACACACACACACACACACACACACGCACACACACCCTATTTCAATTTCTTTAAAATATGAAAATATCTTCCATAGTTACTTAGATGTTGGAGTAATGCGATTTTGTTGGTGCATGCAATTGGATGGGAACTTGTGATTCTGACTGTAATTAGTTGAAATAAGAATGTTGGTTTACTTGGGCAGCATAAAATAAACATGTTTACTCAGTGTGTGGCATTTTGAGAAAGTCCAGTGGGCTGTGAGAGGACCTAAGAGCGTGACTGACCTCATGTGGGGTCTGCATTGCTTCCAGAGAAGAGACCCGTTGATTTGTCCAAATATGGACATTATGAGGCCACCGAGGGAGTGAGAGTTGTGCAGGGTCTTGGACACTCTGTTCATGATGCTGGCGTGCATCTCAGATAAAGTCTTAAGAGCAGTGAGAAGTGAGAAGTCATTAGCAAGTTTATAAGCAGAGATAAATGATATAATTTAAATGTGATGCCTCCAATTTTTTTTTTTCTGTGAACTAAAGCAAACTCTTTCTTGGAGAGTGACCAGTGAGGACAAAGATTAGACAATTAAGGAGAATGGAGAAAGTTTGAGTTAGCTTTTTGTTTGAATTCCTAGCAAATGGCTAGTATGTGGGCCTAAGGTTAGCATGGAAGAAGGGATAGTAGGTAGAGTTGGGTATGGCTAAGGCCAGCATTTTGGCTCAATTCACTTAAGGTTATTCCTCAATGGGACGGTGGGCCCTCTAAGTCTGCCACTTTGACCTCTGTCCATGCTAGCCTCTGCGCCAGTCACCATAGCAACCTTGCCAAGCTGGCCCTATAGCACCCTACGTAACTCTCAGCCCTGATACTTCAGAGGCCCTTCCTGGAGGCCACAGAGACTTCTGGGTCTCATTCGTAATTAAGGAAAATACAAGGAGCTCAGATGTATCTGTAAGACCCTGCTAGTCTATACCACGTGGTACTACCAAGTTTACCCAGAAATGGCCATCCCCGGAATCTGGATGGGATTGGGAGCCTGGGCCCCTCTCTTCCCATGTTCTCGCATTGCCTGCTTATTACACTAGAACCTCTCCAGGCCAGAGCCTGGAAGGAAATGTTCAGGACACACCTGTAGCTCTACTTCCCTACCCTCCCTATTCAAATTTCTCAACGGCTTGTATCCTTCCTCTTCTGGGAAGTAAGTCTCCAGTGTAGACCTGGGGGAAGAGAGGTTTCCAAAGGAACTCAATTTAAGAATGGAAATGTATTAATATCTTCTTTGATAAATACTATCCCTATGAAATGGATTGAGTAGGTGCCACTAAATAAAAAGAAAAAACCTGAACATAGCACATGCTTGATTAATGTAGCTTCATAAATGCTTAATAACTGTGACCATTTCTATTACCAGTATTGGTGTTATTACTGGGCCGAGAGCAGAGCCTTTGCTAAGAATTCAGGGGAAACACAGAGAGAGCAGCCAGGTGCTTGGAGTCCATCCAGCCAGGCAGCCACAATCTTAAATCCACAACATTGCTTAGAACAAGCAGGTCAACCCGCAGAGGAGCAGAGTTGGAATTCCCATCTGCCCTTGCCCCAGTTTTTGTGTCCTGGGGTGGAAGGGCCACAAAACCTGGAAGTTGTGTCCATGCAGGGAGAGCCAGTTATAGCAGAGGAGAGAGAGAAATGGTCTGAGATTTTGTGTTGAAAATCTTCCAGTCCCCTCCCCCCCATTTAATCTTTTATTAACTCGATTTTTCTCCTGATTTTACCTTCTGTTAATTTGTGTGAAAATATAACTGCTTTGTTAGCTGGAATTTTCTTTGCACCTCAAATTCAGTGCTGCGTAGATCTTCTCTCTAATTATCTTGTCTGCTTGTTTGCCCGATGGTTTTTTTCTCTCCTGATTTTCTCTATCAGGCCACTTACAGCTCTTGGGAAAGCTCCCTGTTATCACTTATATCTGTATGAAAAATCTGTGATCATTAGAGTGAAATGTAAAATGGTAAGAGGAAAGCTGACTATAAATATAAGTGGTGGGAGAAAAAAGCTTGGTATTTCCAGGTCTACGCCACCTTCAACTGCAAACAGTTTCTACACTGCCAGACTCTTTCTCTATTGGCAACTTTTAGCTCTATAGTCTTCTTTTGGGAGAACATGGCCCCCTGTTTTTACACCTGTCTGTGTTGGGCTGGCGCACTATGTAGTGTTTACCTGAGAGATAGAAACATCAATGATGAGAGAGAATCATTGATTTGGTTACCTCCTGCACGCCCCCTACTGGGGATTGAGCCTGCAACCCAGGCATGTGCCCTTGATTGGAATCCAATCCAGGACCCTTCAGTCCGCAGGCTAATGCTCTGTCCACTGAGCTAAACCAGCTAGGGTCCTAGCACTTTAAACACAGGCTTCTTTGTTATGCATCATGCCACAGTGAGCCAACCCAGGACAGAACTGCTTCCAGACATTCTCCCAGTCAACTTCCTACCTACTTGATAAACCACTAGCTCCCTGCCTACCTGCCTCTGGGTTGCAGTGATTTCAGCTTTTCTACTTGTCTCTTTGCATCTGTGATAGGCAGAATTCTAAGATGGAGTCATGATTCACGCCCATGTATCCACACCTTTGTGTGATGCCCCCTCCCCAACCCGTTTTGGAGGTTGGGGGGGGGGATTTGTAACTTGCTACTAGCCAATGGCAAAGGTGATGGGGTATCATTCCCATAGTTCTAATGCGTTTTATGGCAAAGATGAAGGAATCTGGAAGATATAATTAAGGTCTCTAATTACTATAGGTTACTCAAAATAGAGATTATCTTTGGTAGCTTGAAATACACAAGTGATTCCTTTACATGGGGGTCTTAAAGTTAGCAACTTGAAGCAGCTGACTGTCTCCATTGCTGGCTTTGGAGAAGTAATTTATCCATGATTATTGAGCTAAATGTAACAGCTCTTATAATCATAGATATTAGAGTGCTAGAGCTGTACCCCAGGGCTCATTGAGGTCACAGCCCTGGCTGACACCTGAATTGCAGCGCATGAGACCCCTTGTGGAGGAGCCAGTGAAGACATGCCCAGACTCCCAACTGTGAGAGAACAGAGCATGTTGTTGGAAGCCACTACATTTATGGTGATTGGCTCTGCAGGGAGAAAGCGAGCACAGGGTCTGATGTTCACTTGCTTTGGCAGAAAGGGAGACTATCTCTCCATCTGCCTTGGCCGGAGAGCCTCCCTGATCAGCACAAGCCCTCACTGAGATGATAGACATGATTGGGAGTGAAGAATTTGAAAACATCTCCTTCACCCCAGATCCCCAAGCCCCACTCAGTTAATGGCCTTACATACATCTGTCACACCATTTCCCCCTGAAGATTAGTTTTTATTTTAATGGGTACCAAGTTGTGAAGCCAAAGCTCTAATAGCAAAATCTGAGGACATAAACCAGACAGTAGGAAATTATATTAGGACATACAGACCTGAAATTCTTAAATTATTAATTCTTCCCAACTGTGTCTCCCTCTTCCAGGACTTGGCTTTTGGTCAACACTGGGGTTAATTTTTCCAAGCAGATATCTGATCATGCCACTCCACTGTTTAACAACCTCTTGTCTTGTCACTATCTGTATGAGAATGTCCAAATGCAAATGCCTTAGCATGCCCAATAAGATCCTTGATAATCTGGCTATAGGTTTCTATTTACTTCTATCCATGTACATCATATGCGCTCCTAAGAACACTGTTCTTAGAATTCATTATTCTTTATTTAGAGTATACTCCAATCAGTTTGGACTGCCTTTCCATCTAATTTACCTGATAAACCTCAGTTATTGTATGGAATTTGGCTAAAGATAATCTCATTTGTGAAGCCTTCTGTAGCTCCAAAAATTCTTTCATCCATGTGCCCCCCTTAGCACTCTTAAGACACCTTTACTGTTAGTCATTTTATATAAAATTTTTGTGAGTTTTTTTTTTTTTTTGTTAATCCTCACTGAAGGATATATTTCCCATTGATTTTTCCGAGGGAGTGGAAGATAGAGTAGAAGAGAGGGGGAAAAAGAGAGAGTGAGAAAGACATTGATGTGAGAGAGACACATCAATTGGTTGCCTCCTGTATTTGTCCAACCAGAGCCAGGGATCGAACCTGTAACCCAAGTACATGCCCTTGACTGGAAATCAAACCCATGACCTTTAGATGCACTGGCTGATGCTCTAACTATTTAGCGCACCGGGGCAGAAAATATTTGTTCCTTTGTCTGTTAGTTCCTTAAATGGAGCGACCATTTCTCAATTAAGATGTACTCCCAGCACATAGCATAGTGACTGACTTATAATAGATGGCAATAAGCGGTAAATGATTGAATAACTGAGCATTTGCTCTGTTGGACTTATGTCCCCTACTGTGAGCCTATTTCTATCTATACAGTAAGGCCAGGACAGCTTTTCTCTTACCTATGTTGCTTTCTTATGAGCCATGAAGCCTATTTTTCATTGGTTATTTCTTAAAATGCCTCAGAGAGAAATGTCATTTTAATGTAAATTTTTATAATATATTTGATCTGATTTAACAGATGAAAAGATAGCAGTTATTTAACATTGGGAGGCTATTCAGTTTTCTTAGTTAATTGTAATGTAATTTACCCAGCATTGCCAAAATCATATCACTCTAGAAAGCATTATATCTGCAGTGCGCACTAATTTCCAGTTTCCTTCTTATGTTTCTTTTAGTGGACCAATATCCAAAGCTTAATTTAAAAATGAAGGGAAAGCTTTAGTGATGTCTGTTCTTACACAAGGTCAAAACAAGGCATATTATGACTTTTTTTCTTTCCCAGAATTGACTTTTTCCCCACCATTGCTTTTGCTAGTTTCTGTATTAACCATGTATGAACTTGAAAATATTGTATTAGGACCTGGAACCTTGAGGATGAGAAATTATAACATATCAGTAATGATCAAAATACAATGTACAGCCCTGGCCAGGTGACTCTATCAGATGGAGCATCTTCATGTTCACCAAAAAGTTACAGCTTTGATTCCCATTCAGGGCACAAAGCTAGGTTTCAAGTTTGATCCTTGGGGAGAATACAGGAGGCAACCAATAGATGTTTCTCTCACACAGATGTCTCTCTCTCTTTCTCTCTTTCTCCTTCTCTTCTCCTCCCCCTCCCTTCCTTTCTCTTTCTAAAATCAATAAACATATCCTCAGGTGAGGATAAAATAAAATAAAATAAAATAAAATGAAATAATATTCAATGTGCAGAATGTCAGCAGCTCACAGGATCTAGAGTGACCTCTTACTTGCATGACACATGAGTTTTCCATGGCATTGTTCTCTTTCATTAGAAAAACTAATGACATATAGTAAGAAGACAAATATGCTATAAAGAATCAACATTTATTCCAGAGACAAAGATGTAATTTTTGTATTATCCACCATTTTAGATCTGAAGCAAGCCTGTTTTATGTCTATACTCTTTCTATCAGCACAGATGCCTGTGTTCTCTTTATTAACACAGATAATCAGGGGTTGACTATGGAAGCTAATAATATATTTCAGATTTCCTTCTGGAAAGCACATAGCACATGTGAAAGGAAGCATTATTAGCTAAACAAATCTCTCAGTTCCTAATAATTAGCATTCTGACAAGCTGTTGTCGTAGATGGAGGATTTAGACCATATATTACATAAGTTCGAAGTATTTCTTGGTATTTTTTTTTCTTGATTTGAGTATCAAGTAAATAGTTCTCAAACTTTCAACTTTATTTTAGTTTTCTAGTCTATTGATGTGCTGTAGGCCATTAATGTGCAACTGGGTTTTCTTGCTACTATTAATTATAAATAATATGTCAAGTTCTCTAGGATAAGTAGTTCGCTATTTACTAACAATGTATTTGTTCCCTGAAGTTTCCATATAGAAAATTTAAACTAGTATATAAAATTCAAAATGAGCCAGAACCATTTCCCCATTCCTCATATTTGCTATGTTCTCTTTTAGGCAATTATTAGATATTCTTTAAAACTATCTTTAATATATTTATCTAAAACCAGATGTTTATTATTTGATAAGTGCTGGTGTCATATGTTCATTATACTATCGTAGCAACCCAATCATATGAGCCATTGTGGTTAAGACCCTAATTATTGGTTGGTTAAAAGTAAATATAGCCATGGACAGTGTGGCTCATTTTGTTGAGTGTCATCCAGTGTACAGGTTTGATTCCTGGTCAGAGCACATGCTCAGGTTTCAGATTTGGTCCCTGGTTGATGTTTTACTCTCACATCAATGTTTCTCTCTTTCCCTCTCTCTCTAAATTTTTTAAAATATAAAACTATATATCAATACTAAAAAAATTAGTTATATTACCAAATTTATTAATAATATTAGATAAAGTTCATTTATTTATTTAGCAAATACTCAGTGTTTACAAAGTACCCAAACCCAGGCAAGATACTGAGTATATAATAATGATAAAGACATGGTCCCTTCTCTGAAAAACTCCCTGATAAGCCAATAATTAAAGTCTGCTCTTATTACATTACTATAATGTGAGCTTAGAGATAAGAGTGTATAAATCTGCCTTGGAGACTCAGAGATGGTTTCACAGAACAAGTCGTGCTTGTCCTATGCCTTGAATAATTAATCAAATGGATACTGACACAATATGGTGAGAAAGGAAAGAAAATGAGAAAAGAAATCAGAGACTTTGGAATCAGAAAAATTTGGACTTAAGTCCTTTTTTTGTCACTTACTGTAATATTTCGATGAATGAAAACATTTCTGAGACACTTCATTTGTTTTGAGATAATGTAGATAGCCGAACCTAGCATAGGACTTTGCACATGTAGGCAATCAATAAAGATTGTTCCTTCTCACTACTTTCAGCCTCAAGACAACCTTGTATGTAAATAGGACAGATAGCATTATCACCATTTTGAAGAGGAAAGTAAGTTCATAGTAGCTAAGGTCACACAACTAATAAGTTAGTGGTAGAGCTAGGACTAGAACCTACATCTTCTGACAAAACCTTTTCCACTATGCTGCTAGAAGGATTCCAGGCTTTTTAATGCACTTAGTTAATTATTCAGCCAGTACATACTTTTGTGTACCTACTATGTGTCACACATGTTACTGTACACAGATTATACAGTAGGGTACAAATAGATAAAGTCTGCTCTTATTGAGCTGAAAGTTCATCAGAGAAGACAGACTTTATACCAGCAATTTCATTATGTCCTAATTAGTGTTAGACACGGGCACAATTCAATGCTCTTGGGATATGTGTGGCAAGAAAACTTACTCTAATGGATGAGGTGTGGGAAGTGCTGTGAGGGGAAGCGACATTTCTATCAAGACCTAAAGAGTGAGCAGGAGTTATCTGGACAGAGAAAAGATTTTCCCAACAGCAGGAGGCTTGGCAAATATGTGAGTGAGAACACGATATGTTCAAGGAACTGAAAGTGATCCAGGACAGCAGGATCAGAAAGTATGAGGGAAAGACTGGCAAGAGGTGACTCTCCAGAGACTGGCAGAGACAAAGCTGTGGAGGGTTTACAAGCTGTCTTCAAGAGACTGGGTTTCTTCTAAGTTTCTGCACTGCCTACAGAGCCTGACCAGGGGGAAATCGGGTCTGAAATCTGACTCATTCATTACTTATCGCAGAGAGGGGATGCTTACTTTTTTCAAATCCCTCACAAAGACTCAGACAGGCTTACTGTAGCTCTGGTTCTCATCCCCTCTAAGAGAAGCCACAGCATGACTAGAATGAAGTTCACTCTAGTCATGCTGTGGCTTCTCATAGAGTGGACAAGACAGTAGACGTGAGACTTGGCATAGAGGAGTCAGTGGCAGCTTAGATCAGGGCTGTAGCTCTGGGGAAAAAGAGAAATGAGGTATTTGAGATGTAGAATTCACAGCATTTGTGATGACATAGAAGCTGAAGAGAGAGGGGATGAGTAGAGATAAAGATGTTCCTCACTTTCCTGGCTTGAGCAGAAAACCATAGGAGTCTTGGGCACAATATCAAAGACTTTAATTTTGAGAAAAAGCTGCTGGAGTTATTCCATAGTGGGAAGGTGCTAAAATCAGCTGGAATAAAGGACACAATAAAAGTATTTAAAAGTCCTCAGGGCCAGCAGGCATGACATTAACACTTAAAGTAATGGTTCTCTTTCTTTTTCTTCCTTTTTCCTTGCTGGAAAAAAAAACTGCATGCCTTTGTTATTTTTTTGTTTTACTTCTTAGGCCACTGTATATTTCCATTTAGCTGTTACCAGACTTTGGTTTTAATTTAAAAGAGGATAAAAACTGAAGTTATAAAGAAGATTGGGCATGTGGGTACCGGATTCCTTTCCCTGAGTAGCAACATGACTCACCTGCATTAAAGTAATTTTGCTTTGACATGACTGATGCCTTATTGGTTTTGAATGTTCTCTGCCCTGTATGTAAACAATCAGATAAGTTTCCTTCACGGGTCATTCACTGCTGTTCGTCTCCACTATGAGTCAGATGTTTGGCATTTCAAGATGTTATCCTACCTACAACTTCCCTCTTTATATATTATGAAGGAAATTTCTACCAACAGCAGATTCTCATTTACTGACTTTTCAGATTTGATTCTGTAAAACATGTTCTAGTTGTCTCGCTATATATACTTTAGTAGTAGTTTTATGGCCAACAATAAAGAGCTGTTTTATTTATTTTATCTTCATTGCCTACGCAACAAGATAAAAACACAATCATCTCTAAGGGAATTCAAATACTGATGATTAAGTCATTCAAAAACGCCCTTCCTGTTAATCTCCAGTTTCAATAGCTTTCCTCCCTTCCACATTCAACCTCCTGGATTCACTTTTTCATCTGTTGGTCACTCCCCCAAAACTATGCCACTAAATGCCCTGGATTGTCTCTGGATGTAATGAAAATAGTCTTTATCTTACTTGCTCAAACTATTTCACTTAGCTAGTGAAACACTCTTTTTGCCTGTGCCTCTGTGACACCATACTGTCCCAACCTTCCTTCTGCCTCTCAAGTCTTCACCTCATTCTCCCTTTGTGAGTACATCCATCCCTACCCGCTCCTACAAAGTTACTGTTCTTCAAGGTTTGGTTCTAGACTAATTCATCTTCTCTGAATGATCTCAGCCATTTCACAACTTTATTGCTCAGTTATATGCTAATGTTCCTCAAAGTTTTATCTTCAGCCCAAACTGGAGTTTGATATCTCCAAATTAATCTTCCTATTTTACCTCTCCACTTAGATGTCCCACAGGTGCTTCAAAGTCCACATATCTGTGTTAGTTCCCGAGGGCTGGTGCAAACATGTCCTACAAGCTAGGTGTCCTAAAATAATAGAAATTCACAGTTCTGGATGCCAGGTGTTTGAAATCAAGGTGTAAACAGGGAGGGCCATTCCACCTCTGGAGGCTTTCTGGAAAAAAACATTCTTATCTCTTTAGCTCCCAAGTGTTCCTTGGCTTGTGGCAACATAACTGCAATGTCTGTTTCCATCTTCTCATGGCCTTCTCCTCTGTGTCCTTTTCTCTTCTGATAAGCATACCAGTCATTGGACTAGGGTCCTACGCCCTAACTACCTTTGTTTATTTATTTTGTTTTTTATTGTATCATGAGATTAATGATTATGGACATTATGTCTTTCTACTGGAATTTCTGGCAATAAGTACAGTGTCAGTAAATGAATTGTTGCCTAATATTTATTGAAAAGGAGAATGAAGAAAAGAAGCAAAGCAATTTATCAACGAGAATTAATTTGGAAAAAAACACGCAAACCAAAATAAGTTGCAGTGTGAATTTGTAAACTTTGGCTAAATTGATTTTTTTCTAGTCTATATATTAACAAAATACATTAAGAATCAGTCAAACCTTGTATTAAGCTCATTCAAAACCTCATTTTCTATTGTAACAGAAATCCATGGTTCCATAGATGCTGTTATTCACTGGATATTTCATAATTGGCTCTACCCCTTTATTAATGAAAAAGTTCCTGCTTCTTTTGATGTTACAAGAGGTGACATTGTTTCCTAATATTTCTTGTACATATCTCAAAAAGGATAAGGTTAAGCAATTAGTTACTAGCATTCTAATTACAAAAAGAAAGGAAGAAAGAAATAAAATGAAAAGAAAAAAACCCAACACATTATATCCTAAAAAATATGTCTTCAGATAGCCTGAAAGAAATCATCTTTAGTAACTAAATCTACCTACTTTAAAAAAAATTATTTCTTGATTTTAGAGAGAGAAATATCGGTTTGTTGTTGCACTTATTTATGCGCTCATTGGTTGATTCTTGTATGTACACTAACTGGGGATCAAACCCACAACCTTGGTACATTGGGATGCTGCTCTGACCTACTGAGCTACCCAACCTGGGCTAAATCTGCTTAGTTTTATAAAACATTTAAGCCTTTCTAAGCTGGTGAGAGCTCGGAATGAATATTACGGCAACCAAGAACTTGAAAAGGATCAGACCTGCTGTATTGTATCTACTTTGCCTACATTAATAAATTTTCTCCCATGAAAGGATCTGTGGGAGACCCCTGTGCTTGTAATTATTGGAAAATGCTCTTGGTTTAGCCAAAGCAGACTAGTTCCTATAGATGTCCATGAGAGGAAAAGTAGCACTGCTTCACTTTCTCACAGCATTCATTATGTAGGCTAATAAGGGCTACTCTAAGAGTTCACTGAATTCTTTACAGGAGGGCAAGTCCTCAAAAGTAATTCTAAGTATTAGTATTTTGCTCTACTTTGCTTTAGTGCTGCTTTATGGTATTAAATTCACAGAACTTTTAGAACACATAATTTTAATACTCACTAATTAAACAGAAAAAGTCAACCACATTAGATATAGTTAGGAAAATGTCTTGGCATAACCCAGTGAGTCTGCTTGGATTTATTATCTCTAAATTATCCTCAGTAGATGCTGGCATTCACAGCTCAGTATTTATTATTCTTCATCTATTTTTAGTTACTATTGATAAATTCAAGGCAGAAGATTCTAGCTTTACTGTATTGTGCTGTGTGGGGGCCTCTACGTACTTATGTAACCACTTATAAAGCTTTGTGTAGCAATTTTCCTCACTCAACAAGATGCACTTATGAATTCTGAGTAATTTTAGAGTCTTTAAATGCTTTCATTAATTTCAGCCCGAAAGCTGTCATTTTCAATTAGGCGCATACAGGTAAACCATCTCTGTTATTTTTAAGAATGTTCTACATGTTTTGCATTTATTAACTCTTTAATCCTTACAATAGTACCTAGGTAGGGACATCTCTTACCTATGATTTACAAATGGGGAAGTAAGTACAGAGTCTTTAACTGACTTGCCCACATTCCTATGGTTAGAAGAGAATGGAAATGGGGTTTTCTTCTATACATTCTGACTTTGGGTCTGTGCTCTTAACCATCATGTTATTCTGCATCTCAATAATCTTATTATATATATTTAGAAAACATATACCACTTTCACTCATAATTTTTATTAATTCATCTAAACTTGATCCTTTATCTCAGAATTCTTAAGAGTGTAAGTGGATCTAGAGAAGCAGACCTTTTTTTCCCCTCAGATTTTCCCCAAATGCTGGCAGTATATTTAGGAAGTATGTTACAGAACATACTGGATTTCCTTTATTCATCCTGGATTTATGGAGCACTTCTTTTCCTTTAGTCACTATTAGTTACTGAGATACAGATGTAAAAGTCTCAGCCCTTACTTAAAAGAAATTCCATATCCAGTAAGTTTTGCTTAAGGCGGGGCGAAGTAAAATAGTGTCTCCAGCTTGGTTGATTTTTTATTTGTTTGTTTTGTTTTTTATAGATGAGTTCAGGTTGATATGACACTCCATTCGTTCATTCCACAGTATTTGCTATGCCTGGCACTGTGCTATGGGCTGGGTACAGCAGAGAACCAGAGAGTCTAGCCTGTAGCTGACACAGAGAAGGGAAGAAATGGCTAATAGTTTAACAAAAGTGACAAGGTAATAGGCCAGTTCTCTGATGACATGTCGTTGCTTCTATCCATCTTCTCCATACCAAACTGATGGCATGTGATTTTTGCTTAGAAATATCCCTAATTCAACTTAATCCATGTGCTAATCCTTTCATAGATATTATCACCAATTAAAAGATGAGAAACCAAAAGAATTGAGTTACTTTCAATGGTCCATGGTAATAAGGGATAATAATTTTTTAAAAATTCAACCCTCTTTTGAGCCCATTGCTAATATTCCAGATGGAAGATGGAAGTAGCATTGCCTTTCTGTCTCAGCCTCAGAAGTTATACAGCATTACTTCTCACCACATTCTATTGGTTATAAGTGAGCTACTTATCTATCCAGACTTAATAGAAGAGAAATTAGACTTTACTTCATGATGGGGGAATGGCAAGACTTTATATGGACATGTGGTATATGAGATATAATTGTGGCTATCACTATAAAATAAAGTCTTCCTTTAGTCCAGGGGTTGGGAAACCATTTTTCTGCCAAAGGCCATTTGGATATTTACAACATCACTAGAGGCCCGGTTCATGGATCATGCACCTGTGGGGTCCCTAGGCCTGGCCTGCAGGGATCGGGCTAAAACTGGCTCTCTAACATCCCCCGAGGGGTCCCGGGTTGCAAGAGAGTAGTTCTAGGGTGATGCACTGTGGAATTGGGCTCCCTCCTCTCTGGTTCCAGGTGTGTAACCAGGAACCACAGCTGCCAAGTTACCACAGCTTGGTAGCACCTACATTGAGCATCTGCTCCCTGGTGGTCAGTGTGCATCAGACCTACCAGTGGGACCATCTTCCCCTTGGTGATCATTGCATCATAGCCTGGCCTGCACCCTCTTGCAATCCAGGACTTCCCAGGGGATGTCGGAAAGCCAGTTTCGGCTCAATCCCTGCAGGCCATGCTGAGGATTTGTGCACTGGGCCTCTAGTATGCATTTTATAAGATCTTTGGTTAATATCTTCCTGCCCTCTTCCCTCCCCCTTTCCCTCTGAGATTCATCAGTCTGTTCCATGTTTCTATGCCTGTGGTTTCAACTCCTGTGCTGAGTGTTTGCCCCCTAGTGTCCATGAGTGTCATAGCTACTGGCCAGTTGAATGGTCACTTAGGCTTTTACAAATATAGATTCTCAGGCCATAAAAAATTATTAATTTAAAAATTAGCCTGCTACTTACCATTTACAGCAGGATGGATGGACCTGGAAAGTATTATGTTAAGTGAAATAAGCCAATCAGATAAAGACAAGTATCACATAATTTCATTCATATGTGGAATCTAATAAACAAAGTAAACTGATGAACAAAATAGATCCAGAGGCATGGAACAGACTGTTGAACGTCAGAAGAAAGGCGGGGGTGAAGGGATTGGAGATGGAGAGTGGATTTGGGCGGCAGGGAATAAGAGACCAACTAGAGAATTTATATGCATTAAATGCATGACCCATGGACACAGACAATAGGGTAGTGAGAGCCTGTTTTTGGTGGGGGGTGGGTGGAGGCAGGCTGAAAGAGGTCAATGGGGGAAAAGGAGGGCATACTTTCAATAATAAAGATTTAAAAAATTAGTCTGCTATATTTGGTCAAATTTTAATTAACTCACCCCTAATGCCTTGGCAGGGCAAGCCAGATGTTCCCCACCCTTCCTTAAGATGTAGTCCCTCAGTTCACATTCCTCCCACAAGTAAAATATGCTTACCTCACCCCAAGATTCTCCAAAAGTCTTATTCCAGTTGGTTTATCATTTAATTAGGTCCAGGTGCAGTTGAGTTTCCTAAGGAAAGGTGCCTTCAGCAAAGCACTTGAGTATCATTCCTCTTGGTTGGAAGTCCTGTGAAAGTGACAGATTATCTGCTACCCACATATTCATCATATAATACTCAGACAAGCATAGATTAACCAAAATAAAAACTTCCATTAAAAAGAGATGGAAAAGTAGAGTCTGTGGAAATTTCGAATTCTAGCCAGGTATATGTTGTCAGTTCTGTGAGCACAGCTCAGTTCTGCTCTCTGAGAATTATTCTTTAGGGTTTCTTGGCTCTGCCTTCTGGGGCCTTATCCCTTCTGAGTCATATTTCTTTTTATAATAAGTGACCTATGCTTAAAGCTAAATAATCTCAGTTTGATTCTTGCCCATACTAGTTCTAGTATCCAAAGGCTTCCTTTTATTTTGTACTATTTCTGTTTCTTTTATTTTTAATCTGGCAGTTTTTTAAAAAAATATATATGCTTTTATTGATTTCAGAGAAAGGGAGGGAGAGGGAGAGAGAGAGAGACATCAATGATGAGAGAGAATCATTGATCAGCTGCCTCCTGCACACTCCTCACTGGGGATTGAGCCCACAAGGGCCTGTGCGCTGACTGGGAATCCAGTCATGACCTCCTGCTTTATAGGTCAATGCTCAACCACTGAGCCATGTCAGTCAGGTTGGAAGTGTTGGTTTGTTTTTTTTTACCAATATAATTCTTAGAAACTTTGGGGTTTTTCTATGAATCTTCTTGCCTGTTATTCTACTAGACAAGACTTATAGTCACAAATCTCTTAAAGATAACCCTTTAGGAACCAAATGACAACTATCAGAGAGAAGGGCAGTAGTGGGGCTGGGTGAAAAAGGCGAAGGGATTAAGCAAACAAACAAACAAACAAACCAAAGCCTCATAGATACAGACATAGTATAGTGAAAGTAGGCAGGGGGAGGCAGAAGAGGGTGTAGTGGGGATAGATGGTGATAGAAAAAGACTTAACTTGAGATGGTAAACCTACAATACAATATACAGATGATCTATTATGGAACAGTATACCAGAAACCTCTCTAATTGTATTAACTAGTGTCACCCCAATAAATTCAATAAAATGTTTTTAAAAATGATAATCCTTCTCTACTTTAGGTTCTCTGTGAGTCTGCTGAGGGACTACATCCTTAAGATGCTTAAAAGCTCTATAAAATGTTTAACAGAGAGGACCGATGAGGCATGCCTTTAGAATCCTCAAGAGCCTTTTCTATAACTTAAACATCCTATGATGTACAGCCTTAGATCTTTCTGAAGTCTTACCAAGCGATCTTACAGTCTTACAGGATTTGATCTTTGGCTTGAGGCTCTCCTAATTAGGGAGTTTTTGGCCATCTACAGAGGCTGAGGTTGTCCACGTGTACTAATGGAATTTGCACTGCATTTTCAGACCTAACTAGGGAAGTTATAGGTCACTACAAGCAAGCCACAAACTTGTCCAAATTTAAGGGATAGGAAATAGGCTGTATTTCTTATTGGGAAATTTGCAAGATTCTAGATGAATATGTAGAATGGGTGATATTGTTGCAACCATCTTTGGAAAATGCAATCTACCTCAAAGAATCACTACAATATGATGAAACATTTTTAAACAAATGGACTATTACATGCAAATGCCTTAAAAGTAGTTACCTTGGGAAGATTTGTGCTCTTTATTAAAAGTTTGCTTTTTTGTAAATCAGTTTTAAAATTTAGTTTTTGGAGTTACTTTAGAAAAACTTGAAAATGTTTATTATGGCTGAATACTATATACTACTAACACCATTTATTGCCCAAAGAACGTTTTTATGATAGTTTCATTTTTCTTGCTCTTATGTTTAAGTTTCCAGCCTTTGGAAGTTTCACTGATGATCACTTTGGACCCCAGGGAATAAAGTCTACAGTGTTTTCTTCAAGTGTTTCTTCAGATATCACCAACCATGCAAAAGCCAGAATATAACAGAAAGCTTATTTTGTTCAAAAATGACATCCTAACCCTAGTCAGTTTAGCTCAGTGGATAGAGTGTGGGCCTGCAGAATAAAGGGTCCTGGATTTGATTCCAATCAGGGGCATGTACCTTCATCACAGGCTCCTCCTCGGCGTGGGCCCTAGTCGGGGCACATGCAGGAGGCAATCAATCAATGTGTTTCTCTTACATCAATGTTTCTCTCTCTCTCTCTCTCTCTCTCTCTCTCTCTCTCTCTCTCTCTCTCTCTCTCTCTCTCTCTCTCTCTCTCTCTAAAAATCAATGGAAAAATATCCTCTGATGAGGATTTTAAAACAAGCAAACAAACAAACAAATCCAATATAATAAAAGGCTAATATGCAAATTGTCTCCTTGGGAGTTCAACTGACCAGGTGTTCAACTGCCTGCTATGACGTGCGCTGACCACCAAGGGGTAGCATGGAACGAAGGAAGGCCCCAACTGGCAGCTGGGGGAGGAATGGCCAGCTAGCAGCCAGCAGTCAGAGGAAGGAAGGTCCTGGCTGGCGCCGGCAGCTGCGGGAAGGAAGGCCCCAGTTGGCCCTGATCACCGGCCTAGGGATCCTACCCATGCATGAATTTTGTGCACTAGGACTCTTGTAAATAAATAAACAACTAAGAATAATATCCTGAAGAACAATGACCAAGTGCTTTAACCATGCAATGCTTCAGCTCATTCAAAAGTTAAATAAAGATATGTGTGTGGGTGGCATATATTTTTTTTAATTTTATTTACAATATAACTTATATTTAATAGTAGTACATATGTTTTCCTCCCCTCACAATATCCTCCCCCCAGCCTCCCCTACCCCCCAGCACATGTCCCCACCTGCCTCCCTCCCCACCCCAGAGTCTTTCATTCATTGGTTATGCTCATATGTATGCATACAAGTCCTTTGGTTGATCTCCCCCAGCATCTGCCTCCCCTCCACTCCAGCCTTCCCCCTGTAGCTTGACCGCCTGTTCGAGGCCACCCTGCCTCTATATCAATCACTCTCCCCTGTTTCTTTTCTTCAAAAATATCTTGTGTGGGTGGCATATATTAAGTGAAGGATATCTTAGGTTAAATGAACATGTAAACTTCTCTCATCAAAATAATCAATGTATCCCTGATTTAATGGTCTAACGCACAACTGGAGTGGGATTCAGGAATGTGTGTCCTGAACAAACTCTGTAATCAACTAGCTGGGGGACTTTTTAAAAGCCTTTGAACCTCATTTGAATTTGCTAAAATAGGGGGAGATGGGACCGTCATCAAGAATTTTTTTGTTACATATCTTTTATTTAAAAGGCATTCTTACGCAATTTAGTGATAAAGCAAGTTTAGTCATGGCAATGGCTCATTGTAGGAGAGTAGTACTCTGCGTGGACCATGCAATTTACTTTCATAGAGAGATCTCTAAGATAATTCACTGCAATCTGAACATTCAGGCGTACTGATATCCTTGCCAAGTACAAAGCAATAATCAGAATTCCTCTTCTCAGCAGAATCTCCTTACAAAATAATTTGAGTTTTTCATATCTTATCCCTCCCACAAACCTCCTCCCCAAATAAAAGCACTATCTGAACATCCCCAAATAAAGTGAACCTGGAATTAAAATAACTATAATTGCCCCCTTAGAACAATCATTTGTTTATGGTTAACAGCTGTACTCACCTGACTGTGCACCAGAGTCCAGGGGAAAAGCACATAGAATTCCCAAATGGTTGGGTTTTATGCTCAGGGAATTAAATGAGTATTTTTAAATGTCATTCTACCCTTGCAATTTTTTAACAGCTTTAAAGTTTGGCATGAGATTGCTTGTTCATATGCATTAAGTTCCAATGAATGTCTGAGGTCAAAATTGAGTCAAGAAAGAAAAGAGTTTCTATGAACCAAAATACTAAAGTTCAGAACATTATTTTTATACAGCAGGTAGTTTGAAAATTCATGTATTCATATATGTTTTCTATAATTTTGGGGTTGAGAGGATTTGAAATGCACATGTACAATATTTCTTCATTTAAATGTTGTCTTTGGTTGTACTTCTCATGTTACTTTCAAATGACAATATTCTACCTTATAGTTCTTTATTTTCTTGGTGTATTTCACTGCTAGCAACCTGAGGATTTAGAGGAAGAAGGAGGAGGTCAAGTTCTCTTCTTAGGTCTAGAGCTTTGGATATATAACTCTTATTTAGTCTTCTGTTTTCTATCTATACTTTCTGCAGCAGTCATGTATGGAAAGCAACATTATTCCAGTCATTTCTCTGAAAATAGACTGGATAAAAGAAGGTGAAGAGATTAGCTAAAGAACATGTATGCATAGCCCATGGACAAAATAACATATTGGTGAAGCCCAGGGTGGAGTAGAGACTGGGTAGAGGGGAGAAATGGGGAACATCTGTAATACAGGCAACAATTTTAGAAATTAAAAAAAAATTAGTTTCAAGTTCATCTCTGTCCCATTTAGGAGTTACTTGACTTATATTAGAGTTTGCATTTATTATGCCTTTGTTGGAATTGTGATTAGTCATGATTTTGCAGATTTGAGTCAGAGAATTTGCGTGTAGGATTTAGGAACTATGATACTATTGCTATTAATGACAATGACTGCCTTTATTGCGTTTTTACTGTGGGTGAATCACCAAGCTAAATGCATTGTCCTATCTCATTCTCATCCAATAATCTGGAAGACAGATGATCCTAAAAGCAATATTTCACAGGTGAGGAAAATATTTCAACACTGTGAAAGTGGTAGACCTGAGAGTTGAGCTCAGATGTTTCAGGCCCTAATGTCGGTGCCCTTCACCACAATGATAGGTACCAGTGGTTCTCAACTGGGAGTCATTTTTCCCTCTCCGCCCAGGGAAACTTTGACAACTGAGGGGGTTGCTACTGGTAATGTGTGAGTGCACACCAGTGATGCTAAAAAAGATCCTAAAATGCACAAGACAGCCACCAACAGCAAAGAATTATCCAGCTGCAAACGACAATAGTGCCAAGGCAGAGAAACCCTTATGTACCCAAACACTTTCCCTAAAGTTTTATCCTGAAACTTTGACTTTGTTTACCATGTAGCCTTCAAGATTAAGCCTATCCAAATTTATAGACTCCAGCTGAGATTGAATTCACTGACTCTGGAAATCAGAGTATGTTCCATTTTAAAGTAGCCATCTTTATTGCATGGTAACAGAGAAATTTTTTTTGAAAAATTTACATACACTTATGAGTTGCAATTTAATCAGGGTCAAGAATACAAGTTAAATTTGTATTAAATTTACATTCATAACCTGTAAGCAACAAAATAGCACATAAAAAGACAAAGAAGGTATGTGAATTTATCTCTTTTAAGATGCAGTTAAGAAAGTGTCCAGTGCTGTAATTTTTTTTCAGCTAGGAAAATGACTATATTTGTCATTGATTTATGTATTTCACAAGATCCTCTACACTTATGTAGATCATTTGATTAGTTCTACTTATTCCAACAAATGTTCTCAATCAACACTATCTTTAGATTAAAACAACCTACGTTAGATCAGAGTTTCTCTAACAGAACTGGCAGCAGAATGTAAATCCAAACACCTCACTGACCATACTGGTTAGTGCAGCCTACATTTTCATTGTATGGATTGTAGGACTTTACCAACTAGGGAAGCAGTACATTGATTTATATTCTGGCTTAGTGTTCGTATCTCAAGGTATACCAGAGGCAAATTCTATTTCGGATCAAAGTCCTTCTCTACCATTTTGCAGAAAGTCTCCATTCTTTAATCCAGTCCACACTTTATCAAAGCCGGAGTTTTCTTCCTTTCTTCTCCAGATCACTAAAGAGACCTAACTTCTTGGTCTGGATGTATCCATTTAGGATTGTACTATGACAAGCAATGGCATCAGCAGGATCAAAAAACAAGGCTTCAAAAGGAAGAGTAACTAGAGCAGCTAGGGATATCTAGGGAGCACAGACTGATTAAGAGAGAATCTTCAAAAGTAAACTCCATTGTTGAGATAAATCAGCTTTAAAAATCTTCTATATTTGTATCTCTCAATTCAAAAACCATGGGGTATCTGATTGGGCCAAACCTGTGCTTTTGGCCAGAAGAGGACAGAGAACCATGAGTGACACTCTCTTCCATCTCATAGGGAAGGGGATGTTTCTCAGAGAAAAATCTTGATGTTGTTAAGGAGGTTTCTAGTCAAGCAGAAATAGTAGCTTAGCATTACCGTGGAATTCCTTATTTTCTCTCCCAATTATTTTAAAGATATTTAAAAAGATATTTTTTTTATCTTGAGAAAGATAAAAGATATTTATCTTGAGAAAGATATTTTTGTATTTTCCAATTTTCATGCTATGCCTATTGATGCTTCTACTAATTCTTTACTATCCACGTGCACATAATGGCCTATTCCTGCTCTCTTTTTATGTTACCCCATAACCGACTCTGTGAAATCCAAGGATAGGCATTGGGTATAGGTAAAACTTGTATAATGAGGGTAAACCATAGCTGAAATTTAATAATTGTTTTTCTAGATATTTGAGAAGGTATTTTTCACACTTCATGATGCTTCAGAATTCCATGCTGTATCTATAAGGATTATGTTTGTTTTTAACATAGACCCTTGCCGTTATATCCATGACTGATTGCAATATCACTCAAAAATTAGGGAATAAAAACTGGAGAAGAGTGCAGCCCAGCACATTATAGGAGGCACTCACCATGGGAATGCAGACATTCAAATATTCTAATGAGATATGGTTCTTGATTTCAAAATAACCACCAACATGAAACAAATGGAAGGAAATAATTATGCATGTGAACCTCTGGCCATAGTACCAGAGTAGAAATGTGAAAAGCAGAGAAAACCTGGAACACTGCTTTTCCAGTAACATCTTATGCGGAACAGAAGCTTTTGCATATAAAAATAATCTGAGTGCTGTGTGTGCATGTTTAGAACTAGGGGAGGAAGTCAGAAGGAACGTAATATGTAGCAGTTTTTCCATGTATGATAAAAACCTATTTAACAACCTTGTTTAGAATTTGAAATGATGAGAAAACATGTCATAAAATACCATTTGCAAAGAAAGGAATTTTCAAAAGCAGAGATAATGAAACATTTTCTCCCTGTAAACATCTTATTCTTCCCTGAAATCACAAACAGCTGCAGTATATTCTGACTAATTACAACTGAATCATAAGAAACACAGCATGAGAAGAGCCCTAAGTGGTATCAGTATGGTGCAAGTTGATTTTAAATGCTCAAATTCTATATAATTCAGGTGTTACTCACACTTGGGTTGTCAATTTTAAAGAAATAATACTAGTTTTCATTGGGGTCATTTGTTCATGTAGCTGAATGTTTTTATCACTGCGGAATATTTTAATAACTGTAAAAGCCTTATTAGTTCATATGTTGCTTACTAAAAGTTTATGCTTCTTATATACTGGTGGAGTTTACCTTTGCATTATCAGTGCCAATGGAAAATATACTTTCAGAGAAATGTTTGTTTCTTTAATAATTAGGGCTGACTATTTTCAGACACCAATCTAGCAGAGGAGATCTGTTCTTTGCATATGAAATTACAGCATTGAAGAAGTTGGGAGGTCCTTATAAATGAAGTATAACCAGAGTATAAATTTACTTATCTGATCAATAGAATAGCAACTAATCTGATATTTATGTTTACATTTATGATCTTTCTGATCTTCATGTTTACATTTATGAAACATATAATAATAAGTATTTTAAAATCTCTTCTCATGAATCTTTTTAAAAAATGTATTTTTATTGATTTGATAGAGGAAGGGAGAGATAGAAGCATCAACGAGGAGAGAGAATCATTGACCGGCTGCCTTTTTGCATGCCCTCTCCTGGGGATCAAGCCTGAAGCCCGGGCTTGTGCCCTGACCAGGAATAGAATTGTGACCTCCTGGTTCGAAGGTCAACTACTGAGCAACACCGGCTGGGCTCTTCTATTTTACATCGTCCATTTAACAAGCTCAGGGCTAGGAAACATTTCGTTTAATTCTCCCTTGTTCATCAAGCTATCACCAAGGGTCCATGAATCCATTCTTGTGATAAATAGGTAGAAAACACACAGTGCCATGGTACCCTGAGCACCTGTGCTACTTAGACAACGACCCTAGAGTTAAACCTAGAAAATAATGCAAAACCATCTATAACCAAGAGGTAGATTAGGATAGACAGGATCTAAATTAGAGTGGGCTAACTTTGAAAAGGAGCCATGCTGATTGCACAAAGAACAACTTCGGCCACCTTCAGATTTTCCCTGGGATCTAAAACCAGAAACTGGATTGCAAAACATGAAGACAACAGAGAGCTCTTAAGCACAGTTTAGCCTTGTCACTTCAGCAGAATTCGTCCTTTCCCCCCTAAACTTCTAAACATGTAAGTATTTTAAAGTCTCTTATTCAACCTTAGAATTAGTTACATTCCAGTACTTATTTCAATATACAGTTTCTCCCCAAGATTCTGATAAATTATGGTCATTTTAAGAGGCACTAAAATGCCATGAGACTGCGGTAATTAAATTCTAGACCTGGGAACTTTTCAACTAGTCCATTAAAGTAATATTTCCTTTTCACCCTAAAACTAATGTGCGGGGAAGCCAGCTACTCATTAACAGACCATTATCTTTCACCCAGAGGGCAAATACTGTCTGGGCCTGGGAAAGTGAACTGTGACTACATAATTTTAATGATTCCTCCGCTATCTGTTGCCTGTCTTTTAAAGAGATGTTTCTATCTCCTCTGGGTTCATTGGCCTTCCTAGGTTCCTATCTAGTTCCTTTATACCCTTTTGCTTGGATCTCAGCCTGAATCCTTCTTGGGGATAGGTCTTCTCAGTGACATTTGCTTCTCCTCTGGATTTCTCTGTATTGTCCCTTTCACCATGTTCCATAAGCCATAACAATAGTAGCCGAGGTAGATTCTCCCCTGCCAACATCACCACCTACTACTACCTGTTTTTATAAGTCACGAGCGAATGCACCAGATCCATAGGTGTTAGTCTAATCGGGTTCATTGTCAGCACCTACATCCAAAACAGTTCACCACCACCTCTGGCTCTAGAGGGTGACTCTAGAAAGCCATCCTGGCATTTCCATACCATCAAACTAAGCTATTTTTTGGGTACCTCTTTAAATAGTCTAAGGCTAGAATATCAGGTCCCACTAACCCCCTACACATTCGAGTCTTTTTTATATTCAGTCATATCTCATCCTACATTTGTACAATGTTTTAAACCATGTTTTTATATCAAAAAAATTTCAGACGTAAAAGTAAAAAATAATGTAATGAACATATGCCCACCATCTAATAACCTATAGTTAACAGTTAATATTTGCCATATTTCCTCGATCTATCTCCTTATCTATCTTATTGAATCATTTGAAAATAAATTTCAGAAATAACATTATTCCTAAATATTTCAGCATACATAGAAAAGACATTCTTTTGAATAACTATAATACTCTTCAACACATAAGATAATTAGTAACAATTTTATTTTATTTTTTTAAATATAGTCTATTGATTTTTTACAGAGAGTAAGGGAGAGGGATAGAAAGTCAGAAACATCGATCAGCTGCCTCTTGCACACCCCCTACGGGGGATGTGCCTGCAACCAAGATACAAGCCTTTGACCGTAATCGAGCCTGGGACCTTTCAGTCTGCAGGCCGACGCTCTATCCACTGAGCCAAACTGGTCTTGGCAGTAACAATTTTATAATCAACTGGTATCTATCAATTTATCTAATCCATCTAACTTATGCAATTTCCCCCCAAATACTCTTACAGCTGCTTTTTCAAACCAGAGTTCAATCAAAATTCATATATTTTTTGGGGTTGCTATATCATTTTTATTTCTTTTACTTTAGAATAATCCCCCTGCATTATGTTTTCTTTCATGATACTGATGGTTTTATGAGATTAAACCAATTCCATTGTAAAATATCTGACATTTTATATTTGTATGATTATTTTCTTGCTGACTTTTGATAATATGTTCCTTGGTACCCTGTATTTCTTATACTTTGTAAATTGGAACTAAAATCTTGGTTATATTCAGGTGAGGGTTTTTGCAAGAAAACTTCATAGGTGGTTCTGAGCATCTTACATTGCATCACATCTGGAGGCATATAAATGTCAGGTTTCCCCCCTATTGGTTTTGCAAATGCGATCATTTTAGTAGTTACTGCTAAATCTCTTCACTATTAAGATCTGCTTTTCCCTTTGAAATTTGCAAGTAAACTAGGATGAATGAACTATTGGGAATGGCACCATGCATTTTCCAATGGCATCTCATATAAGAGTTTATTATTCTTTTGTGATCCTTTGTGGACACTATTGTTTCATTGGGATTGCAAAATTATGATTATGTCATAATCTCATTTCTGCCACAATAATTAATCTTCTATAAAGAGTTTTCCACAGTATAGAGGGCATGGGCAACAGTTTCTCCCCAAAAGGCAGAAAAATTCTGAATTATTTTCTTTTAATTATCAACCTTTAAAGTAAAAAATTGGTATATTAGTTACCACCACTAATGACAAACAAATTTCCCCTCTACCTTCCTCTAATTACTGTGCTCTCCCAAGCTTGCTCTCTCTCTCTCTCTGAGAATTACTGTGGACTTGTGAAGTTTTATATATTTAGTGTTTTATAATCAACGATAGTGGATAGTATCAGTAAAATTATTTCTTGCTAATTAAAATTAATGTTATTGATTTTTATGTTATATTTGTATATTTTATAATGAGAATTTTGGTTCCTAAGATATTTACTTATTTATTTTATCCTATTATGTAAAATAGGTTCTAAGTTATAATACTGAAAATTACTAATAACAATAAAACTATTAAGTGAAATTTAAGTTACCAGTACCTGAAGTGCTTTTGAGGTTAGGTAATATTTTAAGATGATAGTCTTAAAAATATAATCAGAATGCTATGTCAAAAGTCACTTGAAATTATTTTCTTTCTGAGTTGTATTACTAATTTAATTATTTTTATTTCTATTTAATGTCATAGTTTAATGTTTACCTATTTTTCAAATATTTAATATATAAGATATTTATGTAGTTCAAAAGTCAAAATTATCTAAAAAAGAAAGATATACTCAGGAAATTCTTGCTTCCATCTACTCTCTACTTCATTCTTCTTATTCACTTACTATCGATCACCATTTTCTAAAGTTTTCTTTTGGCCACACACACACACATACATATGCACACACACACATACACACACACAC
Organism: Antrozous pallidus; assembly: GCA_027563665.1. Classification (NCBI taxonomy): domain Eukaryota; kingdom Metazoa; phylum Chordata; class Mammalia; order Chiroptera; family Vespertilionidae; genus Antrozous; species Antrozous pallidus. The sequence continues at coordinate 103,141,846 of CM050513.1, read as the reverse complement.
ACACGCTGTTCTTCACCTTGCATTTTTCACCTTGCAATACATTCTGAATATTATTCCATATGAATACATAGATATATTATTCTTCATTTCCTTTAAGGTCTGCCGAGTACTTTATTGGGTATGTGTGTCGTAGTTTATTCCACTATTCATAATGATGGACATCTTAATTACTTTAGCCTTCTGCTATTATCCCCCTTCCCCAAAAAGCATCAATAGAATACCTTGTGCATAAGCCATTTTATATTTGTGGAACTACCAGTATGTCTCTTTGGGAAGATTCCTGGAAGTAAGGTTTTAGGTCAAAGGAAACCATGAAGATAATTTTGTTAGCTATTGTTAAATCTGCCTTCAGGATTATGCCATTTTGCACTCCCATCAGTAATGTATTTCCTGGCCAAGTTATTTCAAATGTTTGGACATGTGCCAGTCTGATAGGTGAGGAATATGTGTGTCATTTTAATTTGGATTTTCCTTATAATGAATGAGGTTAACATCCTTTTGCCAATTCAAGAGCTGTTCTCTCTCTTTTATCAACTGTCCACGTATTTTGCCCAATTCTCTATTTGGGTCTTGAACTTTTCTTCACTATTTTAAGGTCCTCATATATTAGAACAGAGTAATGGTTTTCAAGTAGAAATGACTTGTAACCTTCCTGTTCCCTGCCTGGGACATTTGACAATGTCTTGTTGTCACACCTGGGGAGGGGGAGTTACCAGTTAGTGCTTAGAGGTCAAAGATGTTTTTAAACATTCCACAGTGCACAGGACAGCCACAACAAAGAATTATCTAGCCTCAGATGTTAATAATGCTGGGGTTGAGAAACACTGGGTTAAACCCTTGACTACAATATAAATTACAAATATTTTCTCCTCTGTTAATGTATGAAACATTCAAACCTATAAAGAATTTGTGTGAGTTTATTTGAGCCAAACTGTCAACAATTGCCAGGAAGCAGAATATCAAGAGATTAAGATAATGCTCCAGAAAATGGCAGGTTTTTTTTTATCTTGTTTTTAACAGTCCAATCAAAAGAGGGGATGTAAGTGGGTTGCATGAACTCCATTTGTTGATATATTAGGGAGGCGGGAGAAAGCAAAGCTGGGAAACCTCTGGGATTGGATAAAAAGTAAAATGATAGACACACACTTCTTTTCCTTAAATGGGTGCAGGACAGTTAACAGTCAACAGTTAACCCGATAACAATGAGCGGATTTGTGGTCTCTGCAGAGCGGTGCCTGGGCTTTAGGGGTCCAGAAAAGGGGAAATTATTGTAGATACAAAAAGACAGTAGGCTCAATTAAGGTAAAGATTGGCCTTTGTCAGGGAAGATACCAGCCTAGGACAGGACTACTCACCATAAACTGCTTTTTAATTTAAAAACTTTTAATTTCAGACTACCCTTTGTGGTTACTTTAGGTCTCTGAGTTTGCAAGACCACCACCCAGGCCTTCCCTGAGCTAGTCAGGTTAGCCTGCAGCTCCTTTTTGTCCACACCTGATTTGTCCTCTGGTTTTGCTTAGAATAGAATCCTTTTTCTGTTTTTAAGTACTGTGATTTCTCACTCGTTCCTTTTATTGCTTCTGTATTTTAAGTCATACTTAGACAGGCTCTGCCAACTCTTAGGTTATAATAGAATTCACTGTGTTTTCTTTTAGAACTTATGTGTGGTTTTATGTTTTACATTTATGCAAAACTGATCTTAGAATTAATCTGGAGGTAATGAGCGAGGAAAGATTCTACTTTTTGTGTTGTTTTTTTCCTAAATGACTATCAAGCTGTACCAGTACCACTTGTTCTAAAAGTCATCTTTCCCACCCCATGCGCCACCCCCCCCCCACCCCGTGATTTGAGATGCCAACTTTATCATGGGCTCAATTTCCATATATACCTGAGTCTATTTCTAGATGTTCTGTTTTTCATTGCCCTTCTGTCTATTCATGAGCCAACACCATACGTTTATTTATAGAAGCTTTACAACAGAGGGAATGGGAAACAGAGGATTGGTTAATATATACGATGGAATAGTAGAAAAGCCAAATAGGGAGCAGTGAAGTGACCTAAGGACTAGCAGAGGCAGGAAGCCATTAGCATTGCTGGGCTGAGAGACAAAAGGAGATGGTGGTGTTATGAAAGCCCAGGGACCAATAAAACCAAGGATATAATAATGGGACCATAGAAAAGAGACAGTCACGAATGGAGATGCTCCCAAGACAGAAAGAGAGGGAGGGAAATATTCCTGACATCTCCCTACCTAATACTTTCCAGTTTTTCATCAGAGCTTCTTATTAGCTAATCAAGTCTATCCAGAAATCAGCTGACTTGGAGTGTTTGGGAAACAGCCCACGTAGTCTCAAACATGTCAGACACAAAATTTCAGTGCACCCTTAGGCACAAGCTGTGGGCCTGTGCATCAGCTCTCACTGGTATGTGCTGATCACTGTGCCACCTCCAGGCGATAGCCCTTGGGAACAGCGGGGACTGCAGGAAGCATCCTTGGCCTTATGCACTCTCAGCCACTTACGCCTAGGATGCCCATCTCAGTCCCACTGGAGACTCCATGCCACATGTCAGGGAGTCCTCTGGGGATAGCCATGCTGCTGTCCTCCAAGAACTATGAAGATTCTTGCTCAGCATTGACATGTGATATTGTGCTCCTCAGAGGCAAGTCTAGGCCATGCTTAAGGAAAGATAGACATTTCTTTTGGACAAACAGAACTTCTCTTCTCACATTGCCCTTAGGCCCCTTGTGTGTCTTCCCCACAGGAGGCAATTTATGGAAGGTAAGAGCATAGACAATAGCCAAAGCCATCCCATTTTTAAGAATGCAGTGAAATATTGTTAGAAGCTACATTGAGTTTATGCTATCAAATTGAAATCAGCAAATTTTACATGATCAGAAAACAATCATTCTCGTTTTCTGGAATACTTGGGAATGACTTGAATTGGTGGTAATCATTAACAAAGCCTGAGAACAACTCTGAGAGAGTCGTTGAAGTCAGAATCCACGAATGGCCTAATGAGTGGTGCAGTGACATGAGCAACGATGTAATCAGCAATAAATAAATGGTATTAGGACTGCAGGTGCAAAAGATATGTGTGGTTTAATTATACACAGGTTCCAAAGAGCCAGGACAATAACCATAACCACGGTGGCACCTTTTTAACATCCTGGGAGATATGAAATGGCTAGGAATGGCACATTTGACAGTAAGGAACATGAAGATATGAATCTGAACAGGTAGAAGTAGTGAGCAGACACTATAAATAATCTTCATGTGTACTGGCTGTACAATAAACAAAAATGGAAGCATCATTTCTCTACCCATTATTTACTTGATAAGTCACCATGTTTCACATGGGTCCATACTGTTTGTAATACATTTAAATCAAATTCTTTATATAGGCAGGAGTCCCACAAAAACAAAATAATTTGCCTCGGGCCTTGCATACCTTATGGGTGGTCCTGGTCGGACCTTCTTTTTTTTAGGGGGAAATGCTTGTTCATTCCTTGTGTTTTCCTACTATGGGAAACTTGCCTCACTTTCCTCTTGTATCTATACTTCCCTGCCTCCCACCTTGTTGATTTTAGATGATTATTTTTTCCCACTTCGAGGTAAATGGACTCTGTCCAAATTATGCTCTGGCATGAGTCATGAGGATTTTATTTGCTCTCCTTGATTTGATCTAAAATATTTCTTGAATGAAGATGGAGGGATTCAGTTAGGAAGCTTATAATAATACCCTCTGGGAACTGAACCCGCAGGGTAAATTCAGATTTTGTGGTGCTTGGTGTTTACATAGTTTTGGAGGCCCTCTTTCAGAAGAAGATCAGGTGCAGGGCTCTGGAAGGTTTGGGTAAATCAGAGTTCCTGACGCTTAAGCAGCATGAGCTTCACGGTAAATCCGCCATCGTTGGAATGATGGTTTAAAAAAGAATTCTCAATGTAAAATATTATCCATCTCTTCTAAATTTTACCTCGTTAAATTTCCACCTCAGAGATCCTGTGTTTGTTATACTGTAACTATGTGATTCATTTCTCTTGCTTTCATGTCATTTGTAAAGTAGGAGTTAATTTATGATTTTATTTAAGTCACTGTGAGCAACAATGAATAAGTCAATTGAAGATTTTACTAAATAGGTTTTATTGAAATATTTGTTACTAAGGGAAATAATCTCTTCTCTCCTTTCCTACCCCATTTCAATTCTCCTTTGAATTCAAACATCTTACCATAATACACTCCTCTTTTTTTACTAAAAGTGGAAATTGGGAAGTTTGCTAAAGACTTATTTATAAACTAGGGAAAGGAACTTGTCCTTTACTGCATTGGCCATAAGGAGGTGAGAGGAAAATTCACTTAATTTTTGTAAAATATGTAATGATTTCAGAGAAGATTTAACAGTATCTAATAATTCTTCCAGTTTCTAATAATTTTCAGACACATTTGAGATGTATAATTTGTCTTTAAGAAGAATAAATAATTATTTAATCTAAGATCAACTTACTTTGGGTATATATCTCACAATTCTCTTAATTTAGTAATCAAATATGAATAAACCGTGGCTGGTATGGCTCAGTTAGTTGGGTGTCATCCTGTGCACCAAAAGGTTGCCCTGTCAGGGCACATGCCCAGGTTGCTAGCTTGATATCCAATGTGCAGGAGAGATAGTCAATTGATGTTTCACTCAAATGGATGTTTCTTTCTTTCCCTCTCTTTTCCTCTCACTCTCTAAAAAAATCAATTAAAATTAGAAAAATATGAATAATATAACAAAGACATCTTAGGAGTTAATTATTTTCATCTTCTTAGACCCCTACTGGGATAAAATGTATATTTTAGAGGTTATTGAACTCTTCAGGGGGGAAAATGTAGAAATTAGCAGATTGATTCTATTAAAGTATGTGATTATAAAAATTATACCGAGGCTTGGTAGAAAATACATATTTAGAAATAAACTTTAAAGAACTTAATAGAAATTGTTTTTTTAAATATGTGGTATAGCCCTGGCCAGTTGTTCAATGGTTAGAACATCATCTCACACACTGAAGGATTGTGGGTTCAATTCTGGTCAAGAGAACATACCTGGGTTGCAGATGTGATTCCTGGCACAGATTGGGAATCTCTCTCATGTTGATATTCCCTTCCTCCCTCTCCCTCTCCCTCTCCCTCTCCCTCTCCCTCTCCCTCTCCCCGCCCCTCTCCCTCTCCCTCTCCCCGCCCCTCTCTCCTTTTCTCTTTCCCTTCTTCCCATCTTCTTTCTCTCCCTTCCACTCTATCTAAAATCAATGCAAAAATATCCTTGGGTGGGGATTAACAAAAAAAAATTGTGATATAATATATTAGAAGACCATGCTAAAGAAAAACTATATTCTTGTTTAACTTCTGCTTTTAACCAGCTGTGTAAGTTTGGGCATGATTCTTAGTATTTTTAAATCTTAGGCTATGACCCAAAAGGACATTGCAGTTTCTTTCATTCATTAGAAAATGCTTTAACATGAAGAGTTTGAATTCTGAAATCATATTTCCTGACCTTTAGCCACTACCTTAGGCAAAGAATTTTATGTCTCCAAGCCTCAGTTGTCTCATCTGTAAAGACGGTCATGTTATTGAACCTCACCCATTGTTGGTGGTGATAAGGTTTTATCATGTCCAGTTATTTCTAGGCATAGATAAAATTTCTAAGGATGCAGCTGCCATACCTTCCCCTGTTGAACATGCCAGTAGATTTCAGTAGTGGGCCATTTCATTTCACTGAGTTTCACAGTCAATATCCTTGTGATATTTTAGGTCTTAGGATTTCTTCATAAATATTCCAGATTTATAACATTCTTGGAAAATGTCTAATTATTAGATTTCTTAGATAATTTTTTGCTTTGCCTTTTCCCCTGGCATTTGGAATTTACATAGAAGCTTTTATGTACTGACATATATAAACTTACATAGTCATCTTCTTGATTTCATAAGTTACTATACAGGAAATATGATGATAAAATTTTAAAGGCAGAATTTAAAATTGAATTTTCTTTTGAAATTAGAGTCAAATCTTAGTATCACCTCCACTTCCAACATTGTTATAAAGCATACATCACCAGTTATCCCAAAGATTATGTAATTTAGAAGTTTTTAAATAATGAAATTAGTTGGAAAACAACATACAGATATTCAAATTTGACCATTCAACAAACACGGTTCACTATATCCTATTAAAGCTCATTTATTGACCAAGACATATTGGCCATATATTGACAAGTGCTAGATGAATGACCCCCAAATTTTAATTTGTTTGCACCACTCACATTTACATTCTTTAACATTTAATTCTGTGAAATAGCTTCAGATGATCTATTAACTCCCTACAGACATACCTTTCCTTCCCTTTCCCCCCATGTCTTATTTAAGCTGATCCAGTACAATACCAAGCCTATAGGAGAGAACAAAGGCCCTGGAAATAAGGAGTTAGTTGCTTAATTAAGTTTTTGGAATGAAGCTTTCAAAGTCTTTTTGTTACATTAACTGAAACTACACCTAGTACTTGATTAGTGAGTTATTGCTGTGACAACAAACCGAAAATTTTTAACCATTTACAACAATGAAGATTTCTTGCTCATAAGGCTGCAGGTTGACTGGACTGGTACTGGGCAAGAATGGCTCAGCTGGTTTTGGGTTAGTCGTTCTACTCCATGGGTCCTTTCGCTCAGGGACCTGAGCTCAAGAAGCAACTACTATTCAGGGCACGCTGTGCTTACAGCAGAGAGAGCATCTTAAGAGAGTGAGAGGAGGCATGTAGTGCCTCCTAAAGCCTCTCGTTGAATCACCACAGAGGCCCTTTCATTATTATCCAAGGTCAAAGCATATCACATAGCCAAACTCAAGGTCAGTTGGGCAGGGATTCTATACTACATCTCCAGGGAAACTATCCTGAAAGGGGAGGTGAATAATAGTGAAGAAATAATGCAATCTTTTATAGTGCTCGTGTTATTTAGTATAAGAAATTTGACCTTCAGAAACCCCTACATTCATATGTGAATCATTAAGTCTTTTTATGGACAAGGTACAGTCAGAGAATTTTAGCATTTTAGAGGTGACGGGACTTTGAAGAGTTGGTAATCCCATTGCTTCATATAGAGATAAAACAGTGTAATGTAAAGTGACTCTTGCCCATGATTAGATTCTATAGGTGGTGAAGATGGATGTGAAACCTAGCTTTCCATTCTTCACTATCAAAGCACTGTGCTGCCAGTTGGCTAATTATTTCATCTAGACTAGGCACTCTCTGAGAAGTGGAAAAGAAAGAAAATTCCAAGTCAGAGTAGACTAAGTAAAAGTTCACCATAGCTCTGATCTCAGCAAGGAGAGATATAATAATTCAGTTTCAGTCCTACTAAAGTTAGGTGCCATCTTATAGTGAGGAGTTCATAGAATTAGTAGGAAAAAACACCTATGTGTCACTAGAAAATTGAGTCAATAAAATAGACTATTTGAAGAATATATTCAATTGGATGAATGTGTTTCACCTCATTAATAATTATATGCAAATTAAAGCAACAATAGAGTATAACATATTTAAAATTAGAAAAAAATTAAAATTATAATACTTGGCTAGAAAGGTATTCTTACCATGTACTGTAGTTAGAGTAGGAATCTCTACTTTTCTGGAATAATGGAATTTAATAAGTATCAAGATCCTTAAAAAATGTTCATACTCAAAACTAGCAAATCCACTTATAGGAATTCATCCTATCTTAACCGCAGATCTTGTTTATAAATGAGGGTTTTTTCATGTAATTTATTAAATAAATATTTATTAAATTCGAACTATGAATGAGACAGTGTGTCAGATGTAAGCGATATAATAGTAAACCAAACAAGGTACTTGCATCTCTAGGAAACATACAGACACATAAACAGATGAAAAGTATAATAGCCAATATTTAAATGGGTTACATTTTCAAGCACTTTTCTGGGTGCTTTCCATATATTTACTATTTTATCTTCCCAACAACCTTACAAAGTATCATTGCAGTCTTAACTGAAGACAGATTAAGTGAATTTTCTCAAGATCATGCAGCCCATGCTGGAGATGGGATATAAACTCAGGAACATAGTTAGATTCACATTGTTAACCACTGTATAGGTGTGGATATAAGGCTGAGTACATTACTTATAATGCTAAAAAGCTGTCCACCATTAGAAAAAAATGTTATAGAAATTAAACTACATTTGAATGATAGAATTTTATTCAGCCATGAAAAAAAGAATGACACATTTCAAAAACTTATAGGGACATTGGAAATATTTATAATATATTAAATAAAGATGAATACAAAAAATAAAGATGAGTACAATCAGCATACAAATAATGAATCAAATTTTATTATTAAAAATGTTATACATATGCACATACACTATACATATTTATGTATATAGAGATACATTTATGTATACATATTCATTTAACATTTGTTTCACTCACTGGATTCTGAGGAGGTAGTGCTTGGTTGGTTTGACAGCTGTTTACCTAACAATTACCTGTGCCTGGACCTAATAAATACTAAATAAATTTAATTAAATGAATGGCCAAAAAAAAAAGTCTAGAATAATTTGCACCAAAATGCTAGCAGTAGTTTACTCTTAATTCTGGAATGGTGGGTTATTTTAATTTTCTTTGTTATACTTTTAGTTATTTTCAAAGTTCTCCCTAGTGAACATGTGTAGACTTACCAGACTTAGTTTTTTAGAGTGAAGCAGGTTGTAAAGGGAACTTGTGTTTAGCAGAATTAATAACCCCTGTCTTAGATGGCTTAGATACCCATCTGCTGGAAGATAGGAAGTTGAACCAGATGATCCCCAGAGATTCCTGTGAGATAACAAGTTAGCTGGCCTGTTAGATAGAAGTTACCTAGTGTGCCAGGCATTGACTTACTGTCTCTCAGCTGCAAATTTATACTCTGTTGCCTGTTCTGCAATAATAGAGGTGAGCCGTTGACATATTTTTTCATTAGCCAGCCTGCACCACCTTAAGCTTTGTCAGTTAAGGACATTGGAGACACATACTAGGAGAAAGGGGGGGTTCTCTTTCCTGGTTCTGGTGTGGGTACTCAGCAGGCTTTGCAGTGCATGGTGGTCAGCAGCACCCACCAGCCTGCACTTTACCCCAGCACCCACCTTGGGCAGGTGCGTGACGCAGTGCCTCCAGCGGGACACCTCCCAATGAACAGTTTACGCCAGCATTCTGGAGAGCAGGTTTCCTGCAAGTGGAGGCCAGATCTTCATCAACTTACTCTGGCATGGCACCTTCCTCAGCACCTGCAATGCAGAGAGCCATGGCTGTGCCCTCTAGACAGGTCTGGATCAGCTTTGAGGGACAGGTCACCTTCCTCAGAACATCATCTACCTCAGCACAGGGGAGTGGCTGTTCCTTGTGTCCACGATTCCTCTACACTGTGGAGGTCCTTTATATATATGTTATTGATTTGTTATAGAGAGGAAGAGAGAGGGATAGAAATTCAGGAACATCGATGAGAGAGAAACATCGATCAGCTGCCTCTTGCACACCCCCTACTGGGGATGTGCGTGCAGCCAAGGCACATGCCCTTGTCCAGAATCGAACCAGGGACCTTTCAGTGTGCAGACCGACGCTCTATCCACTGAGCCAAACTGGTTTCGGTGTGTGGAGTTCTTTTCACAGCCAGTCCCTCACTCTGATAATCCCCTGTAAATAGTTCTTTATATATTGAACTCTTCCTGTTCAGTTTATTCTGTGGTATCTGTCTCCCAGATGGACCCTGATTGATACACCTGGGTTTTGTGAATTTCAATAATGTTATTATAATTTCTATCCTCCTCGCTTCACTAAAAAAGGTAAAGGATATAACTAAAACATGGCAAGAGTTATATTTATTATTGAAGTCAAGAACCACTCTTGCTCAAATATGAAAAAGGAGATATAAAGAAAGTTTCCTCAAAGCATATAAAATTCCAAATGAGCAGGTGTGTGGTATAAACTGGGTAAATAGCTCTTGAGCAGAAAAGGAGGAAATGGAAGGTGTTAAAAAGAAATATCCTTCCCTGGTCTGTGTGGCTCAGTTGGTTGGAGTGTTGTCCCATATACCAAAAGGGTGCAGGTTTGACTCCCAGTCAGGTCACATGCCTAGGTGAAGGGTTCAGTCTCCAGCCCTAGTCAGGGTACATGTGGGAAGCAACAGATCGATGTTGCTCACATTGATGTTTCTCTCTCTCTCTCTCCCCCTTTCTCTCCATCTATTTTCCTCCTACTTCCTTTCCCTCTCTACTTCACTCTCTCTAAAAATCAATGAAAATGTCCTTGGATTATAAAATAGAATAAAGAGAAATATCTTCTTCTGCAAATGGTAAACAGCATGAAAGCAGAGCTATTAGCAACAAGGAATTATAGGAGGAAAACGATCAGAAGACAACATGATATATGCAAATCAGAAATTAATTTGAATCACCATGTAGAGGCCACCAAACCAGAAAGCCAGGCAAACAGAAGCCAGCTCCTTTATTTCCGGGCAGCGGTGCTTGTCTAATTCTGAAAACTGTGAGTCTCTCAAATTAGCATTACTCACCTTTTACCCAAAGGACAATAGGAAAAAGTTATAAAAGTGATGGAATGAACACAAACTTGTGTGAAGGAATAAATTTGTCCCAGAAAAAAATAAGTAAGATTTTGCAAATGCAGATCTGAAGTAATTATTAAAATGAATTACACAAAAGAAATTTGCATTGAAACTAAGGAAATAATTCTAGCACATTTTAATCTGTTTGTTTTTACCAACTCTGAAAATGGAAAAGCACATCTACCTTATTTCATTGGAATTACTGAGAGGATGTAGAAATTCCACTGGCTTAAGTCTTGAATGACCTGGTTTAAAATTGGGGAGTCAAAGAGATGGTTATTTACAAAGATATTGAGATGAAAACTTCACCAGTTAAAAAATATTAAATGTAAAACATTTAGCATATTATTTGTATGTGATAAGCACATGATAATATTAGATATTACACCATCATTAATGTTAATATAGCCAAAGATCATATTGTCCTTTTATTGGCATCACGCATTATTATTTATTTGTTCCAAATCCTTTTGAGATGTGTTTTTTTCTATGAAGAAAATACTCTACTAGGAATGGCAGAAGATATATAAGATTGTTGGATTTGCTAGTACCCCCCCCCCCAACTTCCTAATTCCCTGTTCCTAAGATTGTTTAAATCAGACACTTGTCTTTTACTCAACTTGAAGTCAACAAAAATTTGAGTGTTCTTTTGTCTGTCAACTGTTGTTATCTCACAGGACCCCCTACCCTTTACTTAAGCCATTGATTTTGCAACCTATGTCCACTGTCTAATCTTAGCTGTGTTAACATTGTGGGCGTCTGGCCCAGTGATCCAGGACTCAAGGTCATTTCTGCATTTGTTGTATTAGCTCTCTTTCCCAATGTGTGGCAATCACAGATTTGATAAGCATTTCTTTTGGGTAGTCATCTAAATTAGAGATAAGTGGCCCCTATTTAATGAACGCCTGTTATATGCCAGACACTATACATACATATGTCACCTTGCTTAATGTTCACCGTGAAGCAATATTGAGTCTCAGAGTGGTCCAAGATCACATACAAAGAAAGAAACAGAGACATACTTTGAATCTAGAGCTTCGATTTTGAAGTACATGCTTTTGCCATTATTCTTATGGTTCCTGGTGCAGGAGAAATCACATGAGAAACAATTATGTATTTCCTAGGCTTTTTCAAAGAGTGTCTCATTCGTTAGGTCTGGAGTAGAAGCCAAGGATCTGTATTCAAGAATTGCTACACTACACCACAGTGTCCCTAATGAACAGGACAGGGTCTATGGCTCAGATCAGATTCCTGTGGCATATTACGAAAGATCTCCTTCTTGGTTAATAGACCCATTCATTAATATGCTTTGGGAAAAAATGCATCACACTGTGCTATTATTTAATTTATATATGCTATTTAGTTCATATGATTTTTGTAATACTTCCTTTATCTTGCATAAAACAGAAGAGAACCCAGTGTGCCAGTAAGAAACTTAGCTGAAATCAAGATAATCTGCACAAACATAAATTCATCTTTCCTTGTGACTTCAAAGGAAAAAGAAAATTAGTTTAGTATTTAAGTAGTGTTCTCCATTACAGTATAAAGTGTATGCTTGAAGTGGTAGAATTATATAGAAAGAAGAGCAGGCTCTGATAGAGAAAAGGGAGTACATTACAGGCAAATTTCATCCTTTTCCTGGTTCCTCTGAGAGCTGGCATTAGGACCTAGAGAAGAAAGCAATAGGCTAGTTTCCTCAAGGGAATCTTTTGAAGAGAAAATGGATGGGACATGAGCTGAAACCTTAAAGAATGGACAGGCCCTGGCATAAGGGTAGAAGACATAGCAAGCAAAAGAAAAGAACAAGGACAGCATCCAGGAACTGGCATGTTGAGTGAAAGAGGTAAAAAAGAAATTAGACTGACCCGACTTATAGTTTATAACCCGGGGTCCTGGGAGAAGATTTGAAATTGGACCAGAATAGAGAAAGCATTAAAAGCACAATGGAAAAAAAATTACATTTAATTTGATATGGCCAGAGGGACTCATTCTAGGTTTTTAGAATGGGAACATGGGAAGCAATATGTTAGAAGGTAATTATAGTTAACAGTCACTACTATTTATTATGTGCCTACTGCATGCCAGGATTTTTATAGACAATATGTGCATTTACTCACCTCCATAAATTATGAGATCAATATTCTCAGTTTTGCACATAAGGAAACTAAGACTTAAGTAGAGAGAAAAGGCTCACCCAAGAGTTCATAATGGAATGGAGTGAAGCCCACATTTCACCCATAAACAGGGTATCCCCAAAACGTCTACACATACATTGAATAATTATAAAGACATTGTTTATTAAAATACATTTCATTTTCAGAATTGAGCTATGAGCTGTTAAAGTGTGTACACATTTTTGGGGTACACCTTGTATAACTGAATCTAAACATCACATTACCCTGTGCCTCCTCCTGTAAGATGGGTCTGGGGTCCTTGTAAGACTTTTATTGGCAAGAAACCAAGATTCCACTTAGGAGAAAAGCAGCCTGGGCTTGAGTGCCGTGGTTCAGTTGTTTTCAGGGGTTATGTTAGGTCCCTGATAGGGAGTAGGAGTTGATTTACAATTTGAATTACAACACGAAGAAATTATAAAGTCACACCTACCCTTCGTTTGAATGTATTATGAAGTAATATTTAAGAATTATGGAGGATCTTTATCTATAGCTATAAAAAAACTCTGTAACTGGAATATTTTGGAAAAAAATCTAGATTCTTAGGAAAACTAGCTTTCATTTGCCTCAGGAAACATTTAGGGAACCAATATGGAGAAACTAAAACTGCCTGTAGGGGTTGAGGAACTCAAATAATCTCTGGATGCTTATTCTTTTATATATATATAAAATTTATCTTTTTCTTGCAGTGTAGTACATATGTTTTCCTTTCCTCCCCATTGTCCTCCCCCCAGCCTCCCCTACCCCCCAGCACATGTCCCCACCTGTCTCTCACCACCCCACTGTCTTGCATCCACTGATTATGCTCACATGCATGCATACAAGTCCTTCAATTGGTCTCTCACAGCACCCGCTTCACCCTTCCCAGCCTTCCTCCTGTAGCTTGACAACCTGTTCAACGCCTCCCTGCCTTTATATCAATCGCTCTCCCCTGTTTTTTTTTCTTCAAAAATATCTTGCATCTGCATACTAGAAATAAATGTATAAGAACAAAAAATGTTTGAGTCCCAGTTTCAATATCAAATAGTTCCTTTTTGTGTACATGTCAGCAATGGTATCTGGATGCTTATTGTTTTGAGTGAATAATTAATGGACTTGTGAGATCTCTTTAAGGTTTTTATAAGTGGTGTGATTTTTATCTAAAAATGAGTCTTTTGCTTAATGGGAGTGGCCTCTCAAGATATCTTGATTCCTTGATGACCTCTCCTTTTATTTTTTTTAAAATATATTTTTATTTATTTCAGGAGGCAGGGAAAGGTAAAGAGTGATAGATACATCAAATGATGTGAGAGAATCATTGATTGGTTGCCTCCTACACACCCCCACTGGGGACTGAGCCTGCAAACCAGGCATGTACCCTAACTGGGAGTTGAGCTGTGATCTCCTGGTTCATAGGTTGATGCTCAGCCACTGAGTCACATGGGCCAGGTGATAATCTCTCTTTTTCAATTACAAGTAACACAAATGACAAGAGATAATGAAAATAAGAAAGCAGGTTATAGTATAACTAGAGGCCCAGTGCATGAATTCATGCACAGATGGGGTCCGGGATGCTCGCCTGGATTGGGCTGAGCCAGCCTGGGGCAGGGGACACAGGAGATTGGCTGGCTAGCCTTGCCCCCTGGTCAGACTCCCAGTCGAACTCCTGGTTAAAGGGCCAATTTGCATATTAGCCTTTTATTATATAGGATTCCATCATATTCATTAAAGACGAACCAGGATTTTCAGTGGCTGCAGGAAGGTATTTATGGCAGGACTCAAGTCTGCTTGGGAAATGTTTCCATGTTTCTCTGAGTAAGCGGCTCTGGAGCTCAGGTTCTCCCCTTCCAGATATTCACCTGAATGCTTATGCCTTTCTTATTTATGCTTTTGTTTTAAGCACTACTTCTCAATAACATGATGAGACCACACACATTCATTGGAACTGAATAATAGACCATGAGGCAACGAAATCAATCCAGTAAAATGTTTTCCAAGCCAAGTCGGATACAATGATCCCCAAAATAATGACCAATTTTACCTGTGTAGCTCTTAGGCCATTGGCACTCAGGTGCAATGGAGACAGGAGTGAAGTAATTTAAAAGCAAGCATAACTTAATTTTATGAAGGCTATCCATACACAGAAAAGAAAATTTACAAAGCACAGTTTTCTGGCCTATCCTGGGTACTAACCATAGCATTTGGCTCAGCTCTGCAGGTAACGCCAGGTGTTTTTTTTTAAGGTCTGCATACCATTTTAAAGGATTTGTGTTTCTGGATCAGAATGAAAAGAGACCCATTTCCTTTCTTCCCTTCTGTGCTCTTCCCCATCCCCACCGTAAGAACCACAGACACTGTTTTCACTAACTCTCTGTGCAACCTGGGTCAAGTGATTTAACCTTTTTAAAGGTCGGTTTCCTTCCCTTTAAAATGAAAAGGATGAGTTATAACTGTACCTCTCTAAAGCCCTGTATACTCTTCAAGTTCTATGATTCCTTCTGACACAATTTAGAATCTTTATATTCTTCTGTCCTCTTTATATATATTTAACACTTGAGCCTCTGCCTCATAAACTATATTAACATCACTTTCCATTGCTCCTCTAAACTATCTCTTGAGTTATGACCCACTTTCTAAACTATTTTGTCTTTCTTTCAATTAATATGACCTTGCCTAAAAGAAGTGTCCTACATTTCCTCCTGTTTAAATCAAGTGCCCAACTTAGGGCTGGAGAGAAAGAAAGGAGTTAGTTATTCCTCAGGGTTATGGATCTTGCCTATTTGACTCTTCAGATTATTTTATTGAGCCATTGACACAGTAACAATCTGACTATACCTCAACCAATGTCACTGGCCAAATATGAATTAAGATAATCTCATATGATACCTAAAAGGTTCCATTTTTAAATCACTCCTAAAGTTATTAAAATTGTTTGTTCTAAACACAGACATTTCCAGGTTGTCTTTTGGAATTGGAAAGGACATGGTCCATAGCCGACAAATGTCAAAATAAGCAGTTTCATCTGTTCTAAGAATTAGCTTAAATGCTTTGCTTCTTTTTAATCCATTGGAAAACAGTAGTGATCACTATGAGAAAAAATGCTGCCTATTTAGAGGTCATTATAATGATAAGAAATTGACAATAAAATTAGTGTTCCTAGTTATTTTTTAAATCATATTAGCACTTCCACAGTAGACTGAATAAATCTCCTTCCTATTGCTAATTAAAATATACATTTGGAATACAAAGAAGGTGACTGATCTCATACAGATATTCTTTGCAAGTATCAAATTTATTGTGCATAGAAAAGCACCTCTAAGAAAATTAGATGCAGGGATTTTATTTAATTCATGTAGTTGTTGCCCAAAGTAATGTTTAAAACCAGTGGTAGGTAAGAGTTTATTTTTTTAGAGAGTTATAAATTTTTAATAGCTAGGATTTAACTACAGGAAAACAAAATATAAAACCATGAATCTATTCTTTTTTTTTTGCCAGAATCTAATGTTCTTATAGATTTTCATTTAAGGGACCAATGTTTATCATTTCAACCTGATTTCACACAGCATGCATGCAGTTCTTAAAATTCATGTATTCCGTGAACCTAAGATCTTGTCATGTGGCAGACATAATGCTAGGTAGTGGCACTGCTACTGCAAATTCATGGTGTTTGCCCCAAAACACTCAGCTGGGGACAAAAAATACCTGATACAGTATTATGAGTACTGCAATAGAGGAGTGTCTTGGTCAGTTCAGACTCAGGCTGTATGAAAACACCATAAACTGGAGGACTTATAAAAATATTTATTTCTCACAACTCTGGAGAGTAGGAAGTCCAGGATCAAGGTGCCTTCAGGTTTATTATCTGGTGAGAGCCCACTTCCTAGTTCGTAGACAGACATCTTTCACAGTGTTCTCTTCTGGCAGAAGGGCCAGGTGCTCTCTGGGCTCTCTATTATAAGAGCATGAATTCCACTCATGAGGACTTTACCCTCTTTACCTGATCACCTCCTAATGACCTCATCTCCACATACCATCACATTGGGGTAATTGTTTCCAACATAAGAATTTGGGGGTAACAAACATTCAGTCCATAGCCAGGGATATATGGGGTGCAGTGGGAACAGATAAACTTTCTCAGAGGAAGTGAGGCTAAAAAAATGAATGTGTCAATAGATAATAGGAAGAAAGGAATTAAGAATAGCAAGGGCAATAGCACACACAAACACACACAGTTACACACACACACATAACCTGCAAAACATTTTGTATAGCTAGGCTATAGAATTCACAGGGATAAAGATGTTGAGGCTAATCAAGGAATGACCTAATTAGCCAAGGTAGAAATATTGGGTGCTATGACACTTCATAAGCCCCAGTGGCTTAATGCAAATAACACACATTCATTTCTTGCACACATAATAGTTCAGTTAAGTGCAAGGCAGATATTTTCCATGTGGTGATTCTGGGAAACTGGCTTATTTCTCCTCATGATGCCATGAGGTTCAAGAAATATCTAATTAATATCAAATGCTGCTGAGAGGTCAACCCAAAATAACATGAAAAGTGCCCATTGAGTACAGCAATGAAGAGGTAGCTCTCTGGTGCGGCTCTCAGAAGCAGTTTCATTGGATTGTAGCTGCAGAAGTCAGACCACAGCTGAAAGGTTAAAAAAAAAAGGGTGAAAAAGAGGAGCCAGTGAATACCAACTACTTAAAAATATTGGATCTGAAGAAAAAGAGAAAACAAGGGTTATAGATCAAGGGAGACATATTTGACGGCTTGTTGTGCTATTTGTTTTTGTGTCTTTTTACCACAAAGGAAAATTGAGCATGATGATCTGCTGAGGGGAAAGAACTAGTTTAGAGGAAAAGGTTGGTCTTGCTGAGAAGAAAGTGGAGTCCCCACATAGTCAGGAGGCAGTGAGATTCAGAGGACAGGTAAAGGAAATAGCCTTCCCCTGGAGTCCCTGTGCTTGTCCATGAACCGGGGAGAGAAGCAGATAAGAAAAAGAAAAGTAACTCTAAGGCTGTTTTATGAATGTCAGAGGAGAGTGTTATACATGCCTCTGATGACATCCTTCAAATAATAGAGAAATAAACCATCTATTTTAGAACAATTGCAGATTCATGAGATATTGGATCTCTTCCTGAGGAGTCAATAAAACTAAATTTTCTTCACTAAATATGACTTCTGCTCATTGAATGTGTTTGAACAGTCAGATGTTTTATTTATAGACTTAAAAGATATACATGTCAATGAATATATGATTTTAACCATCATTTTGGTTTACATAATAATGTAAATCTTTGAAAAGTTTGAAAATTGTATTAGGTATTGATGGAGTAGTTTCGGGGATTCTTCTTACATACAGAAATGAAATATAATTGCATTTGACAGATATAGGGCAATTTGATTTTAATTTGATTCAAAATATGTTGAGGAAGAAATCATAGTATTCTGAATGTAAGGGTTGTGTGCATTTTCACTGTTTGCAAGGGAGCTTTAGGCAAAGTTCTAAAGATTGGTGTTTGTTCATCAAGACAAAATGTTATCTCAATGGCAATTTAAATGTTATCTCAAAGGCTAAATTAACCATCTGCTTAATTTTAGCTATACTAAGTGATTCTTTTAGTTTACTTTCAGGTGTTAGGTAATTGTGCCCTTTCTTCTTTTCTCCTTGTAGAATCCACAGCATCCACAAAATTTAAAGTGTTAAGGTAGACTATCAAGATTATTCTAATAAGTTAGGGCAGTTTATCATTCTGGCCTCACTTTTCCTTTTTAAAATAAGCATCAATTTACTGGATTTCTTTGGAATCATAGGACCGTAGTGTAAAGGAAGCTTAGAAGGCTTCATGGTTACCCCTCCGTGGTGCGCACATTGATTCAGTGACCATTGATGAGGTCCCACCCTTTGGTCTTATCCCTAGTCCTTTTCTTCCTTATTGTCTGTACTCCAGCCACTAGCCTTTGTTGTATCCCCTAACTTCCTTTCATCCTCCAGGCCTCACACTCTATGTTTTACATGTCTCTACAGTACTCCCTGCTCAGAACCAATCCCTTACTCATTTTACAAGTCTAATTCAAGTTACTAACCCAGGGAAAACTTGCCTGTCCTCCAAAATTAGCTGAAATCCTCCATTTATGTGCTGTCTTATTTTTCATGTATATTTTTCTCATGTCACATGTAATAAAAATTGTGTTTACTCAGTGTGCAATTTTTAAAATCTAATTACAGCCACTAAACACTAAACCTCACATGATTAAGAACTATACCTATTTTGTCCACCTCCATATTCATAGGTCCCTGGAAGAGCACCTGGCACATAGTAAATATTCAATAAGAAGTTGCTGAGTGAAGGAATAAGGGCATCCAGTGTTTCATAGTGAAATATACATACCGAATCAGATTTTTGTTCATCAGAAATTCATACTCTATTAGGAGAGAAGTAATGTAAACAAGCAACTATTAATATCACAATAACTAAGAAGATAAAATGTTATATTGGAATGCTGGGGTTGAAATCCTGGCTTCCTCCTATACTAACTGTTTACCATTTAGCAAAGAACATAATTTACCTGAGACAGTTTCCTCATCTATAAAATGGAAGAAATTGTAGTTCCAACCTGTAGCAGATAACAGAGAGTGCCTTAGTCATTTCCATCCCAGTTCCTTACATCTCCCCGTCTTACCACAGAGTCTCAAACAAACACTTTATTTCTATATTCCCTTGAAGCTAAGTTTCTACTTAGAACTTGTTTCTACTGAGCAAACAGAAAGCTGAGAAGGCAGCAGCCACATATGACAATCATGGTGGTAGTGATGTCCAATGGAATGTCTTAAATCTAGGCGCGGGTGCTAATTCTTATTGGTGATACCAATGAATAGATCTTCTAGAATGGTCAGATAGTGTGAATTATGGGTATTTCTTTTGTTGCTTTATTTCTGGATGCTTTGTTTCTGCTTGTGAAACTTTAAGTTTGGTTCTCTAGCCTCCCAAAGATTCTGTGAGCTACTTAATACCTCATATAAATTCATTTCTGTTCCAGACAGCTAAAGGGAATTCTGTAGTCTGCAACAATTAAATCTGGATAATCTATTCACTAACAGTTTGTTGAAAAAGTTAAATCTAAATGGAAGCTTTGTCCTTGAGATCTGAACACAAAGACTAGCAAATCAGATTAAGACAATCATTACTACATTTGTGAAATAACCTAATATTACTTTATCTGATTTTAAATCAATATCCTTCCCCAAAATTCCTTGAAGAGTCCATTTTTTTTTCATTGATTACATGTATCGATAGGTTTGGGTAAAGTTTTAACAAGTGTTCAATTAAGTTGCTGAGAGGGGGGAGGTTGGCAGGGAGAGAAAGGAGATCTTGAAAAATACACTGCTTAATTATATTGCAAGTTATTTTTTCTTTCTACTTATCTATAATTTGTTATTTCTCAGAAATAAACACATTACTTATATATATTTTAAAAGACATGTCTTTTAAATAAAAAACACTCCACATTTGTATTGTCCTTTTATTTTTTAAAGTTCTCAGATTCATTAATCTCATGACAACCCTGAAAGCTATTTAGTAATATTGCCTTTTTAGAATATGCGAATTGAAGCCAAGAGAGAGTAGGTGACAGAGTCAAGTCATGGGCTTTCTTGCTTTACCACAGTTGATTAGCAGTTCATTGAGAGCAGCTCTCTGTAAAATGAAATAAATTTTTATTATCAGGGCCAAATGAAAGAGGTAGGAAGCTTAGGTTTCTAGGTTTTCAAATGAAAGAATCCATGTTCCCTAGCAACACTATGTGGATCCATATAAAGGAACTTTCAAATACTATTTATAGTAAGTTCTTCCCTGCGCCCCGCTACATTGCCACTTCACTATGAAGTCATGATTACTAGAGAGAAAATGAGCTTTAAAGATTTTAAGTAATGTTCCTAAGAGGACACCATGGTGTGCAGCCAAATGAATGTTGTTCATAATATTGCTTAAAATTCTGTAGAGCCTCACTTTATTTTTTCTCACTGCTACACTGATTATAAAATATGGTTATTATAAATGGTTATTAGAATTCAGTGTTACTAGCAATGAGAAATTAAGCAATTGTCCTGAAAGAAAATAGACCCCGTATTTTTATATTCTCTTCTACATGTGTGTATAAATATGTATGTATATATTTGTGAGTAGCTCTATGTGTAAATTTGTGTGTATACCTTTGCACACACACCTATACATTATGATTATCACTTGATCCCTAATGGCAAGATATTGTGCATTCTACTTTGAAAATTCTTTTCCCAAACAAGATTTTCAGCTGATAATATCAGAATTCATAGGGCTATAAAAATTAACTGGTCAATATCATAGGAATACAAGAATGTTTCAACATATGGAAAATTATTAATGCCAACAGATTAAAAGAGAAAAACATATAATTATTCCCAATAAGGATGATAAGATGTATTTGATAAAATTCCATACTCATGAAATTAAAAAATAGGTTTAACAAGCTATGAATAGAAGGTAATATCTTTAAACTGATAAAAATTATCTATCTAGAACATACAGAAAAATACATTACTGCTTATATTCAAATATACTGGAGTCATGACCAATGCAATAAGAAGAGCAATATGAAGCATAATAATTGTAAGGGAATACTCATACTGAAATTACATGTGGTTTATATAGTTGTATCCATAGAATGTATCCAAGAAAACTAAAAACTATTATGGAGTTAAGCAAAATTGCTAGATGTAAGACTGATATACAAAAACCAATGGTTTCCTATATACCATCTCAATCTATGAAATGTCCTCCCCTTGCAATAACAACAAATCTAAAAATACCTAGGCATAAAAGTTGTACAAGATCTTTGTGAGAACGTCTATGGAACATTTGTGAAAGATATGAAAGATGTGAACAAATGAAGCAATGGACCATATTCAAAATGGGCTAACTCAATAGCATAGAAATAGAAATCAAAATTTAAGCTTTAAAACCATCATATCATTTCCATAGAATCTTTTGTGGAACTTGACAAGCATATACTAAATTTAATGAGAAAAATAAAAGAGCCAAAGTAAGTCAAAATTATTTTGAAATATATACTGAGGATTTGTTTTACCATATACCAAATCTTATCATGAAACTATAATAATAAAGATCATGTGAAATTGATAAAAAAATAAACAAAGTAATGAGTACCTGAAAAGGGGAGCTTAGGAATAAAACCTGGCCATAAATGGAAATTTAAGATCAAACACTTGTGTACCTCCTAATTGGAATAGTCAAACCTACCTATAATAAAAGCGTAATATGTTAATTAGACTGGACAGCCAAATGACCTTCTGGATGTCATTCTGGACAGCCTTCTGGATGAAGCTGCAGCAGCGGGGGCCAAGGCAAAGTTTTAGGGGAGATCAGGAAGGAAGGCGAACAGTTAGGGGCAATCAGATAGGCAGGCAGAGTGCTTAGGGGCAATCAGGCAGGCAGGCAAGTAATTAGGGGAGATGAGGCAGGTAGGCAGAAGAGTTAGTGGCGATCAAACAGACAAGCAGAATGGTTAGGGGTGATCAGGCTGGCAGACAGGCAAGCAGTTAGGAGCCAGCAGTCCCGGATTGTGAGAGGGATGTCCGATTGCTGGTTTAAGCCTAAACCAGCAATCGGACATCCCCTGAGGGGTCTGGGATTGCGAGAGAGTGCAGGCCAGGCTGAGGGACCATCTCTCCCAATTATCTCCCCTTCCATGGACAAATTTTGTACATTGAGCCTCTAGTTTTATAACATTTGCTTAATTAAAATAATAAAACTCTTCACCAATTCAGTCCATGGAAAATGATTGACAAGAAATTTAGGGATGGAGATAGAGAAAATAGAAAGTGATGCACAGGAAGTTATAAATGTGTCTCTAATGTATTATGTCTTAATAATCATAAATCTCTCTATACTTATCTATAGAATTATAATATTTAAATATTTTTGTAAAATGTTAATGTAAAGATAAATTAAATAATTAACTCTTGGTCCAAATATGGTAAAACAAGCAAGAAATGATTCATTTGGTCATTCAATCATTGATTTAATAAGCTGCCAGCAAAAGGTGAGCTAGGTTGATGGAGGGCAAAGCTTAGTTGATGCTAAGTTGTTTGAACTGCTGGTCTTGTGATTCCTCTATAGGAACAGATGCTGAACCAGTGATTGAGAAACATGAGTTCTCTCATCTCACCTCTGACATAAATGGGCTATATGACTGCCTTTTGGCATGAGTTAGCCTCTTGAGAACTCACCTTCTGCTAGAGTTAAATGAAAAGGTCAGGCTAGGTCACCTTTGAGGTAGTAACCCCCATGTACACCTCATGAGGCTGTTGAGGGCACAGTATACAAGAAACAGTAACAGAATGGAAATAACCACTTGTTTAATAGCTCTACATGAATATCCAATAACAGGGTGAAGAATTTCAAAAAATTCTGGATTAGAGCATAAACTAAAGCCTCTTGCTCTCCGAGATACCTTGCCCGCACAACACCCTCCAAATGTCTAAATTACAGGCCTAAAATCTAAATTATGGCTCCTACAAATGCTTGTGTGCAGTTAAAATGTAACATGAAAGTAAAAAGAGTCCCTCAAAATGTGGTTCAATTTCTGTTATGGAAATAGAAGTTAAAGAGAAGTAGATTTCCACTCAACAAGGGGGGATATTTCACCAGTTATATAGCCTTCCATTAAAGGAATTCACTGCTTCAGGAAGAAATGAGTTCTCCATCACTGGAGTCTGACTGTTATGGCAGGGAAGTGGTTCCAATCTTAAATGGAGAGTTGGACTAGTTGATTTTTAAGTTCCTTTCCCACACCAGGCTTCTTTGATTCTAGGAAAATTTGTTGATTTTTCAAATTGTCTTGAGTACTGATGCATGTAGAGAGAATGTTCTAAGAGAGAATTGACTTTATTTATCATATCTAATAAAGAGGGAATATGCTAATTGACTCTCATGCCATTGCAAAGATGGCGGTGCCTACAGCCAGTAAGAAGGGAATATGCTAATTGACTGCCCTGCCCTCAAAGATGGGAGTACCCACAGCCAATAGGAGGAATATGCTAATTGACTGTCCCACTCTCAAAGATGGTGGTGCCTAGTCCCCTCAGCCCCATCAGGGCCTTCCACGTGCCTGCCTGCTTCTGGAGTCCCCAGTCCTCTCAGTCCCCCAGGTGTTCAGGGCCGGGCCAAGGCATAGGCAAGCCTTGGATGGTGGCTGCCCAGTGCCCTGGGCTGCCTGAAGCTCAGGTAACCAGGGATGGCCGAGGCTTGCACTGCTGTCAGGGGCAGCAGCAGAGGTGTGATGAGGGTGTCACCTTCCCCTATGATCACTGGGTTGCTTCCTGCCCCTAAGGGCTCCTAGACTGTGAGAGGGGGTAGGCTGGGCTGAGGAACGCCCCCTCCAGTGCATTAATTTTCATGCACCAGGCCTCTAGTTTATTTATAAAATTGAATTTATTAAGGTGACATTGGTTAATAAAATTCTATAGGTTTCAGGTGTACAATTCCATAATACTATACATCCTCCATATATTGTATTGTGTATTCACCCCAAGTCAAATATCCTTCCATCACCATTGATCCCCCCTTTACCCTTTTCCATCTCCCCCCACCTCTTCCCCTCTGGTAATCACTATGCTGTTATCTGTGTCTATGAGGTTTTTGTGGGTTCTTCCCCCTCACCCCTGTTATTCCCTTTACCTTTTTCACCCAGTCCCACAACCTCACTCCCCTCTGACAGCTGTCATACAGAGAACTAAATTCTGATTTTAGCCGTAGAATATTACTTAACTTCCCAAGAAGAATTTCAATGAAATAAGAATTCCTGTTGTGTCTATATTTTCAAGGACTAAGAATCTAAATTACCATATTCCTTCTCTTTCTCTTTAGAAATATTGAAAGTTTTTTTTCTACCCTTGTAACTACAGTCAACTGCTTCTTTCTGATATAAAATATTCCCACAGACTTTCATCCTATTTCTAGTAGGCATCATAATTCCTGATAAACAGTACTTTTCAACCATGACAATGTCCAAAGCTTTTGCCATCAATTTAGTGATAGTCTGGTACAAGTCAAAGAAATTAGGGCACAATTTGATTTTATTAAATTAAAAATATACAAACAATATTTATAGAAATAGATATACAGAAAGATATACTCAGAAAATGTACAAAATGTAAAATTCATTAACCTTTTTTATGAATTCCAAGGAATCTCAAAGTAAAAATTCATTGCTAAAGATTCAAGATTACTTCCTAGCAAATTTAGAAATGAACAAATTAAAACAATCTTTTAAATAATAATATTTAAAGTATTATAAATGACCAGTGCCAGGCATATTCCAAGAACCTAGATAGACTGAGGTAATTCAGAAAACCAGGTAACTCTCAGTTATCCATTGATATATGAGCCCAGGGTGGCATAAAAAAGTATTGTTAGAATCCAAGAATATCTCATTTTATCCATTATTGTCAGCATCTTTTGAACCAAATTTCTTTGTAGAACTATCAGCAAGAACAACATTGTTACATGTTATTTCCACCTCCCTCACTCTTTCTGAGAGGCAAAAACTAGGTAAAATTAAATAGTGGAGGGAGAGAGAAGAGCCAAGAATCAGCACTGCACAGGAAGTGCTCAGTCTACAGAAAAAAAGACAGATTAAGGAGGGCAAAAAGAACCCTCTGCTCAAGAAGGCCTTCCCTGACCCCTTAATTTAAAATAG
This sequence comes from Antrozous pallidus, assembly GCA_027563665.1. NCBI lineage: Eukaryota > Metazoa > Chordata > Mammalia > Chiroptera > Vespertilionidae > Antrozous > Antrozous pallidus. Next base: position 103,116,288 of record CM050513.1, on the reverse strand, counting down.
TCTTTTCTCCTCCTACTCTGCTTTATTTTTCAACATACAACTTATCAATATTGAAATTGCTTGATTCATTTTTCATTGTCTTTTTATTTCTCTAGAATGAGTATAGGCACCTTGTATAGTCACTACTGAAACTGTAGGGTTTAGAACAACACCAGTATGTACTATACCCTCAATTAATATTTGTTTTAGATGGATAGACGCAGATATAGAAATGATGGATGGATGGATGGATGGATGGATGGATGGATGGATGGATGGATGGGTGAGAGACTAGAGCTTCAAATAGGGATTGATTAAGAAAATAGAGTAGATTTCTTCCTCTTTAAAATATATTTTTATTGATTTCAGAGAGGAAAGGTGAGAGAGAGAGAAACAGAAACATCAATGATGAGAGGGAATCATTGATTGGCTGCCTCCCACACTGAGAAAGGACCCTGCAATCCGGGCATATGCCCTGAACGGGAATTGAGCTGTGACCTCCTGGTTCATAGGTTGACACTCAACTACTGAGTCATGCTGGTGGGGTGAATAGATTTCTTCTTGAAACAGACTTTTAATCAAGGATAAATGGACAAATGACTGACAGACCCACATTTCATCTATGATGGGTTTTCTAAATTTTCTAAGTATAAAATGTTTTAGATCAGAAATAACTGAAGCATACATTTCCTGTGATATGATTCTCTCAGAAGTTGCTTTATTGCTACCTAAAAATATTATGTGAATTTTATTCAAACATGACCATTCATACCAGCATGTGCATTTGCTAAGATTACTTAATAATCAAGTGGCCCTTCTGTGTATTTCACAGAGGCAAATATTTGAATCCAGTTAGCCTAAAGAACATGAAAACTAATCTCTAGGACTCTTGTGGCATGAGATTTTTGAGCCCTTATACAATTTAGAATTATAGGTAGCTTTTAATGTCATCTCCACTTTAGCATGCTTTGTATTCTATGGAATGTGTTCTATTAATTAGATGAGTGACAAGAAACAAATCTAAACTAAATTAGTTTGTATTCATAATATTCTATTTCATTATGTAAGTGAAGAAACGCCAAATCTATGTTGCCAAATTTGATCCTTTGGGTTACTTAACAATTGGTGTTATTTTGTTTGAAATATTTGATAGGTGACACTGGAAAAGTGACATTGAATGAAAGAAAATTGGAAAGATGTTTAGATGAAATTTTTTCCCAAGCCATGATAATAATTCATATACCCAGCACATCTTTGGAAAACAGTATTATGCTTGCCATGCATTCTTTCCCTCTCTAAAATTCTGTATAACATACCCTGCAATGACCTCTGAAAAGTGTTTTCAAGGGGAATCATGAAAACATACTTCAATAGAGCCGTCTTGATGTTAATAGCCAAATAAAATGAAATGGTAGAACTGCTGTTTTTTTATGGAAAGGCAGATGGATACATTCCTTTGTACAATACATGTATTCCCAGGAGGAGAAGATGTAAAGCACATTTTAGAAAATAGCTTTATATTTTTAATATGTAAAGGAGTTTTGCTATTTAAATAACAATGCTGTGGCAAAAAAAATTCTTTGTAAATAAAGTAATTCTTTTGTCATGCAAATAGCCAACACCTCATTTGTTCTGAAAAATCTGATGAAATCTCCTCCCAGTGGAATAAATCTTCACTGTTGTCCCACTGGCACCAGACTCTCTACATTGGTGAACACCTTGGGACTGTCTTCTTTGTTTGGAAACTAATGCAGAGCAAAGAACTCAGTGCATTCTCCACAACCGTGCTCTGCATGTCAGCTAAGAAAACTTTCATTTGAATGTGTTTCTCCTACCTGTTTGGCCTGCCTGATGAGCCCTTCCCACGCCACTTGAACAAATTCTGCCCTTTCCCTCTTTATAAATGCAAGCTCCTACTTGGCTTCCTCAAACCAACTTTTTTTGACCTTGGTCACATTACACCTTTTTTTTTTTTATACAATATTGAACACTTCTTTATCAGGTATTATTGAACAGTTTTCGTGAATTTTGTTTTCTTTTTACTGTAATGGTTACGTTTTCTTTTTGTGTTTATTTGTTTTTTAATCCTCACCCAAGGAGAGAGAGAGAAAATAGAGAAACATTGATCAGTGGCCTTCCATATGTGCCCTGACTGGGGATTGAACCCACAACCCAGTTATGTGCCATGACGGGATCCAACCCAGAACCTTTCCATGCACAGGATGATGGTCAACTGAGCCACTATGACCAAGCTTGTGTTTATTTTTCCCAAAAGTTTTTCTTTTTCTCTATCTGACTTGAAGACTTCATCAAGCTGAAACCAAGTCTATTTGGATCACCCACAGTGCCTGGTTCATAGTATATACTCAATGTTTTTGAGCAAAACAATGAATAAGTATATTATGCACATTTGTAATGCATGCAGTTTAATAAATATATGGTAGCATTCTTTTTACCACAGAGTTTCTTATCATTTCTTTTCTATAATCCTAAAATAGTATGCCAAATGCATTGTAATACATAGTTCCTATTAAATATTCCTTTGTTTCCTTATTAAGAGAGCTCAATTTTTCACAGATTTTTTTCCATTTTTTTTGAAGCTTTACATTCATATCAAGCTCTCAACAAAACTAAATGGAGAAAATCAATCGGGAGCTGAAAACCAGGATTACAGGCTTTATTAGGGGAAAGAGACCTGCTGGGCTGTCTCGCAAGGAGAGAATAGCAACACGTGCAGAGGTGAACACGCCTTTTGAGGGGAGGAATGGGAATGAATGGGGGCTTAGTGTACTTGGCACGCGCTGATTGGTGGCTTAATGTATGATCATATAGGAACAAGGGCTTTAGGGTATTTGGCAGGTGTTGATTGGTGGGTCAATGTATAGTCCATATAAGGTGCCTGGTTAGGTACTCAGGTATGTCCAGGTTATGTCATACTCCACCCACCAGTTGGGGGAAGGGAAGATCTATCACAAACTATGCTTCTAAATTTTCACATTGCACACCAAACCAGACCTGGGCTCACTCATAGACAGAAGAAGCAAAAGTGAAGTTATGTACATTTTATCTCCCACTTATACCTACTGAGTTTTGAACACAATGTTTTACTTCCTACAATTCTCCAGAACTGGTGGGCATGAGCCTTTTTGCTTCTCTATAGCTTTCTTTTATTGGGAAAGTAATTTTTAAATATATAAATAAAGCAAAATCAAAATGTAGATGTTCCATGGAGTTTATTATAATAGGCTTTGATCTGCGTTTTATGTTTTTTATGGTTTTTTTTGAAAGACTGAAACTTCAGTGATGTCTACTGTCAGTAGATGTTCAATAAATAGGAGAAATCAAAAGCCCACTATAATGTGTCATCCACATCACATTTTGTGTTGAGATGATAGTTTATTTATCTTTAATTCATGTCCTAGAATTACAATAAGCTGCATTTGTCACTGTGAGCATGGGTCATAGGTCGGTATGAGAAATCATTTAGTCATCTTATGGGAACCCTTTCCATAGGCCTAATTCTTTTGCAATTCTACCACTCTTGATTAGGTTTTTAATTTTACTCTTTCAATGTAGAGTTGTTCCCTCCTAGTAAATCAATTAAGACATTTTTATTTTCCTAACACATACCAATTGTCAGGCTGTTCAATAGTATCCATCATCTGTTAGGCTGAACCATTTACATCAAACTTTTAGCATTCAGTGTGACTTGTCTCAGAATTGATTTGATTATAGCCAACTCTATTGACCATAAAGGCAAACTCAATAAACAGATGGAAGGAACTGTGATTTTCCCACCAAGAACTGAACAGCAATAGATTCAGATCATTTATTGCCCCTTCCTAAGAGAAGCAAGAAATCAATAAAGCAAGTACTCAACACTGTAACTGCATAGCTGAAAGGATGTCAGCCTCTAATATCAAAAAGGAAACACAATGAGCATAACCAAAAAAAGCAAAAATATATTTTTAAAACTACTTATTAGGAAAACTTGTGTGGTTTTTATTTTAGTTGATCAGTCTTTTTTGTTCCCCTGTATATGGGCTTGCATATAGATATGTCCTAATTCTGTTATCGGAATATGATCTTTGAAAATTTGGGCCACTGCTAATTCTGAAAGGTAGATAACTTAAAGATGAGTTTATACGGCAATAACAATGATCACATACAAACAAATATTCAAAAGTAATAGAATAGAACCTTAAGACCAAGAAAAAGTGAAAAGTAATTAGTTTTCATTTTTATTACAGTTTGAAAAAAAGGAGTGAAATAATTGATAGAAAGGTTTGCTATGAAAATCATACCTTTATTCATAGGATATTGACATTTTTATGTTTTATAAGAACTCACTAGAGGCCTGATGCATGAAATTCATGCATGGGTAGGATTCCTAGGCCTGGCCAGCAATCAGGGCTGATCTGTGGGGTGATCGGCAGGGCAACCAGGGGCACTTGTTGGCACCTGCTTTGGTCAGCCTGGTGTCTGCTCACTGGCCCCACTCCCCAGTGAGGCCATTGGGGTGCAGCACCAGTCTGCTTGCTGGCTGGCCCCGCCCCTTGATAGTTCTGCCACTGCCACCGCCGGTCACCAGGGGCCTGCAGGCTGGGGGTAGCTTCTGAATTGAGTGTCTGCCCCCTGGTGGTCAGTGCCCATTATAGCAAACAGTTGTTTCACCAGTCATTCTGCCATTTGGTTGATTTGCACATTAGGCTTTTATTATATAGGACTAGAGGCCTGGTGCATGAAATTCATCACGGGGGCAGGTGGGTGTCCCTCAGCCCAGCCTGAACCCTCTCCATTCTGGGACCCCTCCAGGGATGTCCGACTGCCTGTTTAGTACTGATCCCAAATGGGCAGTTGGACATATCTCTCACAATCCAGGACTGCTGGCTCCTAACTGCTCGCCTGCCTGCCCTCTTGATAACCCCTAACTGTTTCTGCCTGCCAGCCTGATTGGTGCCTAACCACAACCCTGCCAGCCTGTTTGTCCCTAACTGCTCTCCCATGCAGGCCTGCCCCCCCCCCCCAATTTTGCTTTGCTGCAGGCCCAGTCACCCCCAACTTCCCTCCTCTGCCAGCCTGGTCATCCCTAACTGCCCTCCCCTGCAGGCTTGATCTCCCCCAACTACCCTCTCTTGCAGGCCTGGTCCCTCCCAACTGCCCTCCCCTTCTGGGCTGATCACCCACAATTGCACTCCCTTGCAGGCCTGGTCCCTCCCAATTGCCCTCCCCTGCTAGCCATCTTGGTGGCCATCTTGTATCCACATGGGAGCAGGATCTTTGACCACATGGGGGCAGCCTTCTTGTGTGTTGGAGTGATGGTCAATCTGCATATTACTCTTTTATTAGATAGGATAAGTTCTCCCTCTCACTCTACAGAAGCTACAAACATGAAACAGAATAAATGGTCTATGGTCAAAATTTCACTGAAAGGTCAGCTGGAGCCCTGGGTTTCCAGATTCACAGAGGCAGAAATTTTACACTAACAGCTTGTTTTTTGTTTTTTGTTTGTTTGTTTGTTTGTTTTTTTAAAAAAACACAGGATGTTTATAAAGGCATTTAAAAAATGGGTTCAGTTTCATTACCCTGGTTACTAAAAGCCTGGAAAATGGAGTTGCAAAGGGTATAGAACCCATTCTGATTTTTAATATTAGCTATTTTCTAACTGTAAAGTATATGCTCATGCTAAAATAGTGCCTAAGGAAATAGGCTAAAACTAGACAGGCAGGGTTAAGTTAAAATCCTATTCTTGTCACTTGCTAATGTACTGTAGGTCAAATTATTCATCCTATCTGAGCATGTTTGATAAAATTTAGGAATAAGACTCCTCATGTCAGAGGATTAATGCAAAGATAAAATGAGAACAGGCATGTTGCCCAGCCCCTGGTCCATAGGAAACATTCAATAAATGTTAGCTGCTATAATTATACAAATATGACTTGTTATGCAAGCATCCTACTAGCTCTCATCCTGACATCTTTAATTCTACAGCCTCTGGACAGTGCAGGGAGGGGGGAAGGCTGCCTTCAAGAGCCTAAGGCCTTTATTCAGAGTCTCTATTTAATACTGAAATATAAAAGGACACACACCTTACATTGTAAAATTACGAAAGATCATAAAAATGTGGATTAATTAAAAAAGAAAAGCAGAGTCTCTAAGCCACAGGGAAACTTGGTGAAAAATCTGGAGACTTAGGTTGATCATGGAGAGTTATATTTAAACTTGATTATCATGTTGCCAGTGGGAATCCCTTCTTAGAATAATCAGATTTGAGAAGGCTAATAATAGAGCACTAGATCGTACTTGTCTCTGAGTCACTTTGCTGAGGAAGGGGAAAGCCAAGCCCACCACCAGGCATAAGTATTGAATGAAAGTCGCCTAAAAACCATGTTGGAAAGAAAGTACCAGTTTCATAATTTCAGTTCTTTCAATTGTGTTTTTTTCCTTTAGTCAATCAGATGGTGAAACCTGTGGCTTCTTCAAGGAACGGGGCTAGGTTTCATTTGTTTCTTACCCCTATTGCCCAGCACGGATCCCAGCACACAGTGGGTGCTCAGGACATATTGAGTGGATTAAAGGAATGAAGATTGAGAGAGGAAACTAGCACAATGAGGAAAATTCTATGTTTTTGCTACCACAAGAGATCTTGAGCCAGCATTCGCTTTTATACTTGTGTGGCATGAGCTCCTTAAGGATAGAGTTCTGTTCATACATTTGACACATGGATGGGGCTCAGTAAATTGATTTTGTCCTCATTGTTACATCAAACCACTGAGCACCTTAACCTTAATAAGATACTTTCTAAATGTTGCCCCCATTGTGTGAAAATTATGGCTTGTTTCTTTTCTTTTAAAAATCAAATATCATTTTGAAAATGCCTGTAATTCTCAAGGACCTGAAACTTTCTACTTTTATCTGTCGCATTTGGGAAAGATTTTATTTTGTCTAGTTTATTCATTTTCCTAAAGTCATATGCATTTTATCTCCCTCTTATGTGAGATCTCTTTTAAACTCTAATAACAAAGCTAATGAGCCAAATTGAAGATGTGTGGGACTAAAAAACAAAACAAAACTATACTTTGGAAATGCCATCATCTAGCCCAACAAACACAATTGGCAACCTTAGGGAATGGCAGCTTTAAGTGACATGCACACCCCACAGTATGCCCAGAGAAATATTTCATACTAAGTTATACGTGCTGGCTAATATTATGATATTTCCATTCCAGTTGAATATTACTTGGAGGCACAGTTGTCAAATAGTCATTCATTTGACAGATAGTGTCTGCCTGTCAAAGGCACCTTTGGGTTTTAGGGATACAAACTAAATAAGACCGGCAGGGTCTCACATTCTAAAGTTGGATAGTCGGCTAATAAGCGACTAAATAAACAAATGGACAAGATTAATTTCAGATGCTAATTAATGCTGGAAAGTTAGTGAAACAGACTGTTTTGATAGAAAATGTGGGGTACTAATTGAAGTTGGCTAGTCATGGAAAGTTATTTTGAGGCTATCTGAGCTGAAATCTGAATGGTGCAAAGGACCCAGTCAAGGGGAAATCTGTGGAAAGAGAAAACAGCCAAAGAAGTAAAGGTCTTAAAATGATAATAAACTTTTAATTTTCTTAAAAGAAAAAAAACACAACAACAACAGAAAAATGTCACCCTAATCAAAACTCCAACAGGTTCTCCCCCCCCACCCCCCCCCCCCGCACTGCCCTTGGCTAAATGGGCAGATCTTCAAATTCATATGTAAGTATAAAGGATACAGAATAGTCCAAAACAACTTAAAGTCAAATTTACCAACTTATGCTAACCAACTTCAAGGCTTATTATTAAATCACAATGCTTAATATTGGTCAGTATAAAGATAAATAAATAGATTCATGAAACAGAATACAGAGTCCAGAAATAGATTCATATTTAAATGGCCAACTAATATCTAGCAAAGATGCAATTCAGAGAAGAAAGGAAAGTCTTTTTTTATTGCTTAAAGTATTAAATAATAGTACATATATCTCCTTTTTTCCCCCCATTGACCATCCCCCAACCTCCCCCACCTCCTATCACATGTCCCCAGTGTCTTGTATCCATTGGCCAAGCTTATATGCATGCATACATGTCCTTTGGTTGATCTCTTTCCCTGCCTCCCCAGCACTCCCCAGCCTTCCCGCTGTAATTTGACAGTCTGTTCGGTGCTTCATTGCCTCTGTATCTATCTTTTTGTTTGTCAGGTTATTAAGGAAAGTCTTTTCAACAGATGTTCTTGTTAACATTGGATATCATTTAAAAAACACACAAGCCTGGCCTGTGTGGCTAAATGGTTGAACCAGTAGGTCATGGTCCAGGTCAGGCTACATTCCCGCTTTGCAGGCTCCATCCCCAGTGTGGAGTGTGCAAAAGGCAGCTGATTAATGATTCCTCTCATCATTGATGTTTCTATCTCCCCCTCTTCCTCCATTACTCTCTGAAATTAATAAAAATATATTTTTTAAAAACCACACAGTATTGATCCACATCTAACACCATATAAAAATTAGCTCAAATGGGTTATAGACGTAAATGCAAAACCAATAACTATATTTCTAGAAGAAGACATAGGACAAAATTTTTATGACCTTTTATTAGGCAAAGATGTGTCCAAAAAGGAGACCAAAAGTATAATCCATAAAAGAAAAGTTGACAAATTTAGACTTGATACAGTTTAAGAATTTCTGCATTCAGAAAGACATTGTTAAGAGAATTATAAGACAAACCATAGCCTGGGAGAATATATTTTCAAATACTATGTATGAGAAAGACTTATCCAGAATATAATTCTCAAGTCCAATTTAATAAAATGAGCAGATTTTTGCCCCAGTTGGTGTGGCTCAGTGGCTGAGCATTGACCCATGAACCAGGAGATCGTGGTCCAATTCCCAGTCAGGGTACATGCCGGGGTTGTGCCCACAACCCCGGTGTTTATCTCTTTTAATGAAAGTATCTCTACTTCTGAGGCTGACCCTGAGCGATGGATGAGTGATTGCTCTGACACAATGTTTGCTGTGAAATAGAGGGCTAAGGGACTGCCTGGCTAAAGGAAACAGACAGCCTGGATCACCTGCCTCATTAGGCTTTTATTGTAACAGAAGTTTGAGATAAAGTTTATCTTTTAGATACAATCAGTAGGATAAGTAATCTTGAGAAGGCACATGTGTTTGCAGTGTCCTATAAGCAAGGACACCCAAAAAATTAAGCATAAGGATTCCAATAAGCACCCGGCAGTCTACATGTGCACAGACTTGTTTGGAAAGGTCAAGGAATAATTAGGGGCAGCTGCATTCAGCACTGCCCTAAGTTGGAATTCCAATAAACAGGGCAGGTCACCTTCAGCACACTTCTCTTTTCTCAAAATGTCCCCCTTTCAAACTTTCCAACCAAGTCTCGTGTGCTCCCCAACATCTACTTAGTGATTCTTATTAAAGGACAGATCCAAGCCTAATCCAAAACTTATCCAGAATTATTTTGGAGGATTATGACTAGGGAAAAACAGGAAATCCTTTCATATATGAATTAATTCATTCACTTAATTTTTCCATTCATTATTTCAATAAGCATTTCATAGTATATATTGAAAACAGAGACATGAAATAAAAGCAAGTGATTATGGCTGAATATTATTTCAGATACTCCTCATTTATTCAGCAAACACTTTCTCTATCAGTCCCAAGTAAAGCTGCTTTTTTTTTTCATAGCTAAAGGAACCCACATTTGCATCAAAGAAAGCATAGACTTTCTCCAAGGACAGATGATCTTGAATCACTACAAGGTGTCTAGCTACAACAATAGGTTTCAACAGCTGCAGTGAAAGGTCTACTTAACTCATCTATTTTTATACAGATAGCTCTTCCACAGCACTGAAAAAAAGCTTCTGAAATTCAGTTATTTGTGTGAGCAATGAAATGTTGAAGTAATGGCACCCTAACACCAGCTGATAAATAACCTCTCACCAAGCCTCATCCCCTCAAACCCACTTCATCCCCAGTCTAGTGATTATTCCACCTTTAACCCTGAGTCTACTTCAAAACAAAGGAAGAGAGGGAGGAGCAAAGATAAGTACCAAATAGTGAGCTTTGCAATTGAAAGTGTATAACTAATAATGCAAGAAAAATAGAGGCTCTTGTTTCCATAGCTAACACTGTGATACTGTCCCATATAATAAAAGTCTAATACGCTAAGAGTCTGGTCATCTGGTCATCTGGTCAACCAATCAAAGCGTAATATGCTAATGATATGCTAAGACCACTCAACCACTAGCTATGATGTGCACTGACCACTAGGGGGCAGATGCTCAATGCAGGAGCTGCCCCCTGGTGGTCAGTGCACTCCCATAAGAAAAGCACTGCTCAGGCAGAAGCCAGGCTTATGGCTGGCAAGTGCAGTGGCAGTGGTGGGAGCCTCTGCTGCCTCCACAGCGGTGCTAAGGATGTCCAACTGATGGCTTAGGCCCACTCCCCCAGGACTCCTGGACTGCAAGAGGCTGCAGATCAGGCTGAGAGGCACTCCCTCCCCAGTGCAAGAATTTCATGCACTGGGCCTCTCGTAGGATTCATATTTGAGGTTCTTACTGAGAGACAAAAAGTGAAGGGAAGCATAAGAAATCTGACATTTATTCAGAATTTCACCAATTCAATTAATAGGTTCTTAATAAATGTTTGTTTAATCAGTGAGTAAATTAAACCTAGGATGGCTTAATTCCAAAGCTCATGTTCTGCTTAGCATATAATTCTTCTTCTCTGTTAAGGAAGTTGCTTTCTGACAAGACATTTCCTACTTTTCAGAAGCTCTTTCTTGTGTTCAAGGTCATGAAGTTTGGTACATTAGTTACTGGCATTTGTGTAGCTAGAAAAAATAATAATAAAAGTATTATTGTTCTTGCTGAAGTGCTATGACATTACCAACCAACAGATAGGGCCTGTTCTTTGTCTCTTAAGAAAAGCCAGACTGGATGAGTCAGATCTGAACTCTAAACACACTCAGCTACCTGAGCTGTACCCACTGCCTCCATGCAATCTAGGAGCTGGCTGCGTAAGAGCACTCCTCCACTAGCAGCTTCTGACTCATTTTTCTCTTGTGGTTAGTTTTAGAATTCACAAGTGAAAAGATATTCATTTGACTGAGATAGTTAACTTTTAGTTGCACTTTGACTTGGAATAGATTTGCCTTCAGTTCTACAAAAATCCAGCATACAGTATGTGTAAATAATGCTGCTGGTTCCTAGATCAGGTAAACCCCCCATTATCAGGGGTCAACACCACAGATGTTTATTTCTCATTCATGATGTACTACAAGGAAGGCAGAGTGGCTGGCTCTCTTCTCATTCTTTATTCAGGGCCCCAGATACCTTCCCTTTGCTCCTTAGAATCATTTCCATTCATTCAGGAGATGAGGGAAGAGAGCAAGATCCTCTGTGGAAGGGTTTATGTTCTGGGCCCATGCATTAGTCAGTTTTCAGAGAAATAGAACCATCACACCAATAGTATATACTTCTAATCTGAAAGCTGGTGGGCTCAAGATCTGGCATATGTATAGCTGATCTTATATATTCTTGTACGAAGGCCATGTTTCAGTTTAAGCCTGAAGGCAGGAAAAACCCCAATGTTCCAGCTCAAGGCAGTCAGCAAGGAGGAGTCCCCTCTTACTCAGCCTTTTTGTTCAGCTGATTGGATGAGGAACACCTACATTAGGAAGGACAACCTATTTTACTTGGTCTGCTGATTAAAATGTTCATCTCCTTCAGAAACAGCCTCACAGACACACCCAGAATAATGCTTGACCAAAGATCTGGGCACCCCAGTCAATTTGATATGTGAAATTAACCAAATCACCATAATAGGCCCAGGAAAGAGTCCAACTGTGTGTTTGGAAGGACAAAGAGAGGACATATACTGACGAGTACCAGCAGACTCTACAAAGAGCATCGCTGGTTATTTACTTGCTAGTGTTCCTCAATGTCAGTGCTTGTTATAACATTTTGCAAAATTGGTCTGCAAAAACATTGGTAGCATTTGGAGAAAATATCCATTTTAGAATTATTGGTAATAAAATTTCAACTGCTGGCTCCTTTCGCTGTTATTTCTAAGCAATTCAGCCAGTCATAGGAAACCTCATCCTGTGGGTTTTGTGTGTGTGTGTGTGTGTGTGTGTGTGTGTGTGTGTGTGTGTATTTTAAGAACATATTTTATATATTCAACTGCATGTTAAAATGATATCAACAGTTTTCAAAAGAGAAAACGCAATTTTAAAAACCACCACAGATTGCCTGATTCTGTTTATAGGAGATGTCCAGAAAAGGCAATTATATAGACAGTAGATTAGTGGTTGCATATGGGTGGAGGTGGGAAGAAGTGAATGAGGAGTAATTGCCACAAGGTTTCTTTTTTGGGTGGTGGAAACGTTCTAAAATTAGTTGATTGGAATGGTTGCACAGTTCTTTAAACATGCTAACCATCATTGATTTGTACACTTTAAACATGAATTTTATGGTATGTAGCTTATATCTTAGCTTTTTCTTATAATGGAGCTAATCTAGTTTACTTAACTTTTCTCACTGATGAAAGCTTTTCAATGACCTCTTAAATTATAGCAGTTAGCTAGTCACCAAGTCATCACGCCAGTCAATATACATCTATGGAGGCTACACTAGTATTTCAGGCACCGTGCCAGGATCTGGAAACAGAGACATAAATAAAACCATGGCCTCTGTGCTCAAGGTCACAGTCTAGTGAAGGAGTTGGACTGTGTGGAGTACAATGTGTTATACTTTTGGTGCTGTAATTTAAGTGCTATCATTTAGGTTAATATTAGGTAATATGGAGCCAGAGAAAAGATTTATAATATATAGGTAATACTTAGGGCATTACTGGGAAAAAAAGTAATTCCTGGATGGGCAGCTTCTTCCTAGCAAAACACAGCCCCTCTATTCCACGGAAGAAAACAAATCTTTGGTGGACAGTTTTATTTCTGTCATACTCACTGGAGTAGTTTATCTTTTATGTCACAAAGTGTAGAATACATTTACAGGTTATTATCACTCTGTGCAACTATGCTTGGGAATCACGTGTCTCTTGAGAATGATCACAGAGCATGTTCAGGTTATCTATGAGAAGGAAAGATGGTAGCCTACACAAATGTCCATTGTGTAGGCTACCAGAGGAGGTGTGTTTAGGAATGGCTTGTAGAGAAAAACTTCATAATGATCTGTTCCATTCTATAAAACATGTATTCAGTCTTATACCATGAGCCATAATTCACTTCTTTATCTATCTGAGTTCAAACAAGACTTAACACTAATGAATTACACATACCAATTTGAAGGCACTTAGCCTAGGGGGTAATTTTGCTTCTGAAAGTTTTGAACAGTACTGAGAACTTGGGTATCTTCTGTATATCCTGGAGCCCTCAAAGTAAAGGGAAGAACTCTTTACTGAGCCACAGGTACATCTTTGGTTCCATCTCCCAGAATCCATGTACATATGTAGCCAAGACCCTCCCTCCCATTTATTACCTTTGATTTCTCTTAGAAAAACAATTCGTACTGCTGGTAAAATTAATATTTCCTTGGCTTCTCAGATGCCATTGTGCTCTGTGGCATCAAAATTGCTTTGATAATGTGGTCTCTGAAGGAATCCAATGATTCCATTTTCATTTTTGCTTTTGCTTTTAATTGAGATCATAGTAAGGATAAGTAGTAGTGAGCTTTATGTCATTGGGTGTTCTTGTAGGTACTAAACAGACTTAAACTATAAAATAAGACTTTGCCAGTTACTAAGAACTGCATGGCAGACAAGAATGAGGAGGAGGCGTGCTCAAAGTATGGAGACCATCACACCCAGCTTCTTAGCACATAAGAATTATAGGTTCTCTTTTATGTGTGAATATATCACATGACCCTTCTCAAGAACTCCCTCCTGGCAGGTGAGAGAGAAGGGATCTAGTAATATTCATCAAGGAACAGAAACATAAAGAGACAACTTCAAAAAGATAACAGGGTTATACACTGGTGTTTCTTCAGATTGCATAAATCTTTCGCCTTTTCCTAAACAGATGTTAGTGTTTATCCAATAAAATATTAAGGAACTATAGTGGGATCTCATAACTTATCCAAATAAGCAAAAAATTGAAAAACCATAAAAGGCTCTCAGTATTTGTTGGTATTTCAACTTTATTTCTCTGATTACAGATATATAGCATGATTTTATCTCAGAGGGGATGATTTCTTCATCTGGTCCCTATAGAATGCCAAGCACTGTTTGACGTTTTATAAATTTCTGATTCAATAGTCAGATCATCCTTATGAAGTAAATAGGTGTTATCTTCTATTATCCTCACTAGAAGATGTTTATTGATTTGCTAGGGCTGTCATAACAAAATGCCACAGACTGGGTGCTTTACTAGTAAGCTTAACCAGAAATTAAAAAGCAAGAATTCCCAGATGAGGGTGTTGGCAGAGTTGCTTTCTTCTAAGGCTCTGTCCTTTGCTTGCAGACAGGCACCCTCCAGCTGCCTGTTCACCTGGCCATCCCTCCATGCATGTGCATCCCTGGTGTCACTTAGTGTGCCTCAGTTTACTTTTCTTCTAAGAATAGCAATCATATGATTTAATGGAGTGATACGATTAGACTGCATTATAGAAAACAAGCCAGCATTAGCGAAGGAAATGGATTTCAGAAAGAGGAGTCTGATGTTAAGGAGACCAGTTAGGGAATCTTATAATTACCTAAGCAAGATATGATAAGGGTCTGAATTAGAACAATGGATTATTTAGGTATTATTTCAAGTTCTTAACCAGACACCCTACCTCCCATTTATTACCTTAGAGTTGATGTACTAGGGACTCAATAGGTATCATTGCTGATCACATCAATTCCCCCATTAAGCTACATTCTAGTTGGGGTTCAGGGAGGAAACAGGCAATAAATAAGAAAAAGGTTACTAATCTCCAGTAAGTAAGAAGAGCATGCATTAGAGAGTAACTGACTAGAGAAGTAGGAGGCAGTGAGGGGCAGGAAGGGGTGAGGGCTGGCTGGAGAGTTTGATTACTGTAGACTAGGGATCAGAGTAGACCTTAATGGACAGGTAACATTTAAGCTGAGACCTCAATATTAAGGAGCTAATCATGAGTAGGAGAGTGGGATCATTGGGGTTTAAAAATATTTAGTAGGTAAAATCAGATGGCCTAAGATACTAAGTAAGAGAGAAGGAGAAGTTAAAAATTACCTAATTTAAAAAGTTATATTTTAATTTGGAATTGATCAATATAACTGGGCTTTTTTTCAAGTTCTATCTAGCTTTATCTCACTTTTA
Source organism: Antrozous pallidus (assembly GCA_027563665.1). Classification (NCBI taxonomy): domain Eukaryota; kingdom Metazoa; phylum Chordata; class Mammalia; order Chiroptera; family Vespertilionidae; genus Antrozous; species Antrozous pallidus. The sequence continues at coordinate 103,100,964 of CM050513.1, read as the reverse complement.
CTCCAATTCTCTATTAATTGGAGAACTTGATTGTCTATTACATGTTTGAATATTGAAGCTTTGTCTTTTGAAAATTTTACTATGTATTACCCTTTGATTTAATGCTACAAAGTTCTCATCTGAAATGTCTCCATATTTCTCTCTCAAATGAAACAATGGCCTATCAGGTTATCAAATCCACCCTGGTATAGACCATGTAAAATATGATTTTAAAAGTCATAACCAAAGCTTTTGAATTAATGAATTTAAAAGAAAACTTTTGACAAGGAAATATCTGCTGATTTCATCCCAAATAAGTTAATAAAATCCCTAAGGGTTTATTGAATGCAGTTATATGCTAAATATATTAAATATTTTGTTGGAGTGATAGATTTCTTTAGCAGTGTTGGAGACTGCATACCAAAAGCATTTAATTATGAATGCCATAATTTGCTCAATTGATGCTTCTATTTTATCTCCAAACTGTAGATAATTTTTCCTAAATAAATTCAGCCATGAAAATAATATTTAAAACAGGAAAATGAATTTGCTTGATATCAATCAAACACTGCATAGTCATAATTAACTGCCCCAGTGGCAAACAAACATCTCATAAATTCAAATTACAAAGGTATTATCTGTTCATTGGAAGTTGTTTTTCAGATAAGAATCATAAGATTTGTTTTCATAAATAACTTGGGGATATTATTTTTAACCTGAAGCTGATTTTAAAGTAATATTAAAATTCTACTCATTTGTGTATTTTTTAATACTTTTCAGCAAGCCATTACATAACAACCAATGACACCTGATTTTATGCACAATGAATTCTTAATGTGTACAAATTTCATTCTCCTCCCCAAGCTAGATCTTATTCCTAAAATAGAGCTTATTGTTTCAAAAGAAGTTTCCCAATGGAAAAGATAATTAAAATACAAAATATTTGGATATTTCAGCAGCCTTTCTTTTTGTCTTGAATGAATCCATGCCTGCCCTTGATTCTCATAATTGTTGAAGTTTGCACTTCTAAACAAAGTCAATTTTTTAAAACATATTCCCATACCTGTTGTTCAGTTGTATTGAGCTATACTGAGTTAGTGAGTTTGAAAGAGAATCCAGGGAGGTGCTGGATGCTGATAGAAAGAGCTCCAACCTCAGAGTAAGAGAACCTGGGTTTGCATTCTACACCCACTGATTACTTTAGTTAGATTACTTAAACCCCTAAGCATTATAACCTACCTTTGTCACTACTCAGTTTTCCCATGACATCTCTACTTTCCTTTCTCTATATCTTTGCTTATATTTTCTCTGCTTGCTACATCTGTCCCTCATTTCTACATATCTAAGTCCTGCCCATCCTGCAAGGCTCAGTCTCTTTTCAGAGTTTATTCTTCTTCCAAAGCCAACTAAACTTCTTTAGTGGTGCACATGTTACAATATATTGCATATTTCCTGGCTATAATCTCCTCAACAAGGTCGACCTTATTTGATTAATTTTTATTGCTGCAGTGCCTTGGTATGATGCATGTGTTTGTTGAAATATTGGATGGATGGATGAATAGCCAAAATAATCTTCATTTTCATTTTGATAAATGGGTGAAAGTATCTACAGCACAGATTGTACTGAATATTGCATTTAATTAGATATTGTAAATGAATACCTTATTTTTTCTATTTTATAGAAAAATATTCTATAAAAATATAAGGTATTTGAGTACAGTCTATGAGAGGAGTTAAAGTAGAACTGACTGATCCTGGCAGAGTCAAGGGAGAAAATAAATATTGGGGATAAAACTGTTCTTCTGTGTGATGAGGCGGGCTTCAGTGAGTATCCCTTTGATGGTGACTATGGAAAAATGCACCGTATGGGAAATTCATAGTTTGGTCAGTTGTAAGCAGTTCTTTTACCTCTGAATCATTCCTGTCAACCTGGTGTGGACAGTAAGGGTTGACACTTGTCCTCCATAGGCATGCATGTACAAATGTCAGCAATTTGGAGATGGAGTTTTCTGTTTTAAATTTCCAGCTTTGAAGCCACAGAGTTCTTCATAGGTGACCTCAAACTGCCTATTTGTTGCAAATACTTTTTGATGATACTTTCTTTAAAGTGCTAGTGACGTTTTGAATGAGTCCATCAATAGTAATGGTGACAAAGGCAGATGAGCAGGAGAGTTTAGCATTAGTAAGACCACTTCCAAGCCTCTTGGCAGGGTTATTACTCTACAATCTACAGCACCCAGCATAGTGCCTAACATGCAACAAATTATGCAATACATAATTAGAATGAGGTGGAAGTCAGGACTTGCATTGTTTTAAGGATTCTTGACAGAATAACAGAAAATAAGCCAAAGATTACAGCAGATTCATGTGTTTCTCTAAATTACTAACCACATAACTCTGAACTTTGTTGTCATATAGAAAATAAATAATAAAATAGCCCACTGTGTGACAAATGATGAGATATGAAGAAACCCTCTGATTACTCTCCAGGCTAAGAAACCAGTATAGTATAGTCAGTAAGAGCACATGCTGTAAAGTCAGTGGACCAGGCCTGAAAATTGGCAGTCTGAACAAGTTATTCAACCTCTCTAGGTTTGCTTTAATGATAGCACAGGTCTCATAAGGTTGTCATAAGGTTGAACAATATAATAAATATAAAGCACTTAATACAATGCTGGGTCCACAATAAAAATCCAGTAAGTATTAACCATCACTTTCCACATATGAGGGACTCTTACAAAGCAGAGACTCTATTCATTTCTATTGTCTAGATAATTCAAACCATCAAAGCCTCTGTTTCCTTATCTGTAAAATGGGAATAATAAAACCATATCAGAGGAACATTTGGGAGATTAAATGAGATGGTACATTTGAAAGAGCACTATAGAATTATGTGTAAAAGTAAGATAACACAAGGGATACAAAGGAATTTTGGAAGGGGCGGGGAAACAAGAATGCATTTCATTGATTCATCTCATTCTGTGTGATTTCACAAATGACCAACAGATATAAATAAGGAGGAATAGACCTATATCAGCATGGCAAATTAATCATGTGTGACACTTAAATCCCAGTAATTCAAGAGTTTGTGCAAAATAAAAAAGAAAGTGAATAAGACAGAAGACATACAAGATAAATGATTTCCCATATGAGAAGCAACAACTCACTAAGGTAGTAAAATGAAGAAGATTTAGAGAGTTCAGGGCAAGAATTCAAAACATCCACGGATGCAGTGAGGAGGTATTTTTGGATTCTACCAAGTGCCACAGAGAAGCAAGGGTCAGGTAACAGGCTCACTCCTGTCTTACGCTTAGGGAACACATTGTCACAGTTAGTTCCTAATGAGGACAACTGTGACAGGTAAAGAATGAGGACACTGTCCTAGTTAACTCCTGGCTGCTAACCTTAGACACAGGAAAGAAACATTGGGACAGAGAGAAAACTCCCTCTTGCGACTGCTGTTAGTTTTGATCCTCTCCTAATTTGTGACCAGTAGATTATTGGTTCCTAGTTCTTATCCCAGAATCACATGGTGGGTTTGTTCAAACATAGATGGTAGGCCTCACCCCCAGGTGCTCTAGGGCAGAGCCTGGGAATGTGCATTTCTAACAAGCTGCCTGGAGATGCTGGTGCTGCTGGTCTAGGACCTCCCTTTGAAAACCATGCCCTAGAGTTGTTCTGCCCTACACAATAGCCACTACCACATGAGATTATTTAAAATTAATAAAATCAAATGAAATTGAAAATTTAATTCTTGATTTGCACCAACTACATCTCAAATGCATAATAATTGCCATCATCACAGGAAATTCTGTCATCACAGGAAATTCTATCAGACAGCCCTGCTCTAGATTAAAAAATAAAACTTCAGTGAACAGGGCACCATGCACAACTGCAGGAGGCACGTTTGTGCTATGGAAATGAAGGCCCCTGGAAGTGTGCAGGATGGCAGACCTGGCAGTTCACCTAAGCCAGTGGTCGGCAAACTGTGGCTCGCGAGCCACATGAAGCTCTTTGGCCCTTTGAGTGTGGCTCTCCCACAAAATACCACAGCCTGGGCAAGTCTATTTTGAAGAAGTAGTGTTAGAAGAAGTTTAAATTTAAAAATTTTGGCTCTCAAAAGAAACTTCAATTGTTGTACTGTTGATATTTGACTCTGTTGATTAATGAGTTTGCCGACCACTGACCTAAGCTTTCCCACCCTCCTTCTCCATTTCCCTATCTATCATTTCCCTATCCATCTCTCTCGCCTCTCCTTCTGGCTAGCAGCTACCATATTGGACAGCATAGATATAAAACACTTTTTAGAACCTAAAGCTAGAAAGAAGGACTCCCTCAGTCTCTGATAGAACTCATCTCAATTCTCCAAAGTAAACAAGCCAAATCTTCCTCTGCAAGAGTGAGAAAGTAGCAAAATAACGAGACATATTAAATAACACCTCAAAACAAGAAGCTTATTTTGGCCTAGCCAGTGTATCTCAGTGGTTGAGTGTCGACCTATGAACCAGGAGGTCATGGTTCGATTCCATTTCGGGGCACATGCCCGAGTTGCAGCCTTAATCCCCAGCAGGAGGCAGCTGATCATGCTTCCTTTTCACCATTGCCATTGATGTTTCTATCTCTCTCGCTCCCTTCCTCTCAGAAATCAATAAAAATATATTTTCAAAAGAAGCTTCCTCTGAAAAATCAAAACAGTGCCATCTTATAAAATAAAATTACTCTTAAGAAAAAGGAGTTTTCTAAACTACTAACATCAAAACAGATCTCAACAATATTCAGCAGACTAATGCTGTGTGAAGGCAGAAGTTAAGAGCCAAAGTTATAGAATCATAAAGGCATCAGCTGAATAATATTCACATCAAATTCAAAACTATAATGGAGGTAAAAATGCATGGGTCATGAGAATCCCAAGTTAATGAAGTAAAAGATAACACATTCAGTAGATAGAAGACATGTATAGGAGGAGAAAAATTATGATATAAAACATAGAGGAAAACTCATAAGAAATCCAATATGCAGAGGGTATAGTAATGTCAGAAGTAAGAGCATAACAATTTTTAAAAGGCATCAATAAAAGGGAAAATTGAAGAAAAATTTCCTGAGCTAAAGTCTTGAATAATAAATCACAGATGATTTGCTGAATATAGGTAAAAGTTCTAAAATAAGTAAAGTTATACTTGAAAACTTGAAATTTCATTAATTTCTAGGATAAGAAAAAATCCTGTAAGGATCTAGATAGACATGACCAAACCAAAACAAGTTACCTACAGAGGAATAAAACTTAATCTAATGCCAGACACTCCTCAACTCAAAGCACCCAGAAAACAGTGGAGAAGAGTCTAGCATTTTTAGAGAAATGGGTTAGGACTCCAAATTCAAGAATTATGTGCCCAGCCAAGGTATGCAAAATCATTGGAAGTAAGTCATTATCAGATAAGTACCTTTTGAAAGAATTGCTCACAGATACATTTCAATTGATTAAGGGATAAATAATAAAAATCTTAAGAATGAGCAAGGAAAATATCAGTATAAATGATTATGGAGTATAAACTGAAACTTGTAATAAATAGAACATATTTTCAACTAGTTATTCCCAATATGGTTTTAAAAGAATGTAAATGTTAACATTTTTGAAAAGAAAAATTTAGTATAGACTATCTAAAACCCCAGGTTATTTTAATATAAATTGGGAAGGGTGGGAGAGTTTGGGGAAGTGAGATTAGTATGCTAATTTTCTCATTTTAGGAATGCAAATAGTTTAGCAGTCAAGAGCATCATATGCTGCCCCACCAATTAGTGGCTGTGTAACCTTGGGAAGTCACTTAATATTTTCAGGATTTGCTATGAAATGGGAATACCATAATACCTCAGAATTCTATGGAAGTGAAACCAGATACTGCATGTAAATACTTAGTACCTATAAGCACTCAGTAAATATAAACTATCCTATATAATAAAAGAGAAACATGCAAATTTGACTGTACCTTCACTCCTGATTGGCTATGCTACCAGCCAATCAAGAGTGGAGGCAGGGACAAGTGACCGAGCGCTAGCCTGGCAGGGGTGGGGAGCGCCCAGCTCCCGGGCACCGTAAGGGGAAGTGATGGTGAGCAGGCTGAGCTTAGCAGGGCAATGGCTGGGTGCCTAAGGCCTAAAGCCTCAGGCTGGGGCTGAGCCATCAGTTGAACATCCCCTGAGGGTTCCCAGTATGTGAGAGGGGGCAGGTTTGGTTGAGGGACCACCCACCCCCCAGTGCACGAATTTCATGCACTGGGTCCCTAGTTAACTTATAAAGAGAGAAATTAAAGATACTCTTGATAAAAGGAAGAAATTGATCTGAGGGTGAGTTTTGTAATATAAAAGTAATGAATAATAGAACACATACATACACCCTCCAAATCATTGTAAAAGACCAAAATGTACCCTAAAAAAAAAAGATAAAATATATTAGTGATTTGATTATGTCAAAGATTAATATTCTAGAGCCATTAAAATAAGCATGTTCTCATTGTTTAGGTGATATTTAATTTTAAATTTTTCAAAAAACACATACAGCAATTACATTTTTGTTGGAGGAATTTCTATATGCATAGAAAATGACAATAGCCCAGCTAGCACGGCTCAGTGGTTGAGCGCTGACCTATGAACCAGGAGGTCATGGTTCGATCCTGGTCAAGGCATATGCCCGGGTTGCAGTCTTTATCTGTTGTGTGAAGCATGCAGGAGGCAGCCGATCAATGATTGTCTCATCACTGACATCAATCTCTCTCTCTTTCCTCCTCTCCCTTCCTCTCTGAAATCAATAAAAATATATTTTTAAAAAGAAAAAAAGATATACATATACACACATGTACATAAAGATTAATCATCATTGCTAGGTTGGAAATATAGGTATCTTTCTCTTCTCTATTTTCACTACTATCTATAATGAATATACATCATTTTTACAAACAGAGAAAATATTATTTTCTTTCTAAATAGCTTTACTGTCAACCACTGTTAACATTTAAGTGAATGTTACTCTAGAATTTTTCTTTATGTGCTAATGTTTATTTCATTCAAAGAATACTTATTGATTGCCTATTATGTTCCAGGCTTTGTTCTAATCTCTCAATATAGCAGTAAAAAAAAAATATCCACTTTCCTGGAATGTAGTTGGGGGAGAGAGAACAGCATTAGTAGGTAAAATATACATTTTTTATATTGCTAGGTGGATGCAGAAAATATAAAGCAGGGGAGGGGGATAAGATTAGTGGTTGCCATTTTAAATAGGGTGATCTGTGGAGGCCTCATTAAGAAGACAATGAAGTAAGGTCTCACTAGTGACAGATAGTTAAAGTGGGGTAACAGAGGGGGCAGCTATATGACTTTTTAGGGGAAGACAGTCCCAGGAGAAGGAATTACAAGTACAGAGGTAGCCATGCAGAAGAATGCCTGATGGCACTGGAGAAATAGCCCAGAGAAGAGGTCTGGGAGCTTAGATTACAGAACCGTGGGAGAGCGTGCATAGGGCCCAAATCATGTACGACCTCATAGACAATTGTAAGGATATTAGATTCAATCCAGCATGAATTGAGGTTCCAGTGGAGAGTTCTGAGCAGAGGGGTGATATCATTTGACTCAGTTTTACTAGGATTGCTCTGGCTTCCACATTGAGAATCAACTGAGAAGGTACAATGGTAGAAACTGGGAAACCAGTTAGGAGACTATTGTAGTGACCCAGGGGAAAGACAGTGGGAGAGAACAGATACACTGTAGGTATGTTTTAAAGATAAAGCCACCAGGAGTCACTGCATGATTGGGTATGAGGTGTGAGATGACTCTAAGGCATCTGGATATGCAAGTTTGGAGTTCAGGAGAGAAGTCAGATTGAAAACAGAAATGTGGGAGCTATCATTGTTTAGTAGATATGGTCGGTGAGCCCTAAGACTGAATGAACGCAGCAAGAGAATAAATGTAACAGAGGAGGGAGAGGTCCCACCATGCCACGCCTGGGGCACTTCAAAATGAGGCAGTGGGAGGTGAGAGGAAGGAGCCAAGGAGAGTGAGGTAGGATGAGCACCAGAAGAGTGGGGTATCTTGGCAACCCAATGAACATGTTCCATATGAAGTGAGGGGGGTGTTGATAATCTGTATTAATTGTATAGCTGGCAGATCAAGTAGGATAGGGATTAAGGAAGGTTTATTTGAGCAATGTGGAGATTTTGCTGATTTTAAGGGACATTTCAGTGGAGGAATATGGAACAAGAAGCCCATCTGGAGTAGACTGAAGAGCCTAGGAGGAGAGAAATGAGTATTAGTTTCTCTTCTGCATAGGCAGAAGGAACACTGCTGTCCACTTAAAGTCACATTTTCTTTTTCTGCGTTAGAGTGGTAGAAACTGCACTTTGATTGCATTTCATTTTTTTCCTATCCATGATGCCCCCCTGACCTGAAAAATGCTGAGAGGCATTTTGTTCAATGAACATGCTATTTCCTCAACACTTAGCTAAAGCGGATCTCTCCTGCTTCCATAGCCTGGAGAAACCGAGACACACAGATCTTTTGCTTAGGCTGCCTGGCTTCTATTTCTGCAGCCTTCTTTAACCAGTCCAGGGATTATGTGAAAGATAGCAATAAGTGATGGATTTCCTGGGTCATTTTACATACGCCAAAAGCACCTCTTGTCCCTCTGTCCGGACCCGATGGAAACACTCGCAGAGTTGAGCAGTACTACTATCGTCACCTCATCGTTGCCATGGCTATAGCACCGAACCCTTACAGGGGATTTTTATTTTACATGACATATTTCTTACCATAGCAACAGCATGTTGATTGGAAACATTAACTCACCAGATGTAATTTATCTTTTACATTTCTGTACATTTTCTTGTTAATAGGATCGTGCTTTTGATGACTCTCCTGTTCTTTTGAAAGGAGACATCTCTTGGGATGCATGTGACAAAAATCTGGGCGGCTTGTTACTTTAGAGGAATAGAAAATTTACAGGCTACATCTGAATGCATTACATTCCCAGAGCTTTTCTTGAGAATGTTTGGGTGACTTTGAGTTCACATTTAGGATAGATCTTTTGAAAATTGAATCACAATGATTATTCATTTTAAAGTAATTAAATGTAGTTTTCATCCTTTTTTACATTGTAAAATTACTTTTTTTTTTGAAGAGTATAAATCACGTATACTCTTCAAATAAAACCAGCTATTGTTTTGTTTTGTTTTCAGGTACCAGCAGTGACCTTGGGTTATTTTGTGTTTGTTTGTCCCATTGCTCCAGAGCAGTTCTTCATTTCACTTTCCCAATCAGTTGGGAGAATATAAAAACAGAAGGTGTTTTAAAAATGTTAAAACCAAAGGACCAGCACACTTGAAAACAATAGACTTGAGTTAAAGGGCTTCTTTCCTCTTTTTCCCCAATACAGGATCTTCTGTTTGGGAAAATACACGGATACACTGACCACACTATTACAAAGAAATACATTTTGGGAGGAGAAAAACAAAACCTCTTGGTTCCCAATGTAGTTATTCACCATGGGCCATTTATTCGTCTGGCTCTGGGCTATGGGAATTACTCCTAGCACAGAACTCTCTTTGAAATCCCTAGCTCCCTAGGGGGGTCAGAGATAGATGAGAAACTGCCCCTGTGAACTTGGCTTCTACTCGGGGAAACAAAGAAGCTAGTGGTTGAGGGTGACAGAGGAAAGGCGTGTGGGGAGGGTGAATGTTGCTTAGCTTCCTTTGCTTGCAACAGGAGCCCCTTTCAATGCGAAGCCCGTGCCAAGACAGATCAGGCACTGTACCAAAAAGACACAATAATTCAGTAATACAGTCTGCCCAGGCAGTTCGGCAGCTGGAAACGAGGGAGCCTTGGGATTTGCTATAAACGGTGTGGAAATTGGCCCATAGCCCCTCTCCTATATTGAGTAAAGGGAGCAAGAGGAAAGATTATAAATGTGTGATATCGGAGCCAAACAATATGGTCTATTCTGGTCCAAGAGCTGCCAGAACTCCAGCATCCTCTGGCTTCGGCATTAAATGCTGATTTTGGCAGAGTATAAGACTAATAGGGCAGAAAACAACAGACTTCACCTGGATGCATTTTCTGAAAGACAGCTGCTGATCTTAAATTGTTTAGGGGAGGGAATTTTATTACTTGCTGCATCCAATGTCATCCAGCATCCAAGCATAGCAACAACCTTTGAGCTAATTGTACAATAAGAAAAAATTACCCCAAGGTCACTGCTGGTACCTGAAAAAGAACACACTGGGTGGATTTCAAACTCCAGTAATGCTCAGATAGCACAGCCCAGGGTACATACAGCACATTGGGCTGAAGCCATAGAAAATTCTGTAGTAAGCCATAAGCACAAAGCCTTGGATGGAACAGAAAAAAAGCAGGCTTTGGACTGGCCACATTTGTGTCCCATAGTGGCTCCTGTATCTACTAGTATTAGCTATGTGATTCCTTTTCCTTTTAAAGGTCATAATACAGTAGTCCCCGATGATTCGTAGGGGATATGTCCCAAGACCGCCAATGGAAACCTAAAACCACACATAGTGCCAATGCTATGTTTTCTTCTATACAAACATACCTATGATAGAGTTTAATTTATAAATTATCCAATTTTGCAGATAAATGATTCATTCTTACTCTAGATCTTAGCAAGCTCAGCTTATGGGTCCCCCCCCCCTTTCCTTATTAAGGCAAGAATGTATAACTTTTCACTTAAAGGAAGCACTTTATGGCTTGTCTTTGGCATATGTCCAGCATCACTACTCGTGCTTTGGGGCCATCACTAAGTAATATAAGAGTAACTTCTGTATAAGCACTGAGGTGGCCTGACAGTTAATTTGATAACCAAGATGTAGGTAAGAAATTAAAGGGTAGGTAGTTTATACAACATTGGTAAGCTGGACAGTGGGGTGATCCACAACCTGGGTGGGATGGAATAGGGTGCCCCCAAATTTCATCAAGTTGCTCAGAGCAGTTCACAATTTAAAACTTAAGAATTGTTTATTTCTGGAATTTTCCAGATCATGGAAAGCGAACCCACAGATAAGGGAGAGACTTATATGAGGATTAAATGTGATAGAATGATATTGAACATAAAAGCTACACAATAAATGTTCCTTCTCTTTCTTCACCTAGTGTGGAATCTTAGCTTTTGTAATTTTTAAAATACAGTCTTTTCCAGGGAGTTTGCATTTACTTGAATTCATTTTATGTATTTTTAGAAACTGTCATTGATTTTTTTTTTACCTTAGGGAATTAAGGGAATATAAATTCTACATAGTTGCCTCTGTGACTAACATCTGTTTGACTCTCACTTCTATATCAATGTGTAGGTGAGCTGGAAAGACATCCTTAATATTTGGATGTAAACGGATATACTATCCAGAGCTCATGAGCTCCATGACTATTAAAGTAAGGCAGATAGATAAGTAGACTACAGTAAGTTCATATAATTTATATTATAAATGAAAAAAGTAGCATTTCTCCCAAATTTTTTCTGATAATACTCAGCACTTCTTTAAAAGTCTGTTGAAGCATGTTGACAATATGTTTTGAAAATTTAGCTCTTCTTCTTTTTAGTTGATATAAAATTTAAATACAAAATATACTCTATGATTAATTTGCATATTACCTTTTTGTCTGAATTTCATAATAGTTGGAATGCTCTAAAATTTACCAAGCCTCCATGAATTCTCTATGTTCTTTATAAATATACATATTAGAAGTATCTTATTAAAAATTATTTGCTTTGAGTCCGTAGTAAGCATGTTCTTCATTTACATAATTATCAAGATAATTTATTGATTTGTATATTGCATCATACATTACACAATACTAACATGCATGTAAAGCAACTCATTTTTTTTGAGATTGCTTTTTTTTTAATTAATTTTTTTATTGTTTAAAGTATTACAAATAGTAGTACATAATGTCTCCCTTTTACCCCCATTGACCTCCCCCTGGCTTCCCCTACCCCCCAGTACATGCCCTCACCTGCCCCAAACCTCAGTGTCTTGTATCCATTGGTTATGCTTATATGCATGCGTACAAGTCCTTCGGTTAATCTCTTTCAGCACACCCCCCAACCTCCTCTGCCTTCCTGATGTAATCTGACAGTCTGTTCAATGCTTCTTTGCCTCTGTATCTATTTTCCCCCATTTCTTTTCTTTAAAAAATCTTGCCTCTGCAGACTAGAAATAAATATATAATAACAAAAAATGTTTGAGTCTCAATTTCAATGCCCAACAGTTCTGAGTCCCAGTTTCAATGTCAAACAGTTCCTTATGTGTACATGTCAGCAATGATATCTGGATGGTGGACACATGCTGGGAATGTAACAGACAAGAGACTTGGCCCAGCTCAGATCGGGACCCAGGTAACAGACAGAGACTTGGCTAACAGCAGCTGCCCTATATCTAAATCCAGCCTAGCATCAGGAATGCTTAGGGCCTACTCAAGAATGCAAACCTGAACCTTAATGTAATTGCTTATTTGATCAACCCCTTTGTAAGTAATGTATTTCCCATATCCACAGCCACCTCCATCCCACTCAGACATCTTTCTCACCTTGACTGAGATTTGATGCCTCAGGCCAGTTTATCTCTCTGTGCCAACATCCCACTCATCTCCTGAGAATCTGCACCTTGTGGGAGACCATCCCCACACATGGTCACCCTCCTTTTTCCTATTAGGCTCTGACAGCTCATGCCAAGCTATCCAAGGCAGGAATACTTTCCTGCTGGATATGAACATCTTCCTCACCCTGTCTAGGTTTTGACATCTCTGACTAGGCTGTGCCTCTGCAGGGATACCCTCTCGCCTTGCTCAGTTTCTTACTCCTTTTGCACTAGTCCACTCCCTGTTTTTAGATTCTGCTTCAATCTTTCTAGGTCCTAACTCTCTACACTGGGCTATTGCCCCCTTATCCTTCTTGGGTTCAAAAATGAGTACTACCATTACCCTGCTTGGGTGTTAGTACCCTACTCTGAGCCACTGCATACCCCCCTCTCCATGGAAGGTACAGTTGTCATCTCACTGTTCTCTATCTAATGATGTTATGACTGAGCTGCTCATGGAGTGAAAGGGGAAGAACAAAGAGAACGACCAGCCGCTTCTCTCTCTCTTTTTTTAATTTAAATTCTTCATTGTTTAAAATATTACTTGTCTCCTTTTTTCCCCCATTGACCTCTCCCTGGACACACCCCCCCCCATTTCCCCATCTGTTTCCATTGGTTATGCTCATATGCATGCATACAAGTCCTTTGGTTTATCTCTTACCCCCTCACCCCATGTCTTCCCTCATAGGTTGGACAGTGTATTCAATGCTTCTATGACTCTGGTTTCTATTTTTGTTCATTAGTTTATGTTGTTTATTATATTCCACAAAATGAGTGAGATCATGTGATATTTATCTTTCTCTGACTGGCTTATTTCAATTAGCATAATGTTCTTCAGTTTCATTCACACTGTTGTAAATGGTAAGAATTTCTTTTTCACAGGAGCATAGTATTCCATTGTGTAGATGTACCATAGTTTTCTAATCCACTCATCTGCTGATGGGCACTTAAGCTGTTTCCAGATCTTAGCTATTGTAAATTGTGCTGCTATGAATATAGGGGTGCATATATCCTTTCTGATTGTTATTTCTGTTTTCTTGGGATATATTCCTACAAGTGGGATTACTGGGTTAAATGGAAGTTCCATTTTTTTTTTTTTTTTTTGAGGAAAAGCCATACTGTTTTCCACAGTAGCTGCACTAGTCTTCATTCCCACCAGCAGTGCATGAGGATTCCTTTTTCTCCACATCCTTTCCAGCACTTGTTGTTTATTGACTTGTTGATGATAGCCATTCTAACAAGTGTAAGGTGGTACCTCATTGTTGTTTTGGTTTGCATCTCTCAGATGATTAGTGACTTTGAGCATGTTTTCATATGTCTCTCGGCCTTCTGTATGTCTTCTTTCAAAAAGTATCTATTTAGGTCCTTTGTCCATTTTTTTTTATTGGATTGTTTATCTTCCATTTGTTAAGTTGTATGAGTTCCCTATACATTTTGGAGATTAAGCCCTTATCGGAGGTAACATTGGCAAATACGTTCTCACAAAGCCACTCTTCTCAAAACTGCCTTGTACTGGCACAAGAACAGACATATAGACCAATGGAACAGAACAGAGAATCCAGAGATCGGCCCAAGCCATTATGCTTAATTAATATTTGAGGAAGAAGTCAAGAGCATACAATGGAGTTGAGACAGTCTCTTCAATAAATGGTGTTGGGAAAATTGGACAGTTAAATGCAAAAAAATAAGAAAGAAAGAAAGAAAGAAAGAAAGAAAGAAAGAAAGAAAGAAAGAAAGAAAGAAAGAAAGAAAGAAGAAAAGAAAAGAAAAGAAAAGAAAAGAAAAGAAAAGAAAAAGAAAAAAAGAAAAGAAACTAGACCACCAACTTACACCATACACAAAAATAACCTCAAAATGGCTAAAGGGCTTACACTTAAGTCAGGAAACCATAAAAATTCTAGGAGAAGCCTCAGGCAGCAAAATAGCAGACATTTGTCATAACAGTATCTTACTGATACAGCTCCTAGGGCAATAGAAACTAAGGAGAAAATAAACAAATGGGACTACATAAAAATAAAAAGCTTCTGCACAGGAAAGAAACCATCAACAAAACAACAAGACCAGCTGCCTCTTTTCTGAGCTCTTCTACTTATAGTTTAGACTGTTCTTCCAGAACTTTGACCATTTAAAAAAAAATTTTATGTAATTTTTAATTTTAAGTTACAGCTTTTGATTGCTTTGGGGCTATATTTTTGCTTTGTTTCATTAGCTGTTAGACATTCACTTTATTCCTTTTTCTTGCAATGTCTTTAAATAGCATCCCATCAAAAATTATTTTTCTCCATATTTCATAAGAAGAGATGTCATGGACTATTCATTCCGTGGGAGAGCAGGCATGCACATCAGCAGCTGTCCCCACTTCACAGCTCAGGGACTTTCTCCTTTGTTATTACCGTGAAGTGTTAAGAAGTATAGGTACTTCTTTGCCTAATTCAGAAAGGCTTCCTGTCATTAACCTCAGCATTCTCCAGAGTTCCATGAACCTTGCCTTCCAAAGCAGTGCTCTCATAAGTGAACACTGTATTTTGCTATTATTACATTCAAGGTCCCCCACCTCTGGACCTCTGCCTTCCCCGCCACTCCCGCCTCCTCATTATAGGAAACATTGTATTCCCTGAGAGCGCTGGTGGTTTTCACCTGTTCAATTTCGATTCGGCTCCTGAAAGTTTTTCTTTGGGGTAAGTCTCTAGCCACCAAAACCATGGATTTGCTTGGATATTTCTGAGATCTTCTATGGTTTATGCTTTCCATTGTCCTTTTGCAGGATTTTTTCAAGTTTTACTGCTGAGTGCCAGGCCCTCTCCTTTTTGGAATCAATCTAATCGCAATTTCTGGGTCCTAAGGTTTGCAGGCTCCATAAAGTTTTCTTTTTTTAAAACAATATATTTTATTGATCTTTTACAGAAAGGAAGGGAGAGGGATAGAAAAATAAGAAACATCGATGAGAGAAACATTTATCAGCTGCCTCCTGTACACTCCCTACTAGGGATGTGCCTGCAACCAAGGTACATGCCCTTGACCAGAATAGAAACTGGGACCCTTCAGTCCACAGGCCTCTATGCACTAAGCCAAATCTGTTAGGGCTTCTTAAAATTTTATTTTTCTTTTCTTTTCTTTTCTTTTCTTTTCTCTTCTCTTCTTTTCTTTTCTTTTCTTTTCTTTTCTTTTCTTTTCTTTTCTTTTCTTTTCTTTTCTTTTCTTTTCTTTCCTCTCCTCTCCTCTCCTCTCCTCTCCTCTCCTTTTCTTTCTTTCTTTCTTTCTTTCTTTCTTTCTTTTCTTTCTTTCTTTTCTTTCTTTTCTTTTTTTACTATTGCAGCTCACAACTGCTGGTCTAGTTCTGGACCCAGCCACCATCATGTGATTTGGCTATGTCTACCTATTGTCCAGGACCATGGGGATTCCTTGATCCCTGCCTTATTGAGGATATACTCTCACATTTGGCTTGTGGGGTTGTGTTGTTGCTGTGTGCTACCATGTGCTAACATTTTATACTTTTACTTTCATATATATTGTTTTTGAGCAGACAGGGGAAGATTAATTTCTTAAAATAGTATATTATTGCCATATTCTGGCCATCAGAAATAGCAAGTGATCTTTTAAAAGTGTAACTCAGACCATGTAAATCCTACTCCTACCTTTATCTCTGACCTCACCTTCATCCCTCCTACCACCTGTGGTGGTTCATTTTATATGTCAACTTCACTCGGCCTTGGGGTGCCAAGATGTTTGGTCAAACATTATTCTAGGTATTTCTATGAGGGAGTTTTTGGATGAGATTTAAATAGGTAAACTGAGTAAATCTAGGTGACCTCCCTAATATGGTGGGCCGGAATACAATAAAAAAAGCTGGCCCCCACCCTGAACAAGGGAGAACTCTTACTGCCTGACACTCTTTGAAGTAGTACATCAACTTTTTTCCTGCCTGAAACGTCGTTTTTCAGACTAGAACTACATACACCACCAATTCTGATTCTCAGGCCATTGGCTCCAGACTGCAACTACACTTTTCTCTTTCTTTCTCTCCTTTTCTCTGAAGACTGCTGGCTCATACCCCACCCTCTGACCACTTTTTGTGTGTGTGGCTATACTGGCCTTCAGAATAGCCTCAGACGAGTCCCATACCTTCTTTCCTGGGCTGGCAATAACAATTCCTATCTCATTAGTTTGCTTCATTCTCTGTATAGAACCTACCATCATTAGAAACTTGATTCTTTTGATTTGCCTGCAATTGTTTCCTTCATTGAAATGTCATCACCCTGAGGGCACGGCATTGTTCTGCCACTGCTGAAAAGCTGACACACAGGACAGTGCCTAGTACACAGAAGGCACTTATGCATATTTGTGAAATGAATTTAGAATTTCTATAATATCAACATCAGCACTAGAATCCCTGAAAATGAAGACATTTTTATTTTCTAAAGAGGAATGCAACAACACAATACTCGGAAGGTATGGTCTCTAATAGAAGAAGAAATCACTTGTTTTCTATCATTTGTTTTTATCTTAACATGACATTTTTGGTTTTATTGTTATTCATGTATTTGTATGGGTGATAAAGATCAAGGGCAAAGATGGATAAAGGGAGACTGAACTGCTTACTCCTGGATACTTGCTCTGACTTTTCTTTGAAATGCTAATGGTGCTTTGAATAACTTTCAGATTGGAATTCACACATATTTAGTTCTGTACCTTGGCATGAAAGACCCACTTATCAAAAGAGAAGTGTGAAATTAAATGAGACAAGTTATAAAAACAGTTTAACCTATACACTTTTCCTCAGTTTCATCTAAAGAAATAGTAAGAAAATGTAAATATTATTTCCAAAATACAGTATATTTTTTAAAATTGGCAAACAGAAACAAAGGAGTAAATCCCATGCTTACCGTATCAAAATACCAATCTGTACTCAGTGCCTGATACGGTTAATTACTTCTGCATTTCTTTGTAAAAATGAAACCCTGTAGGTTACAAAATTATTGTTATAATAACAGGAACATACGCTTAATGTGTTCTGTGCCACAGGCTTGTTCTAACTACTTCACTTCTATTATTTCACTCAGTCATCCCAACACTGATAGGTATTTGAAAAAATGAATTAATTCTTCTTTAAAAGTTGGCATACAGGCGGAATCAGTTATGTATTGCTATATATCAAACTGACCCAAAACTTAATGGCTGAAAATGATAGCCGTTTGTTTAGGTCATGATTCTGGTGGGTGTTCTAATTTGGGTCAGCTTCAACTGATCTTGGTTTGGGCTCATGCATGCATTTTTGGTTCATAGGATGGCCTGGGGTTGGTCAGTTCTGGATGTCCTCAGTAGCATATTTGGAAGCATGTCCTGTAGTTTTGCAGTAAACATTTTTGCTGTAAGACAATTTGTGGTAAGAGATAAAAGAACAAAAAATGAGAAAGGAATATTAAAGGACATAATGAAACATTTAAAAATTAATAACAAAATTTAAAACTACTTGCGAGAAAAATGAAAATACATTGTCTTTGAAAGTTTCTGTTCATTATATTATACTAGAGGCCCAGTGCATGAAATTCATGCATGGGGGGGGGGGGTCCATTAGCCCAGCCTGCACCCTCTCCAATCTGGGACCCCTCAGGACATCCATCTCACAATCCAGGACTGCTGGCTTCAAACTACTTGCCTGCCTTCCTTCCTGATTGCCCCTAACCCCTTCTGCCTGCCAGCCTGATCACCCCCTGGCTGCCAGGGTTCAGAGCAGGGAGGGATGAATAGGTGGCCACAGGTGATCTTTAGGGCAATGAAACTGTTCTGTCTGATACTACATTAATGGTACATTTGTCAACACCATAAGATGTTCAACACAAAGAATGAACCCTAAAGTAAACTGCAGATTTTACTTTTGTTAATAATGTGTTGATAAAGGCTCATCAATTGTAATAAGTGTATTACATTAATTTATAAGATGCTAATAATAAAAGAAGCTTTAATGTGGTATGGCCAGGCCTTGGGGCGGCTGGCACGGGTCCGGACCCCCTGCTGGATCTGGGGCGGCCATAGGGACCCCCACCACTGCTGGCCCAGCGGCCGCCTTGGCCTGCTGGCACCGTAATGGCCCCGCCCCTCACCTCGCATGCGCCTCAGCCCTGCCCCCTGCTCCTGATTGGCTGGTAGCGTAGCGAAGGTATGGTCAAATTAGCATATTTCTCTTTTATTAGATAGGGTGTTTTTCTTTCTTTTTTTTTTTATTGCTTATGGATTTGTCTTCTCTTTTAGCATTGCACTTTTTTTCTTTATTAAAAGATGAATCATCCTTGGCCAGGTAACTCAGTTGTTTAGAGAGTTGACCCAATAGGCCAAGGTTGTGGGTTTGATTCCTGGTCAGGGCACATACAAGAATCAACTCATGAATGCATAAATAAGTAGAACAACAAAATTAATGTTTCTCTCTCTCCTCCTCCCCTTCCTCTCTCTCAAAGTCAATAAATAAATAAAAAATGCAGAGTGGTATCAATTTCCAACTAAAGAATTGGTAATTAATGCTCTGGAAGACTTGTGAATTAGCTGCCTGTTTTATATTTGCCATACATAGTTCGGTAAATTTTTGACAGGTGCAAGGGATGGCTTTGCTCACCAGAAGATTTATAAAAACTGATTATCATTTTCTGTTATGGTATGTTATCTAGCTGTACACAGAGCTTTGCAATCTGGCTTTATACATAGTCATTGTCATCCAATATTTTAAGACTACCATGTCTACTTGTCACATATAGACCATTATGAGGGCTAAAATTTACATAAAATACAAATGGGAGTACTGAGAGAACTTTATCAATGGAGAATGAAACCAAAATGACAAAATTCATGAAGTTTGCCAAATGTAAACCAAACTGTCAGCCAGTTATTTTACCTTTTATAGCAAAATTGCCTTATGGCCAATGTTTGCAACAAAAATTGTTGCAGCAAACATACTTATGGCAGAAATGTTTGTGGCGAAACAACCTCGACCCAATGGGAATTTTGCTGACCATGGACCGAGATAAGGGAAGGTAGCTGGGATATTAAGGTGCCTTTTTATTTGTTTTGTTTTGTTTGATGCTGTGACATTTTGGGACCTTGTTGACTCTGGAGGGGTGGCCACTCCTAGGTTTAGCAAATTCTCAGGGATAGAAAACTCATCTACATACATGCCTTTTATATGCAAACCAGCCAATCCAGAGCCATATCCCAACAGCACCCTTTCTCAGGTTCTCACAGGGAGCCACCATCCACCTGCCCTAATCATACCAATACCACACACCAGACCACTAGGGACAGTGCTTATGCCCGGGGGTCAAAATAGCCAATCCTAAAAGTGCTTATGGTTTCTCATAGGCACCACAATAAAGGCTCTCCCCACTTTTTCTTTACTCACTCTGCCTCTAGCCCAATCCTGGTGCCTCCCTGTGCGCCCCCTGATGGCATGGTATGCTCCCTCCTCTTGGGATCTAAGTATGTTAGTAACAATCTGTCTTTTCCAAGTAGCAACTCCTATTCTCTAAGCCTCTTTATAACTTGAAAAATAATAATACCTACAACTTCAAATAGCTGAGTCATGATTTCCTCATCTGCCAGGCCAGCCTGGCCTTGTTCACATGCTGCAGGGTTCCCAGAGCAGCAAGAGAACAATGCTCACCGCACAAGTGCTTTTCAAGGCTCTCTGTTCCTATCACATTTGCTTGCTATTGTCTCATTGACCAAAGCAAGGTGCCTGCCCACACCCAGAGCCACGTGGGAGGAATGGCTGCAGGGAGCCAGGGCAGATCGGGGTCATAGCAGTAATCAGTCTGCTAAACGGGTCTTTCAGGAGGTTTCAGATCAACTTCTCTGTCTTTGATAGTCATCCGTAGAGTTTGGCCACTGAAATAAACAAATTATATTTGTAAAAATGTTACCAACTGTCATGATGCTAAAAGCCTGATCTTATAAGCTGACTAAATTCTCTTTTACTTGGACAAGTCACTGCTGCTGATGGGAGGACTTGGACGATATAAAGCATTTTGGGATGGTGATTGGAGTCATTTTTGTCAAACTGCAGAGGGGATTGTTACCTAATAATTACCTTAAAAAAACTTGAGTATTGTGCCCCTAACACTCTCTTTGCCATGAACATGGAAACCTTTTGACTGAGATTTACAGAATCTTTTTTCTTACAGCTGATTTTTTTCAGGTTTCCTTTCAAACCCAAACTATGGGGCCTTCTTCAGCGACTTTTAAAAAAACATTCTGCACTTCCTTTTCAAATTCCTCCTCCCCTTTATAATTATTCACCTACTATTGTCATCCCACACCAACCTGCTTATGCTGTAACGCGCTATGGGGAGCCAAGTAGCCAAAGAAGACAAAGAAAAAAAATAAATTGGAACAGAATGCCAAGTTGTATTTCCTCCAAGCAATAGTTACTTCCTTGAAGCAAGAGATTAATCTTTAAATCCACTTATCCCAAATTCCAGAAACTGTCATAAACAGAAGAAACCACATCCTTCCTCACAGAGTCTACTTGCTTGTTGTTGAATCCTAGATTTTTCTTTTCTTTTAGCAGTAACATATTTTCCAGGATAATTTGGTATGGGAATCCGATAGACCTTAGTTTGAATCTCAGCTTAACATCCTGGCTGGGGAAACAGCAGCAATTTAAGTTGTCAAAGTGTTCATTTTTACTTCTAGAACATGTATAGAATAGGCGTTATATAATCACTATCCTTTTAGAAAGTTCAGAGCTGCCTTACCTCACTCACCGCCTACTATTTTTACTTTAAGAAGGGTCCTGAGGGGAGGACAAAATGGTTTTTTTTGACAAGGACATAGTATTGCTACATTCAATAGGGACAGATTTTGTGTGAGACGATGATCCTATCTAATAAAAGAGTAATATGCAGATTGACCATCACTCCAACACACAAGATGGCTGCCCCCATGTAGTTAAAGATCCTGCCCCATGTGGACACAAGATGGCCACCACAATATGGCCAGCAGGGGTGGGCTGTTGGGAGAGACCAGGCCTGCAAGAGAGGGCAGTTGGGGGTGATCAAGTCTGCAGGGGAGGGCAGTTAGGGGTGACCAGGTCAGCAGAGGAGGGAAGTTGTGGATGACTGGGCCTGCAGGAAAGGGCAGTTGCGGGGGACCCAGGGGTTCAGGAGAGAGCAGTTGGGGGGGGTGACAAGGCCTGCAGGGGAGGGCAGTTAGGGAAAGCAGGCTGGCAGGGGAACAGTTAGGCATCAATCAGGCTTTCAGGGGAGTTGTTAGGGGGTGATCAGGCTGGCAGGCAGAAGAGGTTATAGGCAATGAGGAAGGCAGGCAGGCAAGCATTTGGGAACCAGCATTTCTAGATTGTGAGAGGGATATCCGACTGCCCATTTAGGCCTGATCCCACTGGGCAGGCAGACATACCTCGAGGGGTCCCAGATTGGAGAGGGTGCAGGTTGGGCTGAGGGACGCCACCCCCCATGCACGAATTTCTTGCACTGGGCCTCTAGTCCTGTATACTAAAAGAGTAATATGCAAATTTGACTGTACCTTTGCTATACCCACAAGCTACGCCTACCAGCCAATCAGGAGCAGATTATGCAAATAAACCCCAACCAAGATGGCTGCTACCTCTGAGAGCAGGAGGAAGGCTTGGGTTTCCCCAGTGACAGAGAAAGCCAAGCTTTCCACCTGCCATTGCTACCCTAGGCCTCCACTCAATGCTACAAAGTTTCAATTATAAAGAATACATAAATGGTGGCAGCCACTGAGCTGGAGAGAACAGAGGCTTGGGTTTCCCTGGCAACAGAGGAAGCCAAGCTTTCCATCTGCCATTGCCAGCCTCAGCCTCCACTCTAGGCTATAATGTTTCAAACAGAAATGGCTGCCGCCACAGAGCAAGCAGAAGGCTTGGCTCCGCTCCAGGCTACAAAGTTTCAATTATAGACATAAATTAATCCCAGACCCCAGGGCCTCTGCTTGGGTTGCTTAGAGGTGTGGCTGGCCTGCAAACCTCCACAGGCCCTCACCCAGGCTGCCCCTCACTCCAAGGGAACCCCCACTGTGATCTGGGATGCTCTTCAGGGAAAACGAACTGGCCCCCACCCATGCACCAGGCCTCTATCCTATCTAATAAAAGAGTAATTTGCAGATTGACCATCACTCCAGCCACAAGAGGGCTGCCCCATGTGGTCAAAGATCCTGCCCCCATGTGGACACAAGATGGCCACCACAAGATGGCCAGCAGAGGAGGGCTGTTAGGAGGTTCCAGGCCCTGCATGGGATGGCAGTTGTGGGTGACCAGGCCAGCAGGGAAGAAAGTTGGGAGGGACCAGACCTGCAAGGGAGGGCAATTAGGGGTGACCAGGCAGGCAAAGGAGGGAAGTTGGGGGCAAACAGGCTGGCAGGGGAGCAGTTAGACATCAATTAGACTGGCAAGGTAGTGGTTAGCAGGTGATCAGGCTGGCAGGCAGAAGTGGTTAGGGGCAATCATGGAGGCAGGCAGGTGAGCAGTTTAGAGCCAGTAGTCCTGGATTGTGAGAAAGATGTCGGACATCCCTCGAGGACTCCCAGACTGGAGAGGGTGCAGGCTGGGCTAAGGGACATCCTCTGCCCCCTGTGCACGAATTTCATGCCTCTAGTGTGATTAGAATAGTACTGGTGGTTACAAATTGTTTCTCTTTTAGATTTTGGTTTCTTGAATCCCTCTTACTGTCACTCTTCTTTCTTCCATCTCAGGATACCATTGTGATAGGTCTGGGAAAGTGGACATCATCTGTTTGGAGCAAATAGGAATGAGGGTGAGATCTAGGGACATGCTTTTGTCAATTCCGAGGAAGAGAACAGTATAGGGATCTGGGACCAAACTTCAGTGAAGAAAGTCAGTCTGTCTCTATGTAGCAAACTCTGGATAAATGTCTATTGTGGTTGCTAATTTGTGTGAATTCAGTATTCTGGCCATATCTCTTTCTATCAGAAAGTCTTGATGTTTATTCATCATTTCACAGGATTAATTTGAGTTTACATGAGATGATGTCAATATAATCCTTCATTCAGGACCTAGTAAATAGATATACCTACTCAATGTTACTTGTTAATTTCTGAAAATGTAGGTGTTTGGGGTTTGTAATAATAACTAACTCCTTTAAAGTGTGAGTCAGCCTGTGAGCTTTGGATTTGTGGTTATCATCTACCACATTGTCTATACAGTGTTTTATTCACAAGATTGCATTGTGGGCTTATTGGAAAATTTTGTAGCAAATATTTAGCTAAATGAATTAAAATGACCAGTCAAAAAAGTAAACTGACTTTCTTTGTTAAATTCTTTGGCCAAGATTTTGACACAGTATCTTTAAAACACAAATTAGGTCATTAAAAAAAAGCATGGTATATTTTAAATTTCAGGGAACATTTATGATTTTCTTAGAAAAAAAAATATAAAGTGATGCCGAGACCGGTTTGGCTCAGTGGATAGAGCGTCGGACTGCGGACTGAAGGGTCCCGGGTTCGATTCCGGCAAGGGCATGTACCTTGGCTGCGGGCACATCCCCAGTAGGGGGCGTGCAAGAGGCAGCTGATTGATGTCTCTCTCTCATCGATGTTTCTGACTTTCTATCCCTCTCTGTTCCGCTCTGTAAAAAATCAATAAAATATATATATTTTTTAAAAAAATAAAGTGATAAAAATTAGCATTTTTCTTTGTTTCTTGAATGCATTGGATTTTCAAAGACTTGAAGAAATTCAAAGGTAACTAATGTTATTTAGAGAAGAAAGGAAAAGAGTTTTGTGTTAACAGATCAATATCAGTTTCTTGTAAAAGAGTCTCTCACTTTTTAATGATACAGATCACATTGTTGGCTTATCTTAAGCTTATACAAATCCTTTTTATTAAATTATATAATTTGCATGGAATCTATTAATTTTATATTTAAAGTAACAATGTTGAGATTATTAACTTTAAATTTTGTTTAATAATACTTCTTTTCAAGATTTTGTTTCTGGATTTATGTGCTGAGAGAAGGGCAGAGGGATGTCATGGTGCATGACCTTGATTTACACGCCTGATGTCCACCTGAACAGTGATTCATTTATTGCTGGGTTAGGATGTGGGTGTTTCATGTTAAGAAAACCCAATTTTGTTATTTAATATAAAACATACACCCTGGGGATAAGAGAGAAGGATATGCAATTACTCAGTTAATACCCAATTTATACCTTTGAAATGCTTCCTAAGGTATTATCAGGAAGATTTGGTACACACACACACACACACACACACACACACACACACACATTTATTTTATAGGCAGCACAGTAGAGTCATGGGTGTTTCATAAAGTGGGGATATCATTGTATAGCAATAAATCAAATGCCTGGATATAGCACAGATTCAAAAGGGCACTGCTATTGTATCAGGGCTTTCAGGTTCTTTTATAAACAAATATCCTGACTTCTTCATTTTCTTTTGTAGATGATCTCTCTCAACAGGAGGACAGTGATCCCCCAAAGGAATATGATCCTGGGCAATTTGCAGGCCTTCTCCATGGATCCTCTCCAGCCTGTGAGTCTCCTGAAAACCCATTTCATCTCTACAGGAAAAGGGATGAACGTGAAGAAGAACAAGATGAAATCATTTTGCCCAAGAACCCTCTGTCTTTCAAGCAGTCTCCAATAGAAAATAACTCAGAACCTTTGGTAAAGAAAATTAAACCCAAGGTGGTCAGTAGAACAATTTTTCACAAAAAACCCAACCAAGTTGAAAACCATACCATTGTTGGTACAAGAACCACTAGGAGTGGATCCCGGAATGGGGACCAATGGATTGTGAACACGGGGGGATTTGTGGAGAGAGCCTGCACCCTGGGGAGAATCAGGTCATTGCCAAAAGCCCTGATTGACATGCACTTGTCCAAAAATGTGTCTAAGTCAGATTCTGATCTCATTGCCTACCCTTCAACTGAGAAATCATCGAGAGTTAACTGGAGTGAATCTTCCACTACTGAACACAGTTCGAAAGGGAATTCTGAAAGAACGCCATCCTTCACCTCAGAATGGGAAGAAGTAAGCCTTGCTCTTCTTTATATGAATGCTTTGGAATCGAGGAAGGTTTTGGGGGAGGATTTTCAGCTTTAAGTCTTTCAGAGGCAAATAGAAAAAAAATAACAATGCATACAGCTACCAGTGGAAGGGAAAATTCTAGGGGCAGCACATGATAATTTAAAAACAAATAGAGTTCCACACATGTGGGGAAATCTATTGTTTCCATAGAAATTGATATCAAGCAGAAGTAATAACTAGCTATGAGGTGCAAGAGAATGTTCACATTATGTCTTCCCAAACACTGCAGCTGACAAATTGAGGAAAATCTTCTTGTTTTTGCTGCCCTATATCATTTTGTTTACTTACTAAACTCTTTGTTAGCTTATCTTCCTTTTAAAAAGAATCTTAGATATTCAGAGGATCTCCATATAAACTTACAAATTACTTAATATTTCCCTTTTACAACTATTAGAGTGACTTTAAAGAAAAAAAACGTGTTGAGGTCATATAACAGCAATTTAAGCTCTCCCTAAAGAAAAAATATTTAATTTTATAGAATTACTCAGAATGCAAGGGCCCTTGTAGGATTATGAAATATTATCCTTTGTCCCTAAAGAGGACTACATTATGAAATAATAATAGTTCTTGTTTTTTTCTTGAATTTCTTCAAAGATTGGAGCACATTCTTCTTTGACATTTTATTCAAACATGTCACATTTTATCTTTCAAAAGACTGTAGGTCACTATGATATTCTGAGAACTAGAAATTGAAATTGTTTAGATATTGACATTCTGAATTGAGCTGTTTGGGAAAAATCACTCAGTCTCCCTGCATCTCTTTCAGGGTGAGCAAAATGAGACATTGAAGTAATGTTTCTTGTCCCTTCTGGAACCTGCTGCCTTACCAGGGATGCTAGGATGACAAGAAGGGAGATTCAGCCATTAAAGGGCTAAAGCTTTTTATAAAGTCACTTCTTCCTGTATATTTCATACTACTAGATAGATAGTTTGTTTGGGTCTATCCATTACTTATATTTAACTATTCATTACTTATATTTAACTCTGTGAGTAACATCTGAAATTCCTTTTGGAATGAGGCAGGACTAATTAACATTTAACTTACCTCTTAGAATTAAGGTGTTTCCATGCCTTGATTCTTGTGACTACATGCCACAAGTCAGCTTGTGGCTGGTCAGACCATTTAGTGAGACCTTAGTTCCGATGGCCATGCCTGCACACTGAAACCCACCCATCAGCAGTCAGAGGAGACACGTGCCTCAGAGGATAGAGATCCTCACATGACTTATTCTCAACCCTTACCCTTCTGACTCTAAAGAATGCACAATTCCTAATGTACTGACCCAGGTAGTTCCAAACAAAGTTCATTTTAGGAGATACAAAGAAAAGTCAAGTTGATTTTGAAAGCTTAAGAAAGGAAAGCATAATTTATATTTTTAAAAGCAATTCACAAGATGTCTGTTTCCCTTAAAACCTTTGTCAGTCTCTTAGTTGTGGTATTGCAGTGGTAATAACATCAAAAATATACGGTGGAGCAAAAGTGGGATTTAGTTGTGGATATGGAAAGTGATACAAAAATTAATAAATAATACTACAAGAATAAACTCTGTGTTTTATATACTCACCACTGTAAACCTACTTTGGCCCCATCCTGTATATGCTTGTGGCATTTGAGCATTATTTTAAAATGCAATGCTAGCCGAAACTGGCTTGGCTCAGTGGATAGAGCATCGGCCTGCAGACTGAAAGGTCCCAGGTTCAATTCTGATCAGGGTCATGTAACTTAGTTGTGGGCACATTCCCCAGTAGGGGGTGTGCAGGAGGCAACTGATCGATGTTTCTGACTTTCTATCCCTCTCCCTTCCTCTCTGTAAAAAATCAATAAAATATATATTTTTAAAAAATGCAATGCTAAAGGTGAATATAATTATTCACTTACATGCTTTTTGTTTCTTGCAGATTGACAAAATAATGAATTCCATAGATGTTGGAATTAACAGTGAACTTGAAGAAATGAACGGTGAGGCCAAAAGTAAGGAAATCTCTCCTATATAAGTGAATAAATGTGCACAGGACTTAGCTAAAAAATGATAGGTGTCTCTAGATAATTTTGATTTATCATGACAATAGCAGCTATAAGGTATTTCCTTATATTCATATCAAACAACCATGACCTTTAAACAGTATCAATTATTAGTATATTGATTTAGCACACTGAGATATTTTTCCCCATGTACTGTTTTACTATGCCAGTTAACAGTAATGGGGTTTCAACTTTAGTTAGAGCTAATTATGAAGCACTTCAAGGTATTGTAAGATCTGATGACTTACTGTACTACTGTTGCTCATTCAGTGAAATGTCCCATTTTTCCTGGCCAAAATGATTAGCAACGTCTAAGTTGTCAACTCCAGTCTAGCAAGAACTGTGTGTTACTCATCTTCATGTATTCCAGAATATCTACCAGGGTATCTCACAAATAATCAGTTTTGCAATTTCTATTCAACCTATTACGCACATGAAATATTATTTCCTTAATTAACCCTCAGAATAAAAGGCCATTTGAAACTTCCTTTGAAGATTTTTTTGTTTAATGCTGATGTATGGTGTCAATTACTAGATAGCTACACCTAAAAATTGCTTAATAGGCCTACCAAACAAACTACTGTTCTGGAAAGAGTCAAAGGATCTGGCTCCAGCTCTGCCCTGCCACTAAGCAGAGGTATAACTGTAGATTAAATAGATCTGTAGAATTTGGAGTTAAGACAGGTGATTTCTAAGCTCCCGGAGCAACTCATGTAAAGTTAGTGGTATCAGCAACTCATGTTAAGTTAGTGGTATCAGAGATAATGCAATCAAGATTTGTGTAAGAGAAGCCTGAATATATATCATTGGATAAACAATTATGGAATTTTGTGGTCATTTAACTAGTTACGAGGGCCCTTTAAACAGCATTCCAAGTGACACTTAAGCAAAGGTAAGTTGGAAAATGGTTCTCTTATGAGGCACTGGGCCTGGAGGGATAAGCAGTGACATTGAAATCAGGTGGCCCTCACTGGAGACCCTTGCAGGAGTATCTCACTCATGTCTCAGGTGTGGGATAAGTAAGCACTTAAATTATTCTAACATGATTGGTCTCCATGTTAATTAAGTGATAATTTTTAAAAAGCTTAAACAAGTTTTATGAAATGCATCTTTGTTTTAGATTTTGAAGACTGAAACATTATGGAAAAGCACCAAAATTGTGTATATGTTTAGTGACACAAGTGTATTAGCTCTGTGACAGCATGTGCAGCCAGGTCTCTCACCCAGAAATGCTGACAGACCTTGAAGACTTTTCTAGGTGTCCGTAGAACTGGTCTAGGAATGTACGTTGCTACACAGCCCTTTCGGATGTGCTTATAGAATAATTTCAAGTTAGCTGTAGGAATACAGAATCTCTGTCGGTATAAAGATAAGGCTTTATTTTCTTATACATAGTGAATTTCCTGCCACCGAGAATGTCCAAGCAGAGCCCTGGTATTTTTCTGGTGGAAGACAGGTGCCATTGAACATTCGTGTTCTAAAATTCTTCAAATATATAGTACCATAACATTGTAAAAGAATGTTACAAACATGATTATCATGAAAATAAGGGTAAATGTTAAAAATGCCACTCAGGCAAAGCTGCCTCTGCAGGGCGTTCTAGCCATAAAAAAATCCATTTTCCCTTAGTTCTCCTCCTCCCACCTCTCATGCTCCATCCTACCTGCTGCCTTTCTTTACTATTTACTATAGTGGGAATGAAAATGAAAGTAGACACTCAGTCTCCAAGACTGAGTACTGTATGCACCTTAATTGTCACTTCTGAATTACACACTAATTAGGTGACTGACCGTAGCAATTGGCATTCCAACTGGTCATGAGGCCATTAGTGGATTACAGCCTTACTGGGCTGCAGGCTTTTGCCTTTGGAGGCTGGATAGCACTAGAGAGGTGATAACTCATGAAGGCGACCTTCCACAAGTATTGTATCAGGCGTGAGTATGGTGGGAGAATCACATGGTGAAGTTAAGAAGTCAGATAGACATGAATTCAAATCTCAGTGCTGCTGTTTACTAACTTATAATTGTAGGCAACTCAGTTTCCCCAATGACAGAAATAAGGATAATGATATAGAATAATGCTAGAGAGGTGCAATGAAATATTTGCAGAGTCTGACACCTGTAGATATGTATTCTATTTCATATCCCCTCTTGCCCTACCAGGAGGGAGACATTGATTTTGATACTGTGGAGACATCAAGATAAACACATGTTAGCCCTCTCTTGAATAGCTAATGATGGCAGCCAGTCTCATGGTCTTCACATTAAACTTGTTGTATTTCCTGAAATTGTAGTGTGTTGATTGTAATACAGCTGGAAGCCCAGAGTGAAGTGGTACTAAAGAAGAGTACTTACTAAAAGAGAGCATGAAACTTCAGGGGACCCTTGAAAAGAAAAGACAAAATTTTTGAATGTAGTGATTTAAATGGACTTTCTGAAGTCTGAGTATCCTCTTTTTGCCTGACAACGGTGAGGAGATGTGCAATGAAATTAGCAACAAGTAAATTTGGAATGAGCAAGAGGAAATACCACTGTTGTCAGTATCTAGAATTTTACATTGGAAGGCCACTGAGCCAAGCACTGTGCTTGGCTTTAATAGAGCTGCATAATTTTATGAGCATGTATGGTGTTTGTTGCTACAAACCTCAGAAGAGGATAGAATCTACACTAATAAAAGAGAAACATGCAAATTAATCATCACTCTGCTACACCCACCAGCCAATCAGAGCAAGTATGCAAATTAACCCAACAAAGATGGTGGTTAATTTGCATATGCAGATGGGAAGTGAAGACTAAAGACAGCACAGAAGGAAGAGGGAGGGGAAGTGGAAAGCAAGGCGGCAGTGGTGGTGGGAGAGAAAGCGCAGGGGTGGGATGGGGGGAGTGCGAGGCGGTGGCAGGGTGGGAGGAAGCACAGAGGATGGGAGGGGTGGTGGTGGCAAAAGGGAAGCCCACTGGAAGCCCTGTTCTTGCAGGAATTTTCCTGCAACAGGCCTCTAGTAAAATTATAAGCAGTGGAAATACATGAAGAGTCAAGGATCACCATTTAATTGTCCATGCCCTTACCCATTTTGTTTCACTGTGTTTTTTGGGTTTCTTTTACCTGTCTGCATATTTACAATTTCAGGTATTTTGTAAACAGAATACTCATTGGACATGCTCATCTTCACTCTTGTTGACCAGTCTCTATGAATCATATAACTAATTCCACTCATAAAAAACACTGTCTTCTTTTAAAAAAAATTTCTTATCAATTAATAGTTTAAAACTTATCCAGCAACCTCAACTGTACAGTAGTAAAATAGAAATAAAAATAAATAAAATTCATTGGATTTACTTTTGGCCAGTTCCTTAGGGTTCTCACTCAGAGTAATACTAATTCAAAATTTCCACAAATAAAATTTATGGTCTCCCACTTGAAATCAGATTTAAGTGCCCAACTAACCAGCATTGGCAGCAGGATTAAATTATATTGAATATCTCATGTGATGTAGAACATCCTATTTTGAGATAATGCTTTGACAAGTTAGTATATTCTGAAGAATCATAAAATCCCATGTATAGGATTTTTTTTCAGAGAACAAGTCTAAGTTATATGGACTTGGATTGAGACTGTAGCTTTGCTTTGTAGTCTCTTTGATATCAACTTCATCACTATAAATTCAGATGTTTTTTTACAATCATATCATCAGATGCTGCAAGATTAAAACACACAGTTGTACTTCTGTATCCTAAAATGTACCAGGGGATCAATAAATATAAATTCTCTTGCTTCTGATCCCAGTATGCTTGGCTATCTTTCCAATTAGAGTGTATACCACAAAGGAAGATACTTAGGAAATCTTGATTATCCTTTTGATCAGTGAAGATTGTAGGTAAGAGAGAACTACTTATATTCTAAGTTGCTTTCATATAGAATCTGTCTTTTCTGAAGTTTTATTTCTTTTTTTAAATATATTTTTATTGATTTCAGAGAGGAAGGGAGAGGGAGAGAGAGAGAAACATCAATGATGAGAGAGAATCATTGATTGGCTGCCTCCTGCATGCCCTACTGGGGATCAAGCCAACAACCCAGGCATGTGCCCTGACCAGGAATGGAACTGTGACCTTCTGGTTCATAGGTTGACATTCGACCACTAAGCCACGCCAGCCGGGTTGAAGTTTGATTTCTTAACCATTGTCCTTGTGTCACAAGGAAGCACTTCCAAGGTAGAAAATCTATTGAAAGTACTACTTCAGATTGTCACACTTTCTAAGAGTCAGTTTGATGATCTTCTTGATGAGACTGAAGATCACTTACGTAAAGAGGATGCTGTAATTGGCTCCAGAGCAATCAAGGGCCCAGACTTTCCAATACAGGGATGACAGGTAAACTTAGAAATACCATCTATAAATAATGGACTTGAATAACCTCCTGTTACACTAAAGAGACTTCAGGTCTATGGACCGGATTAGATTGAACTCAAGTACATGAATGTGAAAAATAGTATTTAGTTCACAGGTACTTTTTCTTTTTTCTTTTTTTTTTTTTAAGACTGGGATTTTTTTTTTTCATATACTTAAGTTTAAATTATATTCAAAGAGAAATATTCCTCAG
The DNA here is from genome assembly GCA_027563665.1 of Antrozous pallidus. NCBI lineage: Eukaryota > Metazoa > Chordata > Mammalia > Chiroptera > Vespertilionidae > Antrozous > Antrozous pallidus. The sequence continues at coordinate 103,068,645 of CM050513.1, read as the reverse complement.
TCTTATTCTTAAAAAACCTACTTTTGCCAACACATGAATTCCATCTAAATTTTAATTATCAATGAAAGCTATTAAAATAAATGTATAAAGGATTTTATCATAGGCTACACTGTCTATATTGGGTAAAAAATAATTCTTAAGCTGGAAAACGCATAGCTCTAAAAACAGTAGCTAACCTTTGTCCCACAACCCAACTTTCTAAGCTTTGGCTCCTTTTCCTCCAGGAGTCTGAGGGCCGGGTTAGAGTCCCTCATCCTCCATGAAGGAACTGAGGAACTCTCTAAAGCATAGGCCATGTACCGTCTTCTCATGGTCTAAGTCTCACCTTCTCCTGGTCAACAGGAACAGAGGGAGTTCACATGGCTCTTTCCCGAAAGAAGGGCTGGTAAGGGCAGACTTCTCTCTCCAAGCTTTGGGAGCTGCTCCTTCCTCACATCTTGGCTGCCTCCAGGCCTCTGAGTTTTGCCCATGGAGCTGCCTCTGAGTTTTGCCTCAGGAAGTACCTGATAGCTGTCCTCCCGCTGGGACTGCTGATGGGAATATCATTTCTCAGACTCTAGGAGAATGCTTTTAAAGATGCATTTATAGTTTCCCAGAGTTGCTCTATTAGAGAAATGACAAAGAAAAGAAGCTAACATGTATTCTATTCTTACTGTGTGTCAGATGCTATGCAGTTTACTCCTGTGACCATTTTTGCATTTAATTCTCAAAATAACTCAGTGAGATATTATTATGCCCACTTTATAGATGAAGAAAGGGTCACAGATTTAAGTAACTTGTCGAGTCAGCTGCTTCAAATGTAGCTTTTCTTCTTCCTGAAGTCCATACACCTTTTGATAAAATATGTTGTCTACTCAGGATAACAGAAGCCAGCTCTTGGCCTCTTTCTCTTTAGTCCAAATCATACTCAGGAACTAAGGGGAGCCATCTCAGGATGTTTAGATGTAGAACCAATCACTTCATTTTAGCAAAGCTACTGGCGTGGAAGGCTTTAGCTCAGACCCCAAAACACAGGCCACCTGGTCATGTATTTAAATGAATCACAGCCCTGACTATCTTCTACCTCCCAGAGTGAATGCATAAATCCTAAGACCCAAGTTTCACTTATTTTTCAGAGGAAAAATGTTTCTTGCCTTCAGTAATATTCTTTTTTACATAAACTGTTAAATTGCACATAAAAGCCTTCCTGTGAAATGCTTTGCAATGGGCATAATTTATTTTGACTTTTATAGCCCTATTTTTAATAGAACCAACTAGGGGAGGTGGATAGTAGAATATGTTAGCATGCAAGCATATTATTTTGTCTAAATCACACTATTTTGTTATCAAATTACATAGTACTACACTAAGTGACTTAGTTATTTTTAGATAGATTAAATCTAAACAATCCCTTAATAAGAGAGATATAGAAATGTGAACTACAGTAATCATTAGGCTGCCGTGAGTTAACTAATCTTTATTAAGAGATAATGTTTAATCAACCAAACAATTGTGATCTTAGCACAAGAGACACTAAAGTATATTCAACACCTTCATTCCAAATACACTACCATTAAAACTAAAGTAACCTATGTCATATAGATTTTTTATTAGAATATGGCTTAGATTCTCTAGTTTTGAAAGTACACGTAATATTCATATATGAAATTAGGTTTCACTTAAGTTTGAAGTAGTAGAGTATCATTCTGTGGCTTACTATTAATAGTTGAAACTTGGTACATTGTTTTCAGTTTAACAAAATATTTAACCTTCTAGATGAGGCCTACAGAAATGGTCAGTACAGTCTTCCTATAACATCTTTTATGTATGATCCACAAACATCAACAACACCTGCTTTCATATTTCCCATGATGATATGATACACTTACTACTTTCACAGATAAAATATCTTATCACTGGGAAGCTCAAAAAGACACTTATTTTTTGAGGCAAAATATGTAGTTTTGAATACCCATTCTAACAATTACTAACCATGGGACCTTGGGGAATTTATTTTATCAACTCACACCTTCTTCATACAAAAAGCAGCTATAACAAATAATATCTACTTCTCCAAATATCATTGGGTAGATCTAGTGAATTAGTATATGAAAAAGTAGTTAGCTACATTCTTAGTACATAGTAGACCATAAGATTTGACATCTCCCTTCTTTGATTTATTTTTTCCTATCTATTCATTTTTCTCTTTATAAAATATCCAAAGAAACAAAAAAATGGATAGCAGCTCATTATTTCAAATATATATGTGTGTGTATACATACTTACATATATATATATATATATATATATATATATATATATATATACACACACACACACACACACACACACACACACACACACACTACAGGTCCAGTGCATGGCATTCATGCACTGCCCCCCCCCCCTCAGCCCAGCCTGTGCCCTCGCACAGTTGGGGACCCCCTTGGGGGATGTCCACCTGCCGGCTTAGGCCCAGCAGTGTGGCTAAGCTGGCAGGTGGACAACCCCCAAGGGGTCCTTAGCACTGCTGCTGCCACCACTGCGCTTGCAAGCCATGAGCCTGGCTTCTGGCTGAGCAGTGCTTCACCTGTGGAAGTTCACTGATCACCAGGGGGCAGCTCCTGCATTGAACATCTGTCCCCTGATGGTCAGTTTGCATCATAATGACCAGTAGTTCTGCCTTACAGTCAATTTGCATTTTAGCCTTTTATTATATAGGATACTAGAGACTTGTTGCAGGAAGATTCCTGCAAGAATAGAGCTTCCTGCGGCCTGAGCAAAGCTCCCTCCCGTCTCTGCTGCCTCGCTCCCATCTCTGCTGCCTCGCTCCCATCTCCTCTATCTTGCTCCCTCCCTTCTCTCCTGCCCCACTTGCTTACTTCTCCACAGCTTTGCTCCCTTCTGCAGTGCTTGGCTTTCTTCTACACCATCTTCTGCATGGATATGCCAATTAACCGCCATCTTGGTTGAATTAATGTGCATACTTGCTCTGATTGGCTTGTGGGCGTGGCTTGTGAGTGTGGTGAAGGTATGGTCATTTGCATATTAATCTTTTATTAGATAGGATATATATGCGTGTGTGTGTGTGTGTGTGTGTGTGTGTGTGTGTATGCCAAAGCGACTGTTATGACCAGTCAAATGAACAACTGGTCGACTGGTCGCTATGATGTGCACTGATCACCAGGGGGCAGACACTCAACATAGTTGAATGCACCCCTCTGGTGGTCAGTGCACTCCTACAGCCAGCCTACCACAGCTGGCCAACTTTCCTTGGTCCCGCCCCTCAGCCAGCCAACCTCCTGCAGTCCCTCTCCAATCACTCCTGCCAGCCAACCTCTTGCCATCCCTTCCTCTTGCCAGCTGGCCCTGATTGGCCCTGATCAGGACTAAGTGAGGTGGCCCTGATCAATCATGATTGCTGGCCAGGCCAGGGACCCCACCCAAGCATGAATTCATGCACTGGGCCTCTTCTAGTATATAAGTATCTTCAGGATATGGAGGATATTTTTGATAGAGTATACACCTTGCACATTCAGCATAAAGTTAAAAACAGTTGCAAAGAGTGTTCTTTACAGACACTTTACAAATAGTTGAATTACTACTATATGAATGTCAGTGCATGTTACAAGGTCCACCATTAATGATCTCATACCCATAAGAGAGTAGGACCTAAAATAATTGGGAATAATTTGAAATATAGATAATAGAACTTCATTAGTAATGGATAATCACAATTATTGCTTTTAGACACAATTTTGTTTTCCCCAAATATAATGAAGAATTAAGTAATAAATATGGGTCACTTATCCATGAGAAAAACTATAGCTTGTACTGGTTGTACCTATGATACACTGTCCTGATAACAAAAGGCTTCTCATCTACTAATATTTTTTATATTCTAGTATAGACTTCTACAGTTAGGAAGTACCCAACAATATTGCTCATTGGAATGCTTCTTAAGGAAACAACAGGACCAGAGCAAAAAATGTAAATGTAAAGATGGTCATTTCAGCATTATGATCATTTAAAAAATAAAATCAAACTAATGGCCATTTACAGAAAATTTGTAAAATGAACTACTATGATTTCCTATGATGAAATGTAAACTATCTAATTTGAATTTATGCATTTATTATCTTGGAAATATACCCATAATATATTAACTAAGTGAAAAAGTAGACAAAGTAAATTATAATCCCATTTTTGAGGGCACATGCATAAAAAGATCTGGGAAGACAAATGCAAAAAGATTAACTGTGGATATCTCTAGATAAGATTATCATTGATTTTTACTTTATGCTCTTCTAAATTTTTTGTAATTTTATAGTGAGTATATGCATTACTTTTATTTTCATTGTCCACAGCGTTCAATAAAAAAGTATATGCCAATTTAATAAACAAATATATATAGAGACCTATATACAAACACATATATGTAAACATTTGTATGTGAAACATAAAATGTTATAGCTATCAATGTTGATAATGAAAGGTTTTCCCAGTGAATACTGTGAATGAATAGGTGAAGTCTTTTTTAAATCAGATTTGAGTTAAAATAAGTGTGTTTCAGTGGTTTTAGAAAGGGATTTATTTGACTTGTGTTGCTTTTATATTTTTATTCCTCTGCAAACACTATTTAAAAATAACTACACAACTTAAAAAATATCCATAACCCAATTTCTGATCAAAATCACACTTTCCTTTGTCCATGTTCTGGTGTGCATTCATATTCTAGTATCTTTATAGTCATTGTCTATGTGCACATTTAATTTCTATGCATTAATAATAATCTTATAGATAGCATTTCACAATCTTTATTTTCACATGCCACTTTAAAAACTGCTATTTTATTATATTTTTTTCTTATCCTATTGCATTATCCCTCCTGTGAATAGCCATTGTTATCCTGGTATAGATACTTACACTCTTTTCTCCAATTTCATGTGATCACAGATAGGAGGTAGATGATAGATGGATGGATAAATAGGTAATAGATAGATATTATGTTTTAAAAACTTGAAATCACACTATATACATTTCTCTCCAATTTGATCTTCCCATTTAACAATGTGTCAAAGCTTCACCTGCTTTTATAATCAGTAAAGTAAATAACCTGTGAAGCAAAATTTCACTCATGAAGTTCACCCTCTGAGAGGAAAAGAACACTGACTAACTGACCTGGTTGCTCCTCTGACCTCTGTTCTAACTTGCTGTCTGACTTGGAAAATAACAGCTCACAATGAGCCTCAGTTTCTTTATTTGAAGATGAAATGGTGATGCTAGATCCTTCCCAACTCTATAATTCTATGATTCATACTTTTTCTTTCATTTCATGGCTTACACTTTGGCAGGAGGTCCCTCTTTAAAGCTTTCCACTTCTTAAATTCTTAAGGACAAATGACCAACAAATCCCAAGGATGTGCAATTCAACCAGGTTCTTCTAGGAATGTTGCCAGATTCTCATTTTACAATGCTTTTTAGATATATTAATACAGTAAGTACATAATTTAATGGATGCAAGAATGTAAGATAAGTTCTTTGTTTTTATATGCAAACTTTCTCCTAAGCTGTCTTAATAAATCTTATCTTATGCTGATTTATCAGAGACTTAAATAACTAACTGAAATCATGTGCACTTTAGTGATGTAAATGGAAATAAATACAGAGTTTCTGATACAGTAGTCCCCCCGTTATCCACAGGAAATACCTTCCAAGACCCCCAGTGGATGCTTGAAACCATGCATAATACAGAATATAAATATACTGATATTTTCTATACAAATCTATGATAAATAATTATAATAATACTACAGGCCCGATGCATGAAGATTCGTGCAAGAATGGGCCTTTCTTCTCCTGGCTGCTTTGCTCTGGCTGGAGCCACTGTTCTGCCTTCCCATGCTGCCCAGAGGCCCAGAGCGGCTGGGGCAGTGCAGAACATCTGCGTCGTGGCTGTGGTGATGACGCAAGTGTCTCGTCCCCAGCACTCGGTCCCTATGTATGCAAAATAACCCACCATTTTGTTGAGTTAATTTGCCTACTCACTCCTGATTGGCTGGTGGGCATCGTAAAGGTATGGTCAATTTGCATATTTCTCTTTTTTTAATGTGGATACTGCAATAAAAGTAATGATAAGGTGGTCACTCATTTCAGATAATCCCTTGCTAAAGTCTTTGTAAAGGCTCAATGCTTTCTGGTACAGCATGTTTGATCCATTGGAACACATTTCCTGTTCATGTCATTCACCAATAAATTTAATATCTTTTCTATGTTAACTAAGCTCGTACCACACACTCTGTCTGTTTTGCAGCTTGAGGGGCAGTAGCAAAATGAACAAGAATTTCTTTTTTCCTTCTTTATAATTTTGCAGACAAAAAAATTGTTCTTATTTGATCTTGCAACCTCAGCACACAGTTATTTTTCTTTCCTTATTAAGTAGAGAACTTTTACCTTTTCATAAAGGAAGCCCTTTATTGTTTGGCATATCCAAATTGCCAACATCACTACTCTTATGCTTTAAGGTCATTATTGATTAAATAAAGGTGATTTGAACTCAACAGTCAATTTAATAACAGAATGTTACTGAGTGGGTAACAGCTTATATAGCATGGATTCACTGGATAAAGGGATGATTCACATCTAGGTGGGATGAAGCAGGAGGACATGAGATTTCATCATGCTACTCAGAACAGTGTGCAACTTAAAATATATGAATTGTTTATTTCTGGAATTTTCCATTTAATATTTTTGGACCACATGTAATTGAACTGCAGAAAGCGAAATTGTGGATAAGGCAGGACTACTGAGTTTATTTTGCCTGCTTCTAGAATCCACTAGACTCTTTATGAGAATTTTTATGGCAGAGAAATGTGGTTAGGGGCAATCTGGCAGGAAGGCAAGTGGTTAGGATGATCAGGCAGGCAGAGTGGTTGGGATGATCAGGCAGGCAGGCGAGTGTTTAGGGGTGATCAGGCATGCAAGAAGAGTGGTTGGGGCGATTAGACAAGCAGGAGAGTAATTAGGGGTGATCAGGCAGGCAAGTGGTAAGGGGTGATCAGACAGGCAGGTGAGTGATTAGGGGCAATCAGGCAGGCAGTCAGAGGCAGTGAAGGGTGATAAGGCAGATAGGCAGAGTGGTTAGGGGTAAACAGGCAGGCAGATAGTCCAACAGTTAGGAGCCAGCAGTCCCGGATTATGAGAGGGATGTCCTATCAGGCCTAAACTAGTAGTCAGACATCCCTCAAGGGGTCCCAGGTTGGGAGAGTGTGCAGGCTGAACTGAGGGACACCGCCTCTGTGCACAAATTTTGTGCACCAAGCCTTGGGTTTTTAAATAAAAGTGTATTATGCAATACCAAGTACTTGATCACCTACTGTTGCTGACACATAAATGCTTCTTAAGAGACACTGAGCCTTTATTATAAAAATAAAGGAACAATTTTTTTCTTTAAAGCTGAATAATATTCCATTGTATGAGTATAGCATATATTTTTTATTCATTGATCCATTGATGGACATTTGTTTCTATATATTGGCTATTGTGAATAATGTGGCATTGAACATACGAGTCCAGATATCTCTTCAAGATCCCAATTTTAGTTCTTTTGCATAAATATCCATATGTAAGATTACTAGATCATATAGTAGTTAGATTTAAATTTTTTGAGGAACCTTTGTACTGTTTTCCATAGCAGCTACACTATTGTATATTCCTACCAACAGTATGTATGCAAGAAATTGGTTCCAACTTCTCTATGTACTTGTCAACGTTTGTTATCTTTTTTAATATGTGTAATAGCTGTTCAAACTGATGTGAGGTAATAAAGCTATTGTGGTTTTGATTTGCATTTCCCTGATGATAAGTGACATGGAGCATCTTTTCATGTACCTGTTGGCCTGGAGGACATTATGCTTAGTGAAATAAGTAACCAAAGAAGGACAGAAACTACATAATTCCATTGTATGAAGGCTTAGTCTATTCAGGATTCTCTAACAGAATGCCACATAGAGAATATTAATAGAAAACAGTGATGTATTTATCGCAGTTCTGCAGGCTGAGCAGTCCAAAATCAAGGCACCTGCAGATTTGGTGTCTGATGAGGACTCACTTCCTAGTTCATGATCTTCCACTGTGTCCTCACCTAGCAGAAGGGGACAATGGACCTTTCTGGGTTTTTCTTTTTTAATTTAATTTTATTGTTTAAAGTATTACATATAGTAGTACATATATCTCCTTTTTTCCCCAATGCCCTTCCCCCCACCTCCCCTACCCACTGTCGCATGCCCTCATCACACCTCCCAGTATCTTGTGTCCATTAGTGTGCTTATATGCATGCATACAAGGCCTTCTGTTGATCTCTTTCCTCACCTCCCCAACACTCCCCAGCCTTCCTAATCTAATTTGACAGTCAGTCGTTGCTTTACTGCCTCTGTATCTATCTTTTTGTTCATCAGGTTATAATGTTCTTTATTTTCCATAAATGAGTGAGACCATGTGGTATTTTTCTTTCATTGCCTGGCTTATTTTACTTAGCATAATGCTCTCCAGTTCCATCCATGCTGATGCAAATGGTAAGAATTCCTTCTTTTTTATAGCAGCATAGCATAGTGTAGATGTACCATAGTTTTCTAATCCACTCATCTGCTGATGGGCATTTGGGCTATTTCCAAATCCTAGCTATGGTGAATTGTGGTGCTATGAACATAGGAGTGCACATGTCCTTTCAGATTGGTGTTTCTAGATCTCTGGGTTGCTTTTTTTTTTATTTTAATTAGGGCACTAATCCCATTCATGAGGGTTTTGCCCTCATGACTTAATCATCTCCCAAAAGTTGCACCACCAAAACCCATTATACTGGTGGATCAGATTTCAACAGATGAATATTGGAGGGTCACTAACGTTCAGCCTGGAGCATATGAGGCATCTAAAATAGTCACACTTGCCAAAACAAAGAATAGAATGGTGGTTGCCAAGGCCGGGAGAAGGGAGAAATGAAGAGTTTCTCTTCAAGAGTACAAAATTTTGGTTATACAAGATAAATAAGTTCCAGAGATCTGTAGTTTCAATACTATATTGTGCACTTGAAAAATTCATTAAGAAGGAAGTATCTCATGTTAAGTGTTCTTACAACAATAAAAACAAAAACACAGAAACAAGGAATAAAGGAAACAAAAATTACCCTGTGCATTCACAACAAAAATTTCTTCCGTGTGAGCTTTTCAGGTATTTAAATAAACTATTTGTACATGGTATATTCTTACTATTTTTTTAGAGGAGTAAGTGCTCATATTCTAACTAGAGTTACTTAGAGTGAGACTATGTATGTTTATACTTTGCCTGTCTTCAAAAAAAGGCTTGAGAAGGCTTGTAATAAAAGATATAATTACAGTAAAATAAAACCCCATTAAAATGGTAGTAAAAGATCTTGTCACTTGAGTCAGACCCTAAATGGGGCCCCTAGGTTCTTGACTTTGCATAGGGAAGAATTCAAGAGCAAGATCCAGTAAAACCAAAAGCAAGTTTTGTTTAGGTTGAGCAAAAGAAAGAGGTGATGCTGCAGGTTCTGGAGACAGGATCAGGGGTTCAGCCACCTGCTATTCCCCTGGTTCAAATATCACAGGCCACCACTGTGAAAGAAGCAAAAGTACAGTAAAATCTCAATAGAATGGACTAATTCAGGCAAAGGGGGAAGGGCCGTTAAAGCTGAAAGTCCATTGTATAATAAAGTAGGTTTCCCAAATGTGTAAGTTAAAAAATTGACAAATTAGTTAGTCTACCTGTTTTTACTTATGTAGACACATTTATGTAATTAAAATTATGTATGAAAAGTTTAATTTTATAGGAAAGTGTTCTATATGTATTACTGTCATTTTAAATTTATATTGAATTGGTCTAGTAAATGCACCCGTTCACCAGTCACCCCAGTTAACAAATGCATGTGGCTGGCGCGTTACTTAGAGCACATTGGGACATTGGCCAACAAGTGTTAAAACTGCTGCAGAAAGTCATGCCACTTGACAATAGGACCAGTTACTGCTCACGATTCGGTATGATCATGTGCTAGTCTTATGCTGAACACATTGTTTAGTAGTGTCTCTTGCATTTAAATATGTAAACTATAGCTGTAAATATATAATATTTATTTATGTCAATAAAATTACTAGTTTTGTTTTTAACATATGGCCTATTCACTAAAATTTGTTTAAAAAAAAAAAAAAAACACAGTGAATTTGCCCTAACCAGTTTGGCTTAGTGGATAGAGCATTGGCTGCAGACTCAAGGATCCCAGGTTTGATTCTGGCCAGGGGTATGTACCTTGGTTGTGGGCACATACTCAGTAGGGAGGCAGGAGGCAGCTGATCGATGTTTCTCTCTCATTGATGTTCCTAACTCTCTATCCCTCTCCCTTCCTCTCTGTAAAAAAATCAATAAAATATATTTTAGAGGAAAAAAAATAACAGTGAATTAATTTTAAAAATAGCCCGTTAATGTAATTATAAGCAAATCTTGGTTAAAAGCATTTAAAAATGAACAGGATGTTAATTTTCACATATGACATACAGAGCAGAAATTTTGTCCATTAAATCCAAAGTCCATTATTAAATCGAGGTCCACAAAATCGAGGGTTTACTGTACACATCAGAGTGTGTGTGGGCAAACGCACAACCATGCTGCAATCAGTTTGGGGATTTTATGTGTTTCCAAGGATGAGTTGTTCCTAAACTTTGTGGCGCCAGATTCTGTCTCTGTCTTCTAGATGGGAGGGGGTCTGGTTCCTAATATGGTTCCCGAGTGTTACAGAGTTTATACCTCTTGGTACCTCTTTTACTTATGGCATCAATTTTCACTACAATGATGGCATATGAGCTTTGGGGTCATTTTTTAGGCAATTTTTCCTCTATCTTGGGTTGTTCTGGTTTTAGTCAATTCTTGTGGTTGACCTCTGTGTCACTATAGGGGTTTTCTGCCATAAATTATTTACCTTTGATCAGGCTTGGAGGTGCAGCTCTGGTAAGAGGACCTCATGGTGTATCCATCTGTGGTGTCTCTTCCTGCTCTCTCATCCCACTTTCCAGGAGCTTTCCTTAATTTTTTCTTTATCCTGCCTCCATATGAAACAGATCACTTAAAAGAGAAAATAATTAAAAGGGACAAAGAGAAAAAGATTCCAAAAAGACCTGAACTAAGGAAAATGACTGTAACTGAGCATATGACTTGGCTCTGAGCTTCCTGGCCACCAGGTCAGAAGTGCACTACAAAACTCTCTCAGGGAACTATTATGGAGGCAGGCAGAAAAAGGAACTCTGTCTAGGCTTGAAATGCTAGAAGGACTTTTACTCATGGGCTATTTTATAAAAGATATATAACTAGAGCAAGAGCAGAGCTTTCATTAGAATGCAGGAGAAAAGGGGAGTATTCTTCCTATACGTATACCAAGCCAGGTGTACAGTGTGATAAGGTAGTGCCTCCCCAAGGACCTTCCTACTGTGACTTCTGACTTTCTCCATGACATAAACAACACTGCCTCTAAAGGATCAATTTTTGTTCCTTACACTTTCAAAAAAAAAAAAAAGGCCCTCTGTAAAATCATTTTAGGGGCACTTAATGGAACTGTACATGACAGTGAGATTGGGGTGCTACACGGCATCAGAAAATGTAAATGAGAGCCCCAGTTCCATCTCTTACTTGCTGAATAACCTTGAGTGAGTTACTTCATCATTCTGAGCTTTCATTTCCTTATTCTTTAAAATGAGAATAAAAAGACATTTCTTCTTGTTATAATTACATGAGATAATTTATATAAAAACACTTGTAACCAGGAAGAGTCTGTCAGTAATTATGATGTTGCCTTCCCAGAAAGCTCTTTACTTTTAAATTAGAGGTCATTGTGTTCGTTTTTCTCTCAGGCAATTGAATGCAGTTTATAAGCACTCAGTGATATCGCTGTTTTATGTGCACACATAGACCCTCTGGAAATCCTCTAAAAATAATTTTGGTTTAAATTAGGCTTTTCTCCTTAAAGTTGTGATCAGTGAATCAGGTTTTCTACTTCATTTCTAAATATTATAGAAAATTTTGTTTACTTTATGAATATAAAAAATAAGGCAATTTTCCATACTAGTAAAAACAGGAACATGTGTGACTACAGTATAATTGTTATTCAACCTACAATCAAACTCTCTTCAAAAAATTTGAGAAAGTATGTGGTAAATTATTTTTAAAATGATGATGCCAACAACTGAGTACATAGTATGGAGCTTAGAGACCTGAAGGCAGATGTGCTGCTACCTCAGTCATCTGGACTCCAAAAACCTTCACAACCCAGACTTTAGTAGCCATAGAAAAAAGGGAAAGCGGTATGAGAGATTATGACTGTTATTTATTGAAAAATGCTGGTAGACAAAGAAAATATAAGCATTAATGAAGAATTAGCAATTTTAAGAAGATTTCCTAAACTCCTGAGAGTACTCCAGATTTTGAATTTCTGGACTTGAATATCTTCATACCCACAATCACTGCTACACACATCACCCAAGTCTTCAGAGAAAGCTATAGAGCCTGTGTTCCATTTGGGAAGATCTTATTTTTCCAGATGACTACTTAATTGCCCTCGCACCCTTTAATTCAGTACTAGTCCATGTGGTCCTCAATGATCTGAGATACACATTTATTATAATACTTGATGTCCAATGATATTTTGTTTTTACTCACTTTCTATTGTGTTCCCCTTATGTGTCTGTATCTTTCCACATGTCAGCATCAAATTGTTTTAATTATTTATACTTTATAATATGTCTGAACATCTGTCTTCAGAGTTCATGTTTTCTTACACAGTCAGTTACTACTTTAAATACTTTAGAAAATGTTTGAACACCACCCACTACCACTCTGGTTCATCAAGGTGCAGAGACACATAATTTATTGTTGTTGGGCATGTGAATGACCCCAGTCCTGCAGACTCAGCCACCAGCCAGAAGCTTCTTCCCAGTTGACAGCTAAGCTCGAAGACTGGCTTCTTAGAGAGGGGTTTTCTGGGTAAGTGAATGGTCCTTGCACATCCTGGAGCCTTTAGCAGCTGAATTGCTGGTCTTCACATGGAACTGTATGGAACTGAGGCAACCCCTGGAGAGCTGAGTTCACTGTCATTGTGGGAGCAATCTATTTGCCAATTTTTTCACAAGATCTGTAACTTTGAGCCTTTTTCCAGTCTTCTCAAAGCCCAGCCAACTTCTAAGAAATGAACATATATTGTAACTTCTCGGTAATAACTATAATTGATCTTCTACTTGAATCTGAGCTACTCACAGCCCTCCCTACATTTCCCTTCCTTCCTACTCTGCTCCAAAACATAATCTTGTTTATTGGTTTTGTTTGTTTGTTGGCAGATAGCTGAGGGAGGGAGAAGATGGGGCTTCTTTTATTCTTCATTTCCATTTTTATATCACCATCATTTCTTACTCCTAGAAACATTTGTTTCACAGTTGTATTCTACCTGCTGATTGTATTGTCAAAAAAAAATGAACTAGGTACAGCTAAAGAGTCAAGAGAGACTTATGAAAGGCTATTGCACTAGAGAGAGATTGAAGGTGGGAGAGATTTTAAGTGCTGGCATGAGCCAGTGGAAAAGTACTGAAGGACAGTTACGGGGGAAGATTGGTCAATGTAATTAGACCATCTGTGTGGACTAATTGATACTTATTGAAATTAGACTCCTACCTTCCCACAGAGCCTTGAGAGATTGGGGAAATATCTTCTTTGATTGCTACATTTTAAAATGGCTTCCAGGTTCTTGGGAAAGACATTCCTGGATTGTAAAACCAGCAAGAGACTAGGAGATTTGCATGTCAGAAAGGCAGAGAAAGAATTTACAATGTTAAGTTTTCTAAAGCAAATGCTCTAACAAAAGAAAAGTGAGGAAGAAAACAAACTAAATTTCAGTCAAAGTATGGGGAACATTAGCCTACAGTGAATCTATTCACTGGTAACTCTTTCTGTAACTCATCCATGAACTCATTCTGCCTTAACTACCAAATCTGTAATGAGGATTCTCTTCCTCGAGAGAATCCTCTGATCTCTCAGGACATTTCCATGTGGTGTGCTGTATTCCTCAACCAAGCTGAGCTAGAGGAGTCACACTACCAAGTACAATGATTTCATGTGATTTTATGTTTGTGAGTATTTCCATAGATAGGTGAGAAAATGCCTGTGAGTTACAGGCACCTACAGAACTTTTCACATACTATGGTTTTTCGTACCAGGTTTCACAGGACTCTCACTAACTCTTAACTATAAGAAAAATAATTATTAACTTTCACTTATTATGAACCAGGAATTCTTCTGCGCACCTTACTTATATTAATTCATGTATTCCTCACAAATACTCTGTGCCATCATTATTCCTCCACTTTACAGACTGTAAAACAAAGGATCAGAGAGAATAAGGTCATTTACACAGAAGCAATAGGATGTAAAGCCAGTCTGATTCCAGAACCCAAGATCTTAGCTTCTATGTTAAAATGCCTTGCCAGAGGGCTGGGAAAGTATTTTATTAGGAATTGGCAGGGGCTGTTAGAATAGGGTAAACTGCATAAGTCTGGAGTTCAGTTGGCCTTCTTAGTGCTGAGCCTGTGGGCAGTGGCTCAGACCAAGGACTCCAGAGGCTTGCTGGCCTGAATACTACTGAGACAGCCACTTAGCAGAGAATCTCATAGTAGTCTGTTCTATGAATTAGCAATCAGATATTTTCCATAAAATACTATGAAAGGACTCAATAAAGACACCCAGGGAAATTAAAATAAGCCATATTACTCCACAATAATTCAGAGGACATTGATTTATCATGGTCAAGGATAAATAGAAGACTCCTAGGGGAGGAAAGGTGAGAAAAATCACTTTTGGAAAAAATCCCAAAAAGCAAGTTAGAAGGAAAGCATCCTTTTTTCTGAGTAGCTTTGAAATGCTAAATTTAGCATCCTTAGCATTCTACAGCAGGATGCTAAGTAGTCCTTTTTCCTCTCTGGAGTCTGCATCTATGCCAAGATGTGATCATTCAAGATTATTTCTTTCTTCTTTCCAATTGAGTCCTCATCTTTTGGCTCCTTGTCTTGCAGCTGGGCTTGGGGGATCAGATGGATAGAAGGCCCTGACCTGTGTAGTTCATTGACTAGAGCGTCGGCCCATGCACCGAAGGAACACAAATTCGATTCCCAGTCAGGAGCATGTACCTGGGCTGCAGGTTCAATCTCTAGCAATGGTCAGGGCTCATGTGGGAGAAACCAATTGATGTGTCTCTTTCACATCAATGTTTATCTCTTTGCCCCTTCCTCCTTCCCTCCCTCCCACTCTCTCTAAAAAAGCAATGGGAAAAATATCCTCCGGTGAGGATTGAAAAAAAAAATGGGTAGAGGGAAAATTATCAATTGTTTTAAATTGAAGATTCATTACTTCTTAGATGAGGCATCTTGGGCAAGGCATTTATCCACTCTGAACCTCAGTATTCTCATCTATGTAGTAGGGATAACTTTTTTTTTTTTTTAGTTGTTATGAAGATTAGAGATAATGTAGAAAAATTTTCTCTTACACAACAGTCCCTCAACATTAGGAGTATTGTTATGCTTTCACACGCTTCTTCCAGTCATGTTCAGCTGACGGGCTCAGAGCAAAGCAGGAAGAGATTGGAACCACAGACCAGGTCTATCTTGGGAGCTAGAGAAACAGCTGTCTGTGGACTCCATGGTGGTAGATGATGAACAAAAGGATCACATGGGCAAGGCAAGGAAAGACAACCTAAGGTCACAGTCAGTATCCAGTCCAACCTAAAGAAGCTGAGGATTTTAAGCAGAGACAGGCAACATAGCAGGGTTCAGGTAGTCAAATGAATATGAACCAGAAACAATTTCCATAAGAATTAGGGCCCAGCTTAAGGATAGGCCTTTATTCATCAGGGAGGAGGTCTAGTAGTAACCAGATTTCAAGAAAATTGACCAGGACCTCCGATTTGGAGCTCAAAGAAGCCCTTTCTGAGACTGGCACACACGAGTAGACTGCGTCATGGAGAGGAGAGGCAGAGAGGGACAGGCCCTCGAAAGTGGAGCAGCTAACATAATGCTTTTGGCTGTTGTAACAGAAAGATCCAAAATAACAGTGGCTTTAATAAGATAAAAATGTACTTATCTCGCACATTGGTCTGGGTCAGTGATCTAAGATGATATAGAAAAAATCACCCAAAATCATCATGGCTTGTGTTCCGTCTTATTGTTCTGCCACTTTGACCCAAGATCATGTATCCAGCTTTCCCCATGTCATCCAAATCTCAAACAATGCCAGGGAAGGAGGATGCATCTTCATTTAAAGGGCACATCGCAAAGTTGCATACCTCTCATCTCCTTGTATACCATTTGCCAGAACTTATTTACATGGCCATACCAAGCTGCAAAGGGAGCTTGATGTAGTCCTTGGCTGGGCAACCATAAGCCCAGCAAAAATTCTATTGCTATTAATTAAAATTATTAAACTAGTAGTCTATACCATGGCTACCAAAAAAGAAGGCCAGTCATGAAATCCCAGCACGTGATGCTGTAACAAGCCATGCCTTCTTAAAGGCAATAAGTCAGGGCCTTGTCAGATACTATATTTCCACTAGTATTAAAAGGAAACTTACCAGTCTCCACAAAGATATTGGACTCCACCCAGTTTCCTGAACTATTGTTTTATTTCTACTCTTTTAAGTGACAGGAGAGCTTATTTGTAAAGTAAGTGATAATGTATTGAAACTACAAAATCAACCAAAAAAGAAAGCTATAGATTTTTTAAAATGTATATTTTAACTTTTTAGTGAACAGTAAAACTGTTTACAAAGCCATATCAAAAGCAATGATTAAATAAATCAGTAAGTACTTGTATAATACCAGTTATTAGCCACATTTTATATATTTTAGACTTGTCAGTGATATCTAATAACATGTCCAGAGTACCAGCACTAGTTAGGGGTAAAAGCAGAATTTAAACTCAAGCTTATCTGATGCAAAAGTATAAGTTATTTTCTATGTATACTTAAATATTTTTATAAACTATATCAGAGAAAAATAACAATTTGGATATGACATACTATTTTATCATTTAAAATTTTTATTTCATATTCATTAAAAGTCTTCTAAAATGCTTAGGTATTTAAAAAATCATGTACTATTCTTGGGCATACATTAAAAGAAAAATATAAGCAAAATAAATTGGTTCAGAGATTTCTAAAACTTTCTCAGGGTCTAAATATGACTCTTTTGAGTAGGTTCAGGCTTGTTTGTTTGTTACTTTGTGTGTATTTTTTAGTAGATTCAGTTTTGACTTAGTCATTGAGGTTCAAGATCTTCTACACAATATTGTCCTCTGGCCACCAAGAGTACTAGTAATAAAACATTTCCTAAAGAAAACTGTAAAGAACTGAAATCTTGGGCTTTTAAGTTGCTTTTGCAATTATATAGAGCTAGTCTACTTTTTCAATCTGTTCTGCTAACTTTGATGCTGGTAAATCTGATGATTACGCATCTAAAGGCAATGAATGACAACTATGATGACTGCTGTTTGGCCAACAATGGTTATGCAACTATCAATTAATTGTAAACTGCATTCCAATTACAGGGTTGTTCACATGTTTAAAAAAGTAGATTTTAGAATTGATGAAATAATATCTCTACTTGGTTCATTAACTGTATTTAAGGAGACATTTTGATGCTTACAAATTGATCTGCTCTCACAATTTAGAATTCCCCTCTCACTCTCTTCACACACATCTCTATTGTTATCTCCTCAAGGCTCAGTAAACCATTTCTTCATAGTTGTTCAAATGTAATCTCCATTAGATGAGTCTCGGTGGAATTTTACCCACATCCCAATTAGTAAGTCTGACACTTAAGATTTCTGCTGGTCCCTGGTGCTGCTTTGAGTTGCCACATTGTGACTTGAAGACTGAGATGGACTGAAGGGCAGACGAAAGTGGGAGTCAGGGCAGGTGAGTGATGTATCACAGACAGGTCTGAAATGAGCAGTGTAGGTTGACAGGACGTCAGAAACAAGTGGCTGAGATGACCCGCTGCCAGGCTACCAGCGCCTCCTGGGAGCCTGTTCTGGGGAGAGAGAAGCAGACCATGCACAGGCTGACATGGTGCCAGGGCCGTCGGAAATCCTATTAGAGGAAGCAGGTCACTGGTGGGCTTAATTGCCTTTTGTGAAGCTGCGGGAGTGGGAAGTGAACCTCAGAAAAGTGACAGAGAAATAGCGGAAATGTCCATAGAACCTGCTGTGCAGTTCAAAGAGGGCACATGGGGCGGTAGGGGGGAAAGCTGGATTTGAAGCCAAACAGACTAAAGTGTGAATCCTGGCTCTGACACGCATGCTCAGTGAGACTGGGAGCAAGGACATTGATCTTTCAGCATTCATTTGTCTTCTCTAAAAATCAGATAAGCCATCATCAATCGGTATGTCACTAGTAGCACTCGGAGTCTGAATGTGCTGTGAATTAGCACACAGTAGGCACTCAGAACATCTTGCACATTACTATTACTCAGTGTCATCATCTATAATAAGGAAGTCTCAGGTGTCCTAGTACAGCACTTGGGTCCTGAAAGCTTGGAGGAGAATCTAGAGCCCTCGGTTCTTGAAAAGTTGAATTACCTTTGACAATGATGAGTTTATGTAAATTTATGTTTGGTTTCCAAAGAGACCATCAATGCAAAAGCCACTTAAGTAAAAATCAATATTTGCTCAACAAACATTTATTGAATGCCTCTTATACAAGCATGAGCCAGACAAGAAAAAAAAAATAAATGCCACAAGAAAATCATTGTTAGCAGAGGAGGTGACATTTCTGCCAGCAGGCACAGTCAGAGTTGGTTTGTATAGTAGGGCAAGTTAGCTGCTGGAATTTGAAGCAAGGCCAGGCTTTTGACTTCCAAGTGAAGAAAACCCACACCATATACCTAGAAAGTATAAGATAAATTTATCTTATACCTAGAAAGTATAAGATAAATATAGGAGATTGTTGGTTAGAATTCGAAAGAATAGAAACAAAAGATGAAAATGCGGTAGACAGACAGACAAGAGCAAAGCAAAGACTAGAGGCCAGGTACAGATGTCACCAGAGCAGAACGCCCCAGGTGCCCAGCAATAGGCAAACTTGGGGAAACAAGGACCTTACCCCCAAGGTGACATTTCCTCTCTTAGCATATCAATGGTCATGCAGTTTAAACCTCCTGACTCTTCCTTTCTAGAGATAACATCTAGGCCTCCCACAAGAAAGAAACAAAAACCCTTAAGACAAAGGACCCAGAACATGCTCTCCCTCTGGGAAGAATAGTTGTGCCATTCCCTTCCCCATTTCTTCCCCTACTTCTTTCTCCTTAGGCACAAATCTCCTAAACCCTAAGGGACCACATGAGAGTTGCAACCAAGGGAGCAATGGGCAGTGACAGCTCATTCCAAACTAACTGCTGAGTCTGTCTCTAAGGTATCATTTTCCTCTGGCTTCCCAGGGAGCTAAAGTAGCCCAGATGAGCTCTCCTGTTGTTTCTTTTATGCTAAGCCCTTCCTTTTTTCACTATCCCCAGCTTTAATAAACGTACTTCATAGTCACCTGGACTCATGTTTTGAAATAAGATCCCACACACTACCAGCAGGCCCTAGGCCAGTGGTGGGCAACCTTTTGAGCTTGGTGTGTCAAAATTCGCCAAAAAACCAGGCATAACTCGGGTGGTGTGTCATTTCGAGAAGAAAAACATACTTCTCTGTATGCAACTGCATGCGGCCGCGTGTCATTGAAAATGGCTACGCGTGTCAATGCTGACACACATGTCATAGGTTCTCCATCATGGCCCTAGGCAGACCTGCTGAGGGCCAGGTCCTCTGTCTGGTAACAAACATGGATGTTGGAGGCAAACTGGCCAGCCTTTCATCAAGCTGCCTTTTTCAGCAAGTTCTATCCTCGGAGCAGTGTTTGGGAAGAATAAATCCGGCAGCAGCATGAAGAACTGTGGCCTCCCCTTGTGCAAATGCCACATCAGACAAAATCAGTATGCAGAATGGTCTTGGTTCTTTTCTGTTCACTTGTTCTTCCCTGAATTGTATGATGCCCTGAATTGTACTTTATGGCACATTGGATTGCCTGGGACAGATGAAGAAAGTCAGCACTCTGCTGTAGGCCTCCTTGGGAAGATACACATAGGGATGAATGATTCTTGTCCCTTCACCAAGAGGTTTGGGGTTTGCCTCACAGAAAGAAACTGTCTGCCTGGGTTGCTAATCCTCTAGGAAACAAGGAATAACAAGGCAGAAGAGTCAGGTGTGCTCTGACTCAAGGCAGTAATTCTGCCTCATTACCACTTCAATGGGCCAGTCAGCAGAAATTAGCATGGCTTGCCCTCCCCTGCATGTCATCTGTTCTGTTTGTCCTTGGTTTCACACTACTAGACAATCTGAAGGTAAGAATGATCAACCAACAGGCAGACTAAGGAGTCCTTCCTGGTTACAATAAGATAATATCTCTCCTTTGAGGTGAATTTAATCCAGAAGGGGCATCAAATATTTCTAAGTACTCACTGTATACAGAGAACCTTAAAGGGCTGAAGGAATCTAAGAGAACTTTTTTTATCCTTAGGAAGATTAAGGCTCAATTTAGGGAAATCACATAACACTGAGACAGGACAGAGTTTGACAAATTACCATGGGTTACGCCGGTAAAAATTAATATAATCAGAGCCACTTCAAAATAGAGTCAGAGTTGCCATCTCAGAGGAACTGCCTTAAGCTTTTGGAATATTAAAACTGGGCAATATAACCTTTAGACTGGGCTGACAGCAGCATTGTATATTAAACAACTTTGCAAAGCTAACATGAAGCAGACATAATGACTACAGGATTGAAAATTGAAGATATTCTTTAGAATTAACATCACTCTCTTAGCTTATCTGCACTTATAGAAATTCCTTGCTTAGCTTATTAACGCCTATAGAAATTCCTTACTTCTATTCGAGACCAGTATGAGCTGTTGAGTCCCTTGTCTTGATGGACAAGGGAGTGGTAAGCAAAAGGGAAGCGATGTTTATTGCTGCAAAAGTAACAAAGCCAAAGCTCTCTGCACAGGAGAGGGGTCCTAAAAAAGAGTTGTAGAAGCTCACTGGTCTAGGAATTTATGTTTATTGCTCTTGCCTTCTATTGGCTCTTTCAAAAAACACCAGCCCATCTCCTGAGTGCTTGGCCCTCATCTTCCCACTTTTAGTTCCTGCCCTTGGGTTCACGGGGAAGGGCAGCTCTACAGTTGACCAGTACATTCTGCCTATCTTGCTCACATCTTAACCATCTGGTTCATCTCCTCTTTATCTACCATTTAACCTCTCCACAGCTCTTACTCTAAACTGCCTGATCCCATCTAACTCCTCATATTCAAGTAATTATTCTCTTTCCCTTTTTTCATACTCCTTGCCTTCACTTCCTAATCAGAACACACTATTTATATTTCTGCCTGAATCAGTGCTTCTCAAAGAGCTATTCTTCTGGAATCTCAAATAAATACTTGTTGTCTCTTACTTTGGCCTGTTATTTTTAGAATAGCACTCAAAATGGGACTTTAGGAGCTGAGAGGAAGAAGACTTTACTTATTGATGATGCTCAATACAGAAGGAGGGCCAAAACAGGTTTGGCTCAGTGGATAGAGCATCAGACTGCGGACAGAAAGGTCTCAGGTTTGATTCCGGTCAAGGGCATGTACATTGGCTGTGGGCATATCTCCAGTGGGGTTGTGCAGGAGGCAGTTGATCGATGTTTCTCTCTCATCAATGTTCCTAAATCTCTATCCCTCTCCCTTCCTCTCTGTAAAAAAATCAATAAAATATATATTTTTAAAAGTACAGAAGGAGGAAGTTTTATCAGAGAAATGTATGGATGATCTTTCTCTATTGCTACTAGAAGTGGGGTCCTTAGGATATCTTGAGAAAAAGAATTTTCTGAGACTCACATAGGATGAAGAGTGATTTTTACTTGTGTGGAATTACATCTTTGGGTTTGCAAAGTCCCATTTCTCTGAATGGGGATTCAATAGAGCTAAAAGCAAAGCCAGTATCCAAAGTTTCCATTCCATTCTGGAACTGACTTTGGTTTAGCATTAGGCTAATTGCAGTCCATTAGTCCATTGTGTGTGGGATCCACATGGCCCTGAGCCATCTGAGCAAATGCAGGAGCATGAGACTCCCACAAGCCAGAAACCCAAGAGGCTTGTGTAAGCTGGTAACAGAGAGCAAGAGAATAATCTCCTTTGTTTAGGAATTTAAGTATCTCATATCTTCCCATGTTTGCAGAGTGGCCATGCCTACTCGGGCCGATGACCTGTTCCTAGGTGTGGCTGACCGACAAGTACCTTCCCTATTTCACCCAGACTTTACCAGGCTTACGTCTAAACTTCAGCTTCCTGGCTAAGCTACACCAATGAATATTCATAATATTTGGCTTTCCCCTTGCTCCTTTCCAGTTATTAATAGCTAGGTTAAATTACAATGGTATCAGAAGAATATGGAAGAGAGAGAATTTTAGACTGAATGCAGTCAGAATGACCCAGATACAGCTTTGCTGATAACATTGCTACTGGCATTTAATTTCTCTGGCCTTCTATAAAATGGGGCTAGCACCCACCAACTTCATAGGATCCATGTGAGGATTCAAAGAAATAATGCATGTAATGTGCTTAATAAAAGTGCTTGGCCCATAGTAAATTTAAGTTTACATTAATAGTTGTGGTTTTATATCATTGTTAGATAAAGTTTCACAAGAGCAATTTATTCTAGAAACTGGAAATATTGGACATGATGTTGCTAGTGGAAATGGGGTCCTTTCACAGAGTCACGAGAAAAGGCACTTCTAGGAATCCATGCATGAGGGGTTGAGGTGTTGTGGCAAGATTTATCAGGATAGAAATGGAAGGCTGTCCCCAGGTTCCCACTGTCTCATCACAGTCTGTCCCACTGTGAAAAAAGTCCAGGCGTGTCTTTTCAAGCCCAGAAGAAAGGCCAATGTCCAGAGATTCTCTGTCATTGGTTCAGTCCTTATTAAAGTTTAGTCGAGTTCAGCCTTTGTCCCTGTCCAGCTAGCTTAGTCTCTGTTCCTGGATGTGCTCTGGCTGGTGCTTCCTTACTGTCTTCAGGTTTACGCTTGAAGCTTGCGTTTGGAGCCCATGTGACTGCCAAGCTCCATGCTGCTGCTAGGCCTTGCTAGGGGAACAGGATGCCGAAATGCATGGGGTGAGCGCAAGTTACTAGAGAGAGAGAGAAAAACACTTTGTTAAACTTGGATTATGTTACCTCAGGCTTAGGAAGGACCAAGGACTTTTCCAAACTAACCGATCAATTTCCTAATTCTCCACAGGCTTGTGGTTGGGTCCTTCCCACAACCAATTCATTCCTCAGATCTTTCATGGTTCTTTGTTCCTTAACCAAACTGATTCTTTTCCCAGGCTCAGCTCCACCCCTTATAGTTGCCATCTTAGTTCTTACTGCACATGTGCTTACTTCCCTTGCAGCATCTGGGCTTCTACTGGGCATGAACCTAGCAGAGGAATTTCCCCTTTATTGCTTTATCTTTCCTCTGTAATCTGGGATAGTGGCCGATAGAGGGAAGAAGGTGTGTTAATCCCTTTGGGGGGACAGTGCTGCAATCTCCTGGGGAGTATGTGAAGCTGTAGCTTCCTAGTGAAGAAGGCTTATTATCCAATTCAGCTTCCTACCAGATTAGGCTTCTTAATGTCTGATTCCCTTTGCTCTATTACTTTATTAATAGCTAGCTGTCTACATTAATAATATCAAGTACTTAAGTGGCCCTTGGAAGTCTTGGGGGACCCATATGGTCATGGAAGACCCAGATGCTGATGGATCCCTGAGACTAACAGGATCTAAAGTTTTGATTTTATCCTCTGCCTTTTAGAAGGTTCTGCCACTAAACAGTTGTGTAGTCTCTGACATATCTCACACACACACTCATTCTTTCTCTCCTTTTCCCTCTCTCTCTTTCTCTCAGGACTTCATTTCAAAAGGAGGGGGATTAGACACCAAGACTCACTGGGAAGATTGCTTTAGCTGAAAGAACTTCAGATTATCAAACCAAACCCCTTTATTTGATAGATGAAGAAACTAAAAAGCAGATAATTTAAACCATCAATCTATGCCCTCCTGACCCCTAATGGGTTTTGTGTACAATAGCATCAGGTAGGCTAGATTGAGGGGCTGGGCTTCATAGACAAAGTTGTTACCAAAGTGAAGTCTGTGGGCTCAGTGCTTCAAAATACCAAAGTTCAAAAAGTCAGGATTTGGAGTAAGAAATGGTTTATTGATTGAGAAGGTGCCAACCGAGAAGATGGGAGACTTAGTGATGCCTCATATTCATCTTGCTCATGGACCAGGCCAAGGGCTTTTAAGGGAATGAGGGAACAGATGTGCTGGTGGGGCAAGTTTTTATTGAAGGACCTTGGAACTTGGCCATTTATGGTAAAGAGCTGTCTACACAAGATCTGCTTAGACAACAGATCCTTGGCTTCTGAAAGGGTTCTGGTGATAAATTCATTCATGTCCTCATCTTTTGGTTCTGTGTGGGGAGAGTTGTGGGGATGAGAATTTGGTTCCAAATGCAACTGGAAACCAAAGTTCTCTGCTCTGTGCATGCTGTGGATGTGTGACTCGTGGTCTTTTGTCTCTGAAAAACAATTCAGTATTTTACCAAACAGGATAGAACCAGTTTGAGCTGGTTCTGTGGCTACAAAGGTACCAGCAAGAAGCTCCTACTAGCCCAGGTTGTGAACATTATTTAAAACTAGAGGCCTGTTGCACAACATTTGTGTACTGGGGGTGGGGGAGGTCCCTCAGCCCAGTCTGCACCCTCTCGCAGTCTGGTACCCCTTGGAGGATGTCCAACTGCCGGCTTAGGCCTGCTCCCTGCAGTCTGACATCCCCCAAAGGGTCCTTAGCACTGCTGTGGAGACAGGAGAGGCTTCTGCCACCCCTGCTGCACTCGCCAGCCATGGGGCCTGGCTTCTGGTTGGTCAGCACTCCCACTGTGGGAACGCACTGACAACCACAGGGCAGCTCCTGAATTGAGTGTCTGTCCCCTGGTGGTCAATGTATGTCATAGCAACCAGTCATTCTGCCATTTGGTCAATTTGAATATTATATAGGGTTTTTTTTTTTTCATTCTTTTTAAAAAATATTTTAATCTTTATTGTTCAGTTTATTAATTACATTGTTCCCCCTTTCCCCCCTATAGCTCCCCTCTATCCGGTACCCATCCCACCCTCTTCCCTCACCTCCCCACAACTGTCCTCTCCCATTGTTGCATGATTTTTGTCCAGTCTCTTGCTGCACCTCCCACACCCCTTTTCTCCCCAAGAATTGTCAGTCCATTCCCACGCTATGCCCATGAATCTGTTATATTCACCAGTTTATCCTGTTCATCAGATTTTTAATTCACTTGATTTTTATATTCATTTGTTGATAGATGTGTATTTGTTGTTCATAATTTTTATTTTTACCTTTTTCTTCTTCCTCTTCTTAAAGAATATCTTTCAGCATTTCATATAATACCAGTTTGATGGTGATGAATTCCTTTAGCTTTTTTTTTTTTTATCTGCAAAGCACTTTATCTGACCTTCAATTCTGAATGATAGCTTTGCTGGGTAGAGTAATCTTGGTTGTAGATTCTTGCTTTCATCACTTTGAATATTTCTTACCACTCCCATATGGCCTGCATAGTTTCTGTTGAGAAATTCACTGACAATTGTATGGGTGCTCCCTTATAGGTAACTAACTGTTTTTCTCTTGCTGCTTTTAATATTCTCTTTTTGTCTTTTGCTCTTGGCATCTTAATTATGATGTATATTGGTGTGGTCCTCTTTGGATTCCTATAGTTTGGGGTTCGGTGTGCTTCTTGGACTTTTAAGTCAATTTCTTTCACGAGGTGGGGGAAGTTTTCAGTCACTATTTCTACAAGTAGGTTTTCATTATCTTGCTCTCTCTCTTTTTCTGGCACCCCTATAATTCAGATCTTGGTATGCTGGAGGTTGTCCGAAAGGCCTCTTACAGTATCTTCAATTTTTTGGATTCTTTTTGCTTCTTGCTTTTCCAGCTGAGTGGATGTTGCCTCTTTGTATTTCAAATCTTTGACTTGATTCTTGCAGTCCTCTAGACTGCTTTTAGGTCTTTGTATAATATTTTTTATTTCAGTCAGTGTATGCTTAATTTCTGGTTGGTCCTTTTTCATATCCTCGTAGGTCTTGTTCATTTCCTCGTAGGTCTTATTCATTTCCTTGTAGGTCTCATTAAGTTCATTGGCCTTTTCTAGGATCCTCTTGATAAACCTTATAACCATGGTTTTGTACTCTATGTCCAGTCGTTTTTTTTCCTCCAGTTCTTTCACATCTGATTTCTTTCCATGTCTCTGCATTGTGGCTGCTTTCCTGAGTTGGTCGATTAGCTTTGTGTGTAGATGTCCTCTAAGGGACAGTGGCTCAGCCTCCCCAGTTACCTGAGGTGGATACTCTTGCTGCAGCCCTTTATGGGTTGCACAGTCTTATTGAAATTAAGCCTAGATTATTGTTATTAGCACTATGAGGCTTTGACCTCCAGGCCTATTGGCTGTGAGGATCAGCTGTCCTCAGGTTGGGTGGGTGGAGTCTCTGAGCTGAGCAGGAAGCCTTGATTTCCATCAACTCCACCCTATGTGGCACCTGGGTCTCTGTGCCGGGTGGTAATGGCTGCAAGCACCTCTGAGAGAAAGCTTCCGCCAAGCTCTACCCGCTGCCTGACAATTCAGCAACTTACCAAATGAATCTACACACCCAAAGTCTCACCCAGGGTTGTAAAACAATGCAGTCCAGTGGTTTCCCAAACAAGAGAGCAAGTCATGAGTCCTCTCTGCTCACTCACGCACTTCTGCTGTTCCCAAGTTTGTGTGCTCTCTCCACAAGCTCGCGGACCTCTGCAGCACCCGAGTTTCAGCATGCTTCCTCACTGTCCAGTTTCACCCCGTATGAGTGTGGGTTCCCTGGACCTCGCCCGGAACTGGGGAATCAGTGCAGTGAGGCGCCTTTGTCTCCCTCCTTGTTCGAGGAAACCAGCCGGGTTTGCAGCCTCCCGCCCTCTCCGCTCACGTGTACACACACATGGGTTCAAACATCTGACTCCGCGTGTATCTTCAACGCTGCCCTCCGCCGCTCCTCTGAGTCACAGTGTCCTATCTTTACTTTTATTTGTGGATTTTCGCTCAGCCAGCTTTCTGGTGATTCTGGATGATGTTTGTTCTTTCATTCAGTTGTAGTTTTGAAATTGTTTTGTGGGGCAGCAAATAGGTGTTTACCTATGCCACCATCTTGGTTCCTCCTATATAGGGTTTTATTATATAAGATAATAAAGGTTAAAAATCCATCCAAATTTCTAAAAGCTACGTGGGCCTTACATCATAGAAAGTCAAATATCCTTAGAGGAAAAAGCAGCAGACATCCATGAGATTTTTCCCCCCTCTCTGCAGTAATATTTATTTGGGAGGAATCCTACAAACCCATAGAGGTCAGATGCCTAGTTTAGAATCATAGGATTAAGGGGTTGCAGAGCCATACTTAGAACCCAACTTTTCTGCCTCCTAATCAAGAGTTTTTGATACTATATACCTTTCTCTTAGAACAATAGATTCTGAAAACAGGAAAATATGGTAGCTGGAGAATATGTTCATAATGTTTCATTGCCTTGGCAACGGTATATCAAATCCAAGCACTGTTGAGTCACCTGGTAACCCAAACCCCTGCAGCATCTCTGCTTTTAGATTTTACAGGGGGATTGTCAAATACAGGCACCCAGCTCACCACAGAGAACTCAAAAGGAAGAGAGGCCAGTAAATATAGGCATGTGCTTGAATGGTACCCTGTTGCTGTCACATTTATTTGGGGCTTTCAGGTGGCTGAATTCATTGTGTAGAACTCATTTCCCATACAGCATAAAACTTGATCCATGCGAATGCAGTATAGTCCTAGGAAGAAGACTGAATTTCACTCACCTCAAAATAACTCCCGGTGTCCACTTCGGAGACTCATAGATTTATGTTATCTCTTGCTCTGAAGCAGTCACACTTAGCAATGTAATTTGGTTTCCTACAGGTTTTATTCTGTTTTGTAAAAGCAGGAGAACAGTTTTGTGCCTAGTGGCACGAATACATGCCCTCAGACCTTGAGCTCGCATCTTCAGAAGGATATGGATGTATTTTTAGTCCTATGCTCCCACCCACCTGAAAGGTTTATGCTGCTAAACATTGCTATTTCTTGAAAAGTTATGCCTAAGGCATGCTTCTTCTTTCCAAGCTAAGAATTGAAATTTTTATGAAGCTTACTGAAAATTTACCAGATCACTGAAATCTGAGTTTATGCCTCTTACATAGCAATTAAGAGAAAGAGATTTGTTTATCAATTAGGCATTCATATTTATTAAACCACTAATATGCACATTGTAATTTTCTGTATAATTTAGTGATGTTGGTACACAGGATGCACTCCTGTGGTTCCAATCCTGTTTTAACATATGGTTAAAATCAGTAATCACAGTAAGACTCAGCCCCTGCCTTTAGGTTATTTATAGTCTATCTGGGGAAACAAGCTCATGAAACAAATTCCCAGACATTTAATACAATATGGCAAGTTCTGCAAAAGCGAAGCTAGAAACTCAGAAGCAAGGACCTAACAGAGCCAGAGATATCAGTCAGGGTGCCCTGAGGAAGGTAATGCCTGAACTGGAGTTTGCAATAGAGACTTTCCCAGATGCCAAAAGGGAGAGGAGAACTTTTCCAGGCAAAGGGACCAGGCTGATTAGCGGAAATATGACTTCCAGAAGTTGTACTGTTGGAGCCATGAAGTGCAAAACAGGTAGTATGAGGACTAGTGCCCCTTTGCCTTCCTAATTTAGCTCACTCCCACCATCCTATAGTTCTCTTTGAGCCTGAGTATGTAGCACAGGTTTACAGTCACTTCAGTTCCAGGTAGTTGTAAAGGTTATATGAGAGGTCTCCAATAAACCGTGCCTCTGAATATTTGTACCCTGTGTGGTCCCCTACTTTGAATCTGGTTGGCCCCATGACTCTCTTTCACTCCTAATAGAATGTAGTGGAAGTGACGTGTTTTAGCTCTAAGGCTAAGCCTTCATAAGCCTTGGGACTCTTGAGGGCTCCGAACTGCTGTGATCAAATAAGTGAAAATCCTTAAGTATTGGTATAACACTAACTCTTTTTCTAAGGACTGTGTCTCTGTAAAATGTAATAAATGTACTCAATGATCTCCTAATTCCCTGACCATGTTCTTTAATAAATAACATCGTAGCATATTCAGAAATGGTAAAATTCATATAATGACCTATAAGAACCCACGTGATCTGACTCCCAGCTATTTCTCTGACCCATTTCCTACCACTCACCCTTTCTTTACTCTGCCTCACAACAAGGCATTATTCAAGAAAGCCCTCCAGCCTGCAGTGAGACGGTGTAGAGAGGATATAGCATGCATGGAGAGAGAGAAGTCTGAGGCTACATCAAGACGGAGGGAAGCACAGCTGTCTTAGAGTCCCCCGGCAGCACCACCAGTGGAATACATCCACACCAGTAACCTCCCGTGGGAGAACTGCTTGGGAAAGCCCAGCCAATATTGCATTATCATGACAAAATAAAATGTCTGTAGTTTTAATCCTCTAAGATTTGAGGTTGTTACATAGCAATAGATAACTGAAACCTAAATATATAAAAACTTAGGTGAATACTAGATTCAGTAGTATGAGAGATGTCTGTGAGCCAGAGAAATTATTGTGCTCCCATACCCATCTTAATCTTCCAGTGTGCTAACAAGATAAGATCTTTGTGCAATTGAGGGATTGGGATGGAGTGGAATGCTTTCATATTGCAAAGCTTGAGTAAACTAATTGTCTGATGTCTACGTACACTTTCTCTATTAGCAGAGATAAGGCTTTCTATGAAGTAGCCCACCTGTGCACACATCCAAGGAACCAAAGAGAGATTATGGATGGTAAATCACTGAAGGAGGTCTACAGCACCTCAGAGGGCAAGGACCAGGGGACAAGGCAGAAGTCTAAACTGACCATGAGAATTAGGCATTTGTCCAGTTGCATTCTCATCTGTGGGTCCAGTCATGCTGACAGTCTTGTTTATTATAAACAAAATCAGGGCAGAGAGGGAGGAAGTCAGTCCAAAGAGATAAACAGTCCATTGTCAGTTGTCATAACTATGAACAAATATGCTAACTCTATTTTCATTTAGAATGAGAAGAAGCCACTGTTACTCTGTTGAGTTCTTACTAGACTATTAATTATTTTTAGTTAAAATTAAAACTTTTTCTTCTATTTTTGGCCCCTAGCTTCATATCTAGTACTTAATACATGGTACATGCATGATAGATATTAATTGATTTGAATAAGTGAGTGAAAAAGGAATGAATGAATGAGTGAATGAAAATGAATGAATAAGGTTCCAAATGTTCAACTTCCCTATGCCGCTTAGAAATTTTCATTTTACCTAATAGCCCTTTATAAGTATCTGTTTATTACATAATTGGAAATAGCCAGCTGAGTTATTTCCTCCAGATAAAAAATTTTGACAGAAACTGTAGATAAAGTCTTTCTATCATCCTCTCCTCATCAATGTTCTCATGTAATTTGGCTGTTGTAAATATTTGTGTTCCTTTGTTAAGCCTTTTATTGAGGAAGAATACTTATTACTTGTCTTCTTTTTACAGCAAAGGAAAGAGGAAATATATACATGCAAAATTTATTATGCAAATTTCCTGCATACCTAAAAAATCAAATAAGTGAAAATCCCTAACTCTCTTTCTAAGGACTATGTCTCTGTAAAAATGTAATAAATTGATTCAACTTCTCAAAAATAAGAAGCTTTCTTTAAAGAACTAAATCAGTACCCATTATGCTAGCTTAAATAATAACACAGTATGTTCCTTACTAATCATTTCAAATACACTTACCTACTAGTGAGTTAAGAGCATTTATTCAGTGCTCATGGGATATTTGACTGTATCTTCAGAATTCCAAGAATTTTTCTACCCAGGAAATAACATATTTCAAAGACAGCCTGTCACTCTCATGGATTGTGAATGCTTATTCTGGTTCCCTGACCACGTTCTTTAATAAATAATATCTTAGCATATTCAGAAAATGGTAAAATTCATGTAATGACCTAGAAGACGCTACATGATCTGACTCCCAGCTATTTCTCTGACCCATTTTCTACCATTCACCCTTTCTTTACTCTGCCTAACAACAAGGCATTATTGCTCTTCAGACACACCATCTTCCTCTAGGCAACCCCGTAGCTCACCTGCCTTTCAGATGACTTCTCAAATGGCACGTCCAGAGAGACTGTCCCCTTACAAATTTCTCTGTTGAGCAATTACTCTTAACTTCTTAATATATATATATATAATTTCAGAGAGGAAGGGAGAGGAAGAGATAGAAAATCAATGATAAGAGAAAATCATTGATCAGCTTCCTCCTGCAAGCCCCACAACTAGAGATCGAGCCTGTAACCTGGGCATGTGCCCTGACTGGGACTCAAACCGTGACTTCCTGGTTCATAGGTGATGCTCAACCACTGAGCAACACCATCCAAGCAGCTCTTTACTTTTCATGGGTCACAGATTCTTTTTAGAATCTGATGAAGCTCAGAAAATGTGTGATTGTACCCCAAGTTTTACATATCATTTTGGAGTCTTTACTGACCCCCTGAAGCTTTTCCATCTACCTCTTCAGAGTCTGTAGATCCAAAAATAAAACCATAATCAAGAGGTGATACGACCTAAGTGGTTTGTTGCTACACAGTTCAGAACCCAGCCCAGGACAGGAGCCACTTCACAATTTCCCGATCTGTTGAGAGTCCCTGACTTCCATAGGTGCCACTTCTTCATGTGACTATTTTCTTCTGAGCATTCCCTAGCACCGTCCAGCCTTCAAGAGATGCTTATCCGAGGCATGGGTGCTTGTGTTTGATCAGGAAAGCAAAAGAGCAAAGGTGTCTGTCCTTGTGAAATTTCCATTTAGTCCCTGATCCTAAGAACTGCCTAGAATCATCACTCTATTGTAGTAAGATTGTATCTTTTTATTCTGTAGTGACTTCCTTGAAATTAGATAAGCTAAGAAGATAACACCAGGTCTTGGCTATACACCATTAATTCCTGCTATCATGCTGCAGAGGTCACTAGCTTCCCCACAGTGCACAGAACAAGGGGGGAAATGACTTCTGCAGTCTGACAAATAGACACTTATAAAACTGAAATACTAATGACAGGCTAGCAGTCATATAATGACAAAAATAATAATTTGAAACCACTTTGCCATTCCTGCTTAGAAAGTCTGAAATCTGCTACACAGCTCTACTAGTAAATTTCAGGATACTAGAGACAACCATCTAGCTATTCTATCTAAATGGAAGCAATTTTCTAGCAAGGCTGCAAAAATGCTCTAATTTCCTTGGGAACAATGGTGACAGTAAACCTAAGGCTTGATATTTATAGATTCATGTGAAAAAGTTTATCAGAGTTATAAATATTTATCCGATTCAAAATTGACCATATGAATGGGAAGCATTTCGACTGTAATGTGTTACTTTCTCAGGATTGAATAAGTTAAACTAGAATGCAAGCTTTTTTCTTCTATTTGTGCCCCATCTTGCCCTTTTGCAGAAACCACCTTCTTTAGAACCAAAGTGTTTCATTTAATTCATCTTTTCTTAAGGCATTAACTGGAGTGTCTCTGTATTAACTCAATAGCTGAGGAACAATTCTGGCCTGTGCCTGAACAAGTTCATTGCTTTCTGTTTCCACACAGTTCAGCTAGAGCTGTTCTTCCTTTGCCCTTCATCACTCTCTTCCTCTTACCCATCCCCATCTCTTTGCCTAAAACATCCTCTCTACTTTTGATGCAATGGCATCAAGGTATTGCTCTGTTCTGTGATGGTCACACACAGAACAGCCATCATAGAAGCATACTGAGTATGTATCCATTCACAGGCTCCCTAAAATGGGAAAAATACAATGAGCCAGAAGAATATTAGACCTGAAAAATGGCAAGTAGTTTTTATACCTTCCCAGTTTCTTTCTTTAAGGAAAATAGAAAAGTGTAAAGGTTCTATTTTCTTTCCCAAGCCCTGTCAAGTGGACGACTTACAATATGTCATCTCTTTCTGATTGCATGAAGTCACATTGATAATCATACCAGAGTTATCTAGGAAAATAGAAATAATTATATATATATACTAGGGGGTGGGTGATCACTTAGCCCAACCTGCCCCCTCACACATACTGGGAGCCCTCAGGGGATGTCCTACTGACTGCTCACCCCCGGCCTGCCCAAGGCCTGAAGCCTCTGCCTCTGGCCCAGGCTTCAGGCCTTGGGCACCCAGCCATCGACCTGCTCTGCTCAGCTCCAGCCTTAGACCCGACCAACCGGGGGCCATGTGGTTGCCGCTGGGAGCAGTCCAGGCCTTAGCTGGGCAGTCTCAGGCAGATGGGGCTAAGGCCTATACCGGAGCTGAGGTGCATGGCGGCAAGCTCACAGCTCCCGGAGGCGGAGCCAAGGCAGCAGCAGCGGCCACTTAGGCTACCGCCACCTTGGCTCCGCTCCTGGGGCAGCATGCTCACCCTCCCCACCTTGGCTACACCCCCGGGAACCGAAGCTGTGAGCAGCGACCATGTGGGCCCTGGGGCCAGGCAGTCACAGGCAGATGGGGCTAAGGTCTGGACCAGAGCTGAGGCACCCAGGAGCAAGCTCACGGCTCCCGGGGGCGGAGCCAAGGCGCGGGGGCAGCTTTGGCTCTGCCCCCGGAGCCCCGTGGTCTCAGCCACCACCTTGGCTCTGCCCCCGGGGGCCACGCGCTCACCATTGCCACCTTGACTCCACCCCCAGGAGCTATGTACTTACCGCTGGGCAACTCAGCTCTGGTCCAGGCCTTAGCTCCATCTGCCTGCGACCACCTGGCTCCAGGGGCCGCACGGTCGCTGCTGGCCACTTCGGCTCCGCCCCCAGAGCCCTGTGGTCACCGCCCCCACCTTGGCTCTGCCCCTGGGGACTGCCTCATCTCCGCCCCGGCCTTATCAATGGCTGGCTCCGCCCCAGCTCATGATTGGCTGGTGGGTGTGGCCTGTGAGTGTAGCAGAGTGATGGTCAATTTGCATGTTACTCTTTTATTAGATAGGATATATATATATCCTATCTAATAAGAGAGCAATATGTAAGTTAACCATCACTCTGCTACACCCACAAGCCAATCAGTAGTAAGTATGCAAACTAACCCAACCAAGATGGCTGCGGACACAGGAGAGAACAGGAGAGAGGATTGGGTTTCCCTGGTGATGGAGAAAGCCAAGCTTTCCACACACCCTGGCAGGCCCAGGCTTCCCCTCAAGGCTACAAATTTTTAATTATAGAAGATAAATAAATCCCAACAGAAATGGCAGCAGCCACAGAGCTGGAGAGAGCAGGAGGCTAGGGTTGCCCCAGGCAATGGAGGAAGCCAAGCTTCTGCAGCCCTGGCCTGTCTTGGCTTCTGCTTAAGGCTACAAAGTTTCAATTATAGAAGATAAATAAAACCCAACAGAAATGGCTGCTGCCAGTAAGCAACCAGAAGGCTTGGCTCTACTCAAGGCTACAAAGTTTCAATTGTAGAAGATAGATAAATCCCACATACCAGGGCCTCCCCTTGGGTTGCCTGGGAGTGTGGCCAGCCTGCAAACCATCACAGGCCCATCACCCAGGCTTCCCCACATCCCAAGGAAATCCCCAGCCTGATCCAGGACACCCTTCAGGGCAAACCAGCTGGCCCCTACCCATGCACCAGAACTCTATCTTATCTAATGAAAGAGTAATATGCAGGTTGACCATCACTCCAACATACAAGATGGCTACCCCCAGTGGTCAAAGATCCTACCCTCATGTGGACACAAGATGGCCAGCAAGGGAGGGTAATTGGGAGGGACCACATCTTCAAGGGAGGGCAGTTGTGGGCAATCAGGCCAGAAGGGAGGGCAGTTGGGAAGGATCAGGCTTGCAAGGGAGGGCATTTAGGGGGCAATCAAGCCTGCAGGGGAGGGAATCTAGAGGTGACCAGGCCTGCAGGGAACCCATGTGTACAGGGGAGAGAAGTTGGGGCAGAGGCCAGGCCTTCAGGGGAGGGCAGTTAGAGGTGACCAGGCCTTCAGGGGAAGACAGTTAGGGATGACCAGGCCTGCAGGGGAGGGCATTTAGGAGCTAACAGGCTGGCAGGGGAGCAGTTAGGCATCAATCATGCTGTCAGGGGAGTGGTTAGGGGGTGATCAGACTGGAAGGCAGAAGCAGTTAGGGGCAATCAGGAAGGCAGGCAGGTGAGCATTTGGGAGCCAGCAGTCCTGGATTGTGAGAGGGATTTCAGACATCCCTTGTGGGGTCCCAGATTGGAGAGGGTGCAGGCTGGGCTGAGGGACACACACCCCCATGCATGAATTTTGTGCACCAGACCTTCTAGTATTAAATAAATTTGTATGCTTTTCTCCTGTACACTTGTCTTTGCCAGTTTAATTTTCAGATCCAGCCACAGACCCTAAGAGGGTCAAGGAAAATTTTTCCTCCCTTACAAAAGAATGAAATAGCATGGCCTATGCATTACTTTTCTATTACTGCTGTAACAGATCATCACAGATGTGGTGGCTTAAACAATACAAGTCTATTATCTTTTAATTCTGTAACAGTTACAAAGTCTTACACAGATTTCACTGGAATAAAATCAAATCTCAGCAAGGCTGTAGGAGGCTCTAGAAGAGAATGTATTCCCTTGCCTTTTCTAGCTTTTAGAGGCCACACACACTTCCGATTTGGGCCCCAAGTCAGCACGGGTGGGTCCAGTCCTTCTCAAATTGCCAGCTGTCTGGTTCTCTGAATCCGGGCAACTTTCTTTATTTTGGGGGCTCATGTGATTAGATTGAGTCAACAGGGATAATTCAGGATAATGTCCCAATTTCAAGGTCCTTAACCTTAATCATATCCATAGTTTTGATCAGCTAATCATGATACAGTTATTACTCTCCATCCACATGATTGGACCTGTGACTCAGGCCTGCCCTTTTGGCTTTTGTAATTAGTCCAAAGAATGGATATATTATTTAACCAGAGTCTCTGCCTTGGATTTTTTTTTAATTTTTTTTATTGTTCAGTTTATTAATTACATTGTTTCTCCTTTTTTATCCCCCTATATCTTCCCTCCCCCCTGTACCTATCCCACCCTCCGCCCTCACCTCCCCCTCCCCAATGTCCTCTCCCATTGTTGCAAGATTTTTGTCCAATCTCTTGCTGCACTTCCCACAACCCTTTTCTCCCCAAGAATTGTCAGTCCATTCCCTCTCTATGTCCATGTTTCTGTTATAGTCACCAGTTTATCTTGTTCATCAGCCTATCAGTTCACTTGATTTTTATGTTCATTTGTTGATAGATGTGTATTTGTTGTTCATAATTTATATTTTTACCTTTTTCTTCTTCCTCTTCTTAAAGAATATCTTTCAGCATTTCATATAATACTGGTTTGGTGGTGATGAACTCCTTTAGCTTTTTCTTATCTGCGAAGCACTTTATCTGATCCTCGATTCTGAATGATAGCTTTGCTGGATAGAGTAATCTTGGTTGTAGATTCTTGCTCTTCATTATTTTGAATATTTCTTGCCACTCGCGTCTGGCCTGCATCGTTTCTGTTGAGAAATCCGCTGACAATCGTATGGGTGCTCCCCTGTAGGTAACCAACTGTTTTTCTCTTGCTGCTTTTAATATTCTCTCTTTATCTTTTGCTCTTGGCATTTTAATTATGATATGTCTTGGTGTGGTCCTCTTTAGATTCCTATATTTTGGGGTTCTGTGTACTTCTTGGGCTTTTAAGTCAGTTTCTTTCACCAGGTGGGGAAAGTTTTCAGTCACTATTTCTTCAAGTAGGTTTTCATTAACTTGCTCTCTCTCTTTTTCTGGCACCCCAATAATTCGGATGTTGGCTTGCTTGAGGTTGTCCCAGAGGCCCCTTACGCTATCTTCAATTATCTGAATTCTTTTTGTTTCTTGCTTTTCCAGCTGAGTGGATTTTGGTTCTTTGTATTTCAAATCTTTGACTTGGTTCTTGTGGCCCTCTGGACTGCTTTTAGGACTTTGTGTAGTATTTTCTATTTCAGTCTGTGTATGCTTGATTTCTAGTTGCTCCTTTTTTTTATCTGTGAGGGTCTGGTTCGTATCCTCAGAGGTCTTGTTCATTTCCCTGAGGGTCTCATTCATTTGCTTGTAAGTATCATTCATCTCCTTGTAATTCTCATTCATTTGCTGGTTGGTCTTGTTTATTTCCTGGTAATTCTCATTAATTTGATCGGCCTTTTGTAGGAGCCTCTTGAAAAGCCTTATAACCGTGGTTTTGAACTCTATGTCTTGTCGTCTTTTCTCCTCCATTTCTTTCACACCTGATTTCTTTCCATATCTCTGCATGGTGGTTGCTTTATGTGGTGGATATCCTCAAAGGGACAGTGGCTCAGTCTCCCCAGTTACCTGAGGTGGGTACTCTTACTGCAGTCCTTTATGGGTTGTATTCAGTGTTTTTTAACTTAAACCCAGGTTTTTGTTGTTAGCCCTAGGAGGGTTTGACCTCCAGGCCAATTGGCTGTGAAGGGAGACTGTGTTCAGATTGATTGGATGGGCGGAGTCTCTGGGCTGCGCGCAGAGGCAGTGGTGGCAGCGGCAGCTGGGTCCTATGCTGGGTCCTATGCGGTGCTCGCGCGCTGGTCTCTGTTGGATGGGGATGGCTGCAGACACCTCCAAGAGAAAGCCGCTAGTCTCTTCCCCTTGCCAGACAACTCTGCCTTTCCCCAAATGTGCCTGCACACCAAAAGTCCAGCCCAGGGCTGTAAAATAGATGGTTTCTGGAACCAAGTTTCCAGGGGGCAAGTCGCGGGTTTGCGCACCGCGCCCCGCTTCCAGGGTGCGTCCCCCGGACCTCGGACCGTGCCCAGTTCCGGGTAATCTGTGCACGGGGACCTCTCCTACCCTGGATCTTGGACCTCGCCCGGCTCGGGAAATCTGGGCAGTGAGACGCCTCCGCCCTTCCTCGTGGGCGAAATCCAGCCGGTCCCTGCTCCAGCCCCAGCCCGCGCGCGCGACCAGGGCGGCTCCTAACCTCTTTCCGTCTGAAAGATTGCGCTCCCACTGGTCCTGATTCTGTGTCCCACCTTTGCTCCTATTAGTGGAGTTTACATTCAGCCAGCTTTCTGGCGATTCTGGGTGCTTGTCTGTTCTGCTGTTATGTTGTAGTTCTTAAATCGCTGCGCGGGGCAGAACAATAGGTGTTTGCTTATGCCGCCATCTTGGTGTTCCCCCCTCTGCCTTGGATTTAATACACACATACTGGCAGAGAAAGTGTCTCTCAGCTTTGAGATTGCTAGCTGGGATGATATAAGCCTCGAATTATCTGTGGTTCTGCTCTCAAATCCCAATTGCTGCAAGGAAGCTTCTAAGAGATGCAACTTCCTAAGAGAGAGGAGAAGCAAGAAATAGAGATCTGAGAGAGGATTTAAATCCCTGAATCTGAAACTCTCCTTTTCTTTTTTGAGGGTGACTGGCAACTAACTGAAAGAGTCCTAAATAACGTACCTTATGTGATATGAGAAGTCTTTCAAGGGTGAAAGCAATGGAGTGATGTGGTCAGGTTTGCCCTGGTGGCAATGTGCTGAGTGGCTTTTAGTAAAGACAGACAACCATTGCGGTCTTTCAGGTGACAGCTGAAGTGTGATTCAATTAAAATAGCCAAGCCAAGGGAACACTGAATTTTAGCATGGCATGCAACAGAGAACCAGAGAATAAAAGCAAAAAGCATTCATCTGATTTGTTGGTAATCTTAACAGTTATTTAAATGGGCTAGTAGGAGTTGAACTATAGAAGATTGAGGAGTTGGTACTATAAAGAATATTTTTATTGTCATGTCTGGTTATAAAATTAATTCTCATTGTAGTTTATCGAACAAAAGTATAAATATGTGAAGAAAATTAAAATCACCAATAACCTCCTCAGTATTAACTACTCTTGATGATTTACTCTTTCCCTTCCAGACAATAATACGATTCTGATTGTCACTTAATATATTATTAACAATTCCTCTTATCATAAAGTATTTTTGAAAATATGACTTTTATTGGCTGCATAATATTTCACCATATGTTAATTATTTAGATAGCTTTAGACATCACTTACAAGATCATATTAGAATAACTTTAAGAATAATTTTCCTTTCTGTGACTTAAATTGGAAACTCTCAGTCAACAATGCACTAGTAATTCTGCTCCAAGTTCATCTTTATTTTAAGGAGAATTCTAACAAATTACCAGTTGCATAAGCTTTTTTTACTATGAACCATTGGCTTTCCCCTCCTCTCTATAGAAAGAGCAAAATGTGTCATTTAGCTTTCTTTTGTTCCTGAAATAGTAAAAGAATTCTTTTTTTTCCCTTTTCTCTTATGTCTCTTAGATGTGGCATCCTGTTTCCTACTGAGCTTTTCTGACCCTACTCCTACAAACTTCTGCTATTTCTCTGTGATCTCCTCAGGAATTTGCCCTACATTCCACTTTCTGTGGCATTTCCATTTGTGCTTCATCTCCTTGTGAAGTTCTCTCTTAAGTAACTTTTGTATTCCTTGCCAATTTTCTCTTATTGCAAATATAACAGATTGTGCTGTTGCTACTGCACTTTGGAGAGTGTTTTGCTTGAACCAGTCAAAAGCAGCATTTTTTGACCAAATCAACATCTGACACTATGACATTCAGTTACTAGCAGTTCATATCCAAAATCACCATTAAGGTAGCTTCTCAGAAGAGATTTAACTATACAAGGGAACTAACATTTTTATTATGTTATTGGAGTTCTAGAACTTGTCAAACGAAGTAATGTATCTATGAGGAATATATAATCAATAAAGGTATTAAAATCTCATCAAAATCATGGTTTTGTTATCTGTGTCCCCACCTGTTGTTGCTGGTGGAAGTGAATTCTTGAGGAAAAGAAATTTCCTGAGACTCATACAGGAGGGTGAGTGATATTTATTTCTTTGGAATTAAGCCTGTGAGTTTCCAAGGTCTTACTTCCCTCGGACTTGCCATGGAAAATATCCAGTCTTGTTTTCAGCTACTGCTCCATATTAAAGTCCAATCCGGTCCTGGCTAAGTTAGCTTGTGTTCCCAGCTGCAGTCCATTGTGTGAGGGCTACACATGGCCATGGACCAGGTGGCTGCTTAAGGCCACATGGCAGGTGAGTGTGGATCACAGAGCAAGAGCATGCAAGAGGAATAAGGGCAAGCAAGAGAGCCAAGACAGAGAATTCTTGTCTGGTGATTTTAACTAGGAGCTTAACCAATTAGCTCTTCACATTTCATAGGTTGCCATGGCTCCACCCCCCTAGCCAATCCTCTTTTTCTCAGGTTAGACTGACAGGCAAGCAGTATCCTTACATCACCCCGACTTCACTGTACATGTGCCCATCACCTCTGTTGTTGGACCCCTTCCCCAATGATTTG
This sequence comes from Antrozous pallidus, assembly GCA_027563665.1. Taxonomy (NCBI): domain Eukaryota; kingdom Metazoa; phylum Chordata; class Mammalia; order Chiroptera; family Vespertilionidae; genus Antrozous; species Antrozous pallidus. Next base: position 103,028,036 of record CM050513.1, on the reverse strand, counting down.
CAGGAAATGGACCTGTGGTTCCCTGGGTAGCATGAAGGGTAACTTCCTTGTGAATCTACCCAGAAGACCATGTGTATAAAATCTGGCCTTCCCTTTGACCTCTTTCAGTTATTAATATGAGCTAGCTAATTATGACAGTGATAATCCCACCATTTAATATGTTGACTTAGCCAACTGGGGATTCAGTAACTTATATGGTAAAACTACTTAAATAAAATTTATCAGTTAAAGCATGTAGGGAGCAAAGTATGACAGCATTTTATTTTGTGCCACTTTCTTATTGAAAGGTCAAAAATAGACTGTGTTCAGCATTTCTCCTATAACATGACCTTACAAAAAACCCCGTTCCATTGTGGAAAAATGTAACATATACAAAAATAAAGAGAATCGTATTAGAAACATGCATAGACCTGTCATCTAGCTTCAAAACTTATCAACACATGACCAATATTGTTTTATGCTATACCAACCATGCATTTCCTTTACACACCCAGGGTCATTTTGAAGAAAATCTCAGACATTACATCATGTCATCTGTTAATATTTTGTGTAAAACTCTAAAGGATACAGATTTAAATGCCACTACCACACCTAAAGAAAATCAAACTGTAATTTCTTAATGTCACTCAAGATTTACTTGGTTTTTAATGTCCCAATTGTCTCATAATTTATTTTTGAACCTTTGTTTTGTTTTGAATCAGGTTGCTATTAAGTATATTATGGTTGGTTGATAGGTCTCTTAAGACTCTTTTAATATATAAGTTCACACTCCTTTTTATCTTATTCCTTAAAATTTATTTATTGTTGAAGTCATGCCAAAATGTTTTAAAGCTTTCTTTTATGAATTCAGTAATCTGTTATTTAAAATTTGGCTTCTCTCAAAATATGAAAATCTATTTTAAAAGTAATTATATCCCTATTTAAATTAAAGGCATTGCCATAGCAGTAAGACACTGAAGTCCTAGCACCTAGTACATAGCACACCGAAGCCATCAGGAAATGGTCTAAACTCATTTGTGTTGATTATAATATTCACTTACTCCTTTATTAAATAAATACTTATTGAGAACTTGCTTTATGTTTATGCAATATAGACATCAATTTCAAATGTAGTTGTCTTCAAATATGCATAAATAAGAAATATTTCCGTGAACAGATGTATTCTAATTAAACTTATATTTTATTATTCTATCACATATAGAGCCTGACATAAATAATAAACGGGAAATCTGTCTTCTTACACTGGTTCCCCAGAGAATCAATGGCTGAGAGACCAAGAAGAAAGTTGAATGAGTAATTAATTCACCTACCATGTATTGAGCATCTACAACTACTATGTACAAGGGTTAATCATATTAAGATATTTATAATTTATTACAGGTATAATGAAAATGAGAATCAAAGGAAAAATCAAATCTGAAAAACTAGGAAGCTATGTCAGAATTTGATGACGGACTTGCTAAGACATGAAAATAGGAAAGAGTAAGGGTTAATTCCAAATTTTTTGTTTTCAATGCCAGAAGAGTGGAGTAGTTCTATATGCAATTATTATGTAAAGTAGCATATAAAAACTTCCAAAAAATCACACCCAAATTCTATTATTACATTCATTTGAAAAACAAGGACAGAAAATGTTTTAATGATTTAAACATTTATCTATTAGAATAATTTGGTAATTTTTTGCATAATAGTCACTGTAATATGTAGCCACAGAATTTAAGCAGATGCAATTTTATATTATACACAGATGGTTTATGTCACACTTTACTTTGGGTAAAATATATTTAAATACATTTCCCAATTATTTAAAATGTGATATGAGTACTTCTTTCTAGCATGCCTTATGCAGTGGTTAATCTTTTGTTATTGGAAATGAGCCCATTTATATTTGTAAAATGCTAAAGAAAAAATAATTTTGCACCCAACTAAGGGTTTTAGGAGCAGATAACATAATTTTAATAACATATTGAATAGAACTGAATTTATCTTTTAGATCGGTGTTGAGGAACATCCAGCCAATGGGCCTCTAAGGTCTATGAAGTCATTTGGTCGGGCCCTGTTAAGGCATTAGGGATGGGGTAATTAAATGTTTGACCAAATATAGCAGGCTGATTTTAAAGTTGATAATATTGTATGGCCTGCAAATGATGTTATAAATATACAAATGGCCATTGGCATAAAAATGGTTCCCCACCTCTGTTTAGATAATACAAATTTGGTCATCTGAAAAAGTCATATATATCTTATTGATTTATTGAGCCCCTCTCAAAATACTTCAAAAATAATAGAGAGAACATAGAAAGAAATTTCCTTTTATTTAAATTTTTTCATTGTTTTAGAGAGAGAGAGGAAGAGAGAGAAGGAGGAAAAGAAATAAGGATTTGTTATTTATGCATTCATTGGTTGATTCTGCATGTGCCTTGACCTTGGCATATTGGGACAATACTCTAACCAACTGAGTTATCTCACCAAGGCATAGGAGGAAAATTTCAAACCAAGTTAACATTTTAACCATAAAATTTTTACTAAAGCCAATTGATGTTCCCTTGAATCACTGAGTACCACCTTACACATATTTTTTTATGATCTTTTAGCATTCTCTTTGGCTCCCAGTAGAAGTCAAACCAATAAACAAATGTGTAAAACAATTAACATTACCACTGAGCCATGTTATCACCACTATGCAATACCACCATCTTTGTCAAAGTTTCAGTTTATTATATTCATTTGTTTGAGGCTTAGCATACTCCAGAGAGCCTTACATATATTATTTTTGACCTCTGATTATATTTCATATATTTTTAAATGGCATAATAATCTAGGGCCCTCATGAGAAAATAAAGCCAAAGACATGATTCTTTCTAAATCCACAGTCTTAGTAATGCTATTGGGTGCATTTGTGTCACTCACCCATTCTGCATAGCTGCTGGACTAAAAGCAGCAGATCACAACTACATGTTGGACACTGTGTTACAACTTCTCTTCCATTAGATGGTTTTTTATATAAACACAATCACTGTACTTTATATTTGCTGAGTACTCATCAGTTGTCCAATTTGTAAAACGTATGTTTTGAAAAGTAAGTACCAACTACTATGCTAAGCACTTTCTATGAGTTCTTTTTTAAAAAAATTATGGTTGGGTTTTGTTTTTAAATGTGTTTTTATTGATTTCAGAAAGAAGAAGGGAGAGGGGGAGAGAGAGAGAAATGTCAATAATGAGAAAGAATCATCCATCAGTGCCTCCTGCACACCACCTACTGGGGATTGAGCCCACAACTTGGACATGTGCCCTGACTGGAAATCAAACCATGACCTCCTAGTTCATAGGTTGACACCCAACTACTGAACACATAGGCTGGGCTATGAGTTATTTCCATTTATTCACAAAACAATACTGTGGTATAAGCATAATTTTTAACCCTCATTTTAAAGAACTTAATATTCAGGATGGCTCAGTAATTTGGTTAAGATCACTCAGCTACTACCTGGCAGAAGAGATTCAAATCTGTCTGACTTCATTCTTTCAGTCACTCTTTCATGAAAAGGAAGTTTATTGTATGGCAATTCTTTGCACTAGATCTTGTTAAAATTAGAGAGATGAATATCTTGGAACCCTGAATCTCAACACCACTGCTGTGCAGTGTACTGGTGTTCCTCCTAACAATATTTTAAGGGTGACATAACAGGCATTATTCTCCATCATCTGTAGAAAGAAAGCTGAAACATGTCACATAGCAAGTGACTTTCAGAACTCGGATTGGAATCCAAATCTCTAATTTTGGGTCCAGGAAACTTTTCTACCACGAAGTTGGGGTACAGAAGCTCTTCTTTATTTTTGGACATAGTCTATGCTTGAGCCCAAATAGAGCTAAATTATAAATATTCTCTAGTCTAGGCCAAACTGAAGACTTATATCCTCCATAAAACATTCTCCTGTCTCCCATATTGCCCTTCCATTTCTTTAATCAATGATGGATTGATAAAGTATTGGTAGATTCTTGACATATTTCTGACTGTTTTGCAATCTAAATGGGAAGATATGCTGTCTTTTATTTATCGTGATATTGAAAACAGTGTTTTTCTTAAAGAAGGTGAAAACAGAGTACTTGTTTAATGAATGATCACTCTTTAATAGATGAATATATACCTATCTGCTGATCTAGAACCATTCCCTATTCTTTAAAAAACAACCGCATTTAAGGTGGTAAGGCCCAATTTATTTCAGGACTATGCCTTTTAAATTTGATATTATAAATATAATGTGTTCGTAGGCACTGTATTTGACATATTCGATTTCCCATTGAATGTTGCCATTAACTTTCTTTAGGTAATATTAGGGATAAATTTCCCAAAGTGTGCTTTATAGATTATTAGACCCTCAAGGTGTTCCGATAAAAATGTGGAAAGGTACCCGTGGACATATAAAGTCAGGAACCATCAATACTATATTCCCCTTCCTGTGGATTCATGAAACAAATCAGTATTTCAAAGTTTTTAAGAAAATCTATATGAAAGAAGCCTGTTTTACTTATTTTATTCTTGTATTTCTCAAACTTACTTGACCACTAGATTCTTATTTTACATTATTCCTTTTATTGTTGCATTGAATTTTTAAAAACCTTGGCAAATCTTGTGTTATCCCAATCCAGTTGTTGAATATTACCTACAATGCTTTTTTTAATGCATCCAATAACATCTAGATCACTTGTAGCAACATTAGCAAATGAGGTTCATTGTGCCGAAACCGGTTTGGTTCACTGGATAGAGCATCAGACTGCAGACTGAAGGGTCCCGGGTTCCATCCTGGTCAAGGACATGTACCTTGGCTGCGGGCGCATCCCCAGTAGGGGGCGTGCAAGAGGCAGCTGATTGATGTTTCTCTCTCATCGATGTTTCTGACTTTCTATCCCTCTTCCTTCCGCTCAGTAAAAAAATCAATAAAATATATATTTTTTTAAAATGAGGTTCATCGTGCCATCACTGTCCCTAAATCCTTCAATTTTGGATTCAACTATTTTTATTCTTTTCAAATATTTCATGAAATTAATAACTAAAACTTTTTCTTGAGAAAGTCTCTTTCTTTTCCTCACTAGAAAAATTAATTTTGTTTGGATTTCCAACTTTCAAATATATAAATATTATTTTGAAAAGTAATATTTCCTTTTGTGAAGTCACCTTGATTTTTTAGTACATTTAAGGTAAAATCCAAGGAAAATACCTTTTTTTTTTTATTAACCTGCTGTTTATAATCTTTCACTTTGAGGCTGTAAAGCCGGTTTCCTTTGATCATTGTGCAAACGAAATCTAACATCTCCTAGAACAATAAGCCTGCAGAAACAAATCATACATTTCAAGTTCAGTGTGTGGTTGGAGTTGTGGTAGGACTATCTATCAGCCTGAAAAAATGATGTTTTGCTACAAGAGCAGGGCATTGGGAAGCAAAAAATTCAAGGTTTCTTTTAACTCAGAAACTCTTATTCTACATTTTTTAAAAATTCCATTCAAATAAAGAAGCATTCACCGTACCTAAGGGATAGAAAGATGGGGTAAAAACTTCCTTGCCCTCAAGGAACTTCCCTTAGTTCCAGATTACGTGCCCAAGCTTGGGAAAATCAAAGGAATCCAGTGACCTGCTTTGGATATCTAAGAAATAAAACTCCAGCAATGAGTCCCTACTCAGCTATTTAGAAAAGTAAGCGTTGCATAGGCCTGTGGTTTAGAAAGTTTTTCTAATGAAGTTAAAGTTTATATCTGATTCCTCTAACCACTTTTTCATCCATTCAAAAATGTTTGAGTAAAACAATGAGAAAAATATAGCTTTGTGCAAGACACTCTACTAGGTTCTGTTGGGACAAGAGGTGATTAAGACATGGCTTCCTTCATTTAGGTGTTTAAAGTCTGGCGAAAGATAGAAGATATATACCTAAATAATATACAGTATCAAAAGTGAAAAATGCCAAGTAAGAGGCAAAAATATGTGTTGTGGGGTTTATAAGAAGAAGAAATTATTTCTCTGGGAGTATTCTGGAAAGTCTTATAGGAAACATGAAAGGACCTTAAAGAACCAATACAATAAAGCCATTAAGAAACTGGAAATGCGGGTGGGAGTGACCACAGGTATGACAGATAGAAGGGTAGCATGAGCAAAAACCAGGGGGCAAAGAGGTATGATGCAGGTAATGAGTACAAAAAGGCATTTACTTAAACATGGAGGAAAGGGCAAATGAATGAATTTAGGGTCGAGTAAGCCCAAATAATGGAGACCCTTGAAAGCCATGTATTGATGATGATGCTAATAAATAACAATAGTCATGGTAGTAATGTAGTAGTATAATGGAAGTTAACACTTATTCTGGACTTACCATATGCCAAGTATTGTTTTAAGCAGTATCTCATTTAATTTCACAACAGCCCTATAAGGTAAAAACTCTCATTATACAGATTCTTCTAATTTTATAGAGAAAGACATGGCTTCAGAGAAGTTTGTAAAGTCCATGATTACATAGGACTTTTCTCTTTACTTCTTAAACTTAGAAAAGTTGCAGGAACTCGTAGCTAGGTCAGCTGTTACATGGCCCTAAACTACCCCCTAATCACAAAATGCTATTGAAATATATGATTGCCTTTGCCAGTTTGCCTCAGTGGATGGAGCATTGGCCTGCAAACTGATGGATCCCAGGTTCGATTCTGTTAAAGGGCATGTACCTTGGTTGTGGGCACATCCCCAGTGGGAGATGTGAAAGAGGCAGCTGATTGATGTTTCTCTCTCATCGATGTTTCTAACTCTCTATCCCTCTCTGTAAAAAATTAATAAAATATTTTTTTAAAAGAAAAGAAATCTAGAATAGGAGGAAAGAGTTTGCAGGATTCTATTCTAGAGTATGTGTCAAGTTAAAATAGACAACTTTACTGAGAATAAGCATATATTTTCACTAAACCTATTTCTTATTATCATAGTTAGTTAATCCACAATGTGTATTTGACTTAGAGGATCACTGTGGTTCTACACCCTAAGGTTTATTATACTATTAACCTTTTTTTGCTACATTGTCTTTAAATTTCGGTATTATTTTCATTATCCTGATAGTCATTGATAGTTCAAAAGGTTGAAAATGAGTTGAAGAGCTGGTTTTGGACCTACAATTGGCCTTGGCCTTGAGAGAATAAATTGTTTGTATCTTCCCTAAAACTATAAAAATATTATTGTTGTTAATGTTATTTTATTGCATAGATGGTCCTAAGTTACTTATCTGTGACCGAATAAATGAACTTTGGGTACGAAGTTATTTTCAATTAAACCATGTTTAATATAACTCACAGTGGAAGCCCACTCTTGTCAAAATCAATTGAAAAGAAAATAGAAAATCAAGATAAAATACTATAGTATATTCATGAAAGAAATGAAAATCCATTAAACAAAATATACTTATTAATATTGAAAACATAGTTATAATTTATGTAAAAATTTTAGGATCTGATTATATATATAGGATGAATATCCTATCTAATAAAAGAGTAATATGCAAATTGACCATACCTCCAATCAACCCACGCCCACAGCCATGTCCACCAGCCAATCAGGAGCAAATTATGCAAATAACCCCCAACCAAGATGACTGCCACCACTGAGAGCAGGAGGGAGGCTTGGGTTTCCCCAGCAATGGAGGAAGTCAAGCTTTCCCCCTGCCATTGCTAGCCTAGGCCTTCACTCACCGCTACAAAGTTTCAATTATAGAAGATACATAATCCCAACAGAAATGACGGCAGCCACAAAGCTAGAGAGAGAAGAGGCTAGGGTTGCCAGAATGATGGAGGAAGCCAAACTTCTGCAGCCCTAGCCTAGGCCTCCACTCTAGGCTACAAAGTTTAAGTTGTAGAACATAAATTAATCCCAGATCTGAGGGCCTCTGCTTGGGTCTCTGGGGGGCATGGCCAGCCTGTAAACCACTATAGGCCCCTCGGCCAGGCCACCCCATACCCCAAGGCAACCCCTACCCTGATCCAGGACACCCTTCAGAGGAAACTAGCTGGTCCCCACCCATGCACCAGGCTTCTATCCTATTTAATAAAAGAGGAATTTTCAGATTGACCATTACTCCAACACACAAGAGGGCTTCCCCCATGTGGTCAAAGATCCTGATCCCATGTGGACACAAGATAGCCAGCAGGGGAGGACAGTGAGAGGTTCCAGGCTACAAGGGAGAATAGTTGTGGGCCATAAGGCCAGCAGGGGAGGGCAGTTGGGAGGGAGCAGGCCTACAATGGAGGGAAGTTGGGGGCGATCAAGGTGTAGGGGAGGTCAGTTAGGGGTTACCAGGCCAGCAGAGGAAGGAAGTTGGGGGCAAACAGCCTGGCAGGGGAGCAATTAGACATCAGTTAGGCTGGCAGGGTAGTAGTTAGGAGGTGATCAGGCTGGTGGGCGGAAGCAGTTAAGGGCAATCAGGGAGTCAGGGAGGCTAGCAGTTCTGGATTGTGAGAAGGATGTCCTGGTAGGATTGGACCTAAATGGGCAGTCAGACATCCCTTGAGGGTCCCAGATTGAAGAGAGTGCAGGCTAGGCTGAGGGATCCCCCCGCCACTCCACCTCCTGTGCACAAATTTTGTGCACTGGGCCTCTAGTTTTTACATATTCAACTACAGTAGAACCTGGGCAAACTTTGCTAAATATCCACGGGAACTTAAAGATGTTATTTGACTGCTTGAAGAATTCAACATAGAATAAAATCTTTTGTGGTCACAGTAGAAAACAAGATATTAGTAATATAATTGTGGGCACACAAAAAAAGAAATTTGTTATATTTGAAAGCAAAAGTGCATATTGATTATAGAATTCAAAGCAGTATTAATCTTATTCTTTCTAACATCAGCTAGTTCACATACATGCTACTGAGATGGTCTTTAGTATTTTATTTTTTTAAATTTATCTTAGAATCTAGAAGAACTGAAGAAAAGATTTCCTTTATTTACCACCAATATCTTAGCTATATCAACAATGAGTCACTGTTTTATACAGAGAGTAATATATTGTTTACAAAGCCAAAAACAAGGAAAGAAATAAAATTATTTTATGAAGTATCTTGGATCTTTCTTAGTAATCAAATTGACTCAAGCAAAATGGCATTTATATAAAACATGAAACATATTTTAATATTTCAAAATATAAAACGGATATATCAAAAAATCCAAGGAAAATTTAAGTTTTAAGTACTGCTTGATCCTGAGGTCTCAAAAGAGGTCATTAGGATACAGACTCTTCCCACTTCTCTGCTGTATTCTCCATGTTGGCTTTATTCTCAGGTTCCAAAGTGGTGTGAGTAAGACTGCCAATACTACCCAGCCTATTTGTTCACAATATTGTACCCTGTGTGTATGGCAGGGGGAAGGGTGATTAACATAATTCTTTTGCTTTGAGTCTAATTTTTATTGACTTGAATTTTGTCATATACTCAATCATGAAAGAAATACTCTGGCCAGGGGAACATAAATTGCCAGGTGTATTTGTAATAATAGTATTAGGTATTTATTAATACATGGCAAATTACCACCAAATTTAGCAACTTAATAGACACTTAAAAAATTTCCAGTTTCTGTGGTCAGGAATCTGGGCATGGTTTAACTGGGCTCTTGCTTCAGGCTTTCCCACCAAGCTGCAGTCTATGTGTTGGCCAGTGCCCGGGGTTAATCTGAAGGCTCACTCACATGATATTTGGCAGGATTCAGTTCCTTTGGGCTGTTGGACTAAAGGCCTCTTTTCCTCTCTGGTCAGTTGTTTTCCTCAGTTCCTTAACATGGGACTGAACATAGCAACTTGCTTCATAAAAGCCAAGCAGGGAAAGGGTCTCATAGTAAGAAGTCTGAAGCTTTGTAATCTGATCTGGGAAGTGACATAGTCACAATGGTGAGGTATTCTGTTGGTTAGAATCAAGTTACTCAATGATTTGCATATCAGATTTGAGTTATATGTCCATCCCTGAAGATGGGGTGCAAGACACTCTTTCCAAAGCACAGGAACTGTGAGTGAAGGGTTCAAACCCCCTAAGGAAAATAGAAAATTATATCATTATCAGAAGAGAAGAATGGATGTTGCGTGGTGAAGCAACTGTTCATGATGTATTACCAGGTTTGGGTCTGAGTTCTTTAGAAAATAAGAGCAAACTCTTTTTCTATCCCCATGACTTTGAATCATTATGAACCTCAATGCTTATTTTAAATTAGCTAATTATATGTTTATATTATGGGATGAAGCTCTTTTGGTCTGTTTATTCAATATTTCTAAGTCAGCTCTATTTCTTTTGTATTTTGGATTTCAGCACTTCTATCTGAAATAGATTGAAATTTCTGTTTGTTAAGTTGCTGAGTTTGTCTTGCGTGGAGGATTACATGCAAGCTTGAGGTTCAAATTCTCTCAAAATTCATCCTATTTCATCAAAAGAAACATTTTATGGTAACTGGGAAAATCAAGCAAAACCAAATCTTTAGCACTGACTTTTCAAGCTTTTAGTAGAAAATGGAAATAAGCATTAACCTTGAGGTTAAAAATATTTTGAAGGAGCTTCTGTTTTATAGAAATCATAGACTTACTAGTTGACTTTCTCAAGAAAGTAAACATGTCTTCATCACAGTGAGTATATATTGTACCCATGAGATTTCCTAACAGTTAAAGTTGTCAGGCTAAGATGATTAAATGAATTCAGTGTCTTATCTGTTTTCATACTTAATCAAAATGCATCTGTTAGAGTGATGGGTGATAAATCTGACCCAGAGTTTCTCGGTGAGTTCTTTCAAAATCATGAATTTCATGGATATTAAACAGTGCTTGACTGACTCAGCAAGTTGATCTTTTGAAATTTGCTTATGGCTCTGGAGCCAATTAATATTAATAACATTATTATATGTATTGCTTGTTATAAATAAGTACCATTATAGCTAATCATAACTAAGATGTATTATTATAATAAATGTGGGGTTTTTTTCATTAATATTTGCTCAGTGCATGATTTCTGCCAAGTACTAATCTAAGCACTTTCCAGAGTAATCAATTCTTTTGATTTTCATAGCAATCATCTTTTTGGACAATATCGTGTAATCATTTCCTTTTTACTGCTTTGTATTGCATGCACAGAACATTTGGAATTTTGATGCCCTTCTGTCCAGCGTGTTCATGTACCATGACTGTCAAGCTAAGTTTGAGCCAATTAGATGAGGTCTCCATGGGGAGAATTAACCCCATGTCTGACTTCTGTAGTGGAGGCACAGCTATCCAAGTTCCGTTCATGGGAAATTCAGTCAACCATTGAATCAGGGCTTACTTTGGAAGGTTCTGAGAGACAGAGAATATTTGGAATTTCCTCTCCTGAGAGAGACTACCCCCTAAAATATTTACTTGTATCATTTAGTTTGTTTGCTTTACAAGAGAGAGAAGCTTGCAGGCTTCCCATGTGTTCCTACTTCCTGTTTCTTCCCTGCATTATTCTCTCTCATCCTCCCAGATATTGTTTGTGCCACAAGACTGTGATGGTATCTCTCTGTTCTTGAGAAAGAAAATACTGTTTTACTCGGCTTACGAGTCTCTTGATTATCTGTCTCCGGCCTACATCTCTTACCCCATTCCCTGTGACATTCCCCTCCCTAGACATGCACATATAATTGAATTCTGGCGGTAATCATTTGAATCATTTTTTATTCAAATATACCCTTCTCTCATGTTGTTCCCTCTGCCTGGAACACCGTTATATTAGGACTCTCCAGAGACATGTAACCAATAGGATATAGATAGATAACATAAGAGGAGGTTTATTATAGGAATTGGCCCATAGGATTATGGAGACTGAGAAGGTTTACACTCTGCCATCTGCAAGCCAGAGAACCAGGGGAGCTGGTGGTGTAATTCAGTCCAAGTCCAAAGGCCTGAGAGTCTCAGATGCTGATTGTGGAAATCCGGGTCCTGGTGTGAAGGCCAAGGACCAGGAGTGCCAGTGTCAGAGAGCAGGAGACAGTGATTGGCTCTTCTTGGGACTTTTCATTCTGATAGGTCCTCAGCAGATTGGACGATGCCCTCCCACATTGTGAGGGCGATCTTTACTCGGTCTACAGGCTCAAATGAGTCTCCTCTGGAAACAGCCTCACAGACACATCAGAAGTCATCCTGGTACCAGTCCTCTGAGCATCCCTTAACTCAGTCAAGTTGACACATAAAATTAACCATTATAACCATCTTCCTTTTATTTGCCTCACAAACTCATCCTGAATCTTTAAGCCACAGATCAAATGAACTCTTCTGTAAACTCTCTTAAGCTCTCTACCTAAGCCAAAGTAAAGGTGCTTTCCTTTTCTCTACATTTTACATTATTTTGTATGCATCTCCATTACAACATTCATTTCCTCCTGGTGGTTTTCTCTCCACAGACTATAAGATCCTTGAGGGCATGACAGGCTCCCCCCCCCGCCCCCCCCCCTCCCCCCGGGCCTCTGGCACATAGCGGGCCTCAGTGGCTTGTAATCAGCTTCTTCTCAAAGAAGAGTCAGACATTTGCCAGAAGCCTTAAAAGAAGGAGAAATAGAAATTAAATCAGTGGAATTACTTTTTGGAAAAAAAAAATCAGGTATGCCCTGATTAAATAAATATGTTATATATAAATAAATATACAATATTTGTGCTCCTTGAAAGGAACTGTAGGCCGAGAGGCTGCTGTGGGCACAAGGGCAGATCTTGGCCCATCTTCCATGCCCCTGCCTGGCCCCTCTCACTGTGGCCTCTAGTCCCCTGTCTGAGGGCAGTTCCTCTCCCGCTGCCGCTACTCCCACACATTGATGGCACCAGCCCACTTGCACTCACTGACCACGTAGAGCAATTGGGGGCGGTACCAGCAGCAGTTGTGAGCTACAGCTGCTGCCCCAATTGCCTCTGAAGAGCAGGAGGTGGAAAAGCCCTCAGGGGCAATCGGAGCCAGCAGCCACTGCTCACACCCACTGACGGCGCCAAGAGATCTTGGCTGGTACTGGGTGCTGGCAGCAGGTGTGAGCGCTGGGTAGGACCGAAGCATGTGGGAGCAAAGAATTTTCAGTAGCCACCAGAGGCTCACCCCGATGACAGCGACTGGTGCCTCACCATGGTCTGGCGCCCCCATCCCAACACGGCCAACACCTCCCATGTTCTGTGCACTCCCTGGTGGTCAGTGCACCTCATAGTGACTGGTTGTTTGGTTGTTCTGCTATTTGGTCTATTTGCATATTAGCCTTTTATTATATAGGATGGATGGATATATATATATATATATATATATATATATATATACATATATATATATGATATATATATATGATTGTCTGCCAGAAGATTTTAGCATTTTAAACTTAAATTCCATTTTCTATTTTAGACCATACCCCAGTGCATAAGTTGTCAGATCTGGTTTGTAAAGGCTGGTGTTTCTTAAGTGTTTCATAAAGTATTTAGTTCAAAATAAAATTCAAGGCCTTAGGGAAAATTGAATCTGAGCTCCTGAATTGCCTTAGCATTTAAACACCAAAGCATAATCTTGGAACATTTTCCTCCTTAAATCTTGGCTCGGTGATCCAGGACTGTTGACCCACAACATTCCACAGTTCCTGGAATGACTCATCTCTTTCCCTCTTCCTTGTCTTTCACCCGAGCTTTGCGTTTCTGTCTGTATTCCGAATGGCTGTCCTTTCATCGGGTTAAGAAGCATGTTCTTCATTGCATCGTCTCTCTCTTCTTGCTGATTTTCATGATCAGATTTTCTCCATAAGGAAAACAGCTATGTCGTTTGTGTTTCTCAGCTCAGAGGTCTTGTAGGATTGGAAAAATTAGATATCCGTACTTTCTAGTTAAAAATAGAATTGTAAGGATTTTCTTACACTACTCTACAGGAACGAACACTGTTCACTCCTAGCTCCTACACCTGTATTTCAGGCTTGAAAAGAGAGGAAAGGAGGCTCACAGAGAGGCCATCCCTATTGTTACTAATTGAATGTTCAATTTCTCTCCAAAAATATGGGCCTCCCTTTTAATTTCAGTGGGCTCTTCTACCAGTCTCTTCAAAAACGACCAGTCTTTATTTGAAATACCTTGGACCAAGTAACCAACAGTCCCTTTTTTCCATTTTGAAGCTGGGAATAGGAACCATTCTTTCCTGCCATTGATGCCCCCTTTCTTTTCTTTTTACCCTTAGATGGATGGGGAGACCAGGCTGCTTTGTGCTGGACCTGGTTATTGGTGCATCAGATAAGACAAAGCCCCCGATGACATCACTGGTTTGGGGATTCTGATCACTTCACAGCACAATTAGCTCGCCTCTGTTATTTGGCCAGACTGCTCACCCCATTCATTTTTGTCTGTTTGAAACAAAGAAAACTGGGCAAGGAAAGCAGTGGTGGCTCAGGGCCAATCCCTTCGATCCAGGGACTGAATGAACAGCACGAGTGGATATTTTACTGACGGTAAAGATAATGAGTGTCTCTAGCATTTGAACAGCACTTTGTAAGTTATAGCGATTCTCCCAGATGTGTTATTTAGCTTCACCCAGAACCATAAGGTAGGTGGGGCGACGTGTCACCCTCACTTTACTGACAGCGAATGAAGCCATGGAAACTTGCCCAAGCAGAAAGGTACTCTTTCTGACCCTCCATGCAATAGAATCAAAACAGCAAATGTATAGAGTGGAGAATAGCCAAAATTCAAACGCATTGCCGACTGACTAGGTCTGGGCTCTCCACCATCAGGCGATGCTATGCCAGCTCTCACTGAGTCACGCAGCCCAGGCTCCCATGCACTGCAGACCTGAGAGGCTGAGCACCTGTGGAAATGGAAGGTGCTGTCCTCGAGAATCACAGAAAAACCCTTTGCTGGGTGGAATCGAAATATCCGAGTGAAAGCTTTTACCCTTCTGCCACCTCTCATGACCCCCTCCCCCCCTGCTTTTTCCCGTTGCTTTGCTCTTTAGAAGCCAAGAATAATGAATGTAAGAGGAAGGCTGGGAAGAAGAATACACAGAAAAACTGGGAAACACTTTGAAAGCAAACCTGTAGACAGATGGATGGGTGCATATTCTCCCTCCTGCGAAAGGGCCCGTCCCCCACCCTGTGCACCGGAAACAGAGGCACAGTACAGAGTCCTGGCTGAAAGCTTTGCTCCAGAACCAGGCTACCAGGGCTCTAGCTTAACTGGGTGCTTCATGGATCCCATGGATCTTATTTCCCTCCCCAGTGAAAGGAGAGGATAACAGCAATACTTCACAAGGTTGTCATGAAAGTAATATAAGCTAATGCCTGCAGAGCCTTTGGAACCTGACCAGAGTAAATGCATGTTCTCTGTTATCTATAATAATAAACGCGTGATATGCTAATTAGACCGGATGTCCTTCCGGACATCCTTTCAGACAAAGCCAGGGCTGCAGGCGCAGGATGGAGGCAGCTGCAGAGGCTGTGAGGGACGGATCCAGGCAGCCGCCATGCTGCGAAGGCCTACTCTTGCACAAATTTCGTGCATCAGGTCTCTAGTTTTACATAATGAGGTAACATTTGAAAGGCCAGACACATAGTAGACGTTCAGTAAACACAAGCTCCCTTTCCTCAGATTGGGTTCAGACTCCCATTTACTGAAGAGTATGTGTCTTTTGTCAGTTACCTTGGAGCTGCGATGTATTTATTACATCTTTGAGGAGTTGGCCAGTTTCTTTTTCTTTAAAACGCTTTTTCAGAGGCTTGTCTTTGTCCCTTCTCTAAAGCTATTTTCCCACCTAACCAATTTGATAACTGCCACATCAGTTGACCCCTGTTAATCATTTCATCAGTAGCACCTGTTGAAACAGTATATTAGGTTTCTCTTCTGCTCATGGAACCTGGAGTCACTTAAGCAGTTTTCTACAACTCACTTCTCTCTGTATGGTCCCAATAAAAATTCATTATTTTAAGTTTAATTCCTTTCATCTCAGATGACATTTTCTAGTTGGTAAACCAGTTTTCTCCACTAGCTTATAAATTACATATGTGCAAGGATGTTCAAAGCTGTATCCCCACCTCCTAGCAAGATGAGTGGAACAAGAGGTACTTTATATGTATTTTCTGAAAATATCAGTCAATGCTAAAGGAATGAATCCTAAGTAATGAAAGTGCGATATGCTTAGTGTCTGACCGACCGCTCGACCAATCACTATGATGTGCACTGACTACCAGGAGGCAGATACTCCAACCAGTAGGTTAGCTTGCTGCTGGGGTCTAGCCAATCGGGACTGAGCGAGAGGGCTGGCCCCACCTTGGAGCCCTCCTCGGCCAGCGGCCCCCATCTGCCCCGATCGAGACTGGACAAGAAAGCCCCAATCAGCCTGATCAATTCCACTTGTGCACGAAATCATGCACCAGACCTCTAGTAAAATATAAAAAGAAGTATCCTCACCCCATTAACTAGAATTTTTAAACCTCACATGCATGACAAACATTGGTCTATATTTTTCTTTTCTCATAATGCCTTTGTCTGATTTTGGTATCAGAGTAATGCTGACTTCATATCTTGAATTAGAAAATTATTCTTTTTAATTTTCTGGAAGAATTTATGTAACATTGTTATTATTTCTTCTTTATATGTTTGCTGGAATTCAACACTGAAGTCTTTAATGAGGTCTAAGGTTTTCATTGTGAAAATTTTTAAGTATAAATGCAATTACTTTAATAGAGAGATATTCAATTAGGAAATTCTTCATGAGTGAGCTTTGATAGTTGTGTCTTTCAATAAATTTGTCCATTTTACTTAAGTTGTTGAATTTAATGGTATAAAATCATTCATACTATCCTTTACTTTCCTTCTTAATATCTGTAGTCTGTAGACTACCACTTCTCCCTTTCTTGATACTGGTAAGTCATTTATCTCCTTTTTTTTCAGTCCTGCTTAGCCTGACTAAGCTTAATAAATTTTATAGATTATCTCAAATAACAGCCATTGATTTTTTTTTCCTATTGATTTTTCTTTTTCCTATTTCATTTATTTATCTTTAATTTTTCTTTTCTTATTTCTGCTTACTTTTAGGCCTTTTTGTTTTTTCTCATTTCTTAAACTGGATGATAAAATTATTGATTTTAAATTTTCTGTATTTCTAATATATACTTAATGCTGTAAATTTCTCTTTAAGTACTATTTTAGCTACATTCACAAATTTTTATATGCTGTGCTTTTATTTTCACTCAGTCCAAAATAGTTTTTTAGTGTATAATAAGTTTTTAACAAAACCATAGATGAAAGCAGAAATAGCAAGATAGAGAAGATTATGAAGAAAAAAAACAACAGTGATCAAATAATCTTTATAATAATTAAATACAAATAGATACGATAAACATATTGGGAGACTTCAACATAAATATTAAGTAAGAGTTCATTAAATAGAAGGAATATACTATAAGTAAAATTCTAATAATAGACTAGAATAAAATTTTCTAAATGATTATCAGCAAAACCTAAAAATAGGTTTGGAAGAGGGCAGATTGGTAAAGGAAAAAACATTTTGGAAATTATAGCACATGGTTGTATGAAAGGGAGAATAGAGAAGAAAAAAATATTCTGAAGGTCTAATTTTACTGAAATAGGAGGGAAACAGAGTGTCTTGAATGGGGGAAGAATTGATACCTTATTTTCAAATAATTTTAGAAAAGTATATCTGCTTTTCAGAGCAGAGAAAGTAAAGTAATCGTGAATTGAGTGGAGAAGTATCACAAAATCTCAAAGTTCAAAAGGAAAAAATATATAATGAGTAGGAATGTTACCCGAAAAACAAAACTGAAGACAAGGAAAATAAGGGACAAAATTTAAAATAAATATAAACATAGGATGAAATGTTAAAATCAAGCATAACTGTCATCACCCTAAACTGTATTTGTCCACTAAAATGTAAACCACCAGACTATAGTTTTCTTTTACTTTTCATATTAAAAATAATTAGTTTTAGGCTATTTAATACAGGTGAATTTTTTTAATGATCATTTTTAAAAGTTAAAAATAACAGGGAAAACACCAAAAACATGATCATCAAAGAAAAAAAATGATCAATTAACTTCATCAAAATATAAAACTAGCTCTGCAGGGAATTATGAAGAGGATTACGACTGACTACAGACTGGGAGTAAATATTTGCAAATTAAAAATCCACAAATATCCTGTATCTAGAATATATAAAGAATCCTGAGAATTCAACAATGCAGCCCTAACCAGTTTGGCTCAATATATAGAGTGTCGGCCTTCGGACTTAAGGGCCTCAGGTTCGATTCCAGTCAAGGACATGTGCCATAGTTGCAGGCACATACCCAATAGGGAGTGTGCAGGAGGCAGCTGATAGATGTTTCTAACTATCCCTTTCCCTTCCTTTCTGTAAAAAATCAATAAAAAATATTTTTTTAAAAATTCAACAATGCAAAAACCAAACAATCCAATTAGAAAATAGGCAAAAGAAATGAACAGACATTTTACCAAAAAGCATATGCAGATGGCAAGTAAATACACAAAAATATGGCCAACATCATTAGCCATTAGGGAAATGCAAATTAAAACCACAATGAAGAATTACTACACACCTATCAGAATAGCTAAAATAAAAATCTTTTAAATAGTGGTTACACCAAAGTCTGGTGAAGATGCAAATAAACTTTATCCCTCATGCATTTCTGGGTGAAATGTAAAATGTTACAACCACTCTGGAAATAAAATGACCACTTATTATAAAACTAGAGGCCCAGTGCATGCAATACATGCATGAGGGGTGGGGGGTGCTCCTCAGCCCAGCCTGCACCCTCTTCAATCTGGGACCCCTTGAGGGATGTCATAGGATCAGGCCTAAACAGGCAGTCGGACATCCCTCTTACAATCCAGGACTGCTGGCCCCCAACTTCTCACCTGCCTGCCTTCCTGATTGCCCCTAATCGCTTCTGCCTGCCAGCCTGATTACCCCCTAACCACTCCCTTGCCAGCCTGAAAGAAGCTTAACTGCTCCCCTGCCAGCTTGTTTGCCCCTAACTGCCCTCCCCTGCCAGCTTTTTGCCCCTAACTGCCCTCCCCTGTAACCCTGGTCCCCCCCGCAACTGCTCTCCCCTGCAGGCATGGATCCCCCCCAATTGCCCTTCCCTGCAGGCTCAATTGCCCCCAACTTCACTCCTCTACCAGCCTGGTCACCCCTAACTGCACTCTCCTGCTGGCCTGATCACCCACAACTGCCCTCCTTTGCAGAGCTGGTCCCTCCCAACTGCCCTCTCCTGCTGGCCATCTTGTGGTGGAAATCTTGTGTCCACCTGGGGGCAGGATCTTTGACCACATGGGGGCAACCATCTTGTGTGTTGGAGTGATGATCAATCTGCATATTACTCTTTTGTTAGATAGAATAGAGGCCTGATGCATGGGTGGGGGCCGCCTGGTTTGCCCTGAAGGGTGTCCTGAATCACAGTAGGGGTTCCCTTGGGGTATGGGGCAGCCCAGGTGAGGGGCCTGTGGTGGTTTGCAGGCTGAACATGCCCCCAGCAACCCAAGGGGAAGCCCTGGTATCTGGGATTTATTTATCTTCTACAACTAAAACTTTGTAGCCTGGAGCAGAGCCAAGCCTCCTGCTTTCTCCATGGCCACAGCCATTTCTCTTGGAATTTATTTACCTTCTATAATTGAAGCTTTGTAGCTGTAAGCAGAGGCCAAAGCAGGCCAGGGCAGGTGGAAAGCTTGGATTCTTCTATCGCCCGGGGCAAACTAGCTTCCTGCTCTCTCCAGCTCTGTGGCTTCCACCATTTTTGTTGGAATTTATGTATCTTCTATAATTGAAACTTTGTAGCATTGAGTGGAGGCCTGGGCCTGCCAGGGTGTGTGGGAAACTTGCCTTCCTCCATCACCGGGGAAACCCAAGCCTCCCTCTTGCTCTCTCCATGGTTGCGGCCATCTTGGTTGAGATTAATTTGCATACTCTCTCCTGATTGGCTGGTGGGCATGGCTGGTGGGTGTAGTGGAGGTATGGTCAATTAGATATTACTCTTTTATTAGATAGGATGAAATGTGTACTTACTTTATGACCCAGGAATTGCACTCTTAGACATTTATCCTACAGAAATGGAAATGTACTAGTATGTTCACAGAAAAACATGTATACCAATGATCATAACAGCTTTATTCATAATAGCTAAAATCTGGAAACAACCCAAATGTCTTTCAATGGGTGAATAATTAATCAAACTGTGTTACATCCATACCATTGAATACTATTCAGCAATAAAAAGAAATGAGCTGATACATGGAACAAGTTATATAGATTTCAAGAGAATTGTGGTGAGCCCTAGCCAGTTTCGCTCAGTGGATAGAGCATCAGCCTGCAGACTGAAGGGTCCCAGGTTCGATTCCAGCCAAGGGCACATGCCTGGGCTGCAGGCTTGATCCCCAGAAGGGGGCGTGCAGGAGACAGCTGATCAGAGGTTCTCATCATTGATGTTTCTATCTCTCTATCCCTCTCCCTTCTCTAAAATCAATAAAAATATTTTTTAAAAGAGAATTGTGCTGAATGAGAAAAACCCATCCCAAAGCTTACATACTGTATAATTCCATGCAGTTAACATTCTTGAAATGACAAAATGATAGAGGTGGAGAACAGATTAGTACTTGCTAATTAGGGAAAGGGGGAGATGGCCATGACTATAAAAGCATAACAAGAGGATTCTTGTGATGGTACTATCTTTATCTTGACCATGGTGGTGGTTACACAGTCCACATGTGATAAAATTGCAAAGGACTAAACACATACACGCACACACAAACAAATAAGCACATGTGAAACTGGTGAAATCTGAATAAGATCAACAGATTTTATCTATGCCAATTACCTGACTGTGATAGCATCCTATAGGTAGATGTTTACCATTGGGGAAAACTGGATAAAGTCTATACAGAATTTCTCTCCTTTATCCTATATAATAAAAGGCTAATATGCAAATGATCAGATAGTGGAATGACCAGTCACTATGATGCGCACTGACCATCAGGGGGCAGACACTCAATGCAAGAACTGCCCCCTGGTGGTTAGTGTGCTCCCACAGGGGGAGCACCACTCAGCCAGAAGCTAGGCTCACAGCTGGCAAGCACAGCAGCAGTGGTAGCAGCCTCTCCTGCCTCCGTGGCAATGCTAAGATGTACGACCGATGGCTTAGGCCCACTAAGCTAACAGTGGGACATCCCCCGAGGGCTCCTGGACTGCGAGAGGGCCCAGGCCAGGCTGAGGGACTATTCCCAAGTGCACAAATTTTGTGCACTGGACCTCTAGTTTCTTATAACTGCATAGGAATTTACAATTAACTCAAAATAAAAAGTTTTTAAAAAGAAAATTAAGGGGTGGGCCTGGAGATAGAATAATGAATAGCATATAGTCAATAAAATAATATTCAATATTGTGGACTATTATACAGTTATTTCAAAGAATAAATCATAGTTTGTCATTTAATTGGTTGAATTTCCATAGGCTTTGTTGAATGAGAAAAGTAAGGTTCAGAAAAGTGTGTGTGATATGATTCTATTTTTTAAGAACAAGTTCCAAAAGTACCCCCATTTATATATATCATACACACATACATATATATTTATACATATCTGTGTGTGTTTGAGGAAGAGATTTGGCAATGGGTAAATGCATGGAAGATACTAGTTTGTTAACTCGAAGAAAGGATGGATGATATAGATAGTACGGAGGAAGAAGTAAACCAAAAAAGAAAGAAAGAAAGAAAGAAAGAAAGAAAGAAAGAAAGAAAGAAAGAGAAAATAAACAGAGAGCACTAAAAATAATGATATACATATAAATAAAACAATCTACACATAAGTAGTTGTATGTATTTTTCATATAAATTTAAAGAAACTTTAAGAATTATTTTATTACTATTTGGTCATTGTAATTTTGAGATATAATTTATATATATTCAATTCATCCATTTGAGGTATATAAATTCAGTGTTTTTTAGTGTATGCACAGAGTTGCGCAACTGTCACCACAATTTTAAAACATTTTTGTCACCCTAAAAAAGAAACCCCAATGTCTATTAACAGTCACTCACTATTTATCCCCAAGACTCTCTCCCTCCCCCTAAGCAACCACTAATCTGCATTCTGTTCCTATAGATTGGCCTATTCTGGATATTTCATATAAATGGCCTACCACTTAGCTTGTCCGAATGGAGCTACTAGCCTCCTTTTATTTGCTTATCATAAAAAAATCTCCATTGTTTTCCATATCCCACTTAGGCTTGAACTACCTCAGACACTATTTCAAATAAAATCAATTACATGGGGTAGAGCTTTAAAGCTCTCTGTACCTAAGGACTGACTCCCTTTTGGCAAGGACTTTGAACCATTGGGCAAGGATGGTAGCCTCATCCTGGTCTTATCATCTCAGCTTGCTTTCTGGGCACAGACCCTCAGCCCTATGGTTAAGTTGGTTGAGTGCAGCCAGGGCCTCACTGTTGCTAGCCAGCCACAGTAGGATAGAGCCTCCACTCTATGAATGGGGGCTGGATGGACAAAGGGAACCCTGGCATCTGAGCCACACACCACCACCAGAAATTTAACCTCTGCACCTTAGAGTTAGAAGAAATCAGAAATCTTACTGCCCGCCCCCCTTGCTTAGGTAAGTTACTATATCCTATGATGGGAGCTGGGAGCTGGGAGAGACAGAGTCCCATCCTCTGGGGCACACCCACCTAGAATGCAGTTTCTTTCCAGCTGAGCCGGGGAGGAAAGGAAGGGAGGGAACATGTCATGGTTCCAGGGTCCTAGAGTCTCTCTGTTGTTACATGTTTTCATACATTTTCTTTAATAAATATTTCTTCATATTCTTGTATGTTTTTGAAACAATTTCCAGAGACTCTAAATGGTTGATATATATATATATATATATTTGTTTGGCTTGGGATAGGGACTGTGGAGCATCTTTACATTGTCATTCTGGAAGTGGAACTCCAAGGATTATTTTTTAAAAGACTGTGTCAAAGAAAACTCCCAGCTTCATCACATACCCTGAGCTTCAATTCCCTTATCTATAAATGGGGATCATAATCCACGCCACGCTGCTCAGGACAGAGTAGCACAGAATAACTGTTAGTTTTTCTCCTTTCCCTCCTCTTATATCACTTTTGGGACTTGGAGGAGTTCTAGTTGAATAAAGGTGTCTGCCCAATAATGCGTTGATATGCTTTAAGAATTTTAAGGCTCCAAGAAAGTGTTTCAAGTAAAGTGAGAAATATACTTAGATACTATTTAAAAAATGATCTTCAGACCCAGGCCAGAGTTCTTTAGAGATTTGGCTCAAGGTCCTTTTTTTTCCTTTCCCTCCCTGTTTCCCTCATTCCCTCCTAACTGACTTCCCTCCAGCATTATAATATTTCACCAACATATGAGAATCACTGAGTAGAAAATGAATGATTGAACAGTTAAAAGAATAAAGTTCAATCGGTGTATATAATGATTTTCAAAGACTGGGCAGTATTCTCTCTGAGCTATGTCTTTATACAACAGTCTGGCCCATGAAAAAAACCCCACCTCTCTAGATAGATCGATAGATAGATAGATAGATAGATAGATAGATAGATAGATAGATAGATGATAGATAGATGATAGATAGACTCTATTTTCTTTTCATGAAAATACCATGAAAGTCATTTTCACTGTCATTCATTCATTTAACAAAGATGATTTAATACCTATAATGTATGTGGTGTTCTTCCCTGTGTTTTAGCCCTGGCACACATCTTAGGAGATGAGAGCCCTCGCTGGTTTGGCTCGGTGGATAGAGTGTTGGCCTACAGACTGAAGGGTCCCAAGTTTGATTCCGGTCAAGGGCACAAGCCTGGGTTGAGAGTTCATTCCGCAGTAAGCAGCAGATTGAAGGCAGCTGATCAATGATTCTCTCTCATCATTGATGTTTCTGCCTCTCTCTCCCTTTCCCATCCTCTCTGAAATCAATAAAAAATATTTTTTTTAAAAAAAGAGAGATGAGATAGGATTGGAGGACCTGATCAGTCAGCATATGTCTTACCAAGCCAAAACAATATTTTAGTGTTTTCTCACTCTTTGTGTAGCTTATTGACCTACTAATAGTTTAAATAATTAGGAGGAGCAATATGGATGTAACCCTAGGAAAGATGGCAATTAATACTCAATTTTACTCTACCTCATACCAGCTTTAGAGCTGTCCAAGGACAAAGTGTGTTTTGTTTTTAAGTTCTCATACAATTAATGTTGAGCAGCCAGAGTCTCTTATAATTGATTTCTAGACTACTACGAATATTTTAACCTTCTTAAAAGGTCTAGAACAAATCAGGGATAAATTCTAATAGAGTGAAAGAGAGGATGAAGATGATAAAAAATTCACCTGAATATTCTATTTAGAAACTAAACTATCTTCTTTTATAAAGAACTCAGATACTTGGAAAATGTTTCAACATGAAAATACAATTTTAAATCAAAACTAGGAGGATCTTATGTTACATGAGAGTTACATTATTTGGTTTAGCAGATACATACTGATTCCTTACCATGTGCAATATTAGGAAGAACATTCCTATGTTTAAGAAACAAGTCTTGTATGCTAATAACTATAATGTTAGACAGAAAATATTTGTTATAATAGAGAGCCTAAAAAATGCCACTTAAGACAGATAAGGAAGAGATTCATTCCTGTAAGGGGGATTAGAAAAGATTTCACAAGGGAAGTGCCATCTGATTCAAAACCAACGAAGGGACAGAAATGTGGGGACAGAATAAAACCAACCGAAGTATGTTACAGGCTGCCTTCGCATCTGACTGGAACCCCAGGGAAAAGGAAATCAAGGTGGGTTATTTGTAATCAATCATAAAGATGCCCCAAAATGTTATCAAAGAAATTGAGAGTTTATTTTGAAGCCAACTGAAAACCAGGGAAGAGTTTTGGGAAAGGAGAAATTATCAAACCAGTATCTTAGAGAACTTATTCTGACACTTACACATAAAATAGATTTTTAAAATATTAGAGGCAGGAAGACCCGTGTAGAAGCCACTGTTGCATGAGCCAGGTGGCCTGAACTAAGATCACAGAATTAAAGTCAATCAAAGTTCCATACATGTGGGGCGAGAAATAGAATCAATGGAGCAGAGGCCAGCGACACTGTGGTGAAGGATGGTGGGAACTTGGGGACTGGTGTCTGCAGTGAAAGAGAAAGTGTGCTAGGTGCTTTGAGGTTTAATGTCTGTGTGTCAGAGAGGTTGACAATGTTCTTAAAAAGAGAAAGGAAAGTTTGGGGAAAGAAGGAAAATGATATTTCATTTATTCAGTAAATATTTATTGAGCACCTACTATGTGCTGGGCACTGTTCTGGGTGGGGTGAGGGGAGGGGAGAGTTATCTTTAATTTTTAAAGCACACTGTTCCAAATCTGTGGGGACTCCAAAGGCAGAACTGGAGCCAGTGGGTAGAGGCAGGTAGGAAGTAAAATAAATAGAGTCTTCTTGATAAGTAGTGAGGGCTCCGTTACAGGCAGTATTCAAGCATAAATTAGATGATGGTCTTCCAGGAACACTGTGACAAGGAGTTCCTATGGTAAGGGGGTGGGGGATGAAATTAGCCTTTCTGCAAGTTCTTCAGTCTTAAGTAAGTCTGTTCTTTCTGATGACCTAGTCCTCTGGGTTCTATTATTAATCTCTCATTTCTGTATTATTAAATAAATTACTCAATCTGTCTGCCATTCAGTAAAACTCACACATTTACATCTGTTATTCTTGAATTATTTTTGGTGAGGGCTCCTCTTCTTTATTAAACAATTCTACCCAGTAATATTACCTTTACAGCAAATTTGGATGGTAACCCTGGTAGACTGGGTTATAAATATCAGAGGGGAAAGAGATCTCTTATGCCTGATAATATTTTTGTTTAGAAGGAGCCAAGCAAACGAAAAGGGAATTATCTTGACATCAAGATTGCAATGCAGTTTATGTACGTTCCAGTAATTCAAAATGAAAAAAGAATCTCAGAGAGGTTCATATATATATATATATATATATAGCCTGTGAAAGAAAGAGAGTAATTATTCTCCAAACATTGTAAAGCTTTAGATCAGAAACATTTATCTCTGCTGCATTTTTAAAGAGAAGAAAGGGAACGGAAGAAAAGGAGAAAGGGAACCTGTAGTGAGGGAACCTGCTGAAAGCTATGGTTAAAGCTTTGCATTTCCTGGTGTCTTTTGAAACGTAAAATTCCACAACAAATAGCTCTGTAATGTATAACCGGTATGAAGATTCAATTCAGCACTCTGGTTTGCTTTTGAATCTTGCTATTTTCTGCATTTGTTTTGACTGCTCTCATCATTCAAGATTGACGCTTGGATGGGTGTGTAGGAGGAAGCAGCTTACAGCTTGCAGACAAAAAAAAAAAATCTGCCTTATCTGATGGCTATTATTGAAAATGCGAGGTGTAGCCTGGGCTGGGTAATGAAGGGGAGCGAGCGAGGGGGAGCAGGGAGCATGGAGCTGCATACTGATGAGTGTAGGAGTACTTGATAAAGAGAATGCTGGCTGCTGGCCGTGCACTGCTCATTGTGGAGTACTCCAACAATCACATAGCACGCAGACCAGCCTCTGCCGATAGCTTGCTATGCCTTCTCCTGCTGCCTGGTCCTGGGGGCTGGATGACGTCCTGGCCGGTAGTAAAGATTAATATGTGAGAAATGTGGAGCTAGGATCAAGTCAGACTCCACAGCCTGCCTGGCAAACTATGTGTTACTTCTGACTTTGCTCTCTCGCGCCGGGGAACGCTAATCTGTCAAGCTGGCGGGCTCCTTTGATAGCAACTTTCCCAGGAGCATGATGTGGCAATGCCACCTCTCAGCCCAGGACTACCGCTATTACCCCGTGGACGGCTACTCCCTGCTTAAACGCTTCCCTCTTCATCCTCTTACAGGACCCAGATGCCCTGTGCAAACAGTGGGACAATGGTTGGAAAGCATTGGGCTACCTCAGTACGAGAACCACCTGATGGCTAATGGATTTGACAATGTGCAGTTTATGGTAAGACGCTCGCTCTCTGTGTCCACAGAGCTGCCTTTTGTCTGTCTTTGCTTCTCATGTGTCTGACATGGCTCAGAAGCAGCCCGATTGGCACCAGAACCGGTCCGTTTTATATCTGTCACGGCATCGGGAAAGGGGATGCCCTCAGGGCTGAACTTACTGTGTACCTAGAGCCACTGGCTGAGAAATGAGATCCAGAGGCGTCCGTGTGCGTGTGTCTGATATGAATGAACCGGTGAGAGGACTATTTATAGGCAGTGAGAGGAGATGAACATGTGTGTCCTCCCTTCCGTTCTTTGTGTGATTTTGATAAATTTGCAGTCTCTGAATTCCCTGGGTCGATCAGTGCCCTCTTCAGTGGATTCTGGGTGCCTAAAAACACAGGCTTTCGTGTGAGCATCAGCAGTTAGGGGTTCAGCAGACAACGTGTGAGGTGGACAGGGTGAAGATCATTTGTCTCCTGAGCATTGTGCGATAGGCAGTTTAAGTTGTGTGATCGAACGACCTTTAGTTCCTGAGCAAACTGTTTCAGACGGTCCGCTGTGGAGAGCATTCGCTTACACGTGCTGATTGAGGGGCATGGAAGTATTGTTTGTGACTTTAGGGAAAAACAAACATTTCCATCAGTTAGCTGTCGACATTCAGAAGGAGAGGCTAAGGGACTGAACATATTCATGTACTTCTGAATACCGCTCTGCATGCAGTTTAAACCCAGTGTGGTGTGTGCGAACTTCTCACAGTGGTGAGTATAGGTGAGGAAGGAGGATAGGGAGAGGTGCAGACAGGCGATCCAGCTTTCTAATCATTTGCACGCCTCCCTCGGTGCTCATCACTTTCCCTTGTTAAGCTACGTCACCGTCCTTATTACCTTACCTTGCTTTTAAGGTCCCATCACACACATTGCCTGTCCCTAAATTCAGAGAGAGAGCTTCATAACATAGGCAGGTAGCACGCAGCCGTAGAACTAATGAATAGCTATTTCTCAATAAATTGCTGGAGCCGACACCTGAGGCTTATTAACACCAGAATTGATAACAAAACATGGAGAGCTAGTTATGTGTTTTCATCTCCATTGGAGATTCTTTTTCTCTAAGCCTGATTGGACTGTTGTTACAGATTTGAAAATCATTCAAATTGTCCAACTTCTGCCTCTTCTCCAAAAAAAGGTGTATGCCCCTGGAGCTTTTTAAAAAAGCTATTAAATGCATCAAGACATATGAGCTATAAGTAATTGCATACATTGAACCCTTTATGAACCTTTTTTTTTTGCAATGAGATGTGCAGCTACTGTATTTTTTCTCATGTTTAAGAATGCCATCACTAATTAGACAGGAATGATATTGTGGGTATTGAAATATGAAAAAAATGAAATGTCTTCAATTTGTTGTGAGAGTCTTAGGATACTGAGCAGATTCAGGATACTACACAGATGACATCAGGGATTAGAGGAACTATCAAATAGAATGAAAATCTTTGCATCAATACTTATGTTTACTGCACATTTTGATAAGTATGCTTTCTCCCTATCTCTACTTGAGATAAGACTTTCTCATTCCTACTCCTCAAACTCTCGTCTAAATTTATTCTGGTCCCATGAAAAGTGAGGTAGGTTTTTGGGTTCTCTGGAATATTTAGCTGCT
The DNA here is from genome assembly GCA_027563665.1 of Antrozous pallidus. Taxonomy (NCBI): domain Eukaryota; kingdom Metazoa; phylum Chordata; class Mammalia; order Chiroptera; family Vespertilionidae; genus Antrozous; species Antrozous pallidus. The sequence goes on along the minus strand of CM050513.1, from coordinate 102,999,352 downwards.
TTGAAAGATTTTAATTCAGCATAATTTCCCCGTGAATTTTAAACACTTTTCAGCAAATATAATCCCCCTTTGAAAGCTTGGATCTGAAAGGTTAATCAAACAGGTTTCCAATAAGCATTTGGAGATCATAAAAACATTCATGAATGAAATATGTATGAACTCTCCAAAATGCATCTGGGAGGCAAACATCCTGTGCCTACATAACAAAATCAAGGTCTGATCTCCTCCATAGATTATTGTCTTTATTTTCTCAATTCTAAGTATTCCCAGGATTGTGTGTAATTTTCCAGAAACTAAGAAATCATGGTTAATTTAGATAAGTCAGTCAAATACTTTCTTCATGGGACAGGATCCATTTTAAGAGCTTTGAATTACCATTTAGAGGAATTAGTTGTGAAAAGGAAGCAAGTCATACAATGGTTGTCATCAATTATTGTTCTGTATGCTGCCATCTATCACTTATTTCTACCACGATCATAAAAAATCAACTTCTGCCTTTATAAAAATCATTTCTTGATGTCCATAATCTAATTTATTTCATTATGAACTTAGTTAAAGCACACTGATATGCTCAGGCCATTTTAAGAAACAGATTTCACTAATGTGAGGGAAAATCTGTTAGATCTGCTCAGTCTCTACTCAGTATCATAGTCTAGCTTTTGTTTTTCTTGAAGCACATTCTGACCTGCATTTATTCATCCCGTTGCCTAAGCAACAAGCACCACACTTCCATTAACTATGGTGTAGGGCAGGTCTTATTAGCTTTTTAGAGCCACACAGTACAGACATCAAAAGGATATAATTAACATTCGTTAAAGCATCATAGTTATAGATCCATGCATAGATATGCTTTTCTTAGGAAACATTCTCAAGAGTTAAATTTTTTATTTAATCAGTATTCCATTAACGAATGGGAGTTTTAAAGGATCCATGTTAGGAACTTTCAAAGTATTTCTGGAAAGCTTTAACAAAATTTTTTGCTCATTCTGTTCTACATATTCTCACACATAAAACACATGGTTTCTCTACATTGCTATGATTAACTTTAATAAAGATGTCTTACATCCATTCCTAGACAAGGTTAGAAAAGAAGGATCCCCATGTCTGTCAATTATGGCTTCTCCTGTGGTCTCTTGTCCTTACCCTTGATTTTATTGATGTGTGAATCTGAAAGGCAAAATTCTAAAGTTTGTCTTTAAATATCTGGTTCTGGTTTGCAGAACAGGTGTGCACACAGCCTTGACTATTTTGTATCCTTAAATATATAAGATAAATGAAAATTGATTTAATCAATAAATAGCTACGAAAGTGCATCAGATCGCGTAAGACGTTGGGAAAGTCAAATCTGCGTTGAAATCATAAACCCCTTCCACACAGCATCCTTTGTCGAAAGACTTACGCAGGCCCCCACTCTGCCTGTGCATCCCCTTCAAATGGTACATCAGCTCCCTCCCAGTTAGGCATGTGTGGCTACTGCTTGCTAGCCTCTGGAAATGCAGCCTTCCCCCTCCCCCACCCCGGTCCTCTGACACCCCACCTATTTTGCCTAAATTTGCAACATATAGAACATATCTAAGTTTCAAAGTTACTTTTTTTTCCACCAAGGAGTTTAGGTATGATACAAAATTCACATATTTAGCTACTTCCTTATTCTATGTATTTCTGTCATCATCTCTATTTTTAAGTCTGATGACTGCTTCCTTAATTTTTAATCTCAAACTATCAATTCTTATCTTGATGGCTGTTCATTTGTCCTCTCCAGCCTTCCCCCTCCAGACTGCCATTTCCTTCCCTTCCCCTTTTTACCCCCAAAAGTCTGACTCAATCCCTGCTTTGTTTATATAGCTTTCCTTAATGAGTCCAGTCCTCAGCAGCCTCTCTCTTCTCTGAAATCATGAAGTGGTTGTATTTGGTTTGAAAAATTACCTTTGGCATGCCATTATTCGCTGTAGGATTAGGAGTTAACTTTTCACTTGAATATATCTTGTCTCCTCAATTAGACCGGATGCTTCAAGTCCATGTTCTGTGTATTCAATTTTCTTTATTTTTTTTTTCTGAAAGATTTGTAGTCTTATTTTTCTTCTTTTAATTTTATTTTGCATTGGTTTCAGTTGTACAGCTCAGTGGTTAGACAATCATATACTTTACATAGTGTTCCCTCGATGTTCCCAGTACCCCAACTGGCACCCTACAGAGTTATCGCAATTTTATGAACTATATTCCATATTATTTACTTTACATCCTTGGGACTGTTTTGTAGCTACCAATTTGTACTTCTTAATCCCTTCACCTCTTTCACCCAGGCCTCTAGCCCCCCTCCCTGTGTTCAATTTCCTTGCCTCTCTCACAACTCCTAGCATGATGCTGTGTACATAGAAATCTCCCATACACACTGAATGCACAGCAGGTTGTTATAGATGGACCTTCCAAACTTATTTTTAACCTGGAAGCCTTGTTTTGCCAGTGGGAACATGGAACACTAGTATTATTCATTTATTAATGCAGCAAATGCTGCTTAAATATATCCTATGTTCTAGGGACAGTGTTAAATACCAGTGGTATAACAATGAACATACACAATCCTTAACCTCCAGCAGGTTACAGGATTGCCCTCAGACCTGTCATATTAATTGCATGAACATTGCATACACATTATCTTATTTGCTTGTACACACACTACTAACTACATCATGGGGATCTTACCCCCATCCTTTCAGATAGTCAGCATATTACTTACTAGCAACTGCTTTTCCAGCAACAAATTACAGTAAGCAATGAAAAGATAAAATCTATCATAGTGTGAAGCAAAGAAAGATAAAGATACTGAAAACATCAAAAACCTGGCAGTGTTACTGTAGATTTTTAGACCAGAGACTGAATTAGGAAGTTTATATTACTTGGAGGAGGACTGACTCATAGCCTTACCAGAGTAACTAGCTGACAGTTATATTTGTAAACTCTAATCAAAACGAGGAAAGCTTTGGTCAGGTGGCTCAGTTGGTTGGAGTGGCATCCTGTACATCAGAAGGCTGTGGGTTCAATTCCCTGTCAGGGCACATACCTAGGTTGTGTGTTTGATCCCCAGTTGGGGCATGTATGGGTGTTTCTCTCTCCTCTCTCAAATTCATTCTCTCTTTCTCTCTCTCTCTCTCTCTCTCTCTCTCTCTCTCTCTCTCTCTCTCTGTCTCTCTCTCTCTCTCTCTGTCTCTCTCTCTCTCTCTCTCTCTCTCTCTCTCTCTCTCTGTCTCTCTCTCTCTCTCTCTCTCTCTCTCTCTCTCTCTCTCTCTTCCTCCCTCTATATATATATCTCTCTCCTTAAAACCAATAAACATATCCTTGAGTGAGGATAAAAAGAGAGAGGTGAAAATATACCAAATTATGTTTTAGCATCTACTTTGTTCCTACTAATTTGCCCTCTAGGTTGTTGACTAGGAATGTTTTGACCATTATTAAAATGTTTAAAATGCAGCCTTTACAGAGTAAGATATAAAAGTAGCACCAGGAGCCTTATGTGAATTGGCATTTTTGTACACTTGGTGGATAGCATTCATTAAAAAAAAATGTGTCAAATGTTAGAGAGAGTACTGCCTATTAACCTCTGAAGTGGTGCCACAGAGCTCTTAGCAAAGTCATCCATTTGAACAAAAGATTTGAGCAAGATTCATCTGACCAGTATGTAACTGAAAATTTTCACCATTTTTATGGTGCATTTTACATGCTAATGGACTCACTTCTCTTTTCATCTTTTACATAACTTTTCTGTAATAAGAGCACCATTTATGGTTGACCCGATAAAATGACCTTTTAAGTATCTTAGCATCAAATCATGATCTAAGGAAGAAGTTAAACTTGTGAAGCAGAAAAATAAATTATTCCTACAGGGTAAGACTAATAGACCCCATGATGATTTCTTGTTTCAAATATTGCTTAAGAAAATGTTATAAAGTTACTGTGTTTTAAAGGCACAAGAGGAAAAAAATACCTTCCACACTCTCCACATCTTCCTGTTTCTGACACAGGTGAGGCTCTGGCTTGACTGGGTTGCTGTATATTGAAACTTCAGATCTAATTCTTCAAACTCATTTAGACCAGTAGTTACACACCCACTTTTGCAAAACATAAAAGACATTGTGTTTTTCAACTGCAGGCATTGAATGTCTCTTGGTATCCAAAGGGGAGTATAAATGGTGATGGAAGGAGACTTGACTTTGAGTGGTGAACACATAATACAATACACAGATGACGTATTAAGGAATTGCACACCTTAAAACCCATCTAATTTTATTAACCAGTGTCACCCCAGTAACAATTTTTTAAAAATCTGTTGGTATCCAAGAGTCAACCCAGGAGGGAGCTATTCTTTTTCTGGACAACAGCTTAATCACAAATGTGATAGGCCTTGTCCGTGGTGTGAGAGAGAACTAAAGACTTCTCATTTCCTCTGTCTTGCTTCTTCATGATTTGGTTTACTCATCTGTAAAATCAATCTAATGAGGATCTGGGAGCAAGGTTCTTTGGGCTTGTTGTTTAATATTTTAAGCTCTTTAAAGATGCAGGGTACAACTCTGGTGCTGGCAGAGCGATTAATTCCTCGTGTAGGTCTCATTAGCCCAAGAGAGACGTTGATTGCTTGTGCAGTAGAAAGTCAGACAGGAGGGCATCTTCAGGGATGACCACCTTCGGAGAGTAGCTTTCGGAAGTGACATTAGCCACAATCATCTCTGGTGATCCCAAAGAGAGCCTTTTCGTCCACCTGGAAGTTCCTCCAATTACATGTTTAAGCACTTCAATGTGCTGCCCCATTTTCTGATAATGCAGTACCACAGCTCCCATGACTAAGGCTGACATGCATTGTCTTTTAATTTAGTCATCGGGCATGGCTGCATAATTTGATCTTTACTGTTGCTTCCAATGACCAAGTATTTGGGATGAGTAATTTACTTGATGAATCAGAAAACTGTATTAAAACTGCTGAATTACAGCCTCATTAAGAAATCCAGCAACAATCATATTTCTTTGCTTCTTTAAAAGGACAGTCTCTGAAACAAGCATTCAGTGGCAGTGATCTTCACTGTCTCCCTTCTGGTCAGATCCAAAACCCTTATAATCCTGCCTTCTTCCCAACTCTTCTGCTGAAATTGTCCTCTTTTAAGTCAGCTGTGACCTGCTTTTTGTCAACCCCCCGCCCCCTTTCTTCCCCTCACCTCATTTATCTTTGCCTTCTTTACAATGTCTGGTTTTTACTATCCACTCCTTATTAACATGTACTCACTTATTCATTTTTATTGGGGTTCTGTGACATTTTACTGCCTTTCCCAGTCATTTCTATTCTCTCCTCCTCCTCCTGCCTCTACATGTGTGTGATGCTCTGCCTGTCCACCCAGTAGGGAGATAATTGGTTCTCATAGATCCAAAGCTGTCCCTACTCTTCACCTCTTTCCACATGGCTTCCAGTTGCTGCCCAAGATACTTAATAAGCATTTCCTCCTACATGTGTACATTTAGCACAGAGCTGTCATAGAATAAATTCCCAACAAATGTTAAGTATTATACAGCCAGAGTGATCTTTCTTAAGCACACATTTGCTTTAGCACTACTCTGTTTACAGTAATTCATTGATTCTCAACTCCGTATGGGGCATTATATTTCCAAAATCCTCCAGATGACTTTCACATGCAGATACCTTATGACCTGCCTGAGCCCAGCATCTTTTCCAGCCTCATCTGCTACCATTTCTTGCTTGGCCTTTGCATGTGCTGCTGTCTCTGCTGGGAATGACCTTCCTTCCCCTCTTCACTCCTTGTTATCTTTTAGTTCTTAGCCTAGCTGTCGCTTGTTCTAGCTGTCACTTCTCCCCAACCCTCCTTCCATAATTCCCTGTCTTACCACTTATGTCACTATATTATCCATTTCCTTGTCCACCACCTCTGCCACAGACAAACACTGGAACCGGGTTGGCAGACTTGTTTGTTAGAAAGCCAGGTAGTAAACATTTTAGGCTTTTGAAGCCACGTGGTCCCTGTTGCAACTATTCAGCTCTGCTCTTGTAGCATGAAAGCTGCCATAGACAATCTTTAAGCAAAGGGCTATGTTCCAACACTTTATTTACAAAAACAGGCAGTTTGTCAATGGGTCATAGTTCGTTGCCCCCCCCCGCCCCCCCCGCCCCACTGATGTTTAACTCCTTGAGAATTAGAAATTAAGCTTTGATCCTCTTATATCCCCATGGCTTACATACACTGAGTGGCCAGATTATTATGATCTCTGAATGCATAATAATCTGGCCACTCAGTATATATCCTATTTGATAAAATGCTATTATGCAAATTGTCCCCTCAATCAGGAGTTTGACCAGAAGGCAGGCCGGCCAACCACCCACATCCCCTCCCCATGACCAGGCTGACTGACCCCCACCCATGCACAAATTCATGTACCGGGCCTCCAATACACACACACACACACACACACACACACACACACACACACACACACTCACACTGAGTGGCCAGATTATTATGTGTTCAGAGATCATAATAATCTGGCCACTCAATGTATGTGGACATGGTAATCATTTGATGAAAGGAGGAAGGAAGAACAAATAAGGATGTGGGAAAGGAAAGAAAGAAAGGGGAAGGAGAAAGGGAATCAGGCAGGTGGCCACAGCAAGGTTTCCTGAAGGCCTGTTAGTTTAAGGAGAATGCAGATAATAGCTGAGGATATTTAGACTTGAAGTTCAGCTTTCAGGAGTCTGATAAGAGTGAGAAAGAGTGTTTTTGTTCTAACCAATCAGCCTGGAGTATATTTTCAGCAAAGGAACTGCATGGGCATAAGAACTAGGAAAACACAGCTGCAGAGGAAGCCTGCTGGTCCCTCTGGTTGGAATTCCTTTCTCTTCCTCTTCACCTAATTGTGCAGTATTGTTCAAGATTCAGCTTAAACATCTCTTCCTCTAGGAAGTATTTCCTAATACTATCCTGTTATCTGGCTGGCAAAACTGACCCATTCCTGTGCACTCCTGGCCCTATGCTGGTCCTTATTATACTGTATTGCAACTTCATTATCTGTTCAGATGTCTGCTTCCCACCCTGTAAGTGTCCTTAGAGGCAGAGATGGGGGTCTTGTTTATCTTTGTATTTCTAAAGCCCAGCATGATACCTGGCATATAGTAGCATCTCAATAAATATTGATTGGATAGAGTTCTTAAGTTCTATTCAGTACCATTTAAATTATTCCCTGAAATTATCTCCTGTCACTAAGTATTGCTATCTTTGTATTTATAAATGAAGAAAAGGTGACACAAAAAGTTAGAAAACCCCGCAGCACCTAAATTTTGAAACCAAACCAAGAAAGGACCTAAAAGTCCCTGCTCAATTCATTAAGACCACATGTGTCATCCTTCCACCCCTTCATTCATTCAGCAAATGTTTGTAGAGTACCTGCTAGATTGCAGACACTGAACAGGACACTGGTCCTGCCCTTGAAGCACTCCTGGTTTGTCATACTTCCTGTCCTTTAAGCGACTTGTTTATCTCACATCCCCTTACCTTTTCACCTCATCCCCACTGCTTCTCCAGAGAGCCTCTATTTTAACCCGATGAGAACCCTCACTGCCAAACACTTTCGTTCATGGTTTTCCCCGACCTAACATAGCCTATATCCTCTAAATTGCTTATTCAAGAAAGACTCATTCCTCAAGGCCTTGGTCCCTCCTCCTGTTCTATGGAGTCTTTCACTGCTGATCTAGACCCCATCCCTCTCTCCAGCTTCACCTCTTACCCTGGTCAGCTCTGGCCATGTTGAGTGACTTACAGTCCTAAACTATGCCACACTTGCTTATGGATCCATGTCTCTGCACACATTGTATCTGATGTTTACTGTACTCTGTCCAAGACACTGCCTTCCTGCACTCATTCTGAAATCCCAGCTCAGAGGTTCCTTCTGGGGAGGCTGTAGTGAATTATTTGGTATTGCTCAACTAGCCTTCAGTGGCCTCCCACGATACCTGTACCATGTACCTGCTCCTACCTAACATAGCCTATAGCCTCCAAATATATGTCTATTGGAGCAGGCTTCTCATACTGGGCTGAATTATCTTCTTCTTTACTTAACTCCTTCTTGGTTTGTATTATTTTCCCAGTCACTAGCACACAATATGTCCTTGTATTGTTTGCTAGGGCTGCCATAAAAAAAAGCGCCACAAACCAGGTGGCATGAACTACAGATCCTCTTCTTATAAGGTAGCAGTCATATTGGATAGGGTTCACCCTAGTGACCTTATTTTAACTCGATTAACTCTGTAATGACCTTATCTCCAAATATGGTCACATTCTTGAGGTATTGAGGATTAGGACTTCAACGTAAAAATTTGGAGGGAACACAGTAGAGCCCATAACAGTCCTCTGTAAATAAGTGTGTATATGAATCCTTTGCCTATTATCCCTCGCATTGCCAAGCACAGTCTGTATGATCATGCAATAAAAACTTGACCTGATTAGGATTTACATGAGATTTAAAATGTTCAAAAAATCTTATTTTGCTCTTTCATTTATGACAAATGCAATCTTCCTGATAACTTACAGTTTTGTATGTATGGGTAATCATACTGTTAATATTAACTAGTTAATTAATTGCTAGTTAATATGAGAACCAGCAAGACCAGAAATGAGAACTTCTTACCTCTCTAGCCCAATGCTCTTTTCAATTTACTTTGCAAACCTGCTGGTTTCTAAATAAATCACATTTACAAGAACTGTTAATTTGTTTGCCATCCTTATGATTGGTAACTATCTGATAGAAGACTCCCAAGGGAATCGGTGATTAGATCAGTAGTGTGTTATAGGAAAGAAAGGAAATGTAACCAACTTAATAAGATAACTACTATTTACCAAAACGTGTCTAATCCGTTTTTACATACATTATATTTACCTCTCCCACACATGTTACAAAGTATGTAATGTTATTCCAATTTTTCAAATGACAAAACTTAGAGACTAAATGGCCCAAAGCACTCAAGCTTCAAACCCAGGTCAATCTGAGTCCAAAGGGAAAGACTATTTTATTGAATGTGTTGCTGGGGCATAATATAGGTGAGCTGAGAAAGGCATGTGCTCCGGAAGAACAAAAGTTGCATTTCTTTTCCTTGGAAGGATGGTGATTCAGAGGAGAACCAAAAGGAGAGGTGAGAGAGAAGAACCTTGTATCATACAGAGAGATTAGGCAGATCAGACTAAGAAAACTTTCCTTCACACCCAGGCTTATAAACATATAGCTGCACCTCCATGTCAGGTCTGTCCTCAGACATGAGGCCTCTGAGTAATAGTCATTCTGTAATACAGGAGACACTACATCAAACAAGTCAGATGTTCAAGGAAGACATGCTTTGTCTTCTTCAGTCTAATCCTCTCTAAAGTATAATGAGTAGTCATTATGAATTGCTACTAATTTTTACCCATGAGAAAACTCAAGCTAGAGAGACATGGAAACAATACCCTACAGCTCATTACACGCATCCCTGAGGTCACCCCAGGCTTTCTAAACTGATCTGTGTGTACCATGTACATCATAAAGATTGGGAGTGAACATTCATTTAAGAGCATATGAGCTAAAAGAGTATTGAGAAAGAAGAGCCCCTATGTCTGTACTTATAAATCATAGAGGTATATTAGGAGGAGAAGAAACTACAGTGAATAGTTAATAAGAGGTTTCTTAATATCAGGTCATGGATTTCTGCCCCTTGAGTCCACAAAATTACATTTCAGATGGCTAAAACTTTTACCTTCTGTCAAATTGAGCAAAGATTATTAGGATTCATATCCAAAGCCTTGTGGAACATCTTGGTTGTGTAAGCCAGTGTTTGTTTAGATGGCTGGCAAGAAGAATTAGGTTTGTCCTTCCAGAGTTTTGAAGGAGATCTTGGAATAAGAGGCCTAGAATCTAAAGTATCTCAAGATTATCTGACAGGATTTATACGTCCTTTTATCAGAAAGGAGTAATGCTGTAAAGAAGGGGCTGAGCATTTAGTATTCATCAGGTCTATGTAATTATATAGCCTGTCTAGCTGTCTGCCAGCTCAGAACAACTGAACAGAAACAGACAGGCTGGCCAACATCTACTCCGGAAATCCCTTACTCTTTCCAAAGAAGCAAGCAAAACATCCTTCATAACAATTTAATCATCTACAAACTGCAGAATAGATAACAATAAGGTTCTTTGCTGGGGGATTGGATGAAGGCTATCTTCTACAGTCAAAAAATGTAATTTTCCCTGGTACATAATTATTCTTTGTGGAAAGAAGATCATATTAAAATCCCATTGCACTTTATAATCTTTAAAACTCTTACACGTATATTATCTCAATAACTTCAGGTCACAAAATAAATGAGTTCTGTTTTCAGTTCTAGTATAAGTTTTATGACATCAGGTAAACAAACCTTCTTCTTTGCAATCTTTGAACAAGCGAGATATAACCTGATTTTTTTTTCAACTCTCTACCACAATCCTGTGTCGGCACTAGATGCTACCTGTCATTCTTCTTCCCTTCACAACCGAGCGTCTCAAATATCTACATGTGCTGGCTTGCCCTTCAGTTCAATACAGCCAGGCCTCAGTACAATTAGCCTATGTCAGCATCCTGAAATTATTTATAAATGGTGACTAATGAACTCTTAATTCCCAAATACAATATACTCTTTCTAGTCCTTACATGCTTCTTCTTTCTGGGGTCCGGTTTCTATTGACCACTCTCTCCCGCCTCAGCTTCTCTGTCTTCGGCATCTCCTGCCCCAGTAGCCACCACTTTTTTGGCTCCTTTGTAGACTTCCCTGCCTCTAGTTGTCCCCTAGGATTCAGCCCTTTCCTTCTTCTCACTCCACACATTCACCCTAGGTGACTTCATTTATACTCAACAAAGGTAAAAGTCCTTTACTTCCTAAATTGTACAGACTCCTCAAACTTCAAGGGTCTAAAAGTGGAAAGATCTTTCCCCCAAAACTTGTTTCGTGAGAAAGCGATCGAGAGGGTAAAATGATTATGAGAGGTCAAGTGCACTGAGACTGGAGGATCCGGATTTAGCAACTTAAAGGCTACTAGAGAATTTGACAGAAGTACATTCAGTGGAGTGAGAGGTACAGAAGCCATAGTGCATTGGGTTGAAGACGTAGTAGAGTAGACAACACTTGAAAGAAGTTTTGCTGAGAATAGGAACACCAAAATAAACAAGTAGCTAAAGGGTGATTTGAAGGTCAGAGTGACTTTTTTTTTTTAAATAGGAGAGATTGAGGCATGTTTGGCTATGAAAAGAAATAAACAGGTAGGAAAGGAGGTATTGATATTGGAAGAGAAAGAGGGACTGGCTAAATAAATAGAGTTTGGGATCCAAAGACAAGTAACAGGAGGGAATACAGGAGGAATGAGTACCATATGATGTTTATATAGAGTGATGAGAATATGGAGGTACAGTTCTTCTTATAGTTTCTATTTTCTAGCAAATTAGAAGACAAGGGTGTGGAAGATTTGAAGATATAGAAGATATTAAACAAACATTTCAAAAGTGGGAGGCAGAATTGACTAGGTAAAGGGAATAGAATGACAGAGCCCTGTTGAGGGCTTATTTGTAATTTGTAACCATTACACTCCATAAGAACTGGAAAGATGATTGCACTCTGAATTGCTTTCATAGTCTTGCTCCTTCTCCTACTTGGGCTGGTCACTTAACCTCCATGTACGTTAGTTTCCCAAGTGCAAACAGGACATAATACCACGTGGTTCACAGAGTTCTGGTGAGAATTAGATTAAGGCTAGCTGTGTGCTTTCAGTGGGCAGTGAATCATGACGGTGACAAGATTGCTTGTGCCATTTAGCTGGCAAAACCACTTTGCAATTACTGACAGCACAATGATACACAGAAATTGCTACAAGGTGTCACTGCTCTTGCCCTCATAATACATTTAATACAAGGAAAATGCTTACATGATGTATGCTATGAACACTGAAATACCCCAAACCTACCTATCTCAGTGCCCTTACATCAAATAAATAAAGGATGCTGCAAAGTTATGTCACTTCATTTACTCTTCTCACTTCAGACCTTGATTAATTGACTGCATGCACACTACAAGTGCTGGACCTCTCAGGCTTAATGGCCATACAGTAGTGCAATGCTGTTGGCAGAATACTGTGGGACTTCCAAGGCTCTGGCAGCATTTAGTACTTCCCCTAAGATAATCCAAGGACACTCACCTGCTCACAGCAATAAAATGCTCCCTTAGCTATGGTTGATAAAATTGGGATAATTGTATGAGAATATTTTAATACCCAAGGATCTAGTAGTTTTGTCCTCAAATATAACTAGTAAACTTGCATCCATACTGTAAAGTATATTAACTAACACAGATGGCAAAACTGCAGCATTTAAAAATATAAATGTGTATGTTTCAAATCTGCATCTTTTATTCTTTCATATGCATTGACAATCTAAAGTAGAAAATAGACAGGCATTTGTGAAGGGGCTCCCAGAAAAAGCTTTTTGAATGGATTCCTGAGAAAGTCATCCATTCTTTTCTAAGGAAACAACCTATTGAGTACCTACTATACTCATCAAACTGCACCAGTTGTGGTGGAGACTATAGAGAGATAATACAGGCTCCTATTAAAGACCTTGCAGTCCACTCAGGGAGCTAAGACTAGCATACCTAACAGCAAAAGAGCAATTCACGTTCACGTTGCAATCAAGGACAATAGTGTAAATGTTTTCATGGCATAGACTATAACTATGGGAAAAATCAGTGTTAGGATTCATGAATCCTGAGAAGGAAGAGATGTTTGTGAGCTGGATTGATCAGGGAGGCCTCTCTGAAGGAAGTGGGCTTGCGTGGTTTTTGCGTAAATGGAGAAGAACAGGAACAATGTTATAAGATTAAATGGAACCATGAACAAAGATGGAGAGGTTGAAAAGTGCATGTGATGTTTGAAGAACAAAAGAGATACTGGCCTGACAACCATCCTAGCAATCATGCGATGCCTCTGTGAATGAAAGTGTTGGTTACATGTGAAATTACAGTTCAGATGCTATGCATGCACCATATGGAAAGACAGATTCATGATCCATTACTGTGCCCAGATAGGCTCACCCAAATGGCAGCACGCATATGCACATCACACATACAGACAGTAAGGGAGGATGGGCATGGAAACATCTGTCTCACTGAGTGGCCTTCTTTTTTTAGATAATGTTGAAGAAAATGAATTTACTTGAATTACACTAGGTATTTCTCCAAACAAGCCCCCATCTTTCTGAGGGCTAGTGTATTGTCTCAAAGCCAACAACAAATCTGCTTTCAATACTTTCATATTATCTAAGCTTTCCTCCTACCCTCCCAAACTAAATTTATCCACCTGTTAGATTCTTTGCTTCTTCAAAGATATCCACTGCTGTCAATTACCAATATCTAAAGACATCGTTGTCACTTTCACCTTGGAACCATGACTTCTGTCAACCTCCTCATCTTTAAAACTAAGCTAGTTTGAAATGTTCAAAAAAATACAAAATGAAGAAACATTTGCTTAGCTGCCACTTGCATGTGCCAGACATCATGTCAGGTGTCTAAATACAAAGATTTGCCAGCGGGTGTGGTTAAATGGTTGAACATCAACCTAAGAACCAAGAGTTCATAATTTCATTCCCTATCAGGGCACCTGCCTGGATTGTGGGCTTGAACCCCAATGGGGGACATGCAGGAGGCAGCCTGTCAGTGATACTTTCTCAACATTGATGTTTCTATCTCTATCCCTCACCCTTCCTCTGTCTCTCTAAAAATCAATAAGAACATATTTTAAAAATGCAAAGATGGATGATGATGATGATGATGATGAATACTTGTATAGTGCTTATATTCCAGGTTCTGGTCTAAGTGTTTTATATATATTAACTTTTTAATTATTTTGGAATGAATAATATACTCAGTCCTTCCTCTCATGAAGCTTACAATGTACTGGAGAAATAACCATGAGAACAGTCCAATTCCTTCAGCACTGTAACTGATCAGAACTATAATTTAGTGTGGAGTGGAGGCATCCAAAACTAGCAACTCAGGCAAGGTTCCCTAGAAGAGGTCAGGTTTATGCTAACTCTTGATGGATTGTGGAAATTTACAGCCTGACAAGGACTGAGTGACAGGGCAGTTTTTCAGGCAAATGAACAGCATGTAATTATCATAGAGAAATCTCAGAGAGAGTCTGGGTCCACTGGGGGGACAGAGGGCAAAAACAAGAAGAGGCAATACCTAAAATCAGGGAAGCCATCATGGGCCATCAGAGAGAGTCCATGTTTATTCTAATCCAACCTGGATCCCTAGGGCCCTCTCTATGCAACTGAGAATGACCTGTTTATTATTTGTCTTGGGATTGGTGTGAATCTCTGCGGTCCTTCCCCTTCTGCACCCTTAGCCCCTTTTAATTGGAAGTGCCTTGAGCAGAAGTCATTCCAAAGTCTTCTCTTCCCTTGCCACCCCATGGCACTTCATAGTGAGTACTCAGTGTCAGCTGACTGACTAATCATCAGCCTGTGGTCCTAGGTGACTTCCAGTGTCAGAGAATACGTTAGAGAGCATTTTATTGATATGAGTTCAGAAGACCCTGATCAGCCTAGGGAAACGGATGCACTTTAAAAAGCTGTAATCAGAGCTTGCCATTTCAATGGCAGTCTTCAGAGCCAGAGACTAGCTTCCTGCTACCCCACACGCAACCAAGACAATGATGGCACTGGTGCTCCTCACATGTGTTTTAGAGAGCACACCTGGAAATGAGAAGGAGGAAGAGGTTTGGCCAATGAAGGAGTGGTTCCCCATGATTACTTAATTATTCAATTTATGAACTCACCTTCTTTTAAGGTGGTTTATTGCAGACACGAGGACAATTTAAACCACTACACTAGAGCAAGGGAATTTGGATAGTAGTATTGACAGGAGCACACTTCTTAAAAAGTATTTAATTTACATATATATATATATATATATATATATATATATATATATGACATCAAAACAAATGTACAAATAAAACTTAAATGCAAACAACTTTTGCACTATTCTCCCCATTCTCAGCCCCATTCTCCTGCAAATACTTTAAACAGCTCCATACTGAGTCCTTCTATAGCAGTGGTTCTCAACCTTTTTAATGCCATGACCCTTTAATACAGTTCCTGATGTTATAGTGACCCCCAATCATAAAATTATTTTCATTTCTACTTCATAACTGTAATTTTGCTACTGTTATGAATCATAATGTAAATATTGCTGCTATAGGGTTAATTTTTCTCTGTGCTTTGTTTTTACTTGATCCTTCTCTGCCATCGGAAAACACAGATATTTACATTATGATTCATTAACAGTAGCAAAATTACAGTTATAAAGTAGCAACGAACATAATTTTATGGTTGGGGGTCACCACAACATGAGAAACTGTATTAAAGAGCCGTGGCATTGAAAAGGTTGAAAACCACTGTTCTAGAGGTTATGCCCATATGATATGCATATATCCTTAGTTCTCACTCTGTCAACTTTATATATCATTCACTGACATCTTGATGGGAGCAGTGAAGATTTACCTTATTTATGCCATCATCTTTTCTCTCTCCTACCTGTCTCCATCCCCAGTGGGCTAAGATTCAGTCTGCAAATGAGATATTACTTCTTAGTATCTTAAATCAACTTAGTTTTGACTCTATACCAGAGCTACCATGAAATTCCACTGCAACCAGTATTGGCATCTATTGCCACCCCATAATACCAGAAACCCAAAAGTTGCCAGGCAAAAAAGGGGAGCTCTTGCTTTGTGGTGGTCCCTGCTGACATCCTCATTGTCCAATCTTGCAGTAGTACCTTGACATCCATGAGTGCTTCCATGCCACTCATGGGGTGTGGGAGCATTTATCAAGGGTGAAAATCCTACTCCTGAGCCGCTGTTCCCACCTGATGAGGCTGAGCCTCAATGATGATGGCCATACACCATTCACGCAGGTACTAGGCTACAAGCATGAGAGTTATCCTTCTCATTTCTACTATTTTTTTTCTTTTCCCGTCACTTCCAATTATTTACCTTTCTCTGACATTTCTGCTTTTTTTTGTCCTTAGGTTTTCCACAGTCGCCATCATACTATTTTTCTGCCCACTTTTTCCCAGAGACCCCTGCCAAGACTCGCTTGTTCTTTGGGACTGCCCCACACCAGTCATTCGGAGACTCTCTGCTTTGCATTCCTGGCTAAATCCACTGTTTCTTGGATGTTTTCCTCTCTCTTGATTTGATTTCTCATATTGTTGGAGTACACACTCAACTAGCTCTTTTAAAAAGAAACAGCTGAGAAATACATGAGAGGTGAATTTCTAAGTCCTTGTGAATCTAAAAATGCCTGTGTTCTGCCCCCACAGCTGATTAATCTTGTATTTCAGGATGTAGTTCTAGGCTGAATCTAAATTTTCTCAGAGCTTGGCACATACTACTCCATTGTTTTTATAGCATTGGACGTGCTTGTTGAGAAGTCTGACTTTGGTTTCCTTACAGTTGACCTTCCCCTCTGCCCCCTCTCTGTAAGTTTTCAGGATCTCCTCTTTATTCTTGGTGTCCTGATGTATCACTAACAAGTGACTACGTGAGCATCTTGTTCATTCTGTCCCATTCTTGTTAAGCACTTTAAATATAAAGACACATTCTGGGACAGTCTCTTTTATTATTTATTTGATCATCTCCATCCCTTCATGTTTTTCTGTTGCCTTTTGGTAAACTCCTATTAGACAGACATTGGAGTTGGACTTTCTCAATAATTCCTTAATATCATTTTTTCTTTCATATTTACTATCTCTATTTTTATTTTATACTCTTAAGAAGTTGTGTTCAATCTTTAAATTGATGGTTTTAATTTGGGCAATGATCTGTTTAATTTCGCAAAGCCCTTTCTTCTTTTCTGTGCCTTTTTCATGACACCCTTTTCTTTTGTCTTCTATGTCGTCTTCCTCTGGCTTTGTCAGGGGATACCACTTGTTTTAATTTTGAAATTCTCTTTGTGGAATAATCTCTGGAGCAGTGGTTCTCAACCTTTCTAATGCCGAGACCCTTTGACACAGTTCCTCGTGTTGTGGTGACCCCCAACCATAAAATTATTTCCGTTGCTACTTCATAACTGTAATTTTGCTACTGTGATGGTATTAGGCTCTACAGCAGCGATTCTCAACCTGTAGGTCGTGACCCACAGGTTGAGAACCGCTAGCAGGTTCTCAAAGCTCTGTGCCTTGTTTTTACTTGCTCCTTCTCTGCCACACCACAGGCTGAAATAACTGGCAGCTTGTGGTTTTCTGTCCAGATTTCAGGAAGAGGCCATGGGAGGCTGACTGGAAGCTCTGTGTACATGGGCACATTGATTTTTACTTTCAGGCTTTCTTTACTTTGGAGTGAACAGTGTGTCTATAATGAGTAAGGTGTCCCAAATACCACCGTACTATCTGGTCTAATTATCCCCTGGAAGGATTTTATAAATGTCTTTAGAGAATACGCATCTATTTTCTTTTTGGTCTAAGGAGAGAGAGAAATGTGTGATATGTATGTGGGGTGTGTGTGTGTGTGTGTGTGTGTGTGTGGTGTGTGTGTGTGTGTGAGAGAGAGAGAGAGAGAGAGAGAGAGAGAGAGAGAGAGAGAGAGAGAGAGAATGTGCTTGGGCAAGAAGGCAATAGTTCCATACATAATAGACCTTCAATTTGCCCCCATTTTCTGTCCACTTCTCAATCTTTTCCTTCTCTCAGGCTGAAAATTCTGGGGTTTATTTCAGTGGGCAACTTGGCTTCTTAATTTGATCAGGAAACATCCCAAACTAACACTACCTCCACCTTATTGCACCATTCAATGCTTTTCCATGTTCTTCCAATTTCTGGAGACTTACTGAAACCTCTCATGCTCATGAAGTTATCTCCAGTTATCTTTGTTACTGTGAGATCATGAGATTTTATTCCTTTTCCAATTTTTTATTGGGATCTAAGAAGGAAACACATCAGCCAGAAGACTCAGTGCACATCTTGAAATAGAAGCCAAAAGCACAGCCACACATTCCTGCTATATACATGCAGTGATACCAAGTAAGGAAAAAATAGTTCTCTCTAAAAATCACTGAGCCACAATTCCTAAAAGAGCCCAGATATTCCTTCCATAGAAAAGCAGATCGCCTCTGCCTAAATCCAAACCACAGCCCTGGGAGTTACAGGCTCTATCACCATGGGGAAATTTCTTAATGTCTCTGCACTTCACTTTCCACGTGTGGAAGCAGGAACAGTGATAACTGTGTACTCATCCCACTGGACTCAGGTGAGGGTTATGAGTCCATTCATGTGAAGCACTGGAACAGCAAGGTCAATGCTAGTCATCATCATTGCTATTATTGTCCCAATGCCAGGACAGGGAGACCTGGAGAAGAGTCCGCAGTAATTTTATGTCATTATTCTAAGATACCAAGGACAGCCTAGAGTAATTGGATTTTTAGGCAACTCTGGGTAAGCCACTACTTTTCTAGCTTCTTGCCCTGGAGTCCTGAAGGAAGTGATAGCAAAGACCTTCATGTGAAAAATACTGATGGGGTCCTATTGACATGCCTGTGAACAGGGAGTGTTGTTTTTGCAAGAACCTCTTGAGCTAAGAGCAGAGAAGAGAAATGAGAGGTGATAAGATCAATAGCATTCTGACTCTATAAGAGAGGAAATAAGCAAATATTACAGAAGATTTCTGGAAAGCACAGATAGAAAGCTATTTGAAAGAAAAGGACAGCTCCCTTTCTATGATGACAGGGGTAGACCTAAATATTGGCACCATTTAGTCAAGTACATATGATCCAGATGCCATCTACTCAGGAGATATGGAACATTGAAATCAATACAAATAACAATGCACAGTTTTCAGTGAATTTTAACTTAAATGTCTGGCCCAAGTCCCTTTGAAATACTATTCTTCAACCTTAAACACTGCTTTTTTAAAAAATAGCTACTTTACCTGCTATTATAAGTGGCCACTTCATGTGCTTTTAGTTCACTTGATCTGCAACAGCTCTTTGAGGTAGGTATTAATCACTCTATTTTAGTGGGTGAGCAAACAAAGGAGCAATCAAAGACTCACAGAAGATGAGTAACATATGACTATTAAATAGAGCTGCCAGTTTACAAGCCCAGTTACATTACCCTTACTTTTATTTCTTAGATATTATCATTAAGCTCTCAAGCCCTAATTTTTTTGCCACCACACTATTGCCTTCCATTACTCACCTTTGAAATAAAAAACACCTATTCCCAGCTTGACACCTAACATAACCCTTCCATCAATCACTATATAGAGGATCCTCTGTTACTTTGAGTCCTTCCTCCTATCTTACTTTTCTAACCCAAGTGATTTCTGCTTTCCAATGCGCCTTTCCCCAGAGCATCCCTGCCCTTCTCTCTTCTGAAGGCCCCTCGCCTAGCCTCATTCTCCCCTTCTTTCACCCAGGTGCTCCCCTTACCTCATTCTGCAGCCTCCAGAGGGGCCCACATTTCACCTCCTCCTCCCAGCCCCAACACTAGTTGCAGTTCAGCATTTTTGCTTCCCACCAACATTTTCTGTTGCTATGGAAACCGAGAGGCAGTTCTGGAAGAAGGGGGAGTCTTGGAGCACAGTAGCTGCTGGCCTTGGTGTGGGAGGGAGATGGTAGGCAGCTGGGGTAGGGGGAGGAGGAGGAGAGTCTGGAGAACTCTGATTGGAACCCAAGCAGTTCTCAGTGGAGCAAGGGACTTCTCCAATCCCCCAGTGAGGCAGGGAGGCAGAGGGAGAGCAGCCCAGTGCCGGGCTGGCTTAGCAGCTGCATCTTTTGGATGGCTGAACACAAGGAGTCTGAGTGGGCGGCCCCCTGTGGTAACGGAGCCTGGTTCCCAGGCTGCTTGTAATCTGTCCTTAATTTGCCACCGAGGAAGTTAACTTTATGTAGCTAAGAAAAAGGAAGGCTCATGGGAGCCGTCATCACACAAAATAAGTATGTTCCCATTATAAATGAAGTAGCAGGATAATTTACAGCCTTAGAAGATGATAAGACAGGAAGAAATGGACTGTGTCTAATGAAAAATTGAAGCTAAAAATTAGGAAAAGGACCTTTACAGGAATGGTTGCTCTACAAACACAACTAAGACAGAGTACACAACATTGTCACTGGCAGATAATGTAGTCCGTGCCTTCAAGATATGAATTGTTTGTGCTGGGCAAAGGAGCTGGGACCCTCTAACTTTCTCATCTAATCTGAAGAGGAAGACTTCAGCAAATACTGCACAATCGGTTTTGTGTCAAGAGGAAGAAATGACTGAGAACTGGAATCAAAAGAGTTGGAAAGGTAGACCTGGCAGTGAATTTACCTTAATGAGCACTAAGCAAGTAAAAAGGCAGAGCTGAAGGGACTCATGAAATCCCATTCACTCTAATCATTCATTGTTTAACCAACAAGTGTTGTGTGTCCAAGACTATACTAGACCCTGGAGGCCAGGAGAGCAAGTAGGGAGGCAGGAGAAAGAAAAAAGCAAAGAGAAGAGAGCAATGACAACCCCCAGTTTTCTGGAGCTCTCAGCCGAATGGAAGAGACAGATGAATAAACGCACTGTCGCTAGTTCTCAGCACAGATGCGCTCCCCATGCTGTGAGCATCACAGAGGTCTTCCTTCACTCTGACTGTGGGAATCAGGGGCCATTTCACAGCAGCGGGTTTTGAATCAGTCCTTAAAGGATGAGTTGAAGGGGTCAATAGGTACAGAAACCCAAGAAGAATTTCTGGGCAGAGGAAACAGTGTGTACCAAGAGGCACGAGGATGTGATAGTGCAGAGGGTATTCAGAAAATAGAGGGATGCTGTTGGAGGCTACATGTGTGCATCAGGAATGGGAGATGCAGAAATGGAGGTTAAAAAGGTAAATTAGGACCAGATCACCAGCCCCTCAGATGCCGTCCTATGGGGTTTGGACTAGCACAGAGTCATGATAGGATCTGTGTATTGACTTTGGAGGCAATATGAAAGATGGAGGAGGGAGAAAAAGCGTCTCTTAGATGATGTGAGGAAATCACTGGCTATAGTCACCGGCAGGAGGCAAATTCAGAGAGCTATTGTGGCAGAAAAATGGATGGAACAAAGTAAGATTTGGCTTAAGGAGTGAGCAAAAACAGTGATTGATTGAGGCTTGCAAGTATGAATTGAGCCTATACAAGTAAAAGTTCCTTTCACAAAAATATGTAGGTTGGCACCTAATCTGGGTTCACATCTTATTTCTTCAAGAGCTTCAGGGAGGGAAAAATCAATTAAGTATTATTCCATCGGCTTCCCTACCAAACAGCTCATAAATATAACATCAATCTTTTGTGTTTCACAAACAAAACCACATGTTAAGATCTGAAAGAGGAACAAATGGCTGAAGACCATTTTTAAAGTTAACAAGCAAGTGGCAAGCCCCTGTGTATCTTGCACTGAAACACATCATGTTGTGTCATGTGGCAGAGGCCATACAATCTCGAGGTAAAACTAGAAAATGAGTTGACAAAATTGATGTCACTGGCCAGGAGATAAAATAAGGATTATCACGCCCCTCTGAAATGAACCATGCCTAAAATTTCAAATTAGATCAAAGGCTATTATTGTTATTTACTCAAAGAGTAAACACAGGAATAAATCCTGGACGGGCCTTCATCCTGTTCATGTGCTTTTGTAAGTATAAGAGTTTTCACATTTTTCATTTTTGATGCAGTCATCATTTAAGATCCAAATGTTATACTGAACATCTTTTTAGGTGTTGAGGAGGTGAATGATGATGGATAGTCTTCGGTGGGACGATCAATATCATTTTGGTAGCTTCTTCCCCTGTGTAATCAGGCAGTAGTACCTTGTTTATCTCTATATCTAAGTTAGGCAGATTCACTAAAAAGTTTTAAACCAGTTTTTGAGTCTCCATCCAGACTGACAGCAAGATGGAGCATGAGTAGGTGAGAGAACTACCTTTCAACATCCCTGCTCCCTATTTGGATTCTGAATTTGAGCACACCTCCTCCTCGTCACAGTGGGATCACCCCCTCTCCACCTCAAGACTGAGCCTTACTCCCACACTCTCAATGTCAAGACGTCCCTAAAATGGCAGATATTTGAATTCTAACCTACTTTCTGTGACTGCACATCAAACAGGTCTTGCTACCCTGTTACCCTGTCCCGGTTCTGATCACTCTAGTGGACCCCGTTTCATTCCCGAGGCTCCTTCCTTGAGTCTCACTCACCCCCTTGTCACAGGGCCCATTTCTTTTTACCAAAGGCTTTAGCTAATGGTTTGCTCTGGAATAAATAACTGAGACTCTGCTACCCATTCACAGATTTATTCCCTTCTGCTTGGAACCGTGAGTGTGACCCAACCCAGAATTTCCCATGCCATTGGGAAGGAAGCACCACCCGCACACATGTACTTGAATGCTTCTTTGTTTGGAACCATCTATCGGAACAATCTTCTGGAATTGTGCTCTGCTACTGTTGTGCCCTCCCTACACACCATGCTCTATCCTCAGCCTAGGCCTACTCTAGCCACAGCCACATCAGTTCCTGAGCCCTTGTTCTGTCGCCGTAGGAGGAAGGCCCCTTTCCTGGCCCTGAAATAGCCCCATCTGCTCCACCCTGATGCACTACCTGACCACGTCCAGAAGAATCCAGACATGGGGCATCCTACTCTTTAACCATTCTCCATGTTCCAGCCTAAGAGCAGCCCTGTTCTCTGGGACATTTGATCTTTTTACTTTTTCTGTCACCTCCAACTCTATTTCTCCAGATTGCTGCTATATGATGCCGCTTCTCCTGAGCTTCCAAACTTCTCTTGTTTTCTTGGATCCTGTCTCTATACTACCTCTTTCTTCTACCAAAAAGAATGCCAGGATTGCATTACTTTCACCCAACAGATTGGAACATTTTTCATAAAGCCAGACTGCATGCTGGTGCTGAGTGGCTGAGAATCAGGTCATAAAACCAAGTGTTGAGAATTTATTGCCACCAATTTGAATGTCCAGATGAACAGGCCAGTTCCTGTTTATTGACTGGAATCCCTGCAGCTAGTCTAACAGGTTCAAATTAGCCATCAGTGTGGCTAAGAGCTTTACCCAAATTCCAAGCATACACAACAGCATTCCAGTAAAAAAATAATAATAATAATGAGCACTCAGATAAAGACTTCCTTCCCTGTTGCTTGGTCATCTGAATCAGAGGCCTGGCCAACCCATTCATGGTCTGTGTCCTAATTTCACCAAGAATTGCAGCTGAGACAGGACACTAATGATGCATCTCTTCAAATGGCAAGCCACCGTGCTATTTATAGTGTTAGCGTTTGAACAAGGCTTTTTTGGAATCCAGTACAGTATGCAGTGACTGCGTGGTTTTTAACTAATTAGTACCACGAAGCAAGAAAGTATTATGCAAACTTTATAGGTGAAGAATAGACTCAGAGAAATTAAACTATTTGCCCAAGGTCATTCAACCAACTGGTAGATGTTAATGATGTTAGTTTTTAGTTTTCAATGTGTGGTTTACATTTATAATTTTTTATTATACATCTTATGTGTCTTTTTAAATAAATCATGTTCATCCTTTTCTTGGGAAAAGAGGAAGAAGTTTTATAGAAGTATGTTCTGAGGAGGAGAATGGCCATTATAGTTAAAAGAGAAAGCCTTCTCAACCCTCTGCTGACACAATATGGCATAGCCCAGGAGACCTAGGAGGCATGCAAACATCCATGTAAGGGGTCATCGGGCCTTCATAGTTTCTAGAGAGACTGGAATAGTTTAGGCCTAACCCTAACCCTAACCCTAACCCTAGCCCTAGCCCTACCCCTTACCCTAACCCTAAAACTAACACTAGCCCCAGCCCTAACCCTAACCCTAACCCTAGCCCTAGCCCTACCTCTTACCCTAACCCTAAAACTAACACTAGCCCACATGACCCTTTGTATAGTGAGGTTTATCCACTGGGCATTGCTGATGAATTCCCTTCAAAGATAAGAGCAAATTCCTTGTGGGAGGCAACCCTTCCTGGGTGATGTGATGTTACATTTATACTATACTAGTGGCCTGGTGCATGTAGTCCTGCACCAGTGGGGTTCCTCAGCCCAGCCTGCGGGATCAGGCTGAAACTGGCTTTCTGACATCCCCTGAGGGGTCCTGGATTGTGATAGGGCACAGTTCAGGCTGAGAGACCCCACTGGTGCATGAACAGGGCCAGAAGAGATGCGGGAGGTTGGCCAGGCAGGGAGGGCTCTAGGGTGTGTCTGGCCCATCTTGCTCAGTTACAATCTGCCGGACCCCAGCAGCAAGCTAACCTACTGGTTGCAGCTCTGCCTCTGGTGGTCAGTGAACATCATAGTGAGCAGTTGAGCAGCCTTGGCATATCATTAGCCTATTACGCTTTGATTGGTTGAACGGATGACCAGATGACTGGACACTTAGCATATTAGGCTTTTTAAAGATAGGATTATACCATACTATCATAAGCCTTTGTTGGATCAAGCATCAGGTACCTTTTGCTTGTCTGGTTCTATGATTTTCCCACCTAGATATTCATAGGTAATTGTTTTTTCCTTTGTGAATGATGAAAATATAATTGGATCATTATTATTATCCCAGAATAGGGAAGCATCAGCATTATTGGTGTCAGACTTTTTTTAAAAGGTAAGTAAGAGAAGTACTTGAGAATGGGATGGTTCTAGGTAGAGGTCTATATTAAGATTTCAGATTGCCTCTGCCATTTCCATGCCATCTCAGTGCAGGCCCTCTCCTCCATGAATCTTTCTCTAGCATATTCTGCATGCAAATTTCAGTGTGATATTTTACAGGCAAATTTTTCAGTCTTCTGAGGTGGGAGTTTGCCTGTGGGCTTGCTGAAAGTACCTTGGAGGATTGATATCTTTTCAGCAGAAAGTTGCAATTCTGCTTTTTTGAGAAATAACCTCTTTTTATAACACATGTCAAGTATATGGATTCTGTGCTACAATCATCTCCCAAGGTTAGGTTTGTTTTGGGTTTTTGTTTTCAAAGTTTTCATTATGACTCAAGCCTTAGCTGAATGTTCATATTTTTCCTAAAATGTTCACTGGCTCTACTAATATACATTTGATGCCACCATACACTAACCCTGTCTATATTTTGTTTGGACCACGAGGGACTAGATTCTAGTCTGTTAGAAGGAAAATTGTAGATCACATAAAATGATCCCCTTATGTCTTTACATAAGGAAACCATAGTACAGAGTGTTTGTGATTTTCCAAAAGTGACTCCAAACTCCTGTTGGAAATAAATAGGGTAGAAATAAAATTAGAAATAAATGTAGAACTAGGATAGAAGAGCCCAGGTCTCCTGAAACTTGGGGTTCTTTCCCTTTCCCCTGAGCTTCTCAACATGTCCAGGGGAGATTGGCAGGACACAGGAATGTGATCAGAATCATTAGCTAAATCATGACAAATCTTTCCAATGCATCTGTTTTACCCAGTGATTTGAGGCAGGATAAGGTGGGAAAGGGAGTAGAATCTATTATGTTTTTATGAAAGAAAATTTATATTTTATGAAACTGAATATAAAATGTTAAAATTAAAATGCCACACTTCAAACAAATGTCATGTATGCAACTGGTTGCTTCAGGTTATACCCTCAAACACCCCCTTTCCTCATCTACCATCCAAAGATACAAATTATCATCCCCCTGGCAGTGGGAAGGCTTGAATGGGCACTGAGGTATAAAAAGCAGTGTAACGCTTGCCAGTTTGGCTCAGTGGATAAAGCGTCAGCCTGCAGACTGAAGGGTCCCAGGTTTGATTCTGGTCAAGGGCATACGCCTGGGTTGTGGGCTCGATCCCTGGTAAGCTGCACACAGGACTCAGCCAATCAATGATTCTCTCTCATCATTGATGTCTCTATAGTCTCCGTCTCGCTTCCTCTCTGAAAACAGTTTTTTTAAGTAAAAACAGTGTATGGCACCATGAAATTTTCTGCTTGGAGAAGTTCAGCTGAGAGAAGGCTCTTGGGTCAGTAATATTCTCTTCTCCCCAAACTCTAGGACTACTCACAATTTTCATAGGACCCATCCAGTCGGGGTCACAGTGAACTGCAACTGTATGTTTCAATTAACTTTCATTGAATTTCTCAAGCCATCTATGGGGTTGGGGAAGACATCAATCCAGGAACTCTGGGTTTGGGTTTGTTGGGGGCTTTTTTTTTAGTCTTTTATGTAGTGTTAAAAAATACTTTAGAATCTCTGTCTTACTTTCCTTTTGTGTTTATGACATTGCAGAAAGAGCACGTCTATTTTTTTCTCTTTTTGTAGACAGAAATATCTTAACTCCTTTTGAAGCTCTTTGCAAATGTCAAGTATATTTTAATTTTTGTTTAAATGAAAGGTCTTCTCATCCATCCATGCTGCCTGACTGTTATCAATTGGTTTCTCGGCTACAACACCCCCAGGATTCTGGATGTGAGAAACCTGGCAGGTATCCTAGACCCTCCCTCAAGTTTATCTTACCCCAGATCAGCCAGTCACCAAGTATTATTGATTTTCTTCCTAAACATTTCTTAAATCTGTCACCTCAAATTGATGTGTGGCACTGCATCCATTCGCACTCAGATCTCTTGCCTCAATTAGTCCAATCAGTAGTGGAATCCTGAGCGTGTCCATGCATTACAGAAACAAAGACCTTGACTCTTGGCTTACTATGTGTATCAGTTAATAATGCAGATTTTTTTCAATAGATGGAGTTACACATATGTTTATATATTTGCAATTTGATATGTATGCTATTTTGTGTATTGACAGCAAGTTTCAAAACTTCATATGTCAAATTTGCTGAAGTTGTTAACAGTATAGATATTTTTATGCTTAAAAATGTCAAATTTCATGCCAAAATAAAGAACATTTGCAGGAAGTTTTAATTCATTACTTTATTTTGAAGAAAAAGTTATCATATACTTCGGGAAGCTTTTGGTGAACATGCTTCATCTCCAGATACTTGTGAATGCTGGTTTAAATGCTTTAAAAGGGATGATTTCGATGTGAAAGACAAAGAATGTCCAGGTCAACCAAAAAAGTTTGAAGACCAACAATTACAAGCATTATTGGATGAAGATGCCTGTCAAACTCAAAAACAACTTGCTGAAAGAATAACATTGCTCAGCAAACAATCTCTGATCATTTACAAGCAATGGCAAAAATTTTAAAGGAAGGAAAATGGGTGCCACATCAACCAAA
Source organism: Antrozous pallidus (assembly GCA_027563665.1). Taxonomy (NCBI): domain Eukaryota; kingdom Metazoa; phylum Chordata; class Mammalia; order Chiroptera; family Vespertilionidae; genus Antrozous; species Antrozous pallidus. The sequence continues at coordinate 102,972,068 of CM050513.1, read as the reverse complement.
TGAAAGACAAATGGAAAACAGAAAAGTCATCAGTAAAATGTTCCTTCAACGGCATGAAGGAAAGTCAAGAAAGTCTTCTTTGCATCGAAATGTGACTGGTGATGAAAAGTGGATTTATTTTGAGAATCCCAAATGCACAAAATTATGGGTTGATACAGGTCAACCATCAACACCTACTGCAAGGCCAAATCACTTTGGAAAGAAGACAATGTTCTGTGTTTGGTGGGATCAGGAAGGTGAGCTGTGTTATGAGCTTCTAAAACAAGGTGAAACTATTAATATTGACTGCTACCGACAAAAAATAATCTATTTGAATCATGCTTTGAAATGACCAGAATGTGCCAGAAGACACAGCAAAGTAATTTTGCTTCATGATAATGCACCATCACACACTTCAAACCCAGTTAAAGACATGTCAAAAGATCTTGCCTGAGCAGTATTTACCCACCAGCTATATTCACCAGACCTTGCTCCTTCAAATTACCACTTGTTCTGATCAATGGCACACACATTTTCTGAGCAGTGCTTCAAAACATACAAAGAAGTAGAAAATTGGGTTTCTGAATGGTTTGCCTCAAAACAAAAAAAGTTCTATTGGGACAGTATCCACAAATTACCTGAAAGATGGGGAAAATGTGTAGATAGCGATGGACATTACTTTGAATAAAGCACTTTTGATGTTTCTCTTGAAATGATTGTGTTTTCTTTGATTACAAAATCCCCCATTATTAACCGGAGCACCTAGTATAGTGATATGGTAGCTCAAGAATCGACAGGCCAAGATGAAAAGCATCCAGACAGAGCCCTGGGTACATTTCTCAGACATTACCATTACTACATTGAATAAGAATGATTGCTTTATAAAAATGCTTCTTCCTCCTTTCCAGAAAATGTGCTATTTGATAACAGAAACCACATTTTATTCATTTCTGTGTGCCAGTACTTAGCTGTATATCTGGTACATGATAGATGCCTATTTAATTTTTTGAACTGATGAATGAAACCCATCAAATATAAATGATGTGGTCTGTCCTGGCCACTATCCCGTCTCTCTTCCACCTCATCAATTTTTCCCTCTTTGTTGATTATCCCTATCAGTATGGAAACATGTCATAATAGATCCTAACTTGAATTTAACAACTCTCTTTACCCTACATTGCCTGAGTTAGTGCTCCATGCTTCAGCTCCCTTTTTAGCAAAATCTCTCAAAAGATCTGTCAGGAATCATTATATCCCCTTCTGTTTTCTCTTGAAAAATAGTTGTTTCTCCCTATCACTCTATCAAAACTGCTCTAACACAGTACCCAATGACTTCTTCATTGTCAAGTCTAATTGTCAATTCTCAGTTCTTGTTTTACATGGGAAGTATAGACTCAGCTAATGAGTTCCTTCATCTTAAAATAACTTTCTTCCAAGAGTTCATTATTTCTTGGTTCCTCTACAGGGCATTTCTCCCCATTCTCTCTTGCTGGACACTCCTATCCTTCCTGCCTCTAGCATTGGAGTGGTCTTGTCTGAGTCTCAGTCTCTTGTCTTCTTTCCTCTATCAGTGTTCATTCACTCCCTCTGTTATCTCTTTCAGCCACATGGCTCTACTAGTACATTCTATCTATACAGCAATAGCTGTCAAAATTATACTTTCAGCCCAGTCCTCTCTTCTGAACTCTGAAATCTATAAAGGAATCTTACTTTTTATATTATATTGCCTACTTGATGGATTTAATTTGATGTCTCACAGAAATCTTAAAATGAACATGCCCAGAACTAGATTTTATTCCATACACACACACACACACACACACACACTTTTATTTCAGTCTTCCTCTGAGGAAAAAATATTATCTTCAGTTTTCCACTGCTCAAGATACAAATGTTAGAGTCATCTTTGAATTCGCTCTTTCTCTCCTACTCCATAAGTATTCCATCAGCAATTCCCAGTGACTCTACCTCCAAAGTACATCAAAAGCCTGATGACTTTTCACCATTTGCCACCTACTCTAAGCCATCATCACCTCTCCCTGCAATGGCTTCCTAATTGGTCTCCCTCCTATTTTGAACCCCTGCAGTCTCTTCTTCCCACAGAAGCTAAAGTGATCTTTCCCAAAACATAGATCAGATCATGTTACTCCTCTAGTCATAATCTACATTGATTCCCCATTTCACTCATAATAGAATCTAAGACTTTCACAGTGGCTTCCAAGACCCTGTGTGAACAGATTCGTCTTCCTCTCTCATTTCACCACTTACCTATCTACTATCTTCCCCAGAGCACTCTGCTGCAATCCCCCATGCCCCTGCTAATCTGGATACAACCAGGCACACTCCCAATTGAGGGTCTGTGCACTTACTCTCCTGTTGAAATGGTTTTCTACAAGTTATCTACAACTTTCCTTAACTCTGCGCCAATCTGCTCAGATATCGCCATATCAAGAGACCTAAAGTAGCACTTCTCCCTTTCTCTGCCTTATTTGCTTGCACTGTACACATGACTCTATGTATATCCTTCTACACATATTTATTGTTGCTTATTTAGTGTGCGTCTCCCTGTTACTCACACCTGACTGTAAGCATCACACAAGCACTTTTCATTGTTTTTTGTTTAATTGTTTTATTGTATTTTACTGTTTTGTTCCTAACACTTAAAATAGTCTGGCCTATGGCAGGTATTTGATAAATATTTTTGATTGAATGAATTAACAAGTTTGCCTTGGAAGAGGGCCTATAGACAGAATTTTGTTGCTAATGTATACTTTTAAATCCCCAACCTTGGCTTTATTAGTACCAGGCCTTAAAAGATTGAGCTAATGGGCCCAGAAATGATGATAATATTTCTTAGTTTAAAAAAAATCTAAGAATTCAGAGTGCCAAGACTGCTGAGAGGATTGATGGTTGTTATAGCAACTCTTCAAGTCAGGCAAGTTGGCAGGCAGTATGCATTTATGAAAACATGTTTATGAAGCCTCCTAAACATTTTTATAAATTAATTAGACAGACACTTTGTTTGTTGTCTGATATTAGAATTTATTTACCTAGCATACACAGTAAGTCAAAGTACCCTGCAATATTCATTAGTTATTATAAAAACCTACATCTCTGCATCACCCAACCAAAAATTGAATGGAAGTTAGGAGAAAGACTGCTGATTAGAAATCTTTGATAATTCATGTAAATAAGAAAATTTCTCCAGAGTTGTAACAAACCAAATTGAATAACCCTCCACAAAATCTTAGATTTTGTTTCTAAAGAAATTTCCTTACATTATTCCTGGATTGATTTCCTTTTCCAAAGTGTTCAATTCAGCATATTCTCAATGAATATTTTATGTAACCTCAAATATGTAAGGGAACTAACATTTATTATATATCTATTAAATGTATTTTATTAATAGATTATATCTATTAAATTTATATCTATTAAATTGATTTTCTTAAATTTAAAGATATCTATTATTACATTTTAGTACTTTATTAAATTTCACATGATTTCTTATTATCCCCTTTGTCTAAGATTTAAGGAGACTCAATAATTTTCTCCAGATCACATAATAATAGGAATGGAACTCAAACCCTGGGTTGCCTGACTCCAGATAGTATTATTTCCACTGTTTCACAATGCCTAACAATTTTTTTAAACATTTCAGAAATCATCCCAATTACCAACAGAACTGCTTGGAGTGCCTTTCCTAGGATATTCCTAAGACCCCAGGAACCCTTAGCCACGTCTGAAAATGATATTAAGAACTCCAAGACCAAAGGAGCCATGCCCATCACTCACATCAGCTCAGCAATGACCCCAGGAAGCAAACCACCAAGCAAAGCTGTTGCCCTCGGACTTTGCATTTCATATGTCAGCATCTCCAAAAGGGGAATGAAGGATAATTCTTTTCGTTCACTTCTTGTGGCCCTTAGCAACACGCTCAGTGAGTGGCCACCGTGTATCCTGTGGAAATGGTTATTTTTAACTTTCAACTGCCAGGAGACAGCACTACATATCCCACTGATCCTGATTCCACAAAGTTCTCAGTAAATAAACTGGGTCAGGCCATGCACCGAATTTTCCTCATGACATATGACTTTCCTCTCTTTCTATCTATTAATACAAAATGCAAGACCTTTAACACAGACATAAATACTCAGAGGTGTGCCTTTGAGACCAATTTTTTTAGTGTATTTGGAACTTCTTCCAAGACCTTGCCACCTGTTATCCTAGATTTCCACATTAACCTTTCAGCTAAGCTCCTCACCCTCAGCCTTTTCTTTGCAATGTCCATCCTCACTCCCCACCTCCCACCCTGGGTTCACCTTATGATGCACAGCTATAATCAGACCAGGCTCCTAAACAAAACATCTAACTATTACTTATGGAGAAAAATCTAAATGTTGAGAACCAAGATGGTGGCATAGGCAAAACACCTATCTTACCGTCATACACAGCAATTTTAAAACTACAACTTAATGAAAGAACAAACACCTTCCAGAATCACCAGAAAGCTGGCCGAGTGAAAATTCCACAAATAAAAGTGAAGATAAGACACTGTGACTCGGAGGAGCAGCTGAGGAGAGCGTTGAAGATTCGCGCGGAGAGAGGTTTGGAGGTTTGGAGCGCGCACGCTGTGGATAAGGCAGGCAGCTGAAAACCGGTCAGTTTTCTCGAACGGGGAGATAAAGACGTCCCACTGGACTGATTCTCCAGCTCTGGGTAAAGTCCAGGGAACCCACTATCATACGGGGTGAAAACTGGACAGTGGGAGGGCACGCCGAAGCTCGGGCGCTGCAAGGATCTGCTGGCTTGTGGAGAAGGCAAGCTTGCGTGTAACCTTGGGAACAGCGCAGCTGTGTGACCGCGTAGAGAGTGCTCGCGACTTGCTATCTCATTCGGGAAACCATCAGACTGCTTTGTTTTACGACCCTGGGTGAGACGTTGGGTGTGCAGATGCATTTGGGGAGAGTCTGAATTCCCTTGAAGCCGGTGCAGCTTGGCAGCGGCTCTCTCTCAGAGGTGCTGGCAGCCATTGCCCCCGGCACAGAGTCCCTGGGGCTGCATAGGGTGGAGCTAACGCTGTCTGCTTGGCCCAGAGACTCCGCCCATCCAAACTGAGCACAGCTGAGCTTCATAGACAATTGGCCTGGAGGTCAACCCCTCCAAGTACTAACAACGATTAACCTGACCGAAAACTTCCCCCACCTGGTGAAAGAAATTGACTTAAAAACCCAAGAAGTACACAGAACCCCAATATATAGGAACCCTAAGAGGACCACACCAAGGCACATCATAATTAAAATGCCAAGAGCAAAAGACAAGGAGAGAATATTAAAAGCAGCAAGAGAAAAACAGTTAGTTACCTATAAGGGAGAACCCATACGATTGTCAGCGGATTTCTCAACAGAAACGATGCAGGCCAGACGGGAGTGGCAAGAAATATTCAAAGTGATGAACAGCAAGAATCTACAACCAAGATTACTCTAGCCAGCAAAGCTATCATGCAGAATTGAGGGTCAGATAAAGTGCTTCGCAGATAAGAAAAAGCTAAAGGAGTTCATCACCACCAAACCAATATTATATGAAATGCTGAAAGATATTCTTTAAGAAGAGGAAGAAGAAAAAAATAAAAGTGTAAATTATGAAGAAAAAATACACATCTATCAACAAATGAATCTAAAAATCAAGTGAATTAATAAGCTGATGAACGGGATAAACTGGTGAATGTAACAGAATCATGGACATAAAGAGGGAATGGACTGACAACTCTTGGGGAGAAAGGAGGTGTGGGAAGTGCAGCAAGAGACTGGACAAAAATCTGCAACTATGGGAGAGGACATTGGAGGGGGGTGAGGGCGGAGGGTGGGATAGGTACCAGGTGGAGAGAAACTATAGTGGGGGAAAAAAAGGGAACCATGTAATTAATAAACTGAACAATAAAGATGAAAAAAAAAAGAAACATCAAAAAAAAAAAAGGAAAAAAGAAAAATCTAAATGTTGATCTGGCATTTAAAGCCACATTCATTGGATAGACTTTTCCAGTTGGTGTCCTATCAGATCCCTTTAAATCTCAAATTGATTTGGTCATCATTCTCTTGACATGCCATGTGCTTTATGAACCCTGTACTTTTTCTCTCTAATCCCTGTACATAATGTCCAGAGACAATCACTCCCATTCCTAGAGATTTAGTTACCACCAATGTCCATATAATTCCCAAACCTACACCTTCATCCTAGATCTGTCTTTTTAAAGCCAGACCCATTTTTCCATGTGAATGCTCCACATGTACCTGAAAACCCATTACCCTTCCCAGATCCACTTCTTCTCCCACAGTTTTCATGTGAGTTTCCATGTCAGTGAATGACACTGCTATTTTTTTCAGTCATACAAGCAAGAAACCGGATGTCAACCTTGTCTCCATTCTCTTCTTACTGTATTTCCATACCTTTTCACAATTTGTGAGCTGATACTGTTTTTTTTTTATCTCAATAAGAATTTAAATGAGGTCAGAAAAAATGTCATATGTATCATTAAATCTCTGCTGCCAAAATCAATACCTTCTTTTTCATTATTAGTAGACTCAACTGTTTAAATAATGAGGTTAAATAGGAGACATTGAAATAACAGCATTTGTAGTGCTTGTTTAAGAAAATCTACTTAAGGAAAAACAAGACATGTACATCAGACTGACTCACTGTACCTATGTGTCAGTTCCAACTGATAAGTGGGTGGGGCTGACAATGGAAGAGATTTTACCAAAATGTCAGCAAGTGATGCTTAATGTTGGAAGAATGCTCTAATAGCTCTGTTCTTACCACCAGCAGCCCCCACAGAACCAGGAAATCAAGAACTTTAGAGTCTGAAAGAATATCAGCACTATTCTGATATTTGTTCATGATTAGATGATTAAAGTTTCTATTATGTTCTTGGGCTGCTTAAAACAGAAACAATGCATTTGCTCAAAATGCTGTAGTCAGGAGTCTGAAATCAGTACCTCTGGGCCAAAATCAAGGTATGGACAGGGCCTTTCTATTTCCAGAGGCTCGAGGTGAAAACCTGCTCCTTATCCCTTCAAGCTCTGGTGCCTGCCAGCATTCCTTGACTTGTGGCTGCATCACTCTGCTTTCTGTCTTCATGGTCATATTGCTTCTTGCTGTCAAATATCTCTCAGCCCCTATTTTATAAGGATACAGGAGATTGTATTTAGAGCCCACCCAGATTATTCAGGGTAATACCCCTATGGGAAGATCCTTCCTTAATTTGATCTCATCCGCAAAAATCCTTTCTTTTTTTTCAAATAAAATAGTATTTTCATGTTCCAGGGATTCAAACCTCATACCTTTGAGGGCCATATTCAACCTATTGAAGAAGCTGAAGTCTTATAAGTGAATGCTTAGTAAATGGTGGTTGCTGGTTTTGTTTTGTGGATGCTACTGTTGTTAACCTGAAACCAAAACCTTTGACCCAGGACTTCTGAGAAGCCCCAGAAATTCTTCACTCCTGCCAGCCCTCGAGGCTAATAGTAAAAGATTAGTGAATTCCAAATTAAATATTTGTCAAAAATGTCTGATCTGGTATTGTTAAAGTTGCCTACAATCATTTTGAACTGCTCATTCATTTTTTCCCATCCTTTCTTTGTGTGTCTGTGCGGTTGCTTTTGATAGTGAACCAGAACTATGCAGAGTACTTAATTTGAGCGTATGAATAGCAGCTCATCTGCCATCTGATGGGTGGGTGGGCACACAACATCGCAACACATAATGTTATATTTTAATTTGCTAAGTAGAATATTAACTTCATTTCTGAAATCTCTTTATGAAAGTGAAAAGATCTGAGTTAGCTACTGAATTTAGCACTAGACACTGTATAGACACATTCAGGGAAGGGTGCTATATAAAGCTGCATAATAAAAAATTTTATAAAGCTGCATTAAATTGTTCTCATATGCAGCATGACCACCTCCATTTCTTACTGAGATATGCCAGCTTACAGAAGAAAATTCTTAAACCTTTTAGTGTTACAAAGTTATTTTATATATATATACACACATATATATATACACACACACACATATAGGTGATATATGTGTATATATGCACACATACATATATGTATATGTGCATATATACACATATATCACCTATAGGTATATATGCTTGCTTTCTTTTCAGACAAGAAAATGGAGATTTTTCAAATCTGAACTAATTTATCATATGTTGAATTTGTGTTTCCAGACAACCACTAGATCTATATTATGTAATAATTAGAATAGATATTTTAAAAGATAGATTTTTCTGGAATGTGAAGTTTTTCCACTAGTATTTGAAATCTAGTATGTATCAACTTAGAATTTGGGATTTTCTTTGCAAAGCTTAAGTTGCATCTTTCCACTTAAATCATGTTTATTTAAAAGTCCCTTGCATCTAAATGTTTCTTTAAAAAAAAACTGTGTAGGAAGAATAAGGGTAAGAGTAAAGATAACAAAGAAGACTCCAACCATAAGAAATTCAAAATAGCCCTAACCAGTTTGGTTCAATAGATAGAGATTCATCCTGCAGACTGAAGGGTCCTGCATTCAATTCCAGTCAAGGGCACATGCCTGGGATGTGGACTTGATCCCCAGCAGGGGGTATGCAGGAGGCAACCGATCAAAATGATTTTCTCTCATTATTGATCATCATTGATATTTCTATCCCTCTAAAATCAATAAAAATATATTTTAAAAAAGAAATTCAGAATATCATGGGTGAAACATTTTTATGAGTAATAGTAATAGTAGTAAGATTAGTTGTTATTCTGTGCCAAGCATTAAATACGTATGTGTTCTACAATAAACAATATAATCACCACAACACTATCACATAAGTGCTGTTTTTTTTAAAATATATTTTATTGATTTTTCACAGAGAGGAAGGGAGAGGGATAGAAAGTTAGAAACATCGATGAGAGAGAAACATCGATCAGCTGCCTCTTGCACACCCCCCGCTAGGGATGTGCCCGCAGCCACGGTACATGCCCTTGACCGGAATCGAACCTGGGACCTTTCAGTCCGCAGGCCGACGCTCTATCCACTGAGCCAAACCGGTTTCGGCCATAAGTGCTGTTTTTACCCTGGTGTTCCCAGATGTTAAACCAAGGCTCAGAAAAATTGAGTGACTAGTCCTAATAAAGATTAGATGTAAATGTTCTGAGTCTATCCTGAGCCAACACCTTAAAGCAGCTATAGTGTCCACTATATAGAAGATAGAAACAAAGTGCTTCAGAGGCATCTGTGAGGAGGCAATTAATTCTGCTTCTTGAGGTCAGGGAATACGCCAAAGAAGAAATGTTGTTTATGATATATTGTTGAGGCTCCCAACAACATTTGGGAGCATTTAGAAGTATTTACTTATGTGTCAGATATTATTCTAAAACTTTATTTGTACATAATAACCTCACTCTACTCTTAGAGTAATCCTGTGCAGTAGAGACTGTTGGCATCCCACTGTAATGATGAGGAGGACATTGAGATCAAATAACTTATGAAAACCACACAGCTGGGAAAGAGTAGAGCCAGGGTTCCTACCAAGGCAGTTTGGCTTCAGGACCGTTATTTTTGGCCTCTGTGCTGAAGAACTGAACAGATGTTGAGCATTAACATTTTGAAGTCACTGTTGTTATCATTTTTAAAATATATTTTATTGAGTTTTTACAGAGAGGAGGGGAGAGGGATAGAGAGTTAGAAATATCAATGAGAGAGAAACATCGATCAGCTGCCTCTGGTACAGTGCCTACTGGGGATGTGCCCGCAACCAAGGTACATGCCCTTGACCAGAATCAAACCAAGGACCCTTCAGTCAGCAGGCCGATGCTCTATCCACTGAGCCAAACCATTTCGGGCTTTTAAATATTTTTATTTATTCTATGGTTCCACAATCATCCCAGCCAAAATTTTGCAGCATCATTCTCAGAAAGATTATGATGAATAGAATCATTCAACCTCTCTGATTTTCAATTTCCTAATCAGTGAATAAAATCCTATCTTGTCTGCGTATCACAGAATTTTTGTGAAGTTTCAATATATATCCATGTGAATTCTTCATAAATTGCGAAGTGTGTGTCAAGTATTGCAGAGCTGTTATCATTCCACTAACTAGGCATAGACAAAAACTTTAAAGTTTAAAAGTATGTTTAGGGAATTGGGAAGCTAAAACTTAGAGTAAGTGGAGGGGTGTTGATTATAAATGAAATCGAAGGTTTCCATTTGAAGGATTGCTAAACATTTTCTTAATTAGAATATGAGAATAAATACAACATTTCTGTCCAGAACAAACATATGATCTTATTTATGCTTTAAAAATAACAGTTTGGGAAATAATTTGGAATGGGAAAGCCTGGAAGAAAGCAACTTCATACTAGAACCTCCTATAACAGTCTAGCTAAGAAATGGTGAGGGCAGGGCAGAGGCAACCAATCCAAGGCTTTTCAGAGGTAAAATAAACTGGACTGCATGGTATGGAGATTGAGGGAAGAGACTTAAAGATATTTACAAATTTTATCTTGGCAATCCAGTATGTTTCAGGAAATGGATCTAATCATATTTATTTAGGACATTCATTTAGTTAACACATGTTTTTTTAGTGTCTCCTAATGCTAGCACTGTTCCAGGTATCACTATTAAGTGTTATCATTTTAATCCTCATTGACAAATTTCTCATTAATCCAGCCAGTATTTGAGCACTGTGTTTTGAACTGGGTGGAAATTAGAAATGAAGAAACACCGACAGAGTGTAAGTAACAGATCCAAGGCAACAATCAAATGGAGTCAGGACAGTACAGAGTCTAAACTTACTCTTTTGCCTCTCTCTACTACATCCCATTTGTGTGGGGCAGGTATGCAGCTTTATTTCAGACATGTTAAGTTTGGGGATTCTGTGAGAAAAAAAAGTCAAGTCATAGAATTAGAATTTGGTTTTGTATTGGTGATGGTTCAAGGTTTTGTATTGGTGATGGTTCAAGGTTTTGCCTTGTTCTAAAATATTGCATTAAAGGGTGGAATTGAAATATATTCTGAAGATACTGTCTTAACCAGCAAACTAAATTGTGAAAAAATCTGATGCATACTTAGGCTTCCACATAAGCTTTTTTCTTACCTACTTGTCAAGGTTGACATGATCTGCAATATCTGTGAGTTCTGTGATGGTGAGGACAGTGTCTTACTCAGCCTTGTATTTCAGCACCTATAATAGTGCTTGGTATATAAGGCGCAACCAACAGATGTTTGGTGTGTGAGTGAGTGAATGAATGAAGAAATAAAGCAAACTAGATGATGTGGAAAGAGCATGGCTGGGTTGGGAGAATTGAATTCCCTATGATTATGTACTCGATCCCTATTTACTCTTCTTAAAGTAGTGGATCATAATGCCCACTGTACCTACCTCTTGAAGTTGTGTGAGACTCAGACAAGTCAATTTTAATAAGCAACAAGCATTTATGGTGTATGAGCGGAGATCTAAGATGAGTAATATGATTCCTGCCTTCAAGAAACTTACAGTGGAAAAATAAATGCAACTAATAATAATTTTTTAAAAGCAAGGCAACGGTCGATAGGCAGCAGGAAGGAGAGGAGTATCTGCTTATGTATATGGAAAAGGGAAGCCTTAAGAGAGGAGGTTGCATGAGATATGTAAAAAGTATGAAGCATCACCCAAATGTAAAGTAGTTGTATTTTCTTATTTTTGGACTTTCAATCTACTAGTTGTTAGCACGCATACTTTTAATTCATCTCATTCAAACATTTCACCTCTGATCTGTGCACCTAAGAACATTTTACTAATGCCCAGCAATTCTCAACCCAGACAAAGGAAAGAGTTGTGATACTAATTGACAGAAGCCCCAAGTTGAAGTTCCAGGTGCAGTGTGGCTTTGCTGCTTTACATAGCATGCTGCATGAGCCTTTATTTCTTCTCCTATAAAAAGGGGTTAATAATGTCTCTCCTGCCTAATGAACATTGAAGTCTATACATTATATAAAAGTCCTTTATACATTTTAGAATACCATATAAGATGTCATGCAGGGAAGAACACTAACCTTTGTGAACATGCTTTCTATGAGCAGGTTAGGGCTGTAATTGTTCAATGTTTCCAGTAAATCAATCAGATGCCAATAAATCCAAATCTATAACTGAAACTTATTGTCAAAATTATCCTCAAGAATGATGATCTATGCTGTTGACACAAGGCATATGAGATCATATTACTGCCACCATCATCTTGTTGCCATGGTAACCATAGCAGGCTGGCAAGAAAGCTGCCTGACAGTTGAATTGGAAAGAACAAGAAAACTCAGCCCACTTCCTGCATTAAATGAATTACAAGTATGTGAAAGAAAGAAAAGAAAATTGCTAACCCTTAATCAACTGCTTTTATTTTTTAAAATATACTTATAAAGAACACAGACCAAGTAGGGAACCTCATTTTCCCACACTCTGAGTCTCAGCACTTTCATAAGATTGAAAGGTAACATGTAGGTAATAGCTATGAAAAAAAAACACCTTAAAATACACATTAGCTTATATAATAGTCTTCTGTCTCCCGCTTGTGCAGTATTAAGCTGAGTCAAACCTCTTTCATGTCTCTGGATTTAGAGCCAAAATAGAAAGCTATAAGGGCACCAGCAAAAGTATCCTTCCAGCCTGAGAAACAGAAATGATGCTGTAAAGAAATACCTTTTAATGTTATATAAGCTAATTAGTGCAGACCTGGAAAATCAGACTCACTTTTTCTTTCATTTGCAAGTTTTTGATATCATTAGAAAATCATGTTTCAATACGCTTGATACACTCGAAATAGTGACCTTCATGTGATCGGAGAGAACATTTCCACAGTCGGATTATTTTAAAACTTAGTGCTGTTCCTTAAACATTTTCTGAGCCTGGGCTCTAAGCCAGGTGCTGAGGACACAGGTGAATCTGAGACGTGGTCCTTGCCCTGATCATCTTCCGAGGGCATGGATGAGCAGGCAGGTAGCTCCCACACAGTATGCTGAGGGCAGTGATGGGTGGTGGTTTGTGCATGGTGCTCCTGGAGCCCAGAGGAAAGGTATCTGCATTCACATGAAGAGTCACCAAAGGCCACCTGCAGAAGAAGGTACCTGGAGCAAGTCTAAAAAAAGAAAAAGCCCAGCTGGCATGGCTCAGTTGTTGAGCCTTGACCTGTGATCTAAAAGGTAACGGTTCGATTTCCAGTCAGCGCACATGCCTGGGTTGTGGGCTCAATTTCCAGTGGGGGCCTGCAAGAGGCAGTCAATCAGGGATTATCTCTCTTCATTGATGTTTCTATGCCTTTCCCTCTCTACCTCTCTGAAATAAATAAAAATATTTTTTTTAAAAAAGCATAATTGGTTATCATCAATGCAGTGAAACAATGGCAATTTTCATTGTTTTTCTCATTTCCCCCCTTTTAAAATATTCAAATTGCAGGAAGCTGCCCCCCCAAAAGTAAAAATTCATAGCTTACAAAGATAAATCCAGCATCCCCAATAAACACCAAAAGTCATATTTCTGAAAGAACACTTTAGTGTTTAATATTTCTTGAAATGCGATTATTTTTCAAACCCAAGAACTGAGAAGCTTTCTGCTGTATATTAATGTATAAAATAAAATGAAATTCTATTCTTTGATTCTAAGCTCAGCCCAGTGGCACAAAAGAAATGAGCTTAAATTAAGGGGTAAATGAAGAAATGACCTGGAATGACAATAAATATTTTAGAACTCTTCACAAAATAAATCGCCAATCGGGGCTTCTACTTCTGTCTGTATAGCAGAAAAGTCATTCTTCATCCAAGAAACTCCTGGCATGGTTTCTTGGCTGCCTTTGATACCCGGCAGGATGTATTTCTACGATAGAATTTATTTCCAACTGCAGGAGGCTTATCTGATTTTATAGTGGCAATTTTGCACCTTCTTAAAAATCTAAGTTGTTTTACCCTGAGCTGATAGCACCCCTCCGTATGAGATAATTAACCAGTACCTCTGTGGTAAGGAGTTCAAATCTACTCATAAACTCATGCCTTCACTTTCCATCCCTCATCTGTCACTTTCCATTCCTCATGATGTCTAGCCAGATCTCAGCTTTGCTAGCAGAGAACTTTAAAAGCAGTGTAAACAAATCACCTAGATCCGTGGTTGGCAAACTGCAGCTCGCGAGCCACATGCAGCTCTTTGCCCCTTGAGTGTGGCTCTTCCACAAAATACCATGGTCTGGGTGAGTCTCTTTTGAAGAAGTGGCATTAGATGTTTAAGTTTTAAAAATTTGACTCTCAAAAGAAATTCTAATTGTTGTACTGTTTATATTTGGCTCTGTTGACTAATGAGTTTGCCACCACTGACCTAGGTAAATAGTAATGATGTGGGCACCTTCCCTGGACCCAGGTCTGGCTCTCCGTATTTTATTATTTACTAGAGGCCCAGTGCACAAAATCTGTGCATAGGCGGGTGGAGGGGGGAAGTGTCCCTCAGCCTAGCCTGCACCCTCTCCAATCTGGGACCCCTTGAGGGATGTAGGATTGGGCCTAAATGGGCAGTTGGACAACCTTCTCACAATTCAGGACTGCTAGCTCCAAAGTGCTCACCTGCTTGCCTTCCTGATAGCCCCTAACTGCTTCTGCCTACCAGCCTGATCACTCCCTAACCACTACTCTCTGCCAGCATAATTGATGTCTGACTGCTCCCCTGCCAGCCTGTTTGCCCCCAACTTCTCTACTCTGCCTATCTGGTCACCCCTAACTGCCTTCCCCTGTAGACTTGATCGCCCCCAACTGCCCTTCTTTGCAGGCCTGGTCCCTCCCAACTGTCCTCCCCTGCTGGCCTGATCGCCCACAACTGCCCTTCCTTGCAGGCCTGGAACCTCCCAATGGCCCTCCCTTGCTGGCCATCTTGTGGTGGCCATCTTGTGTCTACATGGGGGCAGGATCTTTGACCATATGAGGACAGCCCTCTTGTGTGTTGGAGTGATGGTCAATCTGTGTATACTCTTTTATTAGAAAAGATAGAGGCCTGGTGCATGGGTGGGGGCCAGCTGGTTTGCCCTGAAGGGTGTCCCATATCAGGGTGGGGATTCCCTTGGGGCATGGGGCAGCCTGGGTGAGGGGCCTATGGTGGTTTGCAGGCCAGCCATGTAGGGATAATAGTGCTGTTCAAGGTTGCTGTGAGGGTTGAATGAGATTGGTGAGCATCAAAGTGTCCCACCACTGTAAGGGGCTAACCCAGTAGTCATGGTGATGGTCGATGGAGGCATCTGTTCACCTAGATGACTTTGTGTGTTTTATACAGTTATGGAAACAACTGCCTGGACTTAAATGTTGACTCTGGGACTTCCCAATTGTGTGGCCTTAGTCATGCCCCCTTGCCTCTCTGTGCCTCAGCTTTCCCTTTTTCAAAGAAGGTAAATGCACAAATAAATGAATAAATAATAAATAGCATTATTATCATTTATACCTATTTGGAATCCTAAAAACAATCCTGCAACATAGGTAACATGATGTCTGTTTCATAGAGGAGGAAATGAAGGATGAAGAATCATTTCCTTACAGATAAAGAATTAGATAAAGAATCCAGAGAAGACACGTTCCCCAGGAACATAGGTAGGAAATGGTGGGATGCACCTATGCCTTTGTTTTCTGTACCCAAAGCTCATGTGCTTCCCACTGTACTCTGCTTTATCTAGCTCAGGGCTTGACTAACACACACAGAATTCCATCCATTCATTATCTTGATGTTAATTGCATTACCTTTATATGGGATAGGCAAGGTAACCATTAGCTAGCTAAGCCTGCAATAGGAATTACTTTACTTGAACCAGTTAGCCTTCTTTGGTTTTTGTTTGACTGGTAGAAACATGTGTCCTGAGAGAATAAAGTAGAGTCTGAGCAAGTTCTGATGGTTGAAAACTGTAGGGATAGACCCACAGCTTGGGAAAGTATTACAGCCCAGTATGTCCCGTGGCCAGCCAAGGAGCAGCCCTAAGAGCAGGAATCAAAGTGGGAGCAGGAAAAAGCTGAAGACAGACCACCAGTTCACAGCTGGTCTTGAGTCTACCTGCATGTAAGGAGGAGTGTCCTGCTTGATGACAAAAATGACCCATTTTCGCTGAGACCGGTTTGGCTCAGTGGATAGAGCATCAGACTGCGGACTGAAGGGTCTCGGGTTCGATTCCGGCAAGGGCATGTAGCTTGGCTGCGGGCACATCCCCAGTGGGGGGTGTGCAAGAGGCAGCTGATCGATGTCTCTCTCATCGATGTTTCTGACTTTCTATCCCTCTCCCTTCCTCTCTGTAAAAAAAAAAATCAATAAAATATATTTTAAAAATAAAATAAAATAAAAATGACCCATTTTCTTCCCTTCCTCTTTCTGTAAGAGTGAGCAGTGCCTATATATCACATTCACTTCCCTTTTGTCCATTCCATAACTCTAGTTTCTCCCTTTGCTCTCTCAGCTTCTATAAGTCTATAGGAAAGAACCATATTATGCCCACAGAAAAGGTTAGTCTTTTCTCTTTTCTCCTTTTCCTGTTGAATTGCATTTCCAGTTCTCTCTTTCTCTTGCTCTGTGTTCTAAATCCGCTTTCTGTTTTTCTCACCAACCATTTCTACATTCACGTCCCTTCTTATCTGATCTATTTATAGCTCAAATTCTACTACACTATTCATAATGGGTCCATTTTAAGAGCAAAAGCAAACAAAACAAACATTACCTTCTTTTTCTATTTATAATCTCTACTGTTGCCAATCTATTTTCCCCTGTATCAGTACCCAACTCAAAGATTATGACCACTCTACATTATTCTATATTCTTTTGCATTCTCTCTCTCTCTCTCTCTCTCTCTCTCTCTCTCTCTCTCTCTCTCTCAGAGCTCTAATTCTTGAAGGTAATTTTTCCAGATTACGTCATGTTTTCAGTCATGCATTTATTCATTCTTCAAGTGTTTATTGAATGTCTACTATGTTAGTTATTGTGCTAACCACTGGGATATTAGATAGACCCCAACAGTTTTTATCCTCGAGGCTCACAGCCTGCTTGGAGAGACCTGGACCTTTGGCTAAAATCCACTGTGATCAGTACATGCAATTTTGCACAGAGAGCATTTTCTGTCATAATGAGTTATCTTCACGAATTGAAGCTATTGTAGCTATTCCAGAATTATCATACCATGTTGGTGCGATGGCAAAAATGTCAGTGTGTAAGTCAGGGGCTATAACTGCTGCTCTTGCACTTATTTGCTTTATTATCAGGATAAGGTCGTTTGACCTTGCTGAACCTCACATCTCATTTATAAGGGACTGACTTACTCTTCTTTTCTTTATATTCTTCCTGGAAGGCCTGAGGAAAGTTTTAATGAGAAAGGAGAGAGAGATTCTTGGACTTAAAGGATGAGTTCAGTTAATGTCTCTACAGTTTTAAAATATTTTTTAAGTCATTGTGTGTTTTTTAGTTCTTTCTTCCTCTAGCTCCTATTCTCTGGCTATCTGTGTTGTTTATCTACTCAAACATTCATGTGCCTTTCTGGGAGTACTTTCTTTCAGGAATTCAACTTTTCATTGTAGTTTGAAATGGGAAGAAATTGAGTCCCAATAAGATTGTGGCTAACTTAGAAGTAAGCCTGTATTCAAACTCACTCAAGTGTTCCAGTGTGCAACCTGGGCCTGACAATTTCTGGCAGACTCAGTCTTGATGCAAGGCTAATCTTATTTAGTTACTAGCTTCCACTAAGCCCTCTGTGTATAAAAATTATTAATATTACATAAGGCATTTTTGTTCTCCTTATTCCATACTTTGGTCTAATGTTACAAAACGAAATGCCAGATGTTCTATCTATAGAAATAAATATCCCCCAAGACAGTCCTTGTGAAGTTATGGGATGTCAGGTACATCTAGCTAAACATTTTAATTTGTGCTTTGTTTATAAGTCTGAAGCAACATGGTCAAGCTTCCTGATTTATCACCTGGTATTCCATCTGTCTCCTCTGTGCAGGTTTATGCCAGTTGCCCATTCTCATCATTTTCCAGGGTATCTTTGTTCAAACAGGGCATAACTGGTCCCCTTCAAAAAGAAGAAATGGCTCCTGAGAAATAGGTGTAAAAATGAGCTGATGAGCTTACTGTCCATATTTTTTAATTTGTTCATTTGTTTTAATATCCTGAGTTTATTATAACTTTTTGTCAATAGCATCCTTCATTATCATGTAGTGGAGGTAAAGAAGAAACTACAGTAAGAGAAGATATCTGGATTCTTGTTCTTACTCTGTTATTGTCAAAATAGTCAGAGCCAAGCCAGATAACCTATCAGCCCTTGCTATCCAATGAAATAATGTAACTGAAAGCTGAATTGACAAGTGCTGTACAAAATGCATGTTATGATTCTGTTATTACCAATGAGTCATTAAATTTTAACAATCAAAAACACCTTTGGAAACAGGCAACAACTTTAAAGGCATTCCTTGCCCAGCCCTACCACTCATAATATTTCTGTTGTTTCATTGCATTGGATCAGCACTTTAAAAATATTATCTGTTAAGGAGTAATCTAAAATGTAATTTAGAAACTTATATTGCATTAGGCCACTCAAATGTAGAATATGAGTGTCCTCTGAACTTGCCTTAATCTTAGACTTTAACAATGAATTCTAGCCTCTCAGTTACTTTCCAAGTTAGCTTTTGGAGCACATAGTGGCATCAAAGCTGTATTTCTAATCCAGGCCTTTTGGGCTATTCCAGGATTCTCTTTTCCATTACACCATGATGGTGGCTGGTGATATTAAAGAAAGCATACTAGACTTTGGCTCTGGAAATACTAGAATAGTGAGAAACTTCTTTATCTTGAAAATAAAAGTTGCCATTAGTAATAGATCATCTTGTAGTGCCTGTAACTATCACCCACAGATAGTAACATGAGGCATCTGTATTGGAGGGGAGACCGGAGCCCCTGCAGAGATACCTAGCAAAGGGTCTATTGGGGAGAATTCCTCACCCCAAGTCACAGCCTATCTCAGGGATATGAATTGGTTTGTGCAGAGGTATATACCGAGAAACCACTTATCTTCTTGGGGACCAATTCCAAAATTGCTCTTGATCTGAATCACCCTCCTAAAAATCAGTAAACCCCCCCAAGCCTTTTATCCCTTGACACCGAGTTCCATCAGAACAAGGTTCATACCTATTTTCCTAACACCCCTGTTTCCAAGGCCTAACATGGTACCAGGCAGTAGTAAGTAAAAGTGTGTTGTTCAACTGAGTAAACTAACTGCCCAGAGAGAGGACCGTGTTGACTATGACCTTGTATTATCTACACAACACTAAAGCTAGACTTCCAAAGACTTTCTACTGGTAAAATGGAATCTGGCTTTCTGACTTCTTTGCATTTTTGCTGTCACATTTGTTTTCTGATTCTGAGATGCTTACTGTTCCGGCCTTACAGAAATTTACACACTGAACATGATGGTGAGTACACCTGAGAAAATGGCAACCAAGCAGATACTTGCATGCTCTTGGGGGTGGGTAGAGTGGTAATGCTTGAGCCATCTCAGTGTTTCTCAGAATTTTAATTGCATAGAAGTCCTCAAAAAGTATAACAGCTACTTCAATTTCCACTAACTTAATTAGTAGCTTTTTTATTTGGTTTCCCATCACTGTTTTGCACTGGATGAATCTAGGGTTCTGTGTCCATCCATTTGGAGATTCAAATTTAAAAATATTCAGATTTACAAATAAAACCCTGTTTGTTTAATAAGTATATCCTGAGCAACCACTGTATGGCAGGCTCTGTGCTCAGAATGGGGATAAAACAGTGAGCAAATTACCCAAAAGCTCTCTGCCTTTGGGGGCAAACAGAGAAACAAATACTAAGTAGCAAACATACTATTTAGCAAAAATATTTAACCCATTGTAGGTAAATCAATCAAGAAATCTTGGAGGAAGTGAAGAAAAAACAAGCTAGGCAAAGCTAGGAAAAGATAAGGGAGAGAAGATAGAGAGGAAAGTATTCCAGGTACAGAGAATAGCATTACAGAGGCCAAGGGCATACAACATTCAGGAAACCCCAAGTAATATCATTCAATTCAAAATAAAGATATTTATTTGGTATCCAGTACGTGACTAACCTTCTACCAGGTATCATGAAAAGTATAAAAGATGCATACTAATGTATATGCAGGGGCTCATGGGAGCTTAAAACTTAAGACCTGAATAAATAAGAAAAGAATGTTTGATCATTTAGGACAAAGTGCCAAAATCAGGCCCAGAAGGTTATTAAGTGGTTAAAAAAAAAAAAAAAAAAAAAAAAGGTGCCAATATTGCCTAGGGCTGATTCTAGAGAAACGTATTATCCTATACAATAAAAGAGAAACATGCAAATTTGACCATACCTTAGTTCCTGATTGGCTATGCTACCAGCCAATCAAAAGTGGGGGTAGGGCCAAGTGGCATGAGCACCGGGCCAGGGGGTGGAGATGAAACGGCATTGGTGGCAAGTGCCCAGCCCCAGGGTGCTGTGAGCAGAAGTGGCGGTGAGCGCCCAGCCCCCAGGGCCGGGTGGTCTCAGGCAGCCGGGCTGAGCTGAGCAGGGTGGCTGGCGAGGCTTTAGGCCTTGGGCAGGCTGGGGGTGAGCCATCAGTTGGATATCCCCTGAGGGCTCCCAGTATGTGAGAGGGCAGAGGTTGGGTTGAGGGACCACCCACCCCCAGTGCACGAATTTTGTGCACCAGGACCCTCATAGAATATATAATAAACTAGAGGCCCAATGCATGAAATTCAGACATGGGTAGGGTCCCTAGGCATAGCCAGTGATCAGGGCCAATCTGTGGGGTTACCAGCAGGACAATGGGGTTGGGAGATCCCTGCTGGCACTTGCCGTGACTGGCCTGGTGCCACCTGCTCTTTGGTCTCGTCCCCTGCCCCCACAGGTCACCTCCCTCTGTGCTGGGGAGCAGTTAGACATAAATTAGGTTGGCAGGGTAGTGGTTAGGGGTGATCAGGCTGGCAGGCAGAAACGGTTAGGGGCAATCAGGGAGGCAGGCAGGGGAGCAGTTTGGAGCCAGCAGTCCTGGATTGTTAGAAGGATGTCCAACTGCCCATCAGACATCCCTCGGGGAGTCCCAGATTGGAGAGGGTACAGGCTGGGGTAAGGGACATCCCCCACCCCCTGTGCATGGATTTCATGCACCAGGCCTCTAGTCTATATATATAAAAGACTAAGCAACCTTCCAATAGTCCAACCAGCCAGTAGCTATGATATGGACTGACCACTAGGGGGTAGACACTCAACACAGGGGCTGCACAGTCTGGAACCAGAAAGAAGGGAGCCCGATTCCTCATGGGCACGCAATTCCACCTTCGGCCATGGATTATATTGTTGCTGGGGCACTGTCGGCCTCTAATCTGGTTTACTACACACATGCATTTGTGTTCCACACCTTGTACAACAGCAACTTTTCAGAGTATCCTCTCACACTCTGGACCCCTCAGGGGATGTTGGAGAGCTGGTTTTGGCCAATCCCTGCAGGCCAAGCCAAGGGACCCCACCTGCCAGAAGGACCCTGCTTGTTCTGTAGATACCCTTCGGGCCATGGTGCCACCCCAGGTGCAGCTGGCCAGGGAGGGATCATGGGAGGTTGGCTCCAGGGTGTGTCTGGCCCATCTCGCCCAGTCCTGCCCCCTGGCTACCTTCTAATTAATTTCCTTTCAATGTGCATGAATCAGTGCACCGGGCCACTAATAAAATATAAAAGACATCAAATAACTTGAAATGTATATATAAGATGAAAGCAATACAGAGATAAGGGAGATCACTTGAGATGGACTCTGAAAGATCAATAGAATTTTAAATATTTCAAGAAATAAGATTGAGATGAAGGTGAGGACATAAGAAGTTGAAATAGAAAGGAGAGATGCTGAAGGGGTTCATGATGGATAACCTCGAATCACTCAAAAAAGCGAGGAGCTTGTAAGATTGAGGGATCTAAAGATAAGATTAGAGACTTGGAGAATTGTTATCTGGGACTTTTCTAGGAATCACCCCCACAAAAGACTTGCCATAATGTGCAGTTTAGTGATGTGAATCTGTAGAGAACTCTAAGCACAGTTGCCTGGCATTCTCCAGCAGTTTGCCTGCTCAATTTCAGGATTAGAGTCAGTCTGAAGACTTGGCATGAGCCAGTGGTGGCAGAGGTGGCAGCAGGAAGGACCCCAGGAATACAGGGTCTGCATCCTCAGCCATCCTCGTATCTGCTCCTCTTAGCCCACAGGAGGCACTGTCTTCTTCCAAGCCTGCCCCACCTACCTCCGCCAATGTTCTTCCTCTCTCCTGCATCTCAGACTCTCCCTCTTTAGTATTTTCCTTTCTTCTGCCTGTAAACTTGCTTAAGTGTCTCCTATTCTAAAGAGAGAAAAAGAAAGAAGAAAATAAAGCAACTCTCCCTTGACCCTGTTCTTTCTCCAGCTGTGCTCCAAATTTTCTCCTCTCTTACTCTTTCTAATGTCTCAAAAAGTCATCTGTATTCACAGCCCCCACTCCTTTAATTCAGAATCCTCCTAGATCTGGCTTTTGTCTGCACAGTTCTCCTGAAAAGACTCCCCTGTGATCCCGCATGAACTGCTCTGTATTACCAAATCAAAGAACCTCTTCCACTTTTAGGATCTCTCTGCCAGGTTTAACAGCGGGTTCCTGTCCTCAGGTGGAAACTCTTTACCCTCTCGTCTTCTGTGACAACACACTCACCTCTTTTCTCATGACCTTGGCTCTTTTTCTTCCCTCTTCTGTGATGCCCCTGTGGGTGCTTTCATCCATCTCACACTTACATCTTCCACCCAGATCCCGATCACCCCCAAATGGACACCTCTAGCTCAAACCTCTCCCCAAATGCCAGCCTTCTCTGCCTGCTGACATGTCCACCTGCCCTTTCCATAGGCCCCTGACCACATCCAAAACAGCCCACACCATTCTTCCCCGCTGCACCTCCCCAATCCCTACCTCCTCCTGAGTCCATTTCTCCCCTGACGCCTTCACCCTCAGTCACCCAAACAAGGCACATGACAATCATTCCCTTCCTCTCACTCCATTTATTCAATGATAAGTCCAGCCAGTTTTAACTCGTTAGCATTTTTTAATTTAGAACCTCCCTTGCTACAACTTCCCTAGTTCAGAGAGTCACTGTCGCTTGTATTAAATGCTGTAAGATCTTCTGAAACAGGCTCCCACTTCTAGCCTCCAGTTCTATCCCTTCAAATCCACACTTCAAGTAGCCACCGGAGTGGGCTGTCTAAATAATAACTCCAACTATCTCCCTTCCGGGCACAAAACCATTCATTCACCTGTTGCCCAGAGCGATAGGATGAAGCCCTTTAGGAACTCAGTGATGGGAGGTTTGCAAGGCTGGCTCCTTGATGTTTCCCTCCCTAGTTCTCCTGGCTGATTAAAGTGAGCTGCTTGCTGGTTTTCACTCTCACTGCACTGGTTCTTGTCCCCATGCCTTTATTTATGCGATAAGCAACCCATGCAATGCCCTTTCCCCCCTGCCCTACCATTTCCCATGCCCTGGCTAACTGTTACTCATCACTCAACACACATCACCCTCCCCCAAATGTCTTTCCTGGTCCACGCCTATGTACTTTGGGAACCTTTTCTCTATATAGCCAAAATTATTGCACTTACTGCCATGAAAAATGATTACCTATTTATGTGCCTTCTTCCTTTCTGCCTCTACCCTCACTGACTTTGAGCTCCTTTAGATCACAGAATGTCTTCAGCACTTTTGAATTCTTTTTTTTTAAATATCTCTTTATTGATTTAAGAGAGGAAGGGAGAAGGAGAGAGAGATAGAAACATCAATGATGAGAGAGAATCATTGATTGGCTGCTTCCTGCATGCCCCTGACTGGGGATTGCGCCTGCACCCAGGCATGTGCCCTTGGCCGGAATCAAACCTGGGACCCTTGAGTCTGCAGGCTGACGCTCCATCCACTGAGCCAAGCTGGCTAGAGTGACTTGAATTCTTGATGTTTAACAAAACGTGTGCAGCACGTTCCATATTGCAAAATGACAGTGAAAGTGAATGAGAGAATGAGTGACAGGCTGGATGAAAAAATAAATAGTGGAGCCCCAGAAAACCAGGCAAGTTTCAGCATCTCTCTTTATCCTCATGTTTTTAAGCCAACCTCCAGGATTGCACATGGAAATAATATCTAGTTGCCATCTAGGGAAACACCACCCTTCTTGGGTTAAATGATCATAAACGTTTCCAAGGGAATGGCCCTCATTGCTCCTCTTGGAAAGGTGCAGATAGAATTAGAGATAATTGGCTAGAGATGAGCTGTTCATGGGTCAGTCTAGCCGTGCTCCTCACTGAGCTCCCAGACATGGTGCAGGTTCATCTGTGGAGTGAGGCAGGGACCAGGTGACTGTGCAAAGCTGCCATGCTAGGAGCATGCCCTGCTACTAAATGTGCGGCATCCAGTTTGAAATAAAAATGCAGGGTCTTTTATTCAAAAAGCAGGGGTAAAAGTACGACGAACATTATATATAAAGCTTTTCCTTTTCTTATCCGTCTTTCTCTGGACTTGCTATGGTGTTTTTTAATTTACTATTAGTCTTCTGAGTAAAAAAAAAAAGTATTTTATTAGCATAAATGTTGCCATTTTATGTTGTGCATTGCTAGTTTTAAATGCAAATATTATAGCATCTAACTCATATACAGAATCACCAAAGGGACACAATTCCTATTTCATGGCATTCAAAGGATGCCGTGAGCAGGCCAAACGAGACAAAGGAAAGCCAAACTGGAAAAGGTTAAAGGTTGGAAGGAGGAGGGAGAAAGCCCTCAGGCATAGCAGCAGCCACGGGCTCACAGACACCTGCAGGGAGAGCGCAACCCTCACAGACACTTGGAACCATGCCTCCTAAGGCAGACACAGGTGCCTCACTGCAGATCCTGACACTTGCTGAGCCTCCCTCCCACCAGCCCCTTACCAGTGAGCAGGCCTTGACCTGTGCAGGGTCTGGGGAAGCCTTTCCCAAGGTCCTGTCACTCCAACCCATGGAAGACAGGAGACTTGTGAGGCTTTTGAAATCCTGTGTCTGTGTCAGGACATGTTTGGTACCCAGATCAAGGGTAAGTTTGGACCCACTTCCCAACGGAGGTGCCAGAGTCCTGCCCATGGCCACAAAGCTAAGTAAATGGCAGAGCTAGGACTGAAAACTACATTTCTTTCCACCACACATGCTGCCACTTTCAGAATAGACTATTTCTCTCCAAAACCACATGAAACTAGAAGGTTTACTGCTCGGTGTTCTTAACCACCACCCCCCCAAAAAAAGAGATAGTTCCTAGCAGGCATACTTCATTTTTAGCAATTTTACTTTATAGTTCATAAAGCAATTTCATAAGCATTATGCACCACATCCCAAGGGTGTTGTTGTTATCCCCGTTTTACAGATGAAGACAGGAAGCTTAGTTCCCAGAGTCACTCTGCTATTAAAGAACAAGACTGTGTGAACCCAGGAGCTACAATTTCCATGTTCTTTTTCCCTAAGAGAGACTAGGGAAGGGGTTAATGCAGACCACTGGACTAATAGGGAGAGACTCCATCCATCTACATCCACTTCCATGTGGAAGACAGTTGTCTAGATGATGGGATGCAGGGGCATCTGACTCTCTGCTTTCATTTTCTTCTTTATTGCTGCCACAGCAGCTCTACCACTTACTGTGTGATCTTCATCAAGTTCCTAGTTATCGCTAAGCTTTAGTTTCCTCATGTGTAAAGGAGAGATATTAATAGTAATATTTATTTCATAGAATTTTAAAGCAGTATCCAGCCCACAGTAAACAGTCAATGAATATTAACAGCTGTTGTTATTATTATTATTATTATTATTATTATTATTATTAATTCAGTTGGTGCAGTTGTCTGAGCCCAAATCCTTGTCCTTTCTCATCATTATACAAATGTGTCTCTGAGCACTCATTTAAAGAAAATACTTTCCCCCAAACAGGGAGAATTATTCTTCAGACATTATGACTCGATGAGTAGAGTTACTTTGTGCTAGAATCTCCAGAACAAATGCTATGTTACAAGGGAGCATCCAGTCCAACTTTATCATTGTTCAGTTGAGAAAATTAAATTTCAAGGAAGTTAAATGACTCTTCCAGGTTTACACAATTAGTGATAAGCCAGGACTTCTAAATTCCAATGAGTGTTGCTTCTGTAAGAGAAAATGTAGCTGCACTGGTATTATGGCTTTGAAATAGACCTCATATTTCATTACACAGCATGATTATGAGAACTGTATATTTTTATTTTGTTGATTGTAATTGATCTTTATGGTCATTATAACAATTATGATGCCATAAATAATGATTTAAATTCATTCGTGCTTCTTGTGCTCATAAGTTGAAGGCTATACCAGTATTATTTTCACAGTAAGTTCTCTTTCTCACTGCCGGATAGGAAATATTTTCGAGCCATATGGGATCCTAATTCTCTGAATGCTTTTAGATGATCAGATGTCTCAACTGACAGTCCTGGATGAAACTCAAATCATAAGAATTTCCAAAACTAAAAAAAATTAAGAACATTTTGGTGTTATTGTGTACCAGAAATTCCATCTTTATATTTCCTTCAATTAGGGGGAATAAATTTGACTTCTTAAATATTAGAATTTTGAGCTCAAACTTTTAAATTCATTTTCCACAAATTTTCCTAGTGATCTCTAGACTGATGTTTTTATAAATCTATGCTTCACATTTTTTACTTATGTATTCATTCTTTCAAGTTTTTAATTTAGTCAAAGTTTAGCAAACAGGTGATAAGGCAGATGCAAAGATGCTGAAGGCATGATCACTTCTCCCAAAAAGTTTGCTAGTCAATGAAGAATACAGGACATATAACACCAAGTAGAAAGAAATAAGAGATTCTGTGGCCTATTTAGCATCAGCTTTGACCTAGAGAATATGTGTTCATCTTTAATAATGCTTAACTTAATTTAAAAGACTTCATGATGCCGTGGGTACCAGTTGAATATTTTATAAGTAAAACCCAAGAACTTCTCTCTTTAATTAGAAAAATTAGGCAAGCAAACATTTATTATTCATTTGAAGAAAGGGTGTCTCCCTTTTCTTTCTCTCATCTCTTGTTCTGGTTGGTTAGTATTATTTAGTGAAGAAAACCATGGGGGAAAATGAGGTGAGTATCCTTCACGGTATAGCTGCAATACAATGGAAAGGGTATTTGTGTGTCTCGCACAAATTTTCCCTTTGTAGTCAACCCAAGGCCAAATGGTGGAGCCAGACTGCTCCACAAAGGTTCAAAGGACCCTTCTTAGTTGTAATTTTGCTCAGCTTTCCATTTAACCCCTTCATTGGATTAGCCTCCTCCCTTTCTAACTCACAGTGACCATGTCCTCACAATTAATTCCAGTGTTGTTATATGTCTTAATCCATTTGGGGTTGCTATAACAAAATACCGTAGGCGGGGTGGCTTATAAACAGAAATTTATCACTGTTTGGGAAACTAGAAGTCTAAGATCACGGCACTGGCAGATTAGGCAAATGATGACAGCCCATTTCCTAGTTCATAGATGGCCGTCATTTCTCTGTGTCCTCACATGGTGGAAGGGGCTAAGGGACTCTCTGGAACCTCTTTTGTAAGTCTCTTATACCATTCAACAGAACTTGGCCCTCAAGATCTAAGTACCTCCCAAAGCCTCCACCTCCAAATACTATCACATTGGGGTTAGGTTTTAACACTTGAATTGAGGCGGGGTGGTGGTGGTGAGGGTTAGGAGAGAAGGAGGACACAAACACTCAATCTATACTATGGGGCAAGTGAGTTTCCCCACCACCAAACTTTCACAATGAAGCAAACCAAAGCAAAGTGTTCATGGGAGGAAATACGTTTCTTCTACTGAAGATATTTCAATAAAAATGTCTTCAAAACTAAAAATAAATGTGGAGAAAAGTCAGGAACCTTCTGGTCCCCTGTTTCAATAGGCATTCCCAGTGACTAAGGACCTGGCCACAAACTGGACAGCTCAAGAGTTCAGCCACACTCTGAGGCCAACCTAACATCTCCCAAAGTTCCCATTGTTTCTGCTCTGTTAAGATGATAATGTGTTCACATTTCAAGTATAAAATTATTTCCTATAAAAAAATCAAACTTATGTAAAAAAAAAAAAGTCCTTCCCATAAGACTTTAAGGACTCTAATCAATCTCCGGATTGCTGTCATCTTTAGTCAGAAGCGGAAAGCCACTCCCAGACTTAAAATCTTTCAACCCCATGAACACTTTAGTGATTCCACATCCAGTGAGTGAATCAAACAGAAACCAAAATCCATAGGAAATAAATTCTTTCAAGTAATAATTTTGTGAGATTTCATAATTTTAAGTCAAAATGAGAGGACACAATTTTATAGATTGACATATCCTGCTGCCCAAATTGGTTCTGCTACATTTTCTTCTTTCTAATATCCCTCCTCTGATCTTGGTGGTTAAGACACCCAAGTCTGTCTAAGGTAAATTTTAAATATACCGCCGCCTCCATTATGACTCTAGTATGTGCCATAGTTCACATCCTTATCAATATTTTCACTGACAGATCAACACTGGTCAGAGCAACTTGGATGCAAGCGATGGAGAGAGCTTTAAATGAGCTTTCTTATAGCCAATACTTCCCTGCTTACAGGTATCCAATGGGGATATTTGTTTCTGGTGGTCAACTGACTGTGAACCCATCTGTTACTTTGTATAAACAATTGGACCCACTCAATGTGAGAGAAGTCCACTGCCACTTTCTTACGGACACTGGAGGGTACCAGGTGAATTTTTCTCTTTTAATCAGAAAAAAAACAAAACTTTTACAGTCATTTTCCAGTGGACAAGTACTGTCACATTTTCAGTCTTAGCCTCAAGGCAGGCTGAGAGCAGGAGGTAGCTAGGGAGAAGGACAGGGTCTGCCACCACCTAGAAATTGAATTGCTGAGTCTCTGGAGTTTGCTTTTTAAAAGGTGTTACTGTACTCAATCTCTACCTGTAGTTGTACCCATTTAGACCCTATATCAAAAGCCATCTGATTTTTATCTTTGCCATCTGCCTTTTCTTTTTAATTCAAGTGAAAAATTATATTTGGCTTGGAAACTTGATTCCCGTTCTCATGGTTCTCCAGTAAGTCATCTTTCATCACATTTCCCTCATATTTTGGTGTTTCTGCACTGTCATTTCAATTTTGGTTGTTGAACTCAATATCACTCAATTTCTCCATCCATTCTTCACACCATAGCCAGGTATAAGTGTAAGTCAGTTTATGTCCTTTGGTGTTTTTCATTGCACTTAGAATAAAATCAAAGTCCTTATCAGGATATTCAAGGCACTGCATTATCTATGCTATGTTTTTCCCTCCAAGGTTCTCACCCTCCTTAGTCACCAAATTCAAGTCTTACTAGCTTTCTGTCTGTTTGTAGACTATGCCTTGCTCTTTTCTCACCTCACTGCTTTTGTACAAGCTGTTCCTTCTGCCCTGAATCTTCTTCTAATGGCTCTTCTGATGGTTGGGTTATTCCTTCTGATTCCTCACACCTCAATTTGCATGTCACGTTCTCAGAGAGGCTTTTCTGACCAGTCTTTCTAACATAGGTCTCTCTTGTAATTTTTTCTTTTTACTACAGCACCGCTAGAACAGTTTTTTCTAGCTATGTGTCCTTGGGCAAATTATTAGCTTCTCTATGTCTTTAATTCTTCATTTGTAAATAAGGGTAATAACTGTACCAACTTGGGGGTTGTTGTGAACAGTAAACAAGGTAAAACACTTCATAGTACCTGGCATATATCACACTTTGCTGAATGGTCATTGTTTGTGTATTATTTTCTATTTGGTTATTTTCCTGTTTTCTCCACTAGACTGTAAACTCTAAAAGTAAGGGACCCTTTCTGTCCTGTTATCAGCGTGTCCCATGACCTAGCCCAGAGCCTGCACATACTAAGTGCTCACAAATTGTTAGTTGAACAAATATATTTAAATAAATGAAGGAAGGCAGCTCATTTCCAGCATTCACTGGCCTCTTCTCTAAAGCTCCAGATTAAGCAATATACAATCACAGATAAATCAAAATTTCTGTCTTTTGTCTGGCAGCCCTACTTCCCTCCTAACAACCTTCATTCCTAATAAGCAACAGTTTCTCTCTCTCTTTCCCTGCCTCCTTTTTCTTTCTTTTTGCTCCTCCCCTGTTACGTTTATTTTTGGTGGTCTCTAAATTTAGTTCTTGGTGTCAGGATATCCCATCATCCTTAAATCTCAGGATGTCTGCTTCTCAAGGACAACCATTTTTTTATGGATTAATAAGTCAACTTTATGATGACTCAGAGGACTAACCGATCCACCCGCACCATCACGGGCTCCTTTGGCTTCCATAGCTTCTCAGAGACAGCAATTGACTGTCTTTTCTTTGGACTCGGAACATGTTAAGTCAGAGACACAAATGTCCTTAATTTATTTCCAGACATCCTCTCATTTATTCATTTCCACAATTCCCCCATCCTAAATCCTAGCTTTGAAAAAGACCTAAAGGAAAGACACCCAAACATGGCTCTGACCCTTTCCCAGTTGGTTCTCCAAATAGTTGGACAAGGCTCTGCAGAAGAGCTGATGAGTGCCAACTCAATGCCATGCTGTCATTCCCCACCTCCCAACATAGTCCTGACTCAGAACATGGCCAATTGCTTGATGCTGTAGCCAGAAATGTCCTGGGTCAACTATCCTAACAGGTTTGGCTCCAGATGACACCAATGTCATTGGAATAACAGTAAAATAGGGTAATAACTGTACCAGCAGTAAATAAGGGTAATAACTGTACCAATAACAAATAACTAACTGCTGAATGTTTTCAGAAGGTAATTTATTTTAAATAAACTGTGTTAGAAAAATGGTGGCCTGTTACTCTCAATGCTCTGTCAATCCATATGCCAGGCTGTATGTGAAAATAGGGTCATGGGAGTTACTTCTTGGCAGTGTTATACATCTATTGACTCCATCCAGAAAGTGCCCGCCCCAAACACTGGTTCTCCTTCTGTAGTGAAGGAGGCATGAGCATCAGCATCTGACAGGAGAAGACACTGACTCCAGAACCATTGTTTCTCAGCTCAGAGACTCGGTTTCCTTGTCTACAAAATGAAGATGCCATTACTTATGAGATCATATTAAGGCTTATGAATAAGATGAATAAAGTGCATGGTACTCAGTACAGGCCTAATGGCTGGTAGTTCATCATGCATGGTATGTGCCTCTCTTTCCCACTTCATGGTACGTGGCTGTGTTGGTCATACCCAGGAGCGAGTTCTTTTGGCTTTTCCCAAGAGGAGCGCTTCCTTTTGGAGATCTGTAACACCTGTGAGTGGTCACATGCAAGAGGAGCCTGTTGAAAACACAAAGATGCCATGCTCCTCTTCCATTAAGAGCAGGTGTCACATAAACATGGACAATACTGGTGATAGCCAGAGGGAAAGGTATGGGGGGTTGGAAGTGGGCAAAGGGGAGATAAATGGGAATGGAAAGAGTCTTAACGATGCAGTGTGCAGATGATGTTTTATTGAGTTGTGCACTCTAAATATGTTTTTATTAACCAATACCACCCCCAATAAATGTCATTTTTATTTTTAAAAATATTTTTATTTATTTCAGAGAGAAAGGGAGAGGGAGAGAGAGACAGAAACATCAATGATGAGAAAGAATCATTAATCGGCTGCCTCGTGCACACTCCACATTGGGATCAAGCCCACAACCCTCGCATGTGCCCTGACTGGGAATAGAACTGTGACCTCCTGGTTCATAGGTCAATGCTCAACCACTGAGCCACGCTGGTCAGGTAAATTTCATTTTTCAAAAAGAGCAGGGTGTCCAACCGAACCTCATCGCTGCTCACTTCTCTCTTGTGAGACCTGAGACATGTGCAGTATATTAGATGGAAGAACAAGATCGGACACCTGCCAAGATTACGGCCAGCCTACCCAAGGAAAATTCCTTTTCAGAACTTCACAGCTTGTGATTGGAAAAGGACACAGGACAGCTGCTCACTGTTTTTCTTTCATCTCCACTTTTGGCATATTCTTCTAATAGCTCTCCTGTCCCACTCAGTATGTAGCACAGTGGGAACTAAAAGAGTGGGACTGAGGTGTCCCCCATCCTGTCCCCACCCCCTGCTAAGACTCAGTTGCTGGGAAAGAACATATCAAGAATTTCCTATCTGCCCTACCCCTTTGGGAATAGTGCAATCCAGGCTAGACAGCATGCTTCAAAGGAGAGGGAAGTTAAAGCTTTGTGGTTAGTTAGGGACTGTTTAGACTAGAAAAGCCCCACCCCCAGATTCCTGCCAGCCTCGATTCCATGATTCAGTGAGCAGAAAGGACTGTTGCAGAGAAAGGAAGAATGGGTCCAACCACTTTCCAAATTCTCTTCTATACAGAGGGAGTCATTGTTGCTTAAACGCTGTGAAATCAAATGTAAAAGAAGTGGGAAAACTATCTTCCAAATGTGAATTTCACATGGCTCTAAAGTAAAATGCAGATGAGTTAGGTCTAGCCACATTTTCTTACTCAAACTTTCCTCTCCTGCACTAACTACACTAGAGGCTATATCGGGTAAGAGTTATGAGAAAGACTATTCATCTATGGTAGCAAGTTACTTAAGTACCTACCTCATGGAGTTGCTGTGAGAATTAAATAAACTTATATTTCTGATGCACCTAGAACAGTGCCTGGCACAGAATGAGAACTCACTAAGTATGCCAATCACTTTATGCTAACTTACACCAACTGCTCTAAGTGTGAAAATTGAAAGAAGACAATAGGTGTTCATAAGCTTTATACTTTCATATGCATGCATCTGGAGAAAAATAAGAGCATATAAGTAAGCTTTGTTGTCATCTGCTTTTCTTCTTGTAGGACTTGTGGGTTAGCATCCTTAATTAAAAAATGAACAGTTTCCTCTCTTGCAGCTATGAAATTTTTAACCAAGACAGTATGAGTTGGTATTTAAATGACTATAGTCTTTTATATGTATACATCTATTAAAATCTGCATGAATACATGTTTCAAGGGAATCATAGTTGTAACTTATTATATCACCAAACCTTGCTTAATACTTTTCAACAAATAAATACCTGATTACTTAAACCACCAATCCCCCCAACCCCAGCTTTAGAACAGAGAGTTTAAAGGTGAAAAAGACTTGAAAAATAATGAGAGGAATAAATGAAAGTATAGCATTGTAGTCATGTTAGCTATTAAATGCTAATATTAAAAAAAAAAGGTTAGGCAAGCCCTAGCAAGTTTGGGTTCAGTGGATAGAGTGTCAGCCTGCAGACTGAAAGATCTTGGATCCAGTTCTGGTCAAGGGCAGTACCTGTGTTGACAACTCAGTGCCTGATGTGTTAGGAGGCAACCAATTGATGTGATATTTCTGTCCCCCTCCTTCCCTTTCATTCTCTCTAAAAATCAATAGAAAAAATATCCTCAGGTGAGAAGTAACAACACAGAAGTCTAAGATATAATTTATTCATTAAAATATGTAACTTACATATATAAGATTTCTCTAACTTCTTGTTTAGATGTGACATTTACTTGAAACAACATTCTATGTGGTCCAAAGAATCTGGGAAGCTTTCTTCTTAAGTTAAAATCATGAAAATTTAGTTATGAACAAGAAATTCCATTGCAGTAGACAGAATATATTCAATTAGAGGGCAAAGGTAGAGAGAGGTAAAATATATATATGATGAAATTTTCTTCCACTTCCATTTCATTAGTGTGACAGGAGTAAAAATTAGAAGAAGCACATTATCCAATACCTGATTACTTATAGTAATCCATGTTGCTGTGTGATAAACTAAGTAAAGCTTTGTTCCAACTGGCAAAGGAATTATAAATCTGTTTTTTACACAATAGCAGTTATCATAATCATGCAATAAAGACGTGCGTTGGGTACTTGTAAATTGATGGCAAATTGACTCAAAGCCTTAAAGAAGGCTAAGAGATAGCATTGTTACTGCAAGAAAATTGTATATGTGGGATTCCATGTACAATTGTAACTGCTATCCAAAATGAGAGTGTGCCTATAAAACATTTAGCAATTATTGTTAATTTATATGGGAAATTTTTTTAGCATTCCCTGACCCATAATTCAATGCATACATAATGTCTTTATTTTGTTTGCCATGATTGAAATACTTTATTATGTCCAGTTTTACATTAAGTATAACACCCTTATGAGCTCTCTTCGGCTTTCTGATACCAACAAATCTTGCCAACAGGTGCATAAAATACTTGAGATAAAGCCCTGGCTGGGTGGCTCAGCTGGTTGGGGCATCATCCGATACACCAAAATGTTGCAGGTTTGATTCCAGTAAGGGTATGTGCCTAGGTTGTGGCTAGATCCCCAGTTGAGGCACTTACAGGAAACAACTGACCAATGTTTCTCTCTCACATCAATGTTTCTCTCTTTCTCTCTTTCTCTCTCTCTCTCTGTCTCCAAGATAAATAAAAACAGATATTCGGTTAGGATTAAAAAGACAAATATCCTTGGCCAGTGTGGCTCAGTTGGTTGAGTGTTGTCCTGTGCACAAAAAGGTCACCGGTTTGATTCTTGGTCAAGGCACGTAATCAGGTTGCGGGTTTGGTACCTGGTCAGAGTGTGTGTGGGAGACAATCAATCAATGTTTCGCTCCCACATTCATGTTTCTCTCTTTCTCTTCCTCTCCCTCCCTTCCCCCTCCTTTCCTTTCTCTCTAAAAAAAAATAATAATAATAAAAAATAAAATTTGTTTAAAAGACAAATAAGATTCTTGAGATAAAGTCCAGATGCGCAGAGTTCAAAACTGTGGTGCATTAATGCTGAGATGCTGAATGGGGTTCTAGGGGAAGAAGCTTGGGGGCCATGCTTGGATGCTGGGGTACAGTTGCCTCTATAACAGTTTCCTGCAAAACCAACACTGAATGCTATTTTCACTTTTCGCCCTTTTTCTGAAAAGCAAAGGTCCTCTTCAGATTTTTCCTTTGGTTAGTGAAAACAGGTACTAATGTACGTCTTTTATAAAAGTAAAGTGGTATAAAGTGAACTTTTGAAAGGCAAGGGATGCCTGTAGTTTTATGGAACCGTATCATTTATGCTGTAAAACCTTGTATTAAAAATAAATGAAAATATGCATTTTCCATGTGTGAGTTTGCAAGATCTTTGTGTCATTTGATTATACAAATATTCTCTTTTAAATATTTAAAGTCACACAAACTGTGGAGAAGAATCTAATTTAGTTCATTATAGAGCAAAAGAATTTTCTCCAATACAGGAGCTCTATTCCATCCTATTGACTTTTTTTCATTCTTGGTCTAAAAAGAGAGAATAAATAACATCACTCCAGCTTATATTAAGAAGAAAACAGTTCTACATGGTCCTTAAATATATTTCCCTAACATTTTATATAATATTAGAGGCCTGGTGCACGGATTCATGCACCAGTGGTGTCCCTCAGCCTGGCCTGCAGGGATCAGGCTGAAACCAGCCTGGTACATGGATTCGTCCAGGGCATGTCTGGCCCATCTTGCCCAGTCCTGATCGGGGCTGATGGGGGCAAATTTGGCCTGTCTCACCCAGTCCCAATCAGGGCCGACCACCAGAGGTTGGCCGGCTGAAGAGGGACTGCAAGAGGGATCCAGGGCATGTCCAGCTACTCTCCCCCAGTCCTGCTCAGCTGAACCCCAGAAGCAAGCTAACCTACCTGTTGGAGCATCTGCCCCCTGGTGGTCAGTGCACGTCATAGCGACTGGTCAAACAGTCAAACAAATAGTTGGAAACAGCATATTAGGCTTTTATTATATAAGATGCAATGTGAAAGGAAGCTTTCTAAATGAGTAATATGTATCTACTAAAGTTGTTGAAATAGGAGAACTGTTCAAGCTGGAGTTCTATGAGACAGAAGAAATCAGCACATAGATTATTGAGAGAAGATTTCAGTAAATAGCTGTTCTATTTCTAATGGATCACTAAGATCAAAACATTCCTCTTCACTTTATTTGGTCATCTTGTTAGTTTATCATTGCTGAAAAAAATAATACATAAGTACTCTCCCCATCATCAGATAAAAAACTTTCAGCTCTCAGTACACATATATTAGATTATGTTTATTTGCTCCATAATTTAAGAAAGCAATATAGGTCCCCTGGATTAGATTTTTCTTGTCAGTAGGGAAACACCTGTTCTAAAAACACTGCCGTAGGCCCTTGATGCTTCTAGTAAGGCATTAACTGGTACAACTTAACCTACTGGTTATTATTCCCTAAACACCCTGTGCAATATGTCTGGTAGTGTACTAAGAAAATAAATCATTTCTCAATTGAACTTGTCATTTCAGTAGCATAGATTTCTAACCCCATAATAAAACAATACTAATGAAAGTAGAATCAGTTTCTAATTTGTTTTAATGACTAAAAAGTTAGAAGAGCATCTGCTGGAGTTCCTAAATTTAATGTCCATAAACTTTGACTGAGAGGCACATCAATTATATCCTGGGAACAATGACTGAGTGTTTTTGACTTCCTATGTCTGATTCCCTGTAACATCACTACCTTTGCTCTATCTATGGGAGTCAGCCAGTTTCAATGTCGTCAACTGTAGGGAAGCACAACTGGATAGAAATTGCTGTGAGGATGGAAATGTCCTGTATGTGCATGTCCAATATAGTTTCCAGCAACCACATATGGCCAATGAATCCCTGAAAATCAGAATGGAAAAGAATCAACTAGACGTGGCAATTGAGAGGTCATTCTTAACACTGGGCAGAGAAATTCTATGGAGTTAATGGGGAAGGGGGCGTAAATGCTTATTATAGTGGGTTAAGGAGCAAATAGGAGATGAGGAAGTAGAGCCAGCATGTGTACTGGGGAGATGAGGTAGTAGAAGATGGACATACAAGAGCTCTATTCCAAAAACCATTGTTCTGGCAGCCATGTGAAAAATGGATGGAGGAGGGAAAAACTAGAGTTTATGTTTAGTTTTTCTTGAGGAAAAAAATGAGTTAAGCTGAGGTTTTCTAACATTTAGTGAAGACAAGTGGTAATGTAAGAATAAATTCCAGTTTCCTAAGAAAAATGGAAACATTTATTATCCTTGATGGTGTGACTATAATAAACAAAAAGTTAGTTGTAATACTTGAAACATTTCATTTTCCTCTGAAATTCTGTAAGAATCCATGACACTACAAGAATAAGGTATTCTATCATTTCTTTTCATAAGAAACTTTATAAGTTCCTAGTACTAAAATGAATTTCTCAAAAAAAAAAGAGCCACACATGCATTCTTGCACTTTTCTATGATTTTTAAAGGTTAAATTCTGAAACAATCAAATGTAATTTCAAATTATATAATCTATACTCATATAAAATGATACTAATCAAAAGTTGGACTTGACTGAAATCATAGAATTTTATAAATGAATGGATGTTTTTTCAGTGCTTCACCTTAATGGGTAAGGACCAGAGACCTGGAAATAACATATGACTTAGTCAGGTTTACTCAGACAAGACTCAAAGCAACATCTTTAGACTCCAAGCCTGGTGCTGTTTTGAAAAAAAAGTGATTGACTAGATGATGCACTGAGATATTTTTGTACTCTGTGTATTACAATAAGAGAGAAAATAGAAAATTTCTAACTGTATGTGCATCACTGAGGACAGTGAATCTTTTTCTTCACATTTCTGCAATTAGTACCATTTCCTCCTGGACACATTCTTACCATTTGCACTGTGTTCCCCATAATTTTCACTCATCTTTCAAAAATACTTGGTCATTATCCTACATGCTAGGAAATTTGACCCAAGGAGAAGTCTAACTTCCTTTCAATTCTCTCCAAAGTTTCTTTCCTTACTGAAAATAGGGAGAGGAACCCTAGCTGTTTGGTTCAGTGGGTAGAGTATTGGCTCATGGACTAAAGGGTCTCCTAGTCTAGGGAATATATCTTGTGGTTGCAGGCTCAATCTTTAGGGCACATGTGAGAGGCAACCAATCGATGTGTCTCTTTTATGTTGATGTGTCTCTCTCTGTCTCTGCCCCTCCCTATCACTCTTTCTAAAAATCAATGGGAAAATATCCTCAGATGAGGATTAACAAAAAAAGAAAAGAAAATAGAGAAGATGGTATATTGGTAGGTTAGAGGAAGAAAAGTGGTCTTTAAAGTTTCAATTCTTCAAAACATTTCAGTATTTAAACACTGATATCAAGTTTTCAGGATTACATATAGATAGTACCTAATTCAGATTATGAGATCCTGGTGTGTTCTGTGTTTGTACTAAGAAACTAAATTCTATATTTTCTGAGCTAAAGTTGTAGGCTGGTAATTTAGTCCATGAAAAACCTGGTAATGATCTAAATCATAGAAGGCCAACATTTGTGTGTGTGTGTGTGTGTGTGTGTGTGTGTGTGTGTGTGTG
This sequence comes from Antrozous pallidus, assembly GCA_027563665.1. Lineage (NCBI taxonomy): Eukaryota > Metazoa > Chordata > Mammalia > Chiroptera > Vespertilionidae > Antrozous > Antrozous pallidus. The sequence goes on along the minus strand of CM050513.1, from coordinate 102,933,601 downwards.
TGTGTGTGTTTAAGGGCTGGGTAACTCCTTTTGGAAAATCCCTCAAGAGTAAAAGTCAAATGTGAATGATATCATACATCCCGCTTGTGACACACTGGTCCATTTCTGGAAATAATAACACTTTTTCAAAATGAAGTAATTTATATTCTTAGCCATCCTCTGTTGTGTGCACTGAGTAATTTCTTGAGAGCAATGTTTCCTATGGCACATTGCCAAGACTGGCTTTATTTGTTTTTCATTAGGCTTTTCATTATCAGACCTGGATCGTTCTGCCTCATCCAGGAGCATCAGAGTAGCTCAAGCATAGGGAGGGTACTAGGAGGAGACAGAATGCTTTTGTCCATTGAATGCTGGTTTTAAATCCCTAGCTATGGCACCATTCTAATGGCTTTCATCTTTCCAAGACCAGTCATTTCTCCTTTTATAATGTAGTCTGATATGAAATGGTTTACATCAATCTATGCTGTCCCTGTCCAGGGAAAGACATTAGTCTCACTTTGCACACACTAGACTGGCCCCTTCTCCTTTATTATCTCAAGGAAAGGCATCATGAATCACCCTTCTTGCCCAAGCCTGGAACCAGTGTGTATTCTGCATTTCTCCATCATTCCATGCATTCACTTGCCAAGTCAAACTTCTTGATAGTTTTCAAGACCCCTCCCTTCTTTTTTGTCCCATGACCACTACCTTAGTCTAATCCCAGTCTCTAGAACAACTACAGTGGCCTCATCCTGGGCTCCAGGCTCCAGAGTTGCCCTTTTCAACTCATTCTCTTTTGCTTTCAGTGCTCATCAATACCCATGGCTCTCCATAAATGGGTATTCTGTAACTTCTATTCATAGAAGTTTTTGTGTTACACATGAAGAGGATAGAGTTTGATTTGTCCAGAAATGTAGCGATCGGAATTCTTGAACTCTCCTATAGACTCCTCAATTTAGCTTACAAACCCCCAAAAACAAATGTGTGTATATTCGAGGTTTAAAACATCATTGAAATCAAAGAACTTCAGGACTAGATCGGCCCTTGAAGGCTGTGGAACTCAACTTCATCATTTTGTAGGTAAGGAAACAGAGGCCCAGCCTCCAAAACCAAATTGATCTTTCTAAGTTTGGGATCACATCATATAACTCCCTAAAAATGAGCCCAGGGATCCCCATTATGGGTGAGATGAAGTCTGAATTCCGCCACATGCCATGCAATGTCTGTGTGTCTGGCCTCTGCTTGCCTTTGCAGTCTTACTTTTTTGCTCCTCTCTTCAACTTACCCCAGAACTCAACGCTTCCAAGGACACTATTCTTTTTAGCCACAGGACATTGCTTATTATTCTTTTTAGCCATTAGCCATCATTTCCTCTGAAAACATACCCCTGGTCCCCTCGGGGCTCCCCAGAGCATGTCACCCTCACAACACATTTACATCATCTGACTGCCTTTTTTTAAAGTATTACAAATAGTAGTACATATGTCTCCTATTGAGACTCAAACATTTATTTTTTATTATACGTTTATTTCTACTCTGACTTTGAACAGTCTGCTTCCATCACTGCACTAGAAGAAATAATGACATTTGTGGGCAGGAACCTGCGTCTTACTCATTGTTCTAGCCCCACATCTTGACCAGGTGTCTGGTAGACACTATTTTAAGATTAACTCTCACTTTTAACCTCATCTATCCAATTTTGCCATCAACCCTCCTCACAAAATCTGTTTTCCTGGGGGAAAAAAACAAAACTGATTCATTCACATCAAGGTATAAGTCATGGATGGTTCTAAATAGCACCGCTCCCTAGAAGCATTTACATTTTAGGGGGGCAAAGTTCTAAGTCACAGGAATGAATCCTCAGTGAGATAATCCAACCAGAAATAGTAAATCATGAAAGCATTGGTGAGGGGAAGGAAGTTTTCCCAGAACTTTCAACGTGGTTGAGCCCCTCTAATCCTACTCTCACAGAAACCTAAATATGTTTTATCTATAAAATTCAGATCATATGTTGGTTATTTGTCTCTGTATTAAATAAATCATTATTTACCCATAATAAAAATGCCTGACTTAACTTACAATATTTCTGGTTTTGTTTCAGGGAAGCAATGTGATGGAAGATCAGGATTTATTGGAAATTGGGATCCTTAATTCTGGGCACAGACAGAGAATTCTACAGGCAATCCAGCTCCTCCCAAAGGTAAGTCATGTTTTATTCCCCTCACTCTAAGTGCTGTCCCAGTGGTTTAAGTCCAGATGTGCAAGGGGTGTCAGTAAGTAGGACATTTCCAAAGATTGATGCAACTCCCCAAAGCAGGTAACTACAAGGATGCAATACAGGAAACACCACTGGCTAATAGGCAGCATCAGAGTGTCTCTTCAGTGAGAGTCCTTATATCAGTACAAACATCTGTCAGGCCCCTCAAAGATAAGATCAATATTGGATGAATACAGGGATGTTCCTGAATTAGAAGCCTCATGCCCTGAAGAGGCAGTATCTCCTATAACTGCTCCATAGGCTTAGATTACAGAGACTAAGAACCTGCCTAATTACAAGAGTCATCACTTGTCAGAATCCAAAGCATCACATCCCCATCAGGTATGTATAATTCATCTATAAATCTTCCCAGTCCAGATGCATTTTGTAAGTAGTATGTTACCTACCAACAGAGTTGACCTTCTGTGTCCAGATAAGGTTTCATAGGAGCCTAAAGCAAGAGGTAGGGTCTGAGCATTGGTCTTCAAGATAGATAGTATGTTCATTGCTAATGAAAGGAAAAGGCATTTCAGGAGCCAGAGGAACCCAGGTATGGTCCAGGCAACAACCTTCCAGAGTGTTAGGGGAATAGTGATACTGTATGATTTAAAATCCGATGGGATTTGCACAGCAATATAAATGTACTCAGTACTCCTAAACTAAACACTAAAAAAAATTGGTTAAGGTGGTTAATTTAGTTATTTCTTTGATATTTGAACAAAGTTTTGTTATTTCTTTTCAGCACAAGTAGGACAATATTTTTTAAAAAGAAGAAAATATTCAATGTTATTAAAACAATAGGAGAGTGGAGTAGAGATAAAGCAGAAAAAGTAGTTGGATCAGTTGGTGCAGGCTAAGGAATTTGGAATTTATTCTGTAAATTTTGGGGAACAAACATGACTAGAATGCTCTAGGTCAGCTCATTCTGGAGGAGTACATGATAGGAACTAGGAGGGGAAGTTGAAGTTGAGTCATCCAGCTGGGAAAAAACTGGGGGTTAGATGGGGGTATTTGAGGCAGGGTAGCAGGATGGGAAATATATATATATATATACCACTGTTTCTAAGGAAGGGACCTGATAATATTTGCCAACTGACAATAAACTGAGTTGCTACTGATAGAAACAACACTTTTGCAAATTCAAGGAGAGTTAAGCATACAAAGAAGGTTAATCATATAATTTTCTCCACTAAAAGGGGAAAAAAGCATCTTTAGAAGTAATTCTTTAAGTGTATTGTTCACCTCACTACTTTTGAATCTTTACTTAAAATATTACTCGGCAAGTTTTCTCCTTATTGTCAGCAAGAACTTCTGCACTTCTATGCCCACAACACCCAGACCAGTGTCCAACCCATGGCAGGCACTCAGTAAATCAGTGAATGACTCTCCCCCCGTCAGAGTGCTGCCCATCATTTGAAGTTCAGCTCACATTGCTCCATATCACTTTCTTTGTGAAACTTCCCCTAAAGTGGAGCCACTTCTCTTACTTATCACCCTTGTTCAAACCAACCGCCTCTGACCGGACTACACTAGATTCTAATCTGTCATCTCTAGGTAAGACTAATTGAGTCCATTTCTCCTTGGTCCTCTCTAGCCTGGACAATTCATATATGCCTAATCTCTGCCATAGGTACCTTTATTTTTACCACCCTAGAACTAAATTTACGCACAGCATCAAGAACAACCCTTCTAAAATGTATATCATATCATGCCACATGCCATGACCTGCTTAAAATCTCTAATGGCCAGCCCTGGTTTGTGTCGTTCGGCTGGTTGAGCATCATCCCATGCACCAAGAGATCGCTGGTTGGATTCACAGTCAGGGCACATGCCCAGTTGCATGCTTGATCCCCAGTGAGGATGTACAAGAAGCAGATATTTCAGTCTCTCATAAATGCTTCTCTCTCTCTCCATCTCCCTTCCTCTCTTTAAAGTCAATGACAACATATTTTTAAAATCTCCAGCCTTAACTGGTTTGGCTCAGTGTATAGAGTGTCAGCCTGCAGACTGAAGGGTCCCAGGTTCAATTCCAGTCAAGGGCATCTACCTTGGTTGTGGGCACATCCCCAGTGGGGGGATGTGCAGGAGGCAGTTGATGAATGTTTCTCTCTCATTGATGTTTCTAACTCCCTTCTTCTCTGTAAAAAAATCAATAAAATATATATTTTTAAAAATCTCCAATGGCCTACAAAGATCAATAGAATCTGGCCCCTTCTCACATCTATGACCTCAACCCTCACTCTTCCCTTCTCCTGTACTCCCTTCAGATGATTTATTTTTATTCAAAAACTTGCCAAGCTCATTTTTGCCTTAAGGTCTTTCCATATTGGATTCTGCCTGGAAAGGCTTTTCTTTAGATATTTATTCACTTACTTCCATACATTATCGAATATCTACTCAGCTGTCACCTCCTCTCAGAGGCCTTCATGATCTCAAAGTCACATTCCTCGCTCATTTACACTGCCCTTTATATTGTCCTACTTTAGTTTTTCTTCATAGTACTTATTACTAGCCAAAGTTATAGTATTAGTTCATTTTTCTTTCTTATTTTCCACTTCTCCCTGACGATGCAGGTTCCCAAGATCAGGGACCATGCCTGTCTTATTCCCTTCTATGTTCATATTCCCTAGAACAGTGCCTGGAACATAGTAGGTGACCAAAATATTTGTGGAATGAAGGCATATACTGCTCTCTTTTTCCTTTGAGATTTGATAGTTCTATGCTTGTTCTCTCTGAAGGTACTGATAATATTATTACAAACATCCTTAGGGCACAATGTCACATCCATCCTTGAAATTTCCACTGTGCTTACACATCCTATATAATAAAGAGCTAATATGCTAATTAGACTGAGCAGCAGAAACACCATCCAGACAACCTTTCAGACAAAGCCAAGGCAGCTGGGGCTGTGAGGGCTGGCTAAGCCTCTTGCACGAATTTTGTGCATGGGACCTCTAATTAAAATAAAAGAATAACTAGTCAACATATGAACCAGGAGGTCACAGTTTGTTTTCTGGTCAGGGCACATGCTGGGATTGTGGTCTTGATCCCCAATAGGGGATGTGCAGGAGGCAGCCCATCAGTGAGTCTCTCTCACCATTGATGTTTCTATCTCTTTTCCTCTCTGAAATCAATAAAAATATTTTAAAAGAATGAGTGATTAAATGAATATTTTCTTCTCATGTTATTCAAATATAATTTTTAAATCAAAGAGTACCTCAGTTTTAAAATATATCTGTAAGCTTATCCATACCATTTAATAATGAGAAACAATACCACTTGAACTCAGAATTATTTGGAGAATAAATGAAGTGTTTACTTTTAAGACAGAATATCATTTTCATTAGACAAAAACAATGTAATAGAAACAATACAAAATTAAACTTCTATCAAGTGGCTGATGCAAAGTGCTTACTAGGCACCCAAATGAACAGAGAATATATAAAAGCATCCAAACATGTATTCAGCGGCACAAACAGAATGTTATAATGCTACAAATTGATGCTTTGCTTTCTTAGGTAATGAGCCCAATCTTCAGATGGTTAATAGTGTAATTTTACTGCCAGCACATTCATTTGTATTCACTCTAACTTCGCACTGCCAGAAAATGGACAAAATGTCTCTTCATTGTGTTTATGCAATTTGGGTCTTCAGAATATTTCTGTGCTTCATCTGTCAGGAAAAATCTTCCGTGATTGCTACCTGAGATCCTTTAATTAACATATTGTGTTTTGGAACAAGTGAGATTGTTCCTAAACAGCGAAAAGGTAGTTTTCTAAGTGCGATCTTGACCTGTTAGCACACTTCAAGCCATGTTCTTCATGCTTTATTTGTGTTTGATGTTTCAAGTTTCAAAGACAAAAGCTTATTCCCTTGATAAGAATGGTTTTTCTAGAATATGCCCTTTTTGTATTGAAATGTTCACCACCACATGTTCTCAAGTACACTTGATACAGTGAGCACAGAGAATACATTTGATAGAGTCTAAGCACAGACATCTTTAGAACAGTAATCACATAAATTCCCCCTCCACCCAGTCTTTCCCTCTGTCTTTTGCAATGCTTAACCTTTCGTAGCAATGCTTAATATCAATGTTCATCCAGTATCCACTTCCTTCACCAACCCCAACTCAGTCTTTAGGTCTATAAGTTTCCCTGAATTTTTGAAGATCAAATTTCACCCTTCTCACTTTTAAGAAAGGAAACATATCAAAAATTCTATGAGAAGATGACCTATTTGTTACTCTCTTAGAAACTGTTAAGCATACTGGCCTTTTTCTATCCCTTTGACACAGAGAAATTATCTGATTACTTATTCACAATGTATAAATTATCTTTTACCAGATAAGAATTCTCTGTGACCAGGTCTTTGGATAATCCTCTAATATCCTTTGAAAAGGACATAATCTCTTTTGTCCTTTGACATATAACAACTAGAAGTCAGGAATTCAAAGGATATTTATTTTATTTTGCACAGAGGAAGGGAGAGGGATAGAAAGTTAGAAACATCGATGAGATAAAAACATTGATCAGCTGCCTCCTGGACACCCCTTATTGGGGATGTGCCCGCAACCAAGGCACATGTCCTTGACTGGAATCAAACCTGGGACCCTTCAGCCCACAGACCGACACTGTATCCACTGAGCTAAACTGGTTAGGGCATATTTTAAAGGTTTGTAGGACGTTGTGTCAAGGCCCAGATGTATTTGTTCTCTTAAGATTTCTCATCCTGACTTGAGAATGTATTTTAGCATACCAGCAACTTTGAGATCACATGTTCACTTCACTTGTCAATATTTCTTTTTCTAATATTCTCCTGTTTCATAATATCTTTTGGAATTATTGGTCTATTAGTTCCTTTGCTGTCACAGCACACAACCAGCACCAAGGTCACCGGTGATCAGCAGAGCAGACATTCATAAGCCCCTTTTCACTTTCACCTGACTCTGGTTTGGCTAGATTCTGATACCCTTAATTGTCTTCTTTTGGCTTCCTCAATACCTGAATATCCTCCCGCCTCTCTGATGTCCTCTCTCCTTGCCTGTTTATTCTCTTCAGTGAAATGTTGCTCAAACTCAAAAATATCTGATGGCTACTGAATGTTGTTAAAACAGGATACTTGATCATTGTACAGTTTCTGATATCCATTGTTTTGTTCATTGCTACTCTACTTCTATTTTATTACATAAACAAACACCTGCATTTAGCTGCCTTTATTTTTAAGTTCAGTTCAATTTAACCAACTTTTTAAAATACATATTTCATTGATTCTTTACAGAGAGGAAGGGAAAGGGATAGAAAGTCAGAAACATCGATGAGAGAGAAACATCGATCAGCTGCCTCTTGCACACCCCCTATTGGAATTGTGCCCACAGCCAAAGTACGTGCCCTTGACCAGAATTGAAACTGGGACCTCTCAGTCCGCAGGCTGAACTCTATCCACTGAGCCAAACCGGTTTCAGCCAATTTAACCAACTTATGTTGAGCTATGTAGTTCTGTGCTCTTTAATATATTTTTATTGAGGAAGGGAGAAGGAGTGAGAGGTAGAAACATTAATGATTAGAGAGAATCATTGATCAGCTGTCTCCTACACAGCCCACACTAGGGAACAAGCCCACAACCTGGGCATGTGCCCTGACCGGGAATTGAACCATGACCTCCTGGTTCCTAGGTCAATGCTCAACCACTGAGCTATGCTAGTTTGGCTGGGCTACATTGTTCTAATTTCTTTCACTGAATGACATTGAATATCTCTGGTTGTATTAAATTATCCCCATTCCCATCCTCAGTTTGAGATTGGTTTAAAAAAATAATAAAGAAATTATTAGTTAATCCAATAGAAAAACAAAATTCTGTGTTATGTAAAGCTATATAACAAATTACCCCCAAATCTTTTTTTCTTACATTGCAGTGAGAATAACATTTATTGAGAATGGCTCATTACAGACAAAATATATTTATGTATAAAATCTCCACAACGTGAAAGATCCCTTTTGTCCCCATGTGACTGGAGTAGACAGAGCCAACTGTCCACATAGCTCTGGGGGCTGTGCTGGACCCCAGCTATTTTCTCGGCCTCATCTTCATGATTTCTCATCCTCCCCACTGACCCTCCCTAGAAGACTGCACCTCAGGGGCAGGCAGCTCTCCTGCCAATCTCCCAGACAGGTGACCTCTACCTTGTGGAGCCCAGGGACGGAGCACTTTTAAATGTCACATGATAGACGGAGGCACTGTGCCCACTCTCACGGAGGCTGCTCTCCATGCCAGCCCCACCAGGGCATGCCAGCTTCCCTCCCTCAGCCACCCTGAAAGCTGCACTTCCCGTTTTCCATGATGCATCTGTCCTCACCGGTTTACCCAGACCCTCCTGAGGACGCCCACCCCACACTGTCACACGTGGTGCTCCTGGGCATGGAGCCAGGGTCCTGGGATCCCCGGCCATGAAGCTTTAAAGCAACAGAGATGACCAGTCTGAAGACCACATTAGCCATACCCCAGGGTGGCTCGTCTCTCTTGACCAAAGCCAAGGCTGATGCTGAGTACAGCTGGGTGATGTCTGCCAGCTCTTAAAGCAGAGCCCACCCAGCCCCGCCAACCAGCCAGTGGGGAGGGGACAGCTGGTGGGTGGGAGCATATGCTGAGTATGGTTTGCCATCCAGGGGAGGGGAGCAGCCTTGGACACTGGAAGACAGAGGCAAAGGGGTGCATAGTGGGTCTGTAGGCACCACTGCCCCTACATCAGAGGCAACCCCTGAAGGGTGGGTGTATCCCCAGCCCCTGTAGGAAGGATACACTTCCCTTATTTCTTAGCTGGTTCAAGACCCAGCTCACCAGTCAATGTCCTGGGAAAATTCCTCAGACCAAGCTGGGTTCTGTCTGCAAGCTAAGGGCCCTGGCATCAGTCCCCAGTGGGGGGCCTCTTCTCTTAAAGAGAGGGAACCTGAACTGGCTTGCCTGCCCGTGAAGAGATGTCCATGGTTCCAAAGCACCCCCAAATCTCAGTGGTATATACAACTACATTTGTTGTCTCAGAGTGTCTGTGGGTCAAGACTCCAGGTGCAACTTAGCTGGGTTCTCAAGCTCTGGTCTCCAGCAGAGCTACAATCATCTCAAGACTCAACTGGGAAAGAACCACTTACTAGGTCACATGTGGATGTCGGCAGGATTCTGTTCTTTTGGCGTCTTTGGACTGAGGCCTCAGTATTTCAGAAGCTGTTAACTGAAGGCCTCCCTTAGTTCATTGTCACATGGGCCCTCATAAAGCATCTCACAGCAGGCATCTGGCTTCAACAGCAGGAGCACGTGAGAAAACAAGAAAATGCCAGCAAGGTGGAAGTCCAGGCTTTTACAATGCCCCATCCTTTTATTATTTTTTCCAATTTGATTGAAAAATAATGTACATACATCACTGTACAAGTTTCAGGTGTACAGCATGATGGTTTCATTTCCATATGTTGTGAAATGATTACCACAGTAGATTCGGCTAACATCTATCTTCTCATGTAGATACGATTAAGAAGAAGAAAGAAAAAAGGAAGACCATTTTCTCCCTGTGATGAGAACATCCCATCCTTTGTCGTATTTTATTTATTAGAAGCAAATCACTAGACCCAGCCCCCACCCAATAGGAGGTGTTTGCATAGGGATGTGAATCCCAGGAGTTAGGGTCATTCGGGACAACTCGGAGCTTTACCACTATACAATCTACTTTCCATATCAACATTTGTAGTTAAAATGGAATAGCCCATTAACAAAAGCAACAACAAAAGCATCTTTTATTTCCATGGTCCTTCTTCATGAGACTATGGTATTCGCATTTAGATAAATAAGGAGCCACATTTTACATCACTCAGAAAAAAGGTACAGGCATCTGATCTGTAGAGTGTTATGCAGAGTGTCCCAATACGAAGGATACACACTTTGGATAATTATTAATTTCAATGGGTTAAATTTGAAAATAAAAATAAAAAACATCCATCGAGCTCTCAGCTTCAAAGTGTGTATATATGTTTTGGGACACCCTGTATAATGTAGCTTGATATAATACAATCATACAGAAATTAGACATATTCGATATTTGTCAATTGCACAAAGTCTTCATGCTCTGAACACCACTAGTCGAAGTAATTCACACAAGTAATCCCATAAAACACTACAAATTTTAAAAGCGTGTTTATTCTTTATTGGTGACTCGTTGCTAAAAATAGAATATTTACATCTATAGTAGGGAAGTAAATTAGTCAAAGTATATTGAATAAGGCTTTAAGGATATTAGCAAAGGAAACACATTTTTAAAAGCTAATAAAATGAGACAGTAAAAGGGATTATTTAACTTTAGATCTGATCAAAGCAAATAGATAAGGACAACAGTTGACAAAAAAAAAAAACATTTGTGAGCAAGGATATAGAGATGCATTGGCAGGGATTAAAAACTTGAATATTAATAAAGGTATGACAACATGGAGTAGTGGGAACTGGTAAGCTGGAAAGCACAAACTCCGCCCTCAAAAAATATCAGCTTTATTTACAAACTTTATTAGTAAAACAAAGTATTGGGGACCACATTTGGCAATAGCTGTGTCATAGGTCAAGATAATTATCTCCAAAAATGAAAGTTTTAATACAATGGAATCACAAATTATTTCAGAGTATAAAAGGTGTATTATGAAAGTGACATTATCTCAATCTGTATCCTGTTCAGGACTATGTTCTTAAAGATTCTAGTTCTTCCAAGGTCCTTAAAATTCAGGTGTTAAGTCTAGTCTTGATGGTTGGTCAAGAAGTGTGCAAGCTTTAGGGGATAGGAGTACAATCAATGTAATTTCCTTAAGAGTCTAGAAAGGAAGGTTCAATCTTATCTCCCTGTCACTTAGAAAAATGATAGAAACTTACTCCTATTTCTTCTGCTATTTCTCAAAAGGACAATGAAAAATGTTGGCCACAGGCACAGATTCTCTCAGGGTAGTTTCTGACAGCATAACTTTGCATTCTCCCATGCCATCACTCACTTTCTATCTACTCTCATTGCTTCTACTTGCATTTCTTTCTTTTCAACACCTGGTATCTTCAACTTCATGCCACCCAATTTTGACCTACTACCCCGTGGATATCTAGTTAAAGATATACTCACAAACAAAAATCTCACACACATATGTGCACCATGAACATGGGGAATCTAACCTTAAGTTAATACATGATTGGACCTATGGTCTAACTGAAGGCATAGGATGTTCTACTTCCTTTAGGTCTAGTTTTGGTGAGAGATTCTGCAGTGTTCCTAGAATCCTGTCAAGCTCCATTCTGTTCTGTAAGTGTCTCATGGTTCTGGTACAAGTAGCTATCCTCACTATAAAAGATGACTAATTTTTTTCATGAGAAACATTGGTGCCATTAGAGAATAGGGAAAGGCAAAAGAGTAATTGACCTTAAGGTGAAAAACTTAAGTAATTTGGAGTACATAAATTCTGAAGTGACAACAAGTTATTCAGATCTTTCTTATCATTTGTCCTCAGCCTGTCACACTCTACAGGTAATGAATTCTAGCCGCTATAACAAACAACTATAAAATTTCAGTGTCTTAACATTGCTAAATTTTATTCTCATTCACATTGAGTTCAGTGGGGGTCAGGAAGCTCTTCTCCAACCAGTGACTCAGGGATTCAGGTTTCTTCATTAATGTGGCTGTCCCATCTCAGAGTTCCCTGAGGATTGCCATAGGGCAGGAGAGAGAGGAGCTGAGAACACAGGATGTTGTATTGCCAGGCTTGGAAATGCATCACCTTAGACCACATTTGATTCACTAGGATTCAGTTACATAATGCTCACTAAACTGCAATGTAAACCAAGACATATAGTCTCCTTTCCCAGGAAGAGGTAACAGAATTCCTGAGAATTTAGCCATTCTATGCCAGAAATCCTTTCTGTGCCTCAACTGCTGCCTTTCTTCAGATCGGTAACTCCAAAGAACTGCTAGGTGTGAGAGTGACACAGTCCCCTGTACTTACCAATGTGCTGGTCCAAGGTTTTATGCAGCTTCTGAAAGCAAGATGACTGCTGCATTCTTCCTAAATGAAAGAGGGACAATTTTTCATGTTTTATTTTAAATGAATTTATTTTGTACTAGAGAGCCGTTGCAGGAAGATTCCTGCAAAATAGGGCTTCCTGCTGCCTGAGCAAAGCTACCTCCCTTCTCCACTGCCTCATTCCCTCCTGTCTCCGCTGCCTCACTCCCTTCTCTGCTGCCTCACTCCCTCCCATCTCCTCTACCTCTCTCTCCCTTCTCTGCCACCTGCCTGATTACCTCCCTTCTCCCCCACCCCGCTTGCTTGCTTCTCTGCAGTTTTGCTCTCTTCTGCAGTGCTTGGCTTCCTTCTACGCAGTCTTCCGCACCTGAATATGCAAATTAACTGCCATCTTGGTTGAATTAACTTGCTCTGATTGGTGGTAGGCATGGCTTGTGGATATAGTGGTGGTATGGTCAATTTGCATATTACTTTTTTATTAGATAGGATTATCAGTAGTAGTAGTTGATTATGAAGACAAAGAGTTGAAATACTAGATTTACTCATTGTCTCCCCTGAATATTTACAGGGAAGTAGAGGAGAAATTATGCCAGTAACTAGGTTCTGACCTATGGCCAGCCCCAACAGCTATCATCCTTCAACTTTGAGAAGCTCACCCTTATTTAGTAAAGAACAGTGGTTCCCTTAGAGTGGCACTGCGATCAGTAGGAATAGTAAAGAAATCTAGAAATCTCTTTCTCTTCTGTATGTAATTTAAGAACATCACAATTTAGAGCTGGAAAGGGCCTTGAAATAACTGCTCAGCCTCTGACCTGAGTCATTTCTCAGGTGAGGAAACCAAGTCCTGGTCATATTGCATGACTTACCCCCAGGCGGATTGTTCCTTAGTGACAGAGCTGAGACTAAATCCCAAGTGTCTGTGCTCATGACAGTTGCCTCCTGGGTAGATACTGTGCTATATCAGAGATACAAGGCTCTGAGGATGCTTGTGTTTTTGTGAGGAAAAACTGTAAATGGGCAGAAAAGGGCCAAATGACTAAATGCAAGAAAGGGAACTGCTTATAAAATTGGATTTCCTTTTAAGTTTCCGGTTTTAAAGGCAGATTTGCAACTTCCATAGACCACTAAACTCTCTTCTCAAGACTGGAAGGGAAGGGCTGTGGCAGGGATCCCAAAGCCCTAGAGAAGCAGGAAGGAGACAAACATGAGAAAGAAAAAAAGGTAGACATAGACCATGTCTGTTATCCAGTGACCCATGGGGATCCAAACATTTGTTCATAGGTGGCCTGAAAAAAACTTCACTAACAGTAGGCATTGCTGTTCCAAAGAAGGAAAGGCATGATGCAATGAAATAAAACAACTTTCTTTTCAACTCCTCACCAAAGGATATGTTTTCATTGATTTTAGAGAGAGAAGAAGGTACAAAGAGAGAGAGAGAGAAACATCCATATGAGAGAAACATCAGTCAGTTGCCTCCTATATGCTCCCTGTTGGGGAATCAAACCCACTACCTTGATGTCCCCCATTATAAGGGACAATGCTCCAACTAACTGAGCCACACCATCCAAGGTTTATTTTTTTTATTTAATCTGGGTAGATAGGAAGGAAAAATGGGTAGGGTGGAAGGGCATTCTATAGGAGAGAATAAAGACACATCTTTTGAGAATTGAACTCCATGGAGATGACACTTTTTATGGAATTTAGCCAGGACACAGCATGGTGTAATGGTTGGGAACATGGCCAGACTCCCTGAGCTTGATTTTACCTACCCCATAGGTTGTTGTAAGAGTGAATAAGTCAATAGATGTAAAGAACTTACAGAGCTCAGTACATTGTGTGTTCTATTGTAATGTGACTTACATAAAAATTTTACAGAACACTGAAGGTGAACCAAGAAAAAAGTGAAGCTCCTACAGTCCATTAAGTATATCTAAAAATTATTACTTTGGGCCCTAGCCAGTTTGGCTCAGCGGATAGAGCATCAGCCTGAAGACTGAAGGGTCCCATGTTTGATTCTGGTCAAGGGCACATGCCTCAGTTGTAGGATCCCAGGACTGAGGGCTTGCGGGATGCAACCAATTAATGTGTCTCTCTCACATTGGTGTTTTTCTCTCTCTCCCTTTCCCTTCAATTCTCTAAAAATAAATGGAAAAAAATATCCTCAGGTGAGGATTAAATGTGAAAATTACTACTTCGGCATAAACAATAAGCAAATGCATGTCTTTTATTCACTCACTCAATAGATAGTTTATGAAATACCTACTGCATGACAGGCACTGTTCTAGATGCTGAGAATTCTTTGTTAAAAAACAAGATATACACAGTCACTGTCCTCAGGCAGCATATTTCTGTGGGGGATGCAGACAAAAAAGAAGTAAAACGATGTAATGTCAGGTAAATAAGTGCTAAGGAGAAAGAGGAAGCAAGGGAATATATGAAGTATCAAGGATGGATGAATGCTGTTGTAAATGAAGACACTAAGATTCACACAGGCAGGTTAATTGAGGTTCTCAGCCACCTCTTTGTGTTGTTTAAACACTGAACTTGGAACCTGAGAAGAATAGTAAGGAGATCTTGAGATGAGTGAGCTGAATAATCCACTTCATGCATCTTTAAGGAATTTGCAGGGGCTCAAAAAATGAACTGTTATGAGCTTTTAGTTAATTTAATTAATCCTAGGTTACCCACCTACTACTTGTGTTACTGTGGGAAAGTCATTGGAATTCTCTAGTCCTGTTTCCTCATATGTAAAATGGAAATAATAGTGGAATTTACCATATTAGATTATTGTAAACTATAAATTTATAATGCATATCAAGTGCTTGGCACTTAGGACTAAATTAATATTAATTATAACCATTTGCTTTGTTCAGTAAATGTTCACTAAGTTAGCAAAGCTCCATGAATTTTTTATTATATTTTATTGCTTTCAGAAAGGAAGGGAGAGAGATAAAGGGAGAGAGAGAGAAACATCAATGATGAGAGAAAATTATTTATTGACTGACTCATGCACACCCCACACTGGGGATAGAGCCCGAAACCTGGGCATGTGCCCTGACCAAGAATCAAACTGGTTCATAGGCCCATGCTAAACCACTGAGCACACTGGCCAAGGCAACTCAATGAATTTTTGACATTTCTCTTGTCTGGGCCAAAAAATAACAAAAAGAGACTCGGTGACTGATATAAAAGCCTATGACTAAAGGAACCCATGACCGCGTTGCCCACTGAGTTTCCATTCTCTACGAGTGGATTATTCAGAGAGTGTTTCTTTTTCAGATTAAAAGAGGGGCAAAATTTTAAAATATGATCATCAGCCACTAAATTATTTTTAAAATATTTGAGACTATAGTTATCCCACTAAACATTAGAAAAGAAGTTGTATAAAATCATAAGTGGAGTCTTCTTATGTAAGAGATTAAATGAATAAGCATAATGCTGAGAGGGCTTCCTGTCTGTATCTCTTGGAGGAAACCTAATTAATTCCCAACCCAAAATGGAAAGTGGGAGAAGCGTGGAAATGAAGAGAATAAAGCACAGGGCACAATAAATGTATGTGGGATATAATGCAATGGAAGTGAGCTGAGAAGCCGAAGGGTCAGATCTTTTTTTTTTTTTTTAATTATTTTTTATTGATTTTTTGCAGTATAATAGTAGTACATGTTTTCCTTTCCCCCTCCCCCTTATCCTCCCCCCAGCCTCCCCCACCCCCCAGCACATATTCCCAGCTTCCCCCCCTCCCCGCCCCAGTGTCTTTCATTCATTGGTTATGTTCATATGCATGCATACAAGTCCGAAGGGTCAGATCTTGACCATGCAGTTCCATTCAATTCCTGAAGGCATTGTGTTTTCATAGAAAAGCAGAATATGTAGACTTACACAAGAGCACTAAAACATCTCCACCATTTTGAATGAGCCATTATCCCCTCCCTTTGGAATACAGTTGAATTAGGTTCTAATTTAATAATTGAATCTAATTTGGCTATATTTCTTTATTTTCTATAGAAATCACTCAAGTGAGAAGTCTCTGTTCAGTATCAGACATCATGAAAGGAGAAAAAGGGTAAAAGTACACCGTATCTGCCTTCAAAGAGATTACAGTCTAGCAAAAAAAAGTTGGACCAATATTCCAGTGATTTTAATACAAAGCAAAGCATGAAAGAACAATAATAGAGATAAAAATATAAGCTTTGCAAGTTAAATGGAAAGGAAGGTCTCTTTCATTCAGGGAAGGGTTTCTGGAGAAGGAGGCAGGTAAATCAAAAGCCGTGCTTATGCACCTTCAAAACCTCTTTTTGTGGGGAGTTTTAAGGTAGCACATGATGCCCTAAGCAAAAAAATGCCCCAGGGCATTTGCTTAGCTTATTCGGGCACATGGCCATGCTACTTTTCTCCTTTGCAATACCCATCCTCTGAAATACAGCTCAGATTTCAGCCATCAATCCAGCTATGAATTTCATCCATCACTTTGCCCTTGAAGCTATAATGAGTCAAATACAAGTCCAAGCAGATACCTGCAGTCAGCTTCAATGGAACAGGCTAAATAAGGGGCTGAGTTAATGAATTCATGGCAGTGTAAGTGCTAACTAAATACACTTTAAATGGTTTTTAGGTTATGATTTATGAATCATAGAATCCCAACTGGTTAAAGCTTTTTCTTCAATGCATCATTAGTTTTAACCCTCAATTCTGTCTCTACTTAGTGTCCACTGCTTGATGAGAAAGGGTTGTATTTACAATTTTCTAATACTAAGAAGTATAGATGTTTTCAAACATGAAATTTTATATACAAATGTACAAGAGATTATTACTGTAAGTGTAGAGAAGATTGATTTCCCTGCCTCTCACCTCTGGGACTCAATTACATCTTCCTGCATCAATATTTCTGGTGTTCGCTTTCAACAGAATACTTTTCTAAGTGCTACTGGTGTAGACATGGAATAACATCTGACCTTGCATCCCGAGACCTTAGCACCCCTGGTAGGATTGGAGCCAAGAGAAAGAGAACTAGTGCAACTCCAGATGCGTAATGTCTGCAACACCCACGTGCCAGATGTTCACCGGTGAATCTCTGGTTCAGTCAACCATTCAGTCAGTCCATTCACTTTGGCTCTATGCTAGTTTCAGAGATGGGGATGCAAAAATGGACAAGACTTGGTCCCTGAATCAAGGAGTTCTACCTGTATTTTAGTAGGTAGATAATTTTAGAGACAGATAATGTCAAAAACTAAACCACTGTGAAAATAAAGCTACAAAAGGAGGAAGAGCATGGGGATCAGGGAAGTTCTGAATAGAGAGATGATGCTTGGACTGAATCTTAAAGAATTAATACATGTTTTTAGCCAAACAGGGCATTTAGGAGGTCACTTCAGACAAAAGGTACTGCCCATGTTCCTACAGATCTAGAGATAGTAAGTGGATGCCTTCTCTCTCTCTCTCTCTCTCTCTCTCTCTCCCCCGCCCCCATATCTCATGCATGCTCCTTTTTACATACAAACAACACACATACACACAGGCATTCACTTACTTCCCAATATATTAACCCCAGAGAAACTTTAAAAGAAACTTTTCTCAAATTTCGCCAACCCACTCAGTTTCTTTTCTTTTGTAGGATTTATAAAAACATTGGCATTTAATAATTTTCTTATATGTGTATTTCAAATGTATGCTCAAGGAAATTACATATTCCTGGAAGAAAGGAAAGTTAGACCCTTTTACATTTTACAATACAAGAGGATGATGTTGACTATACTAGTATCATTTGTGCTTAAAAATACTTGTTGAATTCAATTAGTAGTAACTACCAAAATGATTGTTAGAGATGACTCTCTACTGGGGATTCATATAAGTAGAGATAAAAATGCTAATCACTTTGCCCTAGCCTGTTTGTCTCAGTGATTGGAGCGTCAGCCTGCGGACTGAAAGGTCTCTAGTTCAATTCCGATCAAGGGCATGTACCTCAGTTACATGCAGGCTTGATTCTGAGCTCTGGTCAGGGCATATGCAGGAAGGTAACCAGTTGATGTGTCTCTCTCACATTGATTTTTCCCTCTCTCTGTCTCTTCCCCTCCCTTCCATTCTCTCTAAAAAAAAAAAAAAATCAATGGAAACAATTTCCTCAAGTGACGATTAAATAAATAAATAAAAATTCTTAGTCACTTTGAGGTCTAAGGTAATTAAAAAATCTGAACTGAAAAAATAATACAGAAATATAACCATAAAAAACCACCACCAAACTATGAGGCTAGAAACATTTACCTAAAGGCCAACCTATTATTTATTGTGACTGCTGTTCTCTCTCCCCCCCCAACCCCCCAATGTTGGTAAGAGAATTCATGGTTCATCCCCTTACTGTAGATATAAAAGTGTTTCTGTAGAATTCTAGCAGAGCTTCAAAATGGGGTTCCACTTATATTCTGTGTATTCCAGACCTTATGGAAATGACTTCTAATGACTTCCTGGGTGTCCCAGGTCACACATGTGCTATTAACCAGACCATTCGCTGACCGTGTGACATCTGCCCTTTTCTGCCTCTCTTGCTTTAGTTTATGTGGTTGATGGCTCCTGTCACCAAAGCTTAAGACAGTGTCACCAGAACTTACCCAAGGTGTTCTCAGTGCTGTTAACACCCACTGAGGGAATCAATTCTGTTACTAAGGCTCGCCAAAGGCTGCTTCAGAGCAAGGGCACTGATGCCTGTGCTACTTGCTGCTTGCTACTGGCTGCAGTGCCCAGTATCTTCCCATCAAGGGCAGCTCAGCCAGTGCCAAGTGAGTGTTCTGCCATTGTCACTGAAGCCTGACAATGTGTACACCTCTGCCAACTGCAGGTGCCCAATGTCCAGAGCACCCATGTCTGCAATATAGCACCATCTCTGCTCACTGATGAAGTTGCTGGTGCCAATTGTGCTGATTCTTTTGTTTCCAATATCCCAGAAATGCTTCATGATATGGCTCTTTTACTGAAGCTTTTTCTTCTTCAGGCATGGCTCCTTGGAGTTGGGCCAAGGGCCAGTCAAAGTGCCAGATCCTGAAATCCGTTCACAATCATCCTTCCCCTCTCACCCTTGTCTATTGTCCCTGGAATCAAATACATATGCTTTGAACACCTTCTCTGAGCAGAGGAAGAGTCTCCTGTGGCCCAGGATTCCTCACTGAATACAGACCCATGCAAACACAATTCTTCCAGGCATCCAAATGTTCCTGCACAGGCCAGCTGAGCGCAGCTCTGTTCAAGCTGAGATCCATACCACACAGCTACAGCTGTCAGCTCACGATTTCCACTCTGTGTTAGAGAACAGGAACATTCTATTTAATTTTTTTAAATATATATATTTTTAGTGATTTCAGAGAGGAAGGGAGAGAGATAGAAACATCAAAGATGAGAGATGATCATTGAATGGCAGTCTCCTGCATGCCCCCTACTGGGGATCGAGCCCAAAACCCAGGCATGTGCCCTGACCAGGAATTGAACTGGGACCTCCTGGTTCACAGGTCAACCAACACTCAACCACTGAACCATGCGAGCCGGCCGGGCGAAAACAGGAACGTTTTTTTTCGTGTCTCAAAAAGCATCCTAAATCTGACCGCTCCTCACCACCTCTGCACCTGCACGCTGTGCAAGCCGTGTCCTCTTTCTCCAGGATTACTTCCACAGTCTCTGAACTGGCCTTCCTGCGCCTATCCTTACCTCCCTGTGAACTGTTCTCAACAGGGCAGCTGCAGTGGTTTTGCTAAAATGTAAGCCAGATCATGTCACACCTCTACTCAAATTCTTGCATTGACTCCCATTTCCCTCAAAGTCAAAGTCTTTACAAGGCTTTCAGAACTTTACCTTATCTAACCTTCTGATTATGTCTCTGACCTGCTTCCCACTCCTCTCTGCCTGTACAAACTGCCCCCACCACATTGATGTCCTTAGTATTCCTGGAACTTACACCAGGCTCACTCCATCCCGAGGTCCTTTGCTCTACACGGTTCCTCCACTTGGAATTATCTCCCCTTAGTTGCCAACAGAGCCAAGTCACCATCTTCACATCTTTATTCAAATCTTGCCTTCTGGATGAAGCTTCTCCTAGGCACCCTATGAATAGTGCACCTTCCTGCCTCCACACACACTCTCCAGCACCTCCAACCCTCCTGCTGGATTCTTGACCCACTTATCACCTTTGGATGTAATTTCTTTATTTATGATGTGTGTTAATTATTATCTATCTCCCCCACTAGAATGTAAGCTCCACAAGGACTGACACCTTGTATATGTTTTGTCACTGAAGCATCCAGGACAGCACTATAATATAGTAGACATTGTATAAATATTTGTTGAATGAATGGGATGAGTGGATGGATGAATGAATGAATGAACAAATGAACAGATTAAGTGGATGGATGGATGGATGGATGGATGGAAAGGGGTGGTGAGTTCTCATTTTTGTACCTCCTTTACTAATTTTAGGCCACCATGTAAATATCTTTTGTAGTGCCCTCCCTAATCAGGACATAAGTTATTCATCTGTAACCTGCTAACACTGGCTTTCTGGCAGATTTATCTGTTTGAAGTGCTTCAGTGGGTGATGTTATTATGCACATGCCTGGAGGCTATGAGAAAGGACATGGTTTTTAAATATCAAATAAATAGAATTGACATTCAGAGCATTCATTACTTCTGAAGATTCAAGAGTGAGGAGATTTTTTTTAGTTGAGACTAAAAAAATTGCAAACAATTTTTTTCTGACTGATAGTAGCATTTAAAATTTCTGTTTTAAGAGCAAAGCAGTGTGCTGCACATGAATATCAGAAAACATGCAGTGTTGGAGTGAAAACGAGACCCTGTGTCATTTTCTAAATACAGTTCACATCACCGGTGAAGCTTGAGAAACGGGAATTATGGGGAGCAACTCATTCCGTTGAAAAAGTCCTCTTCATCTTCAGTCTGAGCCCTTGTTTCATAGAAGAGCTTTGCAACAAGGAAATGCATCAAAACAAACAGTGATATTTAACAAAGGTCGACATTATCTCAATAAGGATTTTAGAAATAAAGATTAAAAGGCACCCCAAGTCGACTGAGGCTCAATTAGTGGTGGTAAAAAAACAACAAAAAACAAAAACAAAACAAAAACACATATCCTTTAAAAAGTACCCCTTTACCGAAAGCTCCAGGGGAAAGTACAGTAAAATCCTTTAATAAAATCATTTAAGCCCAAGAGCCACGTGCATGTGTCTTGTCATCCACATCTCACTTGACAGATGACTGCCAGGTTCTCAGGGGATGCTGTGGACCGCAGTTAGCCTCTGTGCACAGCGAAGCTGAAGAGACCGGTGCCTGGCTAGCCGTCTGCTCACCGAGCTTGCAAAGCCATAAAAAGATTGTTTTGGAGTTGCTGTTGTTGTCATTTTTTCTACTGTGATTTATAGAATGTGTTTGTTTGGGAAGCTTCACTCCTTTAACTTGGGGTGAGACTGGAACCTTTGTTCGAAGAGGGCGCCCCTCCTCTGATGACGGGAGGCCAGGTTAGTCTGGCCCGCATCTGTTTTGTTCACTACCTGACTATCCTGTGCTGCTGGAAGCTGATCACCATGTCTCCTGAGAACATTTCTTATCTATGCATTGTTTACTGTTCGCTGCTTCCTTTCAGTTTACTCCGTGGTATAGGACTTGCAAAAATGAAGAAAGGCTCAGGTACTCTCTGAGATAGACTTTCATTTGTTTCCTTTATTTCCAAGAGAGAAATAATGGGCTATGAAGAGACAGTGCCCAGCCCAAAGTGCTTTACTTTCCCTTTATTCCCCCAAAATGTAGTGCCAAGTAATATCCATGCACTACCTCTTCACTGTTCCTGCCCTGTACCTAAAGCTGGGAGTCGTCTTTTTGTATTTGTTTAAAATATGTTTTTATTGATTTTGGAGAGAGAAAGGGAGAGGGAGAGAGAGAGAGAGAAACATCGATAATGAGAGAGAATCCTTGATCAGAACACTGGATCGACCCCACAACCACGATTTCTGACCTGGAATCGGACCGTGACCTCCTGTTCACAGATTGACGCTCAACCACTGAACCACACTGGCCAAGCATGGAAGTTTTCAATTGTCTGAACCTGTAGGGACCCCAGGTGAGGCTCAGATCATAGTGGGGAAGAACAGAGAGGTTACTTCTCTCTGTAATTATAAGTCCATAGCAGCACCCAAACACAATTCCCTTACCTGGGACGGTTTAGGTTTCCTCCCTGTTCTTTCACAGAAATTGTATCTGTGACACAGCCTGATTCTAAACAAAAGGGCTTCAAGAAGCAGATTTGTAAATGTTACTTGTCTCCCTCCCTTGCTGCGGAGACCCAACACAGAGACCTTATCACAGCTTGCTTGTCAACAATAGTCACAGTGTACTAATCCATTCAATTCCTTCAGAAAGGGTATCATTACATAGCCTAGCCAGGGTCTTGGACTTGATAAAGGACATTTTCCCCAAGATCACCTGTGAGATGATGTATGCAAAATGCTTTGGGGTCTTTAAAGTCTCATATGATTATTAGGTGATGTTCTTACCACTAATAGTCCTATCTCTTTTGCTGACATGTCTCTCCCAGCAAAGTTGCATTGCACTAACACTTAGGTGGTGATGAATAGACTTCTTTCTGGGGCCCTGTGGTCAGTGGATTTGCCTTCCCTTTTATGTTCAATCTGTCTTTTAAGAGCCGCTGTTGAAATAGCACAGCGATGTCTAAGCCCAGGTCTCAAAGCCTGTATGAGATTTGATCCTCGCACGACTGGATAGACCTGCATTTGGGCTCGGCAGCACATTGGCTGCTAGCACTGCTTGTCCTGGTTTATTTTCAGGGCTACTGTTAGTCCAAGTCTTGGGTAGCAGCAGGACAGAGCAGCAAAGGCTAGAACAAGGAGCAGGAATAGAGGGAGGTACTCGACAATATCAGCTGTCTGTTATCACAGAAGTCACGTCAGGGAGTCTGAGAGTGTAAAATACATCCAGAGTCTAAAGAGAAGCCACGTTACCACAGTTTTCTAGGCACGTTTGAGGAGCTGAGCCTGGTACACTAGGACTGTTGCACAGGTTTATATAAATCATAGGTTTGTGTGTTTGTATCTAGGGAGTGGCATGACACGTAGATGGCTGTCCTTGCCCACATAAGGACCTCTGCCTGATTCCATGAAAGGATCCAGCTATCACCAAGTACAAGCTAGACAGCCTCTGGACCCTCACAACTGTTTTCACAGAAAGATTACTAACCCCAAAGTTAGCGCCAACTATGCCTCTTGCGTTATATTTCCAAGAAAGAAAAGCAAAAAGCCATCCACACCACCCCAATTTCCATTACATTCTTAGGTTCTTATTCCTTTATTAGAGGTCTGGTGCACAAAATTCGTGCATGGGGGCCGGGGATGTCTCTCAGCCCAGCCTGCACCCTCTCCAATCTGGGACCCCGGTAGGATCGGGCCTAAACGGGCAGTCGGACATCCTTCTCACAACCTAGGACTGCTGGCTCCAAACTGCTCACCTGCCTGCCTCCCTGATTGCCCCTAACCGCTTCTGCCTGCCAGCCTGATCACCCCCTAAACACTACCCTGCCAGCCTGATTGATATCTAACTGCTCCCCTGCCAGCCTGTTTGCCCCCAACTTCTCTCTCTGCTAGCCTGGTCACCCCTAACTGCCTTCCCCTGCAGGCTTGATCACCCCCAACTGCCCTCCCTTGCAGGCCTGGAACCTCCCAATGGCCCTCCCCTGCTGGCCATCTTGTGGTGGCACTCTTGTGTGTTGGAGTGATGGTCAATCTGCATATTACTCTTTTATTAGATAGGATAGAGGCCTGGTGCATGGGTGGGGGGCAGCTGGTTTTCCCTGAAGGGTGTCCTGGATCAGGGTGGGGGTTCCCTTGGAACATGGGGCGGCTTGGGTGAAGGGCTTCTGGTGGTTTGCAGGCTGGCCACACCCCCAAGTGAGGCCCTGGGATCTGGGATTAATTTATGCCCTACAATTAAAACTTTGTAGCCTGGAGTAGAGCCAAGCCTTCTGCTCACTCCATGGTGACAGCCATTTCTGTTTGGGACATTTACTTTCTATAATTGAAACACTGTAGCCTGGAGTGGAGGCCTAGGTGCTAGGGCTGCAGAAGCTTGGCTTCCTCCATCGCACAGGCAACCCTAGCCTCAGCTCTCTACGGCTCAGTGGCTGCCGCCATTTCTGTTGAGATATATCTTCTATACTTGAAACTTTGTAGATTTGAATGGAGGCCTAGGCCAGCAATGGCAGGCGGAAAGCTTGGCTTCCTCCATTGCCTGGGAAACCCAGGCCTCCCTCCTGCTCAGTAGCTGCAGCCATTTGCTCCTGATTGGCTGATGGGCATTGCTGTGGGTGTGGCTTTATCAGAGGTACTGCCAATTTGCATATTACTCTTTTATTAGATAGGATATCTCTGACCTTCTTCAAGCCTGATTCCTCATTTCTCACACCTCCCATGCCTTTACCATATACCTTCTAACATCTTCCTCTTTCTCTTCTTCTTCCCATCTGAATGAACTGAAGAGAATGGTTTAGAGAATACTTGCTACTTCCCCATCTCTAATTCCCACCTAAATCCAGCAGAGCCTAGTTTCTGGGCTCTTCCCAGATCCTGAAAACACTTCTCCTTTATAATCTCATTATACCTCTCTGCAGCATTTCCTCATGGCTCACCATGCCCTCTTTGAAACTCTCCTTCCTCCCCTTCTCATCTTAATCATTCCTTTGCTTGGCCTGCTGGGTATAATTCTTATCTTTTGCTTATTCATTGACAATGTTGGTTCACCTTAAGGCCGTTTATCTCCTCACACTATATAATTACCCTCTGCAGCCTCATTCATGATTTCACTTCCCACTTACGATAAAATAAGTTAAAAACTGAGATTTATTGAGTGCTTCTCTGTGCCATGTACTCTGCTAAATTCTCATTATTTCATTGATTACCCATGACAACACTCAGAGGTAAATATTATTTTTGTCTCTCACATTACTATTCAGAAAATGATGCTTAGGTTAGTTGAATAATTTACCTAATGTCACACAGCTATTGAGTGGAGGAGCCAAGACTCCCACTTGTACTGCTGATGATCCCCAAAGTTACATTTCTCCTCAGACTCTTCCCCAAGTGTAACATGATATTCCACAGCGTCATTAATTTCACATGTCTCAAAATTATTAATGCCACCTCAGTCCATGCTCTTTCTTTATCACCCGGTAAAACCACCATGTACCCAGGTGTACAAGTTTGAATGTTGAGGTTTTCCTACACTTTTCCCTCTTATTCTTTGTTTAATTGTCACAAAGGGATGATGACATGGTTAACAGCAAGAGGTCAACATAAACAGTTTTCTTTAAAAAATGAAGTTTCTTTACCAGCAATGGATGTGAAAACTTGTGGCTACACTAAGCAAGAGACAATGCAATGTACTGTCAAAGAGAAATGTGGCCTTCCTTTAAATATTCTACATAAAATTACCATCTTTTCAATTCTGTTTGTATTAAAGGAAAGGCTAAGCTGCTGAAATACAGACTTCTATAATATATGGTTTAAAGAATAGAGCATTATAATTCTACCAAGTGTTCAAAGAAGATTTAATACCTAACTCTTCCAAAAAAAATTGAAGAGGAGGGAATACTTCCTAACTCCTTTTGAGAGGCCAACATTATTATGATACCAAAACCAAACAAGGACAACACAAAGAAGAAAGTTACAGGCCAATATTGCTGATGAACATAGATGCAAAAATCCTCAACAAAATATTAGTAAACTGAATACAACAATACATTAAAAGAATCATATACCAAGATCAAATGGGACGTATTTCATTTGATGGTTCAATATTTGCACATTAATCTACGTGATATACCATGTTAATGAAATGAAAAATAAAAATTTCAATAGATGCAGACAAAGCATTTGATAGTACTCAATATCCATTTATAATAAATTAAAACTCTCAATAAAATCACTATAGAAGGAAAGTACCTCAACACAATAAAGGCTATATAGGACAAATGATTTGTTGTTCTACAGCTAAGATACTCAATGATGAAAAACTGAAAGCTTTTTCTCTAAGATCAAGATGCCCACTCTTCCCATTTTTATTCAACATAGTATTGGAAGTCCTAACCAGAGGATTAGTTAAGAAAAATAAATAAATAAAAGTCATCCAGATTGGCAAATAAGAAGTAAAACGGTCAATACTTGTGGATGGCATGACTTCATATATACAAAACCCTAGACTCCACCAAAAAAAATATTAGAAATAATAAACAAATACAATAAAGTTTCAGGGTACAAAATAATAAAAAAAACTTCTGTTTCTATACATTAATGACAAAAAGAAATTAAGAAAGCAATTCCATTTACAATCACAACAAAAAGAATAAAATCCCTAGGGATAAATTTAACCAAGGAGTGAAAGATCTGTTCAGTGAAAACTGTAAGACATTATTGAAAGAAAGTGAAGATGACTACAAAGAAGTAGAAAGACATTTCATGCCTGATCTTTATTGAACTAGGGTAGACTCCAAGCTTTGGATGAGATTTAGGATTGCCCCGTAAGTCTTCATCTTTCTCCCGGGCCTGCAGTTATGCAACTCAGCATTTGTTATTTTTGTGGAAGAGCCTAAGAATGCAAAAGGATGTAGATCAGAGGAGCACAGAGGCTTGAGGTATAACTGCCACATTGACACTTCCACTTATTCCATTGTCCAAGCAAGTACATGGCCAACATCAATGAGATGGAGAACTTACTCCAGCCACCAGTGGAATACAATGCAGAAACCTTGGCAAAAAGCACAGGGGCATACTTCTAATACAGGAAGAAAGCAGAGCATTGAGAACAAAAATTCAATCTACTTGAGTGACGTTGTAAGAAATATTTCTGAACAATAACTGTTATCTGGGAGAAGGAGGACTATAGAGGTGAGTAGACATAATCCCTTTCTAAAACAAAATGGAAAAGAATAGTAGTGAGGGAAGGAGAAATGGATGGGAGAGGAAAGAAGAGTTCTTATTGGAAGTTGAAAAGATTAGTGGCCAATGGACCCAGTATTGTTTCAAAATAAACATGGGTCTAATTTAAGGCAGTGGAGAGGGAAGAGAACTAAGTGTAATTGAAGACCTGTTATATTCAAAACACTCTGCTAGGCAATATCGGTACCCTATCCTGTATAATAAAAGAGAAACATGCAAATTTGACCATACCTTCACTATACTACCAGCCAGTCAGGAGCAGGGAGGGGCCAAGCAGAGTGAGTGCCTGGCCCCAGGGGCAGAGACAAAGCGGTCGTGGTGTGGCACTCAGGCCAGAGCAGAGAAGACTGAAGGCTCCGGCTGGAGTGAAGCCTGCAGCCGGCCAAAGCAAAAACGGAAGGCAACAGCCAGGGGGAAGGCCTGGGTCCCAGGTTCCAGAGGAAAACTGGTCCTGGCAGCCAGGGGAAGGAAAGCCTATTGCATGAATCTTCATGCAACAGGCCTCTAATACCATATAATTCTTACAACAACCCTTGGGGTAGGCACTACTCTAAGAATCCAAAGTCTTTTGGAAGGAGAGAACTGAACTGAGAAACATTTAGAAATCAAATTTGTAAAACTTGTTGGCCTAACCAGATAAGATGGTAAGTAAAACAGAATGAGGAAAGATGCCTCCTAAGCATTGACGTGTCAGTGGTGTGATGGTTCTCTGTTAACTGAGATGGGAAACACAGAGGGAGGGCAGTGTGTAAGCTGAAGGAGATAAATTTGTTTTTTACTTGTGTTGGTGATAGCTATAGGACATCTTTGTGATATAGCCTACAAACAAATAATTGCAAATTTGTGTCTTAGAGCACAAGAAGGGAACTCAGTCCCAGAGAAACATCCCAGAAATAAAGACAAAAGCATTCCAAGCATGAAAAATGAGATGAGCAAATATATGAATGTGTCTTGCACAGTTCATGTCCATGGAACAGTAGCAAGTTAACACACTGTTTAGACATACACATGTGTCTAATCATATGCACATAGCAGAGTAATGTGAGATTAGATTGAAAAGATAAGTTTGTACCTGCGTACAGCTGTCCTAGAATGTTGGAATAAGACATTTGGTGTTTTATCAAGAAGACACCACTATAGGTTTTTGTGTAAAGGTTGACTTAAGAGCCTGGGTTTTTGAAAGAGTGAGGAAGCAGCAGGTTACAAGATGGAGCAAAGGTGGGGGGCCAAGTGGAAAGCTTAGTTTTTGTAAATGCTAATGAGAACCAAAACAGGGTAGTGACTGTAGGAACAGAAATGAAGGAACAGATGGGAGAATTGCTTTGAAAGAAATTGTGGTGCACAGTAACCATTCTGCATATCATTAAATACGTGTCAAGTTAATTTTATAACTTCATATGGCTCTAAAGGTTTCCTCTCTTCAGGTATGTAGAACCTTTATAATTTACTAGAGGCCCAATGCATGAAATTCATGCAGGGGATGGGGCGTCCCCTCAGCCAAGCCTACATCCTCTCCAATCCGGGACCCCTTGGGGGATGTCTAACTACAGGTTTAGGCACAATCCCCATGATCAGACCTAAATCAGCAGTTGGACATCCCTGTCACAATTCGGGACTTCTGCTGGCTTCTAACTGCTCACTGCCTGCCTGCCTGATTGCTCCTTACTCCCCCACCTCCACCAACCTAATTACCCCTAACTGCCTCTTCCTGCCAGCCTGGTCGCCCTTAATTCCCCCCCTGATGACCTGGTCACCCCTTACTGCCCCCCCTGCTGGCCTGGTCACCCCTAACTATCCCCTCACTGACCTGGTTGCCCCTAACTGCCCCCCCATTGGCCTGGTTGCCCTTTACTACCCCCCCATGCTGGCCTGGTCACCCCTAACTGCCCCTCCACCAACTCAGTTACCCCCAACTGCCCACCCTGCCAGCCTGTTCACCCCAAACTGTCCCCCTCTGCCAGCCTGGTTGCCCCCAACTGCCCCCCTGCTGGCCTGGTTGCCACCAACTGCCCCTCTCCCCTGCCACCAGTCTGGTCGCTTCCAAATGCCCCCCCTGCTAGCTTGGTCACCTCATACAGCCTGTTTGGTCATCAGTCTGGTTGGTTTGGTCATGATGGCCCCTGGCTTTTTATATATATTAGAATTGGTCGTCTGTTGGTATTTTTTTATTTTTTTATTGATTGCTTTGAGAGAGAGAGAGAGAGAGAGAGAGAGAGAGAGAGAGAGAGAGAGAGAGAGAGAGAGGGGGGGAGAGAGAGACATTGATTTGTTCCACTTATCTATGCATTCTTCATTGGTTGCTTCTTGTATGTGCCCTGATGGAGATTGAATCTACAACCTTGGCATGTCAGGACAATGTTCTAATCAACTGAGCTACCTGGCCAAGGCCTGTTCATATACTTTTTAATTAAGAGTTATAATTTCCATGAGGGAGACACTATAACTGCTTCCTTCTCTACTGTTTTCACAACATTCATCAGACTAGGCACTGACTAAATATTTTTCAAATGAGTAATGAATGAATGCTGCCCCTGCACACATTAACATGGCCATTTCCAGGTCCTCTTCACTCTTGCTCTCTACCTGCCCGTCTCTCACAATCCCAGCAAATACGTCCCTCCCTCTCACCTCCTTAAGGATGGGTTTAGAGAACTTGCCTCATGTGAGTAACCAAATTAATGAGCAGTCAATCTGCATTCCATGAGATACTGATGTGATTTTTTTTCTAATCTTTCCTCCAACTAAACTCAATTGATTCTCCCTTTATTAATTTTTAATGTTATCTCAAACATATCTAATAACTTTCCACTCGTGTAAAATATTGAAAATTCAGTGCCAACCCATTGAAACCTCATTTTATTTTCTTTGCCCTTCACTCCCTACTTTAGGCTTTCCCCAGGGTAGTGGCACCTTTCTCTCTTCTCGTTCTAAATTCCCTGGCACTGGGCAAGAAGGAGAGATTGTGGAAAAGGCAAACATTTTCATACTTATTTAGGTTTGCAGAGATCTGGTGGGTATCCCTGCCAATGCTCATTGGCTAACAGACCATCAGGAATCTCTGTGTGGCAGGTGGACATTGCTCTCTCAGAGAAGAGGTGTGTCACTTGGGGTGACCTATGGGAACCCCACTGCACAGTCCCTGATATGAGATATCTTACTTTTCCCCAGCTGGATTCATCAGGACTCCCTAAGCTTGTCCCCAGAATGGTCAGTTTCATGAATGGCTGACAACAATACCTCCCTTCCAGGCTTTTAATTTCAACTCCATTGAGTTTTCCTTCCTTCTTTCCCTTTCTCTAGTTATTTCCTCATGTCAACTGGGACAGCCAGGGAGTTTCTAGGGCTGGGCTGTTGGTTCAAGTTAACAGAGTTGGTTCAACCACCTCTTGGTTCTGGAGAATACACTTAGCCCAATAGTTTTGTAACTCTCTCCAGAATTTGAAGGTACTTCATACCTTTGAGCCTTTGCTTTGGGTCCTAGTCTCCATAACCCTGAGCAGTTGTTTACATTTGTAGCTACTTTGGAACAAACACTGAACTGTTACCCAAACAAACATTTAATGAGTAGCTACAACTGGGTTAGTCCATGTAAAGTGACATACAAAAGCCAGATGCAGTTCAGACTCTCATGCAAATAACAAATTACACTGCAACTTTAAAATAGAGGACATTTAAACCTCAACATTGAAAATAGACTGGGGGGGGGGGGAAACAATGGGAAACAGGAAAGGAGAAAAAGTAACTTTAAAATGAAGGAGTAAGGAAATCTTAAAAATGAGAACACTGCATGGTGACAGAAAGCCTAACATGTTTAAGATTAAAATCTGAAACCCTGACACCCAGGCTAATCTTTTCTCTGCTCACAAATCAGTCGTATAGATTTCCATTAATATTTATCTCCTTGAGTCTGAAGGAAGAGGAAACTCTATTTGTATGCTGCCCTGTTTTGCTGTTCCCATCACAAATTCACTGAAGGAGCACAGCAGGTTGATGAGGTGCCAACTGTCCTTAGCAGCGGAATATCGGATATATACAGTGTGGCCTGCGAAGCAACACACCTCTTAGAAGTGAGTTCCTTCAAGAACCTCAAATTCAACTAGAATTCCAGACAAAAGCTAAAGAACTGGAACAATCCATACAGAATTTCACACTCAGAAGTTTCTCTTGCTGAAGTTATTTTCACACTCTACTTTAAACTCAGACACGTTATGCTGTGGTCACACTTCTTTGTTCTCCTAAAGTAAAAATAAATAAGTAAATAAATAAATAAAGTCTGTATATAGCTGATGAAAAATAGAAATCTGTCCACCAGCAAGTTCTCTGTTCGTGTCTAACATACTGCGGAATCAACGTGGAACGCGTGGTCTTCACACACTGAGAAGCCTTTCTTGCAGGCTTTAGCACAGCCGTGTTTTTGTCCAGCACATTCGAAATGCCTACCACACATGTCTTGCCTATGGATAAATTCCTTTGGATGTTTAAGGCAAGTCATACAGTATTTTCACATGCCTTGATGTTGTGCATATGAGAAAGTATCATCTACACTTTGGGAATGCGATCCCTTTTGCCTTCAGCATTGCATTTAATGTTGCATGACATACCATTTGAAATTTCTTCCGACAGAATGCCTATAATGTCTATGACAGAAGTTCAACATATTTAGTTCATTCAAATACGGAGGTGATGTAGCAGGTAAATGGAAAGTTTGGGGTGCGTTTTTTTAAAATGAATTCAGCGTGGAGATTACTAGTGAGTTAGAATTATGCATAAAATATTTCGATTTTCTTCATTTCCTTACCCAGAAAAAGTTCTTGCTTCCTATCAGATAATTTACAAGTGGCAAGAGGCATCCTGTTTGGGGGACACAGAGTATGCAGATTACATTAATCTTAATTCACGTTTCTTAATTGCAGATGAGACCCATTGGCCACGACGGCTACCATCCCACCTCTGTCGCTGAGTGGCTGGATTCCATCGAACTAGGTGACTACACCAAAGCCTTTCTAATCAATGGCTACACATCGATGGACCTGTTGAAAAAAATCTGGGAGGTTGAGCTTATTAATGTAAGTTGGCCTCTTAAAGATGTCTTAGTCATTCAACCCTTGAAAAATGAAGTTCTTGTTGTACACGAGTAATTTTTTTCTTTCTTTATAAATGTTCGGACATCCAAGAATTTACAGACATGCCTTCTGGTTTTAAATATACATCTCTCTTGGTTCCAGTCAAACTCCACAGTCATGGTCTTTTGCAGTTTTGAGGTGGGAACTAAAAGGACTCTCATTTGCATTATTCCAAGCACTTTTAGATTTTCCAGTTTAGAAATATTTGTCAGTTTAGGGTGTGGATGTGATAACGAATAGGCTCCTATTTTGATCTTTGCTCAAATTTATTGCTAAAGAGGAAAGTTATAATTTTTAGTTGAATATTATGATTCTTTGACTCTACTCCTTAATTGCATTATAGGAGACTGCTTTTTTTCTTACTAAGTAGGTTGCTATAATATCAAAATTTTATTTTCCACAGCTTATATCTAATCCTGTCTTTGTTTTATTCAGACACATGGCATAAGGTTTCTATAAAAATTGGCCAACATATGTTGCCATGTATTTGAATCCAAAGAGACCAACTGAATGTGCACAGATATTTTTGTTACTGACAATTCTCTCATTTTTTTTTACTACTGTTTCATTTTTAATAGCATAAGAGATGACAGAGATAAAAATATTGTATAATGATCATGCCTTTGCATTACATTTGGAATCACAAACATTTCTTCTTAAAACTGATTTGAAATCATTTAATCTTCTAAAGGATTTATTGGATTTAAGTTCTATATAGTCTAATAACTAAAAACGTATTCAGAAGCTGAGAAGTAAAGCAGGTGAATTTCTGCTGGTTCAAAAGTGCTCTGTTCTACCCTCGATGCCACTTTGTCTCCAAAAGCCCGGTTTCTGCATAACACACATCACCAACTATATTAAATGATGGCCATTAGTAGTGACTGATTATTCTTTGCTTTTAAATGTCTATTCTAAAAATAATACCTTTTCTGGAATATCTCATAAAAACTGTTCTTTAATCTAAAAAAAATACGCTTTCAATGGACAAATTCTTGGCTCCTTCAAACTTGCCATCTTCTCCTCTTAGCTTTCTGTGCTCGTCCCTCACAAAAGCGATCATTATTTCGGAAGAAACTTACTGACTAAAAGCCTCCAATTAATTTTGCTCTCAGTCTGTGTGGCAGTGTAACTAGCTGACATTGTGCTGCTTTTTGGCTGCATCAAGCAGGTTTCAGTTCTCCACTGAGAACTCAATCCTCATCTTCCAGCTACTCTTGGCCATTTGTAAAGGGGTACCTTCCATAGATCAAACAAGCGTGCTTCCAATTAAGTTGCATCCTAGCCAACGATATAATTGACAGATATCTCTGTGTGGCTATCTTCTGAATAATGCTGCTCCCCACTGAAGAACAAACATGATAGATAGCACAGAAGTCACTCACCTAAAAGGCTTTAGTCGCAATCCCTCATTGAAAACAAAAATGGATTCCAATAGGACCTGACTATAAAATGTGTGAAGCAAGTGTCATTGAAGCAAGACTATACTCTCTCAGAACCCAAATGCTGAGACTAGTGTTTTGGACCCACACCTTCCTCAATGCTAAAGACACCAGTGACCCAGAGATTCCCTGGTCAGTCCCTATGGCCGGGCATCATGGACAGCTACAATGACTGCAGGGTCGGTAGTGCCAAAAGGTTTACCACCAAGGTCGGGGACTGATCCACCACCACCCACAGGGCCAGCCAGCTCTGAGTTGAGACTGTCTCTTTAAGGGTTTTCACTTTAGCTGCATTTTCTGTAACGCAATCTAACTTTGATCTGGAGAGCAGAAGTGCCCATCCCAAGCGTCGTACCAGAATCGGAAAACGTAGTCACTGTGGTTGAGACCTTGAGGCTGAATCTCTCCGGCCTGGAGTATAGCATCTGCATCTAACACCAACCTTTTTCCTTGTTTCATTTAAAGTAATTTATTGTCTTTAAAATAAATTGGTAAAACTTAAAAGTTCCTTGTGACATCTTTACAGGCAAGTTTGCATTCTTGGTGAGGAGGCTTTGCAAGTCATTTCTCTCAGGAGATATACTGATTATGGACAAATGCTGTTTTGTGCTTGGAAACCAGAGAACAAAATGTTTGTGCCCATAAGAGTTCTTTAAGAGTCATTCTTTGGGTGGTTTAGGGTTGCTGGCTTATGAAGCTTTTGAGTGGTCTCAGAGTCAAGACTTTTATTTATCCCAACTAACAAGGGAAGGCATCCTAATATAAGAAAGCATCTTACGTAATAAATGGGCATTGTAATTCTATATTAAGTACCCATCAGTTGTTGTGTTTTAGGCTGAAGGGAATGTACAGTCACCCTGAATTAGAGCAAAGCTAATTTGGGAAATTCACATCTTGAATTTGGTGTTGACTGGCTAGTTTGAAGGAAACAAAGTGACTCTAATAACTGTTGTTTTGTGTAAACTGAAGAGAGAAGTGCAGTGTAGACTGGCTTTGATACAACGGTCTGCTGGTGGAGGGAAAGAGGATGAAGGATGATAAGGATGACTGCTGATATGATTGCAAGTAACTGCAGCATCACTACATAGTATTGATTAAGCTTCCAGTTTCACATGGTATTACGCTTGATAGTGAATAATACCTTCTCAGTGGCATAATAAGCTTATTCAAAGTATTTTCAGGATGAAATGAAAACTATACAAAGTTGTGACTTAACAAGCACAAATATGTTTGAAATTTTAATCTTTCAAAAAGTGTCCAAAGATCACTTGGTAGAGTACATTATTGCCTTTGAAAAACAAGATTATTTGAGTAAACTAATAAGGGACACAAAGCTACCCAAATATAAAGGTTAGGGAGGGTATTAGAAATCTCATGTCTTAAAACCGCCATTGTCAGCAGGGGAAATAAAACACAGGGAAACTTTTAAGACATCTGGTATTGTCAATTTTACAGGCCCCTATGTATCTAGACCTAGAGAATGTCCTTTATGCCAATAATTGTTCCCTTTGTTCCCTAATCCATGCTTTCTGTTCAGAAACTGATGTTTTAACTCTGTTTTGCCCCTGTGTCTGCCACTATCATTAATAGCATCATTAACATCACTTTTGCATGATATTTTATTGTTAAACTATTAATATGTTGGGAGAGATTGTCAGGCAAATTGTTCCCTTTGCAGATGCTAGCTGGTGAAACTCTAGCTTGAATTATAGTCCTCAGTAAAGGCTTGCTAAGAGAATGAAAGGCAAGTTAACAGTGCGTAAGTACATCAAAATTTTTAAATCGGGTTTTTCTGGCCTTGCCTCTGGTATTATCAAGTTTGCACAGCAGCTTCTACTGTTGACAACCTCAACAGCCCTGCATGGGGGAAATTTTAGATAAAAGGATTACATATTCCCTGTATGAAATATGTATAGAAAATTATTAAATCCCTATGAAATTATCCATTTCCTAGATTTAAAACATATTGCAATTATGAAAAACAATGCTAATTTACTTTACCACTGTGTATCTTAGTACTAAGGGAATTTTGGTAAGACTACAGAAATTGGAACAGTGTTCAATTTGTTATTTTGTGAATCTCAGTGTACATATCATTAATTTCTTCCCAGTGGGTTTACCAAGGAAACAATTCTAGATTAGGTTTATGATATACTATGGCATTGATCATAATAAATGTACACATTGAACAAAATAAAATGCAGGCTTCACTGTGTTCTTAAATCCCTGCTCCTAAGAACAAAAATAGCTTTGAAAAGCTAACTGTGGCGATTGGCTGTTTTAAATACCTTTGGGTAGAAACAAAATAACTACAGCAGTAATATCCATGCATCCCATGAAAATCATTTGGACTTATTTTGCAACAGTAAATTGATTAGAAGATCATTTGCTTCCTGCCTAACAGCTGCCAAAACCGTATTTGCATCATTCTTCTGTTTAGGACTATCAGGGTTTTTTCCCCTTTTGCAATATTGTTGATTTAATTTCTACCTTTCCAGGGAAAATGTTGTGAAAAGATAATCACTTGGAGATGCACTAAGAGATTTTCAAAGGAAACATTCGATATTTAATTTTGTGTTAAATCTGTAATTGTATAACTTTATTTACTTAAATGCTGTAGAAATACGGGCCTATTAGTACCAAATTTAGACTCACTACTTGGCTTTGCTATTTTTACCTTATGATCAGCATCATAAACTCACACTCCTATCCACTCTTTCCTCATTGCTATAATGGCAATAAAATTTACTCTCTATAAGTCTTTTTTTCGTAGTGTGTGTGTGTGTGTGTGTCCATCTGTCTGTATGTGTGTGTGTTGTACATATTGGATAAAAACAAATGGCAACTTATGCTGACAACCCAGAAGAATAATCCACAGATTGCAGGGGGAGAATGAGTTTTAATTCCATCTCCAAACAATTATTTTAAGTAAAGGTTATGCCTTCACTATAGGACATTAATAAATTAGAAAAATACTCATTTTTTCTCACCAGGGAAGCTACATCAGTCAATACTTCAAATGTTAAAAACTTCCATCAAAGCCAAAGGCTTTAACTAAATGACTGGATATGAGTATTTGAGTGTAAAACAAACTTCATAAATTACCTTTGTACTTAAGCATTTCATTTATACCTTCACACGGTGCAGCCTGCTCTCCGGCAGCCTTCAGGACAGCTGGACACGATGTCTGAGTCTCAGACATTCCCAGGCCTGTGTCAGGTGAAACTCCGGGACCACACCACCCACTCAGACATTCCCAGGCCTGTGTCAGGTGAAACTCCGGGACCACACCACCCACAAAGCATAATATGCTAAAGAGTTTGCATCTCAATTGCAAACTCTTCCAGTCATTCTCTTGAAGCTTCCCAAAGTTGGCCTATGTTTTTTGGGGGGAAAACATCCTTTTTCCTTTCTCATATAAGATGGACAATCTTCTCCCAAGCACTCACTCTTCAGTGTTATTTTTGGCCCTTTCACATACAGTCTAGAGGTTGGGGATGGTCTAGGACAGGGGTTATTGATGTCACTCTCTGTCAGCATATGTGTACTAATATATCTGCACCTATTATGTTGCTCTCAACTTTGGAGCTTTGACCTAAATTGAAATAGAGTTACACCACAATAAAATGCACTTAACCACTAAATCTTCATTGGAAGGAGTAAGCTTTTTAATTTTTTGCCTTAATTTTCAGAATGTATTTTTGCTGGGTTTAGAATTCTAGGGTAACAGTTTTTTATCAACATTGGTCCACCATCCTCTCTTCTGCACTATTTCTGACAAGAAATCTTCTATTATCCTTTCTTTTTTTGTTGTTTTAATCAGTGTTGTTTTCCCTCTGGCTGCACTTGTTTTTGTCACTGCTTTTGAGAAAGATTATGACGTACATTGATATCATTTTCTTCTTGTTTCTTGTGTCTGAAGATTTTTGTGCTTCTTAAGAAGTTATAGTTTTCATCAATGAGGGAAATTTTGGTTATTATATCTTTTCTTTTTTTTTTGTTTTCTATGAAGTAGTTATATTTCTTGTTTTCTTTTCCATGTTTAAAAACTTTTATATAGAATTAAAATATACATTAAAAATTCCATAACCTATATTATAAAAGCCTAATATGCTAAGTTTCTGGTTGTCCAGTCAGCTGTTCAACCAATCAAAGCATAATATGCTAAAGCCATCACCTGTTTGATATGATGTGCACTGACCACCAGGGGGCAGAGAGTCAACTGGTCGACCAGTCGCTGTGGTGTGCACTGACCACCAGGGGGCAGACTCTCCAACCGGTAGGTTAGCTTGCTGCTGGGGTCTGGCCAATTGGGACTGAGTGAGATGGGCTGGACATGCCCTGGAGCCCTCCTGTGGCCCCTCCCTGGCTGGCCAACCTCCTGCATCCCTCCCCAGCCTTGATCATGTACCAGTGAGGCCCCTTGCCCAGGCCTGCACCCTCTCGCAATCCAGAACCCCTCAGGGGATGTCAGAGAGCCGGTTTTGGCCCAACAGCAAAATGACCAGTTGTTATGATGTGCATTGGCCACCAGGGAGCAGATGTTCAACACAGGAGCTGCCCCTTGGTGGTCAGTGTGCTCCTACAGCAGGGAGCACTGCTCAACCAGAAGCCGGCTCATGGCTGGCGAGTGCAGCAGCGTGAGCCTCTCCTGCCTCGGCGGCAGCGCTAAAGATATCCAACTGATGGCTCCCAAACTGCAAGAGGGCACAGGCCGGGCTGAGGGACACCCCTGCCTGAGTGCACAAATTTCGTGCACAGGGACTCTAGTATATTATAAGTGTACAGCCTAATGATTTTACATAAAAAGACCACACACATGTCACTAGCATCCAAACAAGAAATAAACACTTACCAGCATCCCAAAGGTCACTCATGGCTCCTTCCAGTGACTAGTTTTCCCATGACCCCAAGGCAGCTATAATCCTTACTTCTAACAGCAATGCTCAATTTGCTGTTTTGTACAGAATGCTCTTGCATCTAGCTTCTTTCATTTTTATCACATTGCATGTAGTTGAAAGACTAATCATTCTCTCTCATTGCTATGTACTATCCTGAACTTGTATTTACAGTGTCATTGAGGTCTAATTCACATAGTATACAATTCACCCACTTATAGTATACAATTCAATCATTTTAATATATACACAGGGTTATATAGTCATCACCAAAATTATTTTTGTTGTACTCAAAAAGATGTAACATAAAATTTGCCATGCTAACCAACTTAACTATACTTTACAGTAGTGTTAATAACTTTATTGCACAACAGATCTCTAGAACTTTTCCATCGTGCAGTACTGAAATTCTATATCCATTTAACAGCAACCTCTCTTTTACCCCACACCCAGCCATTGGCACCCCCCATTCTACTTTCTGTTTCTAAAAAAATTTCTTTAAATACCTCACATAAGTATAATTGTGCAATATTTATCTTTTTTGTGGCTGGCTTATTTCACTGAGCATAATGTCCTCAAAGACATTAGTGTTGTGTAACATGACAAGATTCTCCTTTTTTAAGGCTGAATAACATTCCATTGTATGTAACACCACATTTGTTTTATCTACTTACCCATCAGTAGACATCTGGGTTGCTTTCATCCCTTGCATGTTATGAATAATACTGCAATGAACATGGATGTGTAAATATCACCTTAAGATTTTGTTTTCAGTTATTTTGACTATTTACTTAGGAATGAGATTGCTGGATCATATAGTAATTCTATTTTTTTAAATGTTAAGAACATCTATAATGGCCACCCATGGTCATTATTTCTTAAAATATTGGTTTTTATCATTTCTCTTCTCCATTGGAAACTCCAATCACATGTCCATTAAGCCATTTGAAGTTGGGCCACAGCTCACCAATGCTCTATTCATTTTTTCAACACTTTTTCTTTGTGTGAGTCATTTGGATCATTTCTACTAGTATTTCTGTCTTCAAGTTCACTAACATTTTCTTCTTATAATGTCTAATCTGCCATTATTACCATCCAATATGTTTTTCATCTCCAGTGGTTAGACTTGGGTCCTTTTTACATTTTTCATATCTTTAACTGCTCAATCTTTTCTCTAACCTGTTGAACATATGGAATGCAGGTATAATAGCTTTTAATGCTTTTATATTCTAGTTTTGGGTTGGTCCTCTAACTTGATAAAAATATGGAATGTGGTTATAATAACTATTTTTAATGCCCTCATCTTCTAACTTTTCTAACATTATGTCAGTTTGTTCTTGGTTTTGATTGAGAGATTTTTCTCCTTGTTGTTCATGGCATGCCTGGTAATTTTCATTGCATGCCAGACATTATGAACTTTACCTCCTTGGGTGCTGGATTTCTTTCTGTACTCCTATAAATATTCTTGAGCTTTGTTCTGGAACACAGAGAAGCTCCTTGTAGATACTTTTGATCCTTTCAAGTTTTGTTTTCCAGGTCTTGATTTGTCAGGCAAGACCAGAGCATCATTTGAGTCTGTGGCTAACACTTCCAGACTACTGAAGCAAGATGTTCCTGAGTATTCCAAACAGCCCAATTTGAATAGTGCAAACTGTTACCAACCCTGTTTGAATTCTGAGTGCTATTCCCATTCATATTTTCAGGTGGTCTTTTTGATCTGGACTTGGATAGCTTCCTTTTATGCATATGCTGATTTTTTTTTCTGTTGTCTGTATCCATTGATTACGCTCATATGCATGCACACAAGTCCCTTGGTTGATTTTTCTACCCCCCTTACTCCCACCAATCTCCACCTTCCCTAAGGTTTGACATTCTGATCACGTTTCTCAATACGCTGATTTTTTCCTCTCTCCTGTCTAATATGCTGATTTTTTCCTCCCTCCTGTCTAATATGCTGATTTTTTCCTCTTTCCTGTCTGTTATGCTGATTTTTTTTACTCTCTCCTGTCTAGTATGCTGAATTTTTACTCTCCTGTCTAATACTCTACCCAGAAAACTCTAGTCATGTGATCTCTATAGAGTCTTACACCATCTTCTCAATTCAAAGCATCTTCCAGGCTCCCTGGGAATTCTCTCAAGGTGACAAACTAGGAAATTTGTAAAACTGACTTTGCTTGTTTCTCATCTGTCAGGGATTAATGCTCTTCATTGCCTCAGGTTAATGTTTTTGAAAACCTGCGATTTATTTATTTTGTCTAGATGTTTTCATTGTGTCCAGTCGGAGGGTTTATCCAATCCATCTTGACCAGAAGCCCAAGTCCATGCAACTTCTTATTAATCCCACACCTAAACAATTAAATCAAAATCTGGGCATTGAGAGGTTTTTTCAAAGTGCCCCAGGTGATTTTAATGTGCAGCCTGGATTTTAAAATGCTGTTGTAGTCAGTAGGGATCCATTAAGAGGATTTTAATCAGGGGAATGACTTGATCAGAAACAGTAGGAAGGGGCAGAAACCAACATACTGAATAAGGTAGAGCAGAGTGGGGAGGAAGAAGCAGCTGAGTAAGCGATTTTGCTCTACAGTTATTTCTAGCCATGAATGTGTTAGGCATGACAGCAATAAAATCTGTATGCCTCGTTAGAACCTGAGGATATCCCTGAATTGGAAGTCCATATATATTGAGTCAAGTTTCAACATTTTAACCCCACGTATCAAGAAGGCAAAACACAGTCAGTATTGAAGGGCAAGTATAATACATTTCAGAAATGCTTTGCAACAGTGGCTAAAATTGTTTCCATTTGGTCCTAAAAGGCTAAGTCTTGGTTATATGAAAAATGTACTCCCTGTTTGTAGCATAAAGAGTAGGGCATATGGCGTGTATGAGTGCTTCCAATGCACCCTCTCTTCTTTAGTCTTTTTCTTGGAATCAGGTCATTTGATTTTGAGTCTTATATCTGCTGCTCAATATGCGGCCTTTAAAAAAATCACGTACTGACTGTGGGGCCAGTTTCTCATTAGTAAGTAGAGGATAATAACATCTGCTCTGTTGGTTTCCTGTGAGACTCAAAATCACCTGAGAGCTTTTATTTTTTTATAAATTTTGTTATTGATTAAGGTGTTACATATGTGTCCTTATTCCCCCATTACCCCCCCCTCACACCCCCCACTCATGCCCTTACTGCCTATTGTCTGTGTCCACTGGTTAGACCCATATGCATGCATACAAGTCCTTTGTGTATGGTGTAAGTTGGTGGTCTAGTTTCACACCTGAGAGCTTTTAATGATTCACTCCTTTCTCCTCTCTCCTTTGATTCTGATAGTGCCTCATCTTTTTCTTTATCTTTTCCCCAGATCCCTCTCCCAGAGTTAGGCTAGGAGCTGGCCCACTGCTTTGGAGCAGGCTTTCACTACTCAGTTGCCCTTTGCTTCTCCCTCTCTGTTCTCACGGGTTAGAACAGATAGCTCTGTTTATTGTGCAAACTCCAGGCTCCAGGAATCACCACTCAGCTTCCTTTCCCCATTCCCAGCTCCTACGTCTTTCTCCTCCCTTGGCTCTCCTATCTTGCCCAACCAGTACATCTCTTCCTACCAGCTCTGTCAAAACCCTCACTGCTTAGTGCTGTTTAGAGCCCTCCCACCCCTGGAGTAGGCAAATATGAGAGGGAATGACCATCAGTTTTTGTGCAACAACATTCAGGATAAAACTATGGAGGGTCCCCCCACCCCACCTTGACTTGTTTTTCCCACTATGCTTAGTTACAGAATTGCTAATAGCTTTCTCTGCCCCCCCCTCCAGCCCCACCCCGACAAACTACATAGCATTAACCTTTGACTCTCGGTCAGACAGTCCTTTTTATTCTTGAAGCAAAAGACCTTGGGGCAGAGCAGGGTAGTGGCTGAGAGATTAGGGATATGCTCATTCTTAATTTATTTTCCATAAAGTTAAGCCTTTCCAGAATCTGTTCCAAAGTTTCAGCTTGATGATTCATAGGAGTAAGAACTCCTGGTAGCTTTTTGAAGTAGCTCTGTGTTCCGTTTTTATTGAAATTGCTTTTCAAAAATATATAGTGTCATTCATTATAATGAAGTCTGTTAATTTTTTATTCTGCATTTTGCTCAGATTTCTTACATGGCATGGGGACTTTTGTTTCCTTAAGAGCTCTGTTCTGGAAACGTTTAGGACAGGCCATGTTGCTACAGAGATCCATTTCCATTGCAGTTAAATAGGTGATCAGTAAACTGGCTCTATGCTCTGAGAAGGGAAAATTCCAGTGGATTGTTCTATAGTGTAAGAAATAAAAATAAAAATGCAATTCGCTTTTCATGCTACTCTGGTGCAGAAATGCTTTGGGTCTTCCTTGGGAGATCTGAGATCATACTGAAAAAATCTAACCCTCATGAAATGGAAGCCATAGAGGTTTTTTGTTAGAAAAAAAAACTATTAAGACTTTTGACACCTGACGTATGAGCTGCCATGGAAGACATTGACGATAAATAAAGACTCCTTAAATCATAACGGTTAACATCATCACCCAAATGAATATGTAATATTAATGTTAAAATCAGCCCATTATGAAGATAATTCAAAGCTGGAGAGGAGAGAGATGAGGCAGTTGATTTTGTAGTTTAGGATTTATATCTGCTTGAAAGATGGTTAAGGTTGATTTAGAGTTTTAAGTTTAGCTCTTTTACTAAACAGATGTAGCGTGATAAATTAAATATCTGTGGTCGCAAATTACTTCAGAACTCCAGGAAAGAGCTATTACTTGTAACCTCAGAAAGCACCCCTAGTTCCTTACTGTGTAGATCTTATGTCTGGCATCCTGTCGCCACCTGGTGGCAGCATACATAAAGCACAATAACTAAACCATAAAACTCAAATGCAAAAACTAACTGCCAAATAGAAATTATTCCATCCTCGTTTTATATAAATCCCTGTTTTTAATATTGTACTACTAAAATGTGATTCAGGAGAGTTTTCTTTTTTAGACATGAAATTCAAACACTCTATACCTAAAACTGTTTACAAAAACGGGAAAAACTTTACTATGCATTCTACCAAGTAAATCAATATGGAATAGCAGTAGCCTTTAAAGCAGTGGTTCTCAAGCTTTCTAATGCCATGACCCTGTGATATAGTTCCTCATGTTATGGTGACCCCCAACCATAAAATTATTTTCATTGCTACTTCATAACTGTAATTTTGCTACTGTTAATAAATTGTAATGTTAATATATGTGTTTCCCGTGGTCTTAGGCTCTACAGCAGGGGTTCCCACAGGTTGAGAACCGCCAGCAGGGTCACCTAAGACCATCGGAAAACACAGATATTTACATTACGATTCATAACAGTAGCAACATTACAGTTATGAAGTAACAAGGAAAATAATGTTATGGTTGG
Organism: Antrozous pallidus; assembly: GCA_027563665.1. NCBI lineage: Eukaryota > Metazoa > Chordata > Mammalia > Chiroptera > Vespertilionidae > Antrozous > Antrozous pallidus. The sequence goes on along the minus strand of CM050513.1, from coordinate 102,889,488 downwards.
AAGTCACCACAACATGAGGAACTGTATTAAAGGGTCATGGCATTAGAAAGCTTGAGAAACAGTGCTTTAAATAGATGTATGTTTACTATAAAATATAAGTTATATTGTAAATAAAATTTAAAAAAATGAAAAAAAAACAAAAGCTGCCAAGTTTAAAAAATAAATAAATAAATAGATGTATGTTTAAATATATACTCTATAGTAAATTTTTTCTTACTTTTGCATAAGTTGATTTTTTGGGGATAATTAGATTTCCTTAAACTTGAATAGGATTACTGCCTTTTTTAAAGTTCTATTTCGTAATAGCTGGGGGTAGGGGGATTACAATAAGTATTTATAGTTTTTATCCTCAGAAGAACTTCCAGACTTATGGGGAAGATGGCTGTTGACAGTAGCCGTAACAAGAGTTGTTTTAAGGGTACCTGAGTATAAAAGTGGTCTCTGAATCTGTGGGTAGGAGAAAAGATGTGGTGGAGGAACCAGTAAATAGCGGCATCAATAGTGAAAGTGCAGAAATTCTAAAAGCAGTCTTCCAGGGTTTGACTCCCAACTCTATTTCTTATCGTTTTACTACCTTGGGCAAGTCACTTCACCTTCTCTACAGGGCTCATTTCCTTGCCTCTAAATTTTGGATAATCACTTTGTCTTCTAGATAGAATTGTTTCCAGGGTTAAATAAAATCACCTTGAAAAGCATTTTGCACAATGCTTTGCTGACAGAAGGCACTCCATTTTTTGATTAATAGAAGCCAAATGGAGGGACAGCTTCCAAGTTCAAAAGACTTAAGGGAAGCATTATCGGTTATCTATGGTCACAGCACCGCTGTGCATCAAACTGTCAGAAAAGGCAGTGGCTTTAAGCAACAAGCGTTTGTTTAGCTCATGAGTCTGCAGATCAGTAATCCAGGCAGCGCTTGACTAGAAATTTCTTCTGCTCTCAGCTGGCTCCCTCACATCTGACAGCTGGCTCTAGACGGTAGGGGTATGGCAGTCAGCTGAACTAGGATGGTCTCAGCTCAGACAACTTAGGGCAACTTGGCTCTGCTCCCATCCCATAACGTGCTCTCCCAGGCACGTCTGTGGCAAAGACAGAGAAATGAAAACGTGCCAGCACTTTTCCAAGCCTCTGTTTGCTAACACATCTGCTAACAATTGCCCAAAGAAAACTACATGAGCAACTGAAAACCAAGTTGAGAGGGAAGGATATGTTTCCCCTCTTGATAGGAGGAGCAGAAAATTCACGTGTAAATGGCTTAGAAGCAGGTTGGGATGAAGAGCTGGAGCCATAAATACAATCAGTCCATCACAAAAGAGAAGTTTGATTAGAGAATATTTAAACATTGGATGGTCTTATCATTGTTTCTAAGCTTCCAACCAGAATATGTGAAGCCAAAAACATCTCAGAAAAATTAAAACGATTCATGATGCTAACGTGTGGGGCCTACAGGATGGAAAAATGACTTGGATAAGGCCCTATACTAGGAGGGCTTAAATGTAAATATATGGAGCCTGGCCGGTGTGGCTCAGTGTTTGAGTGTTGACATGTTCATTTCCCAGGCAGGGCACATGCCTGGGTTGTGGGCTTGATCCGCTGTGTGTGTGTGGGGGGGGGGGGGGGGGGGAGGTGGCGGGGGGGGGTGAGAAGAAGAGGGAGAAGGAAAGGGAGGAGAAGCATGCAGGAGACAGACAATCAATGATTCTCTCTCGTCATTGATGTTTCTATCTCTCCTTCTCCCTTCCTTCTGAAATCAATAAAATAAAGTATAATAAGTAAGTGTATGGAAACTTTAGGGGCAGGAACCTTCAGCCAATGCTGTATAGTAATGGACTTGCTGGATCTATAAAAAGCTGAACATTGGTTTGTTGAATTCATTGGGCATCAAATGAATTAATTTTAGGAAAGTAAATGCTAGAGTATCTGTGGAATAAGAGAATCATTTTCATGCCCTTTTCACATATTTGCTGCATATTCACCCTTAGTGGGTATGCAGCAAAAATATTTTTTTAATTGAATGCGGTTCCTTAGGTTACTTAACTACTCTAGACAGGCACAGGGAATGTACTAAAAAGAAATGTACCAAATTTACAAGTACAGGGAAGCAGGCTTTGTGGGCAGAGTGGAGAAGAAGCTGAACTTGGAGTTAATGAGCCAAATTCAGGTTCTGGTTTCTTACATCCTCTGGAGCAAGATACTTAACCTTTAAAACAGCCCTTATATTTATTTTGGTTCATCCCTATTACCCCGAACCCTGCCAATCACCAAATGTCTTGGGGACCTGACCTCAGAAAGCTCAGCTGTATATCCACCCCCAATGCCTTTAACAAAGCGGCTCCTTAAAAATATTCCCTGACTGAATGCTGCCTGGGGAGGAGTGGGGAGAGGAAGGAACACAGGAGCCACATGAGACAAGGCTGTCAGAGACACATTTCACCTACTTGGCAAAGTAGGAGGGCCAGGAGAGGCAACCACTCATGTGACTTGCACCCATCTCAGTGCCACCACAGGGTGCTGCCATCAGCGGGGGTGCCAGGCATGCTGGGTAAAAATGCTTCAGTTGAAAGGCAGACCACACTAGATCAGTTTTTGCAGGCCTCAATGTGTCTAGAATGTGTATAACTGGGGATCTGACATATGAAGAAGTACATGCAATATTTATGTTGATGGGAAATGTTTCTTAAACAACTGCTGTATGCCAGGCCCTGTTCTAGGCTCTAGAAACACAGTGGGAAACAGTACAGGCAACAGAGCCCCTTCTGTCATAGAGAGCAAGACAGACATTAACAGGTAACAAGTAAGTCTATGGTATGACAGCAGAGAGTGGCACATGAAGAAACGTAAAGCAGGATAAGAGGACAGCAAATGACTAGATCTTAAGGAGGGTGGTCAGAAATGACTTCTTTGAGAAGGTGCCATGTGGGCAGAGATCAGAATGAAATGTGGGAACAAGCCATGCAAGGATCAGCATTCCAGGCAGAGGAAACAGCCAATGCAAATATCCTGCGGCAGGACCATGATATAATAGCAGGACCAAGAGGAAAGGTTGGTGAAAATGCTGTTAGAGATAGCCAAGGACCGGGTAGGGATCAAATTGAATTCCTGTGTGGGTGGGGGCCATGGAGGCATTTTGAGTAAGACAGTGTGATATCGTCTGATTTATGTGTGTGTTAAAAGCTCACTTTTATGGATGTGGGAGGAACAAGTAGGGGGAGAGGTGACAGGGATGGGGAGAGTGAAAATCTAGCTAAGAGTCTCTCCCAATAGTCAATACAAGAGAGATGATGGTGTCACCAGCCGGTGTGGTTCAGTGGCTGAGCATCAATCGACCTATGAGCCGAGGTCACCAGTTCCATGGCCAGGTTGTAGGCTGGATCCCCAGGGGGGTTGGGGGTGGGGTCATTTAGGAGGAGGCAGCCAACAGATGATTCTCTCTCATCATGATGTTTCTCTCTCTCTCTCCTTCTCCCTTCCTCTCTCTGAAATCAGTAAAAACATACTTTAAAAAAATTTTAAACAGATGATGGTTCCTAGTGCTAGTGCAATTATGAGGAAGAAGATGAATCAAAATATACAGTGAAGACAGATCTGATGACTGAGACACTGAGTGTAAGAGGAATGAATAGTTGAGGATGAGTCAAAGGTTTGGGGTCTGAGTTATTTCTTGGGATTGGGAGCTTTTCCTTAGGGAGTATTTGGGAGAAAAAAATGGTGAGGGGATGAAGAGTTCTGCTGAAAATGGTAAAGTTAAAGTACCTATCACACATTCCAAGTAGCCATGTCTGGTAGCAATTATAGATACAGCATTTCAGCTCTTCTTTGCATTTGAAATAAATATTTATGATCGGTGCCTGAGAAAAACCACAGTGTAGCCTAAAAACATTTCTGCACTCGGCACCCTCCACAAAGCTACCCTTTTGGGCAGACGCCTTTTCTCTTTAGAACCTGCTGCTACAGCAAACACCCAGCCCGGGGCTTGGGGCAGAGAAGCGGTACCCTTTCTCCACCTCCACACGCCAGGCAGCGTGCCCTTGGCTCTTGACCTGCTATTTGTCAAGGCAGCTGACTAAATCTTTAGGGCAGTATCTTTGAGTAGAAATAGAAGAATAACTTGGGCTCTGACAAAAATATCAGGGCAGGGTTCACACACCGGGATTGACAGCCGGCCCACAGCAGGACTGTGAATTATTCCATGGCTTTCCAGCTGACACTCCCCAGTCTGCCTTTTCACACGGATCTGAGAGCGCCCTAAAACAAAAAACGCCTCAGGGCTCTGAGTCCTGACTTTTCAGAATCAGACATGAAAACACAGTGACCTTCTAAAATTGAATTTTAAATAACAGCCTCGGCAAAATTATCTGATTTTTCATTGAAGCCATTTATTTCACAATCAGCTGCCTGTGCTTCATATTTATCTAAGTACTTAGAGGCTATTGAATACCTCAGCTCACCAGCCAAGGGTATCAAGTTGTCCTAAGAATGTTTTGTTCGGCTGCAGGGGCATGAGTGACACAGTTTCGAGTGGGCAGATTGCTGGTAATGTGTGATGGGCCTGCGTGAGACGCTCCGAATACAGTGGGATAAATGGGATCTAATAGTGCATAGCCCTAGTCATCTAAAGACAAAACGTCTCCTATGTTTCACCAAATCTAAAATTCCTCCTATTATAAGTTGCACCATTATTTTCTACATCATTGAGAAAAAATTCAAATGATAACACAGTGTCTTATGGTGATTCTGTCCAACATATAAACCCATCACAACAGCCTCGCATATGCTTTGGCCATTTCTCCTGAATTTGTTGAGTTCCTAGGCATGTAATATGTCATTTTTTTCAGGTAGCACAGTAACAAAACATAATATGACTCGGGTATTTATGGATATCTTCCTTTCTTCAGCCCCACAAAGCACATGATTGCTCCTTTTAAAGAAAATATGCAATTTCATTCTCTTCCCCAATGAAGATATATCACAAATATCAAAGTACCCTTTCTTCTCTTTTCTTCTCTATTTATACCTGAGCACCAAATAACTCCATATTGATACTGAAATAGAGTGTAATCTTTTAAAACACAGTTTAAATGATAGTTATACTCACCACATGTAATATCAGCAATACCCATGGGCTGAATTGACAATGTCCACAGCTGTGACCAGATGTGCATGCACAGGTGGGTGACAGGCAGATCACAGCAATCGTGAAACACCATTGCTTGTAAGATGCATTACCAGTTCAGAGATGGTACAGTGAAGGTGAAGCGTGTGTCTTCAAATCAATGAGAAATGGTACCAGCAAGTATTCTGGGAGAGTGTGTAACCAACCAACAGGTTCATGCTGCCTGTCACTACTTGAACCAATTCATCAGAGACAAGGTTGAATCAGGTGAGCATTAATTCCAATATTGCCAGCAATATGGGAGAGCAGCAGTTCATGCACAAAAATCTGCTCTGCAACCCCACCATAAGGCAGCTGCTTATATTGGGTAGAAGGACAAAGATTACATGAGGAAGTAGGCAAACAGGACAAATGGGCGGTTTGCAGGCATGCAAAAGGGCTGAGGTCTTCAAAGGGCTGGTGATCCTGGTTTCTGCAACAAGGTTGTTCATCTTTGCATGGTGAGGAGCATGGGCTGCATTTCCAGGTGAGCTCCCAGGTCCCGGGTTAGAATGTGCCTTCTTTAATCAAAACAAAACAATCACGGTTAACAGAGCATAATTAATAGTTCTTTCAGCTACAGTTGGTCCCCATTATTCTATGTCTTCCCTTATCAAGTGCACAATGAATAAAACAGAATTTAGGTCTTGAGTTAATATTTTCCTTTTGCTTAGGGGGGAAAAAAGTCCCATTCTTTTCATTTCCATAGCCTTGAGGTGATATTGGGTTCCAAGAGAGACCTCAGATTCTGACAGGATGCGGCATTGTAAATGAAGTCACTCAGGTTTCTTACTCTTTCGGGTCATGGCAGTTGTCAGGGGTTGACATCACTGACTTATGCTGCTGCTGTTGCTGATGTAGCTCCCGCGTTAAAATCACTGCGCAGGTAGAAAAACTATCAACACCCCCCCCCCAGAAATGGAGGGGCACCCTGTGTTATTGGAACTGCAGCGCCCACATGGTGCCTCATTAGAGCTCGGAGGATAGGACTGCGGCCATCAGCGTGACAGGCTGTCAGTATCTTGCGGCTCTGAGCCACGCACCCAGAGGGACCTCGGTTCCTGTCAGACCAGAACTAAAAGACCTCAACCTGACCTTTCCGGGAACTCAGCCATTCGCTCCTCATCACACTCAATTGCCTTTTCCACTTTTTCCTGGCATGCCCAGACTGGAAATTGCCAGATTCTTTGCAAGCTCCAAGTGCGTTCCCACCTCTGGGCCATTACGGTTGCTATTCCCTCAGCCCGGACCACTGCATGCACATCTTACCAGTCTCCTTCTTCTTCATCTCAGCTCAGGCGTCACCTTCTGGGGTCAAGGCCTCCTTGGACTGCTCAACCTGAAGTAGTGTTTCTCTATTCTCCATCAGTTTCCATTACACTGCTTGGAATGCATATTTGTTTGTTTTCATAGCCCTGAAAGTCCTCACGTATCCATCTGCTGGTCTGTTTCCTTCACTAGAACATGTGCTCACCTCTGCATTCCCAACTTTGAGAACACAGAGTAAATATATGATCAATGTAGATTGAATAAACTCAACCTGATTCCTGTTTCATCAGTTGTTTTTGCATATTTAGCTTCATATTGTGTTGTCTGGTTTCCTCCTTCTTCCTGTCCGTCTCAGAAGACAACAAATGCCCTGGAGAGGCCTTGGACTGTGGTTTTCTTTAAAATATATTTTATTTTATTTTTTACAGAGAGAAAGGGAGAGGGATAAAGAATTAGAAACATTGATGAGAGAGAAGCATCGATCAGCTGCCTCCTGAACACCCCTTACTGAGGATATGCATGCAACCAAGGTACATGCCCTTGACCGGAATCGAACCTGGGACCTTTCAGGCTGCAGGCCGATGCTCTATCCACTGAGCCAAACCGGTCAGGGCCTCAGACTGTTTTTAACATTATGCAAGTGAATGAAAAATTCTCAAACCTTGGATTCCTGGGTATATGACGTATAACTAAAGAAGAAGAAAAAAACAAGTTTCTTTCATCAATTTGACTTGGGATAGTTATAGAAGTTATAGAACGATTTCCAAACTTTCCCTATAACCCATCAAGTTTATAATTATCCAAGTCTTTTATCCACATAGAGACTGGCAGGCCTTTTAAATTAAGAACATCAGAAAAAAAGAGTGACATCTTTAAATTCCTTTTGAAAGTCATAGCAGAAGCTCAATGAAAAGAGAAAAAAGACATACTTAGTTTTGTGACTGACTTTGCTTTACCTTTGTCCCCTGATGTTGGCCCTTCACGTAGAAGGTCACAGACGAAGGCAAGCCTCAGGGATGGAGAGAGGTGTATATCTTTACTACACTGTGGCCTCAAATGACCCTTCCTTTGCATAAGTTTAACTGTGAGTCATTGGGAGTTTGTGGAGAGGAGGGGGTCTGTCACTTCAGTGCAGTAGTCATTTACCCGCTACCTACCGTGTGTGAAGTACTGGGCTGGATGCTGGAGAGACTGCTGATTAAGACTTGTGTCTTCCCTTGGAAGAGCTCACATTCCGGTAGGGACATGAAGAGTGACATTTACAGTGCAGGCTGGTAAGTGCCACATTTAAGGTTTGCATAGGGGCATGTCTAGCTGAGACCTTAAAACAAGCCTAGGGCAGGAATATCTTCCTGGGAGAGGCACACTGAACAAAGGGGAGGCGGGGAGCATTCTGCTTGGTTGGGAGGAAGTGGGATTGGATGCTGAGAGAGGAATCTAACTCCATTAGGAAGGGAAGGACAGAAGAAGGAAAGGAGCTGGGAGAAGGCACTGGGTTTGACAGAGAAGGGGATGGGGTGGGCTGTTGACCCCACACACAACTACAAGGACCCAGAAACGGAGTGACAGAAGCAGGACCTGCAGGTCAGCTTTCCCCACCATCATCAAGGTCAAAGCAGCTTGAGGCTGCCTGCAGGCTGGTTGCAGCCGCAGGGACCACTATAGATCGGAGTGTTCTTAGCAGCGTGCCCAAGCCAAGGACCAGTCATCCTGCCTTGCATGGCAGGCGTGAGCCAGTGAACGTGAGATCCAGGAGAAAAGCCCCTCCATTGGAGGGAAGGAGATGCAAGAACTGACACCAACTTACAGTTGGCTTCCTGTTTCCCGAGGCAGGTGTCAGGGGTAAACTCCTGTTACTTTCCAGAGGCATTTTAATAGTGCTTTATACTTGCCAAAGCTTTCACCTGCCTCAGAAGGCTGTTTCCTCAGAGCAGCTCAGTAAGAGGAGGTATCATCCCCATTTTGCTGCAGAGGAGGGGAGGGACAGAGGGCACCCGCGAGCGGGTGCATGGTCCCACATGTAGTCTGGAGCTCATGCCTGGTCTATCTGAACCCAAGTCTCTTTCCAGAGAGACAGCGGCATCCCCAGAATGAATATTCTTTTCCCCTTCACTGCATCGTATTTAAAGCTGCCTTCTCCCAGAATGTCTGTTAGACACAAATGCGCCTCACGCTTCTGGGTTTCTTGCCAAAGCCTGAAAGAAGCTCCTCCTTATGCATAGCTGGGTTTCTGTTGGGAAGCCTTCCTCCACTCCTGTTTTCATGATCTACCAGCTGCAGCCGATACCCGCCTTTCCCACCCCTCACCCCGACATGGACTTCCCTGGAGGCTGTACATGGGAGAAAGGAACCTGGTCCCAAAGCATGAGCCATATCTTCCTACCTCTGCCACCTCCTGGAGCTGCCACCCAGCGCCGGGCCTGGCAACTTCCCCCGCATGGCCATCGCCCCCTCTTCTCGGGGATCAAGTGGGTGGGAACGCCCTTTCCCAGGGGAAACGAAGCCTCGTACTTTATTGCATGGACAGCCTGTGGCGCAGGGTGGGAGCAAAGGGAAAGTAAAGGTGGCATTGTCGGCTATTTTCCGTGTCAACAATGGCCCTGTGTCTTGTACAGTCTGTGCCTGGCTAGGGAAGTGGGGATTTTCTTTTCCAATTTGGATAATCCCACCTCAGAAGAGAAGCAGAGAGTCAGCACACAGCCCCCTACTTTCGTGTCATTTTTCACATAGTTGCCTACCATTGGCTAAGCCGGCAAAGTGCTTAATTTCTTTTCTTATTAAAAAAATAATTGTGCATATTTGCAAGTAGACTTGATGTATTGAGCACGGACAATAATTACAATCCCCGTTTTTTATTTTCTCTGGTTAACTCTTTTTTTTTTTCTGGCTGCTTCATGAAAATTTTTATTTTACTGAACGTGGTTGCAATTGCCAGCACACAGAGTGCCTTTTTACAATAAAATATCTTTCTGTATTTAAGGAGTTATCAGAATCCCATGGCGGCACCTCTTCTAACTGTTCTCTCTTTAAAAAGTTATTTAATATTCCCATTGAAACACATGTACAACATACAGGAGAAGCTGTCCTGACCCTGAAAATGGAGCCCTTTACCCACTTGTATGATGCCTCCCACCACGAGGAATTTAGAGAAGTTACTGAAATAAGTTCTTGTACATTATTTAAATTCTGTTTTCCTTTTGTACAGATAATGTTATTATCTTCCTTATCTTTCTAGATGGCCGTACTCTGAAATTCCAGAAGGAAATAATCCAATAGGAAAAGGCTTCTCTATAATTCCTAATTTAGCAGCAAAATGTTCTCTCTAACCTTTGGTCTCATCATTTCCTTGACATCTGGACCCATAAACAGAATAAAGCCCAGAGGCTGTCCCAGGGCTTTTTATAACAGAAGCTCAATGAGAAAAAATGTATAGTAAGTACTTCCGTGCATTTTAAAAGCACACTGTCCTGAGAATCTACAGCAATTGTTGGAAACAATGCATCCCAAATACCTAGCCAAAGCGATGCTTGAATTGTCAGTCACCCGTGATCTTTGTCATTTCAAGCAATAGAAAATGACATTCAGTCTAGACAGTTAGGTTCTGCTTTCACAGTCGAGGGAAGAATAGGAAAGTATGAGGGCATAATAACAACAATAACCAATGTCTACCAAACTTCTGCTATGTGCAAATTGCTCTTCTGAATGCTTTAAATATATTCATCATTTTTAATTACTTAAGTAATCCACTTAGATATGTATAGCAAATGACATTGGACACAATTCTGAATCATAAAAAAAAACATTTTTATAAAGATTGAGTCAGATGTCTCTTTATTGCTTCTGCAAAGATTAGCAGAAGCAATAAAGAATACTCTGTGACGATTCTGCAAAATATTTGTGAAGTCCATAAACCTTCAAATGTAGGCATAGTCTAGAACAATCTCCAAGGGCTTTAACAGTTCACATGTTAAAGCCCTTGGAGATTGGACAATAAAGTATATCTCCTATAATCATATTCATTTTGAACAATATGCTTTCAGGAAGACAAGATGAGCATGAATATTCTGCTTTACAAATGGGGAAACTGTGGCTTAGACTAAGTTAAATAAATTTCCCAAGGCCACAGCAAGATGTGCAGACACAACCTGTCCGAGTACAGCTCTCTGTGCTCTGCACTGGGCCACGTCTCTGCCTACACCCTCTAGGGGTGAATCATGGTTCCTTGGCATAAATTTTTCATGTGTGGAATTTGAAAACCTCTTTAATTTAATGAAATATCTCACTTTAGTGAAGAAAGCAATATAGTGTGCTGGAGAGAGCCCTGGACCTACACTCCCCTAAGCAGCCATGAAACCATTTAATAAGTCATTTGACCTCATAGTTTGCTCATCTGGATAAAGAATATCCCAGGATATCCAACTGAGCAGCCTAGGGAAGCCCTCAGACCATTCTTCAGTAGTTTCACTGTATTATTTCTGACTTCTTCCTTACTGCCGTACCTCCTAGCCTATTAATAATAAAGCTGAGAAAGGAAGGAACTGAAACTGGAGAGATGTCCAAACTGGTTTTGAAGGTCAAACTGGAGTCAAGATGAATAAGGAAGGGAATAGTAGTCCAGAAGACTACTGTGCATACCTGGGACACAACTGAAGCAACACTAAGCTTTCAGAATCGCTAAAACATGAAGTGCATGGAGGCTGGCCAGATCCCAGTGCTGAGGGGGAAGGAAAGAGGGGAGATCCCAACCTCACTCCGTGCCCCTGACTGGAAGCTCCCCCCTTGGAAAAAGGGTCCAAGTGGAAAGGGGAGAAGCCTCAAGTTTAAATCAAGATTGGAGTTTTCACTGTGACCCTGGAGGAACATTGGTGATTACTAACTTGAGATGGTGTTTTCCTACCACAGTGATTTTTCTTAACCTGAGAGTGAGTAAGACTGCCCACGTTTTTTATTCAACAGCAGGAAAGCACCAACCACACTGAAAAAGTTTAAGGTAGTCGTTGGGGAGAACATTTACCTTGTGATTAAAACCATGAATCACTCCTGTTCAATGTACTAGTTTTATGTTTATATGGATGAGCCGACCACCTAAGGATAAGTACAGAGTAAAACAAAATTAATTTTTTTAAATTTATAACTGATGGAACTGTAGTTCCTCAGGTCACTGTCTTGTGGCACTGTCTCTGTCTAGTATTATTAGTGCAGTAGTGTGGGACATATGGAACCTCCCTTCAGATCATGCTTTCAAACAAATTGTAGACTAAATGTCTGATATAAACTTTTTAAGTGGTTTTTCTCCTTTTTAATAAAAGAATTCAGTTCTGCCAGTTAGTTGAGAATTCTGATGAAGTGGGTGTGAGTTATTGAGGTTCTACTAGATTAGTGGTTCTTAATTCTGGCTGCACATTAGAATCCCAGTGCCAGGCTGCACCCCACAACAATTAAATCAAAATCTCTGAGTATGAGCCAATGTTTTTTAGTCCCCCTGGTGATTCCAATGTATAGCCAAACTTGAGAACCAGAGCTATTTTTTAATCCAGAAAAGCATTAGTATAAAATCAGCAGCCCATTTTCCTTAGAATTTGTATGCTACTCTATTAAAACATTTGATTTAGATGAAAGTAAAAAGTAATTTCATTCTATTCAGCATTTATAGTACTGTTATTTCCAATAAGTAGCAAAGGAAATCCATGTTCATGCAACATAGTAACAGTTTAGTACAGTGATTATTAATTCAGTAAATGATGTTGAACACAGTGAATTAACTTATTATTTCTGGTTAAGATTATTTTTACCGTGTGCTTAAGTAAATATACCAAAAAAATCAATCAATGTGTGGGAAATATGTCTTCAACATATTTTAATAACAAGACCCATGGGAAATTATATAGAAATGCACATATTAAACATTGGAAGTACCTTCTGATTCCATTCTTTATGCATGTTGTTTTGATTATTTGATGTTAATATAAAAAAAACACAGGAAAATTAAACCTGGACTCTATGTAAATGACTTTTTTGAAATCTCTTTTATTTGAACCCAGATGTAAAAACCCAGATACACAAAGACCCAAACTTCCAAACTTGTAAATTAGAGAGTGATCATTCACAGTACAAAGAAGGACTTTCTTCTTTACAAAAGGATTCATCTTAGCACTTCTATGTCTACAAGCCAAATAGCTTTATACAATACACATCCTCCTAGATGCTCTAAGTACACTGTGAAACCCTGGCTATTTTAGTAGTCTGCTGGTGAATCTTTTTGTTATGCAAATTCATCCCTCTAATTGATCTGTTTTGTAGATTTGTACTTTTTTTTATCTTTTCAGTAAGTCTAAATTTGCTTAAAACATCCTTTTGCTTGTAGAAAAGGTCTGTTTTTAAGTTCTTCTTTGCAAAAACAATGGATTTTCTTTTAGGTGACATAGCAAATAGTTAACCTGCAAAGGTCTATCAACCATGATTGGTCTATTTTGCATAAGAAACTCATGTGTTCACTTGAGAAGGAAACATAATGGCATGGCCATATTACGATGTCATGGGCCCTAGTACAGAATTTTCTTAAGGATCCTTCATAGCAAATGCTTAGCAAAGTAATATATTGCCTCTAGTTTTACATGTGTAATCTGCCTGCTCCTAGGAACTGATACTATCCTTCTACTTAACTGGGCCTCCACATTCTGAAATGAAGTCTTAAATTTTAAAATGAATTTGTGCTAGAGGTATCTTTTAGGTGGTTATTTTTTTCATAAATTAACAAATACAATGATATGATCAATACAGACATACCCAATAGTTCAAAAATACTGGTACAATCGAATTGCGGGGGGGGGAAATTAGGTTGAAATTAAGAAAAGATTAAAGACTTTGAAATCTTTTTGAATTACATCATGGTCCTATAAAATAATTAATAAAAGTTTAAACCTCTTGAGATATCAGTCTTATTTACATTTTCATTAACAGAAATGAAATTTTGTCTTTTGGAGGAACTCTCCATGGCTGGGAGCATATTATCTTCTGGGTCAAGCTACCTCTAAGAGATAAAAGAAATGTCTAATTGAAAATATAAAGTCCTGCCCTAACTGGTTTGGCTCAGAGGACAGAGCATTGGCCTACCGACTGAAGGGTCCCAGGTTCGATTACGGTCAAGAGAATGTACCTTAGTTGCAGGCACATCCCCAGTATGTGCAGGAGGCAACTGATAGATGTTTCTAACTCTATCCCTCTCCCTTCCTCTCTGTAAAAAATCAATAAAATATATTTTTTTAAAAAGAAAGAAAATATAAAGTCCTAAAACTTGGGTACAGTAACTATGACATCACGCAAATTCTAAATATGCCTGCCTAGGGCATTCCTGGCTTAGACCCAGGGATGGGCACAGGATCTGGCTGAACTGCTTACTAGCCCTTTTCCTCATTTGCAGCCCAGGGTCTTCATCTCTGCTACTTTCCTGCTTATTGCTGTTATTTAAAGATTCAAATAGAAGAATGTACCGTCAGTTCTGCTATAAGACTTGTTTTGAAGACAGAAGTTTTTTCCCAAATGATTAATATATTATTAGAGAACAATTTGGGTGTCATATGAATTTCAGTTCAATTTTGCGCTATTATTAGTCCACGAGAGACACCACATGAACACACGCAATTGCACCCAGCTGAACCCAGCCATCTATGAGTATAAAAAACAGACTGTCATACACCTCCAACATTTTACCACCCACCTCAGTTCACCACCGGTGTTATACACCACACCCATGAACATCTGGGAATATAACATTCCCTCTAATTTCAGATCATCTCTCTTCCACTACTTCACAAAAACTCACATGTTGCAACTCTCCTGACTCCTGCTTGCACAGGCAAACTTCCGGTCTTTTTCTAAGGTAAGGGCAGCATATATACATCCTGTCCTTTTGCTTTATTTCTCATAACACAGTGTTTTTAAATATATGTTGCTTAATAACAGAAATATGTGTGTGGCAGTGCTTTGTAGTTTGTAACATGATCTTTTTGGCAATTAATACTAAAATGAATATTGTCTATTATTTCAAGAGAAAGAAAAATACTACTTTATTTATAGCCAGAGTTTCAGTTTTTCCAGCACATATAGGAAATAAGTCTTGAGACTTTAGAATCAGTTGTGACAGCCATAATCTTAGCACTCCTTCAGTTATCAAGTATTTGAGTAATGAATGGACCTTCCAAATAGCAACTCTGAGATTATTTTAATCACACTTAATTCTTCATTGAAAACTCGAAATCTTCCAACTCAAATACACATTTATTCTTCCACTTATGCAACCAGTTTTTAATAATTCAGGATTATTTCATAATTAATTGAGGATCTGAATACTAAATGCATTAGTCTTCTGGTGAATCTGTTTGTTATGCAAATTTATCCCTCTAATTTATCTGTGTTTTAGGTTTTATTGCTGTTTAACAAATAACTAAAATTGAGCATCTTGAGACAACATAAATTTATTCTTCATAGTTTGTGTGGATTCATGTGTTCTGTGAGTCTGGGCCCAACTTAGCTGGGTCCTCTGCTCAGGGCCTCATGGACTATAACTACGGTGTGTGCTATGGCTGAGATATCATCCGAGGGTCAGAGATTTTTTCCAGGCTCTAATCAATGTTGGCAGAATTCATTTCCTTGTGGTTGTAAGACTGAAGTCCTCAGCTACTAGAGACCACTCCTCTCCATAGGCAGTTTGCAGCATAGATATTCATTTCTTCTTCCAGACCAGCAGAATAATCTTGCTGATGCCTCCTGCTCGTGTGTGTGTGTGTGTGTGTGTGTGTGTGTGTGTGTGTGTGTGTCATTCAGCAACTGAATGACTGGTTGACCGAATGACTGGTTGACCAAACTACCAGTTGACTGGTTGCTATGACGTGCACTGACCACCAGGGGGGCAGATGCTCAGTGTAGGAGCTGCTCCCTGTGGTCAGTGTGCTCCCATAGCCAACCTCCCATGGCTAATCAGCCAACCTCCGGAGGTCCCTCTCCCCAGCTGGGCCCCCCAATCAGCCCCAATCTCTGCCAGGCTGAGAAACCCCACCCATGCACGAATTTGTGCAAGAGTAGGCCCTCACAGCCCCAGCTGCCTTGCAGCCCTGCCCCCCTCCCACTGGTTGTTCTGGAAGGTCATTCTGCCCTCTGGTCTAATTAGCATATTAGCTCTTTATTATATAGGATACAGATAGATGATATAGATATAGATGATATAGATATATAGATGATATAAATATATAGATGATATAGATATATTTTATTTTAGAGAGGAGGAGAGAGAGAGAGAAAGAAACATCAGTGATGAGAAAGAATCATTGAGTGGCTGCCTCCTGCACAGCCCCCATCAGGGATTGAATCCACAACCCGGGCATGAGCTTATGACCTGATTCAAACCAGACCCTTCAGTCCACAAGCTAATGCTTTATCCACTGAGCCAAACTAGCTAGGGCTGCCTCCTATTCTTTTAATTGGCTCACCTGATTGGTTCAGGTTCACTCAGCATCATCTTCCTTTTGATTAACTCAAAGTCAACTGATTCAGGACCTTAATTACATCTGCTAAGCCTCTTCTCTGAGTCATGTAACCTCACCAAAGGCAAGACAATCTCATTGTAGTCACAGATCCTGCCCATATTCAAGGAGAAGTGAGTATGCAGGTATTAAACCAGAGGCAAGGACCTTGGAGGTTACCTTAGAATTCTGCCAGGCACAGTAATTAAATTATCCAGGCTCTTTGCTTCTCCTCCAATTTTCCATGGATATTTATTTATTCTTGTTGGCAACCATGGCACTAAAGATACAGTGAGGAAACACACCCATTAATTTCTCAAACGTTGGTTCTGGTAGAAGTTTTAACTGATGATTTTCCAGCAATTCTCTTCAATTCTCTTCACTCATTTTAAGTTCTCTTCCCTCCAATTTGTGGGTGCCAACTCCCTCTCCCCCACCCCCTGCTCCATGGACAGAGAGCTTTCTGCAGGACTAGAAGCCAAGAAAAGAAATCCCTAGCCCCTGACCATAGAAGACACGGGGCTGCAGAACTGCATAAAGCCAAAACTATGCCTCCCCTGCCCGGAACAGGGGTCCAATGGATAAGCGAGAGTCACAAGTGGACGCTGAATCGGGGGTGGGGGTGACCATAATTGAGGGAGAAAGTTTGTGGGAACCAGGAGTTGAGAATTAGTTCCCCACACAGACCCTCCTCTTGTGAACTGCAGACTCATTCATATGTCCTGTCACTTCTCTCTGCTCGCTAATCCTTACAGAGATTCCAGGATTTGCAATTAATTCTACTGGGACATTGTGTTCAAAACTTCAGGTTGTTAGGGAGGGAAATTTTTCCTCCCACCCTTCTTAGTTCTTCTTGTGGTTCTAAACAAATAAGTTAACACAAGACAGGAGACAAATTAATTCATACATACAAAGGTCTCACAAAAATGGGACAGCTTGAAGATTTTATATGTTAGATAATGAAGCCATAAATTTCCACTAGGACCTTCTGACATTGCTTCGTCTTGTCAGTTCTCCAAAAATTCACGACTTCTAGCATGGGAACAACACCCTTCCCTAGTTTCTTTAATCGTTTCCTTTGATATTTTTGGAGCATTTCAATAGCAATTTGTAAGGAGGCTGATGTGAGTTCAGCATGTCAACTCAAATTATACTGTTAGACCAGTAATCAAGCATTCAGAAATGGAAAGCTCCAATCCAAATCAAAGCGGATTGAATTCACAGTACAAGAAAGTCCTGGTGGCTGATGGCAATGTCAGCCTGGAGGTGGGAGGCATCCAGGAGTAGAAAAGTACCGTCCAAGGTTGGAGCAGGTAGAGCTGTCACCAAAATTCTCTGGAAACTAAGATCATTTCCTGTCTTCTCATAGTTCAAATTCCTCCACTCTGTTAAAGTTCTCTTGTTGACATGAGATAATACTGATTTTCTAGGCTTTTTTATTCCTCATATTTTTGTTTGTTTGGTTGTTTGGAAGAAGGAAGGAAGGAAGGAAGGAAGGAAGGAAGGAAGGAAGGAAGGAAGGAAGGAAGGAAGGAAGGATGGAAGGAAGGAAAGAAAAGAGGAAGGGAAACAGGGAGGGAGTGAGGAAATGAGAAACATCTTGATGCATTCTTATTAAAGCTTTGATCAAAGTTTATTATTACAGTCTGGCTGGTGTGCCTCAGGGGTTGAGCATCAATTTATAAACCAGTTCATTGTTCAATTCCCAGTCAGGGCACATGCCTAGATTGCAGGCTTAATCCCCAGTAGGGGGTGTGCAGGAGGCAGCTGATCAGTGATTCTCTCTCATCATTGATGTTTATATCTTTTTCTCCCTCTTCCTTCCTCTCTCTGAAATCAATAAAAAAAACATATTTAGAGGAAAAAAAGTTTATTATTATCATAGAATGTAAAGGAGAATTATTTTTTTTCTGTGTACTGGTGCCTAGGGATCAAATCTAGGGAGAAGAGTGATATGTCACATTACAAACCCAGCACCACCAAATACCTTCTTTAGGGCTCACTAAGAAGTAGCTAAACTCTCCCTACTATATCAGGATTCGTCCTTCAATCACCCAACCCACATGGTATAAGGCACCTACCTACCAGATAGGAAAATGCAGTCAGTACAGTTGATAAGGTGGTGAAGTAGCTGATGGGACTGAATGCATTTGAGGCAGAGCCACATATCTCATGTGAGGGTCCTTGAGAGAGCTAACACCTGGACACACCCCAGGTCTCAGCGGTTACCTGTGTGACTGCAGAGAAGCAGCAAAAGCAATGGAAAGAGCAAAGAACTGTTAACTCTTCTCACCCTCTCTCCTGATCTCCAAAAGAAGAGGAATTTGGTTTTGCAGGAGGAGGAGGAAGGTAGCCAAGAACCAGAGCAGTTCCATACTGCACACCAAAGTGGACAAGTTGCCCCCAAACACCCCATCAGGCCTTTGAGTCCCAAGTCTAGCAATCTGAGAGCAGTGGGAAATATTTTACTGCATGTGAGATCAAAGAACTGAACTGGACTGGACAGAACTTTCAATGACCATGGGTTCCCTCCCAGAAAACATCATTAAAAGAGGGCTTCCCAGAAGAGACGAGAGATTCGACGCATCGGATTTAGGAGCAGTGACTGGAGAGAGAAATATGTTTCTACCTAGCCCCTCACCACGGACAGACTACTCAATAACAAGCGATAAAACTGCTGTCTTCATGAAAAGTCTTGTGGACCTAATAATCTCTTGAATCTTCATATCTGTTTCCATAGAGACATCACTTCTGCCTCTGTATTTTTTAACTCATGGGTCTATGGTTCACAGGTACTCTATAAAACATTTCTTTCATAACTTGTTCCTGATCCCTTTCCTTTAAAAACAGCTGGTGGGTAGGTAGACAGCTCCAGCTCCCACATTACCTCCTTAAGGTAAGTGCATTTTTTTAAAAAATGGGACTTATTTGTGGAAAATCAAAAAGAGTTGAGCAAAAGCAAGAGAAAAATCCCCAACTTATTTTTTATGCTTTCTTATATCACATCAGTGTGTTCTTTTATTTGTTTTTTTTTTTATTGACTTCAGAAAGAGGGAGAGAAACATCAATGATAAGAGAGAATCATCAATCAGATGCCTCCTACATGCCTCCTACATGCCTCCTACATGCCTCCTACATGCCTCCTACATGCCTCCTACATGCCTCCTACATGCCTCCTACATGCCTCCTACTGGGGATCAAGCGCACAATCTGACCAGGAATCTAACTGTGACCTCCTGGTTCATGGGTAAACGTCCAACAACGGGAAAACACCAGCCTCGTTCACGTCAATGCTTTGAATTTTCATTGTAGAACCTCTCAGTTTCCTGTAGTTTGGGGCAGTAGTGATGGAAAAGCACCTAGCTTAATCAGTAAGAATCTGTGTGCCCTCTGGAGTTAGCTTGCCTGATAGATGAACAGTTAAAAGTGAGTAGTTTTAACTCAGTGCTTTAGTTTTGTTGTATGACTAATGGAGAATAGTAGTGTTTATACTAAATAACAGAGGAATGAGTGAAATGAGACAAAAAGTGCTTAAAACAGCGCCTGGTACATAAGAACAAATATTAGCTTTATTGTATTAACTAATATCACCACCAGTCTTTGCTATTGGTGCCCCCTCTGGCCCAGAGGCATGGTGGGTGGTCCCAAACCACCTGAGCAGTTGAGGCGCGTTTCTGTGGAATGCTGTCTGGGACACCCCATGTAGCCAGTTCCTGCATGAAGGGGATGAGGACTTTCTCTCCAAGACACACAGCGGTTGCCCTTGGCCGTCCCTGTCTTCCTGCCTAGAAACGGTTGACAGGTTGTGCAGAGCTGTCTCTTCTCCAGCAACTCTCTTGTTCATAAGAAGCTTGACTCATAACGTGGGGGATCTAGATCCGAGGGACCTGGAGCCAGGATCCGGCTTCTCTGGAGCAGGTGTTGTGCAGTTCGGGGCTTTGAGTAGCTTTTGTATCTGGGTTTAACTCTGGTTGTGGCAGAGTTCTGAGAGAAGCTGAGACTTGGGCAGCCGCTCCCTTAAAGAACCAAGTCCTCCAGGACCTGCCCGCGCTCTCTCCTCTGTCTGCCCCCACCTGACCCCAGCCCAGCCGAGGGGTCCCATTGATTGCTTAACCTACTTATACAGTGGTTTTAAGCTGTTGTCCTGGCCACTGCACCAAATCCCAATGTATACTTCATAGTGTAAAAATTTATATTATTGTGTGTGTTTTTGTATATTGCTGTATCTACTTTAACTTCTAAAAATAAAAATATATAGGACCTGTAAAAAAAAAAACTAATATCACCACCATCATCATTAACGTGGTTATCATAATCTACAGGCAGATCTCAAAACATATTTGAGATGTTCAGACTCCACTCATTTCTGAGATTTCAAAAGCAGTTTGGGGGCTGAGCCCACATGTGGTAACAGTCGCAACGGGAGCGAGGAGGCCTGTTTCTGATCCTGAGTCCTGCGCTCTTGAATAGAACTGTTGCCCTTTAACTTGTTTTGCCCCTTGGAACTGCACCCAGGACAGCCCACACACAGATGACCCCGGGTAAATGTTTACGGGAGTGAGGAGAAGGCAGCGGGATAAACCTCTTGGACGTGCCCACCTGTGGGCCTTGACTGTTACTCTAATATGGAATCAACCCTGAATTAATTTACCCAGGGCAGTATTCTGGTGAACTGTTCACTCCTCACAGGCAGGCGCTCAGTAAATATTTGTGGGATGAATGAACCAGTTAAGTTCTCAAAGCGCTGGCGCTTTAGGACGGAGTATGCTACCAGTAGAGGAGACGAGCTTCCACCAGCATAGACTTCCATTAAGGAGATGAAGCTCTGCTCACAGCTCCCTGCTGTTGAAGGTTTGTGCTCCCTCTTTCCCCAAAGCCTCCATGTAGTCTGTCTGACATGTTTCTGAATTGCGATGGGATCTTAGTTACAGGGTCTGACCTAGAAGGAGACATGACCCTTAATTTAGAAGACTTAACCATGTTTTATAAGCCTCAACCCTCGGGCCTTGTTGGACAGGGTAGAAGAGATGAGATGCTGATTTATTTACTCAGTGGTTGGAAGAAGACTGTTGGCATCATTCTTTATCCCGGCACTCTGTTTGTTCCCATGAAAAGTTACTGTCACAGACCCCTCAGCTGTCCATAGTGGGCTCACTGCTCAGAATACCATTAGCAGATTAAGTGTATCAGCATGTTTTCAACTCACATGAGCTTTCGGTGGTGTGTATGAGTGAGTGTGTGTGTGTATGTGTGTGTGTGTGTGTGTGTGTGTGTGAGAGAGAGAGAGAGAGAGAGAGAGAGAGAGAGGGGGGGGGGGGGAATTTCCCATCTGTATTAAGTTTTTATTTTATGGGTCTCCTCCTTATAGAACCCACAAGCAAATATGTTTCCCTAAACAGCAATGCAAGGCCATTCTCTATTCAAGTGGGATCTTGCTCTCTGTTACTTACCACGAATGCATGCAAAATTCAATTCAAAGTTATCCAGAGGGAGGAGGAGAGACTGGGAAAGAGGTTGGAGAGGAAAAGAGAGCTAGATTTGAGGCATTTGTGTTAAGCTGTGATGCAAATAATGTTCAGAAACATGGCCATGACGTGCTCCTTCACATGCAAGCACCCATCTATAATCCCATGACTAAGCTCTTTATATGGTTCAAGGTTACCTTGCTTTCTGCACATGTTTTTAGGAAGGATTAGAAGTGCATTGAGCCTCCTCAGAGCAGCTGCAAAGGAGCTGTGAGTACAGGGAAATTTGGACATGACTGCCAGACTGTCACCAGGGGCCCACGGCAGGGAAAGCGAGGCTCTTGCATGCTCTCTCCAGCCCCAGTGCTGGGGCCTGGAACCGCTAGCTGGTCAGAGCCCCACCTCTGCCTTGGCTCCAGGTGTGAATGAACAGTCAGCTTCCGGTGGGAAACCTTGGAGATATGTGCCAGTGAAGGGGTGTCTGCTTCTCATCTATAGATTCTCCTTCTCGTGTTCTCGTTTGTTACGGCAAGGGGCTCGGATGACAACAGAACACTACTCTGTGGGAAACCTGTTCCTTCTGCTGCTTCTGCCCCCACCGGATGTTCTTGTCCGCTCCTTGCGAGGGCACCGGCAATTACAGAGCAATACATCTTCACCCACATGCTCTCAGGCAGATATTGGGAGAGGCGGGCAGATGGCGCTGGAGAAAAACCTGCTGCTGCTTCTGTGGCTTTAGTTTCAAGGAACAGAGAGCCATTTCTTTTTCAGTAAAGTCCCTAATGGCTCATTCATCTATTCAGCCAGCCAACAGATGTTTATTCAGCGTCTGCTTGATGCTGGTGTGCGTGGGCGCTCCATTTATACTTAGCACCAACACAGCCATCACCCACTGGGGAGGTTTGTCCTGTCCCATCTCAACCCACACAGCATCCTCCTGGCTCCTCTTTAGCCCCCATCATTTCCACCCTTCCTCTCAGCTCTCCCCCTTTTCTCATTTTTTTCAAGCAGAACAGTTGAGTTGCTCTGTGGCTGCTTGGCTCAAGCCATACCCTTTGGGTCTGACCTTCTACTCCACTTATTTGCTCATTCAACCAAGATTTATTAAAAGCCCATCATCAAAAATAGTTTTAAAACTATTCCACCCTATGTACTACTTCCTTTGTGCTCTCTCTGTATATAAATTATCTCCTTCCATCTTTGCAACCATGCTATATGAAAGCTATTGCTACAACCCTCATTTCCAAATGAGGACATGCAACAGAGTCAAGCAATTGCTCACAAGTTCAGTGACTGAGCAGATTGGCATTTATTTCTTTCAATAACAATAAGCTGGAAAGTCGTTGGTTCCCAAGCTCAACAATGTCAGGGCTGGCATCTCCAAGGGCTGCCTCGCCTCTGCCCTCGCGAGCACACAACAGCTGTCTGGACTCAACTATCACATCTACGCTCATGTTAAGAGGAAGAGATAAAGGGTAGTGTTACCTGCTTCTGTCCTTCTCAAGGCCTTTCCAGTCCCTCTCTGCTTTCCACTCACCTCTAATTGGCCATGTCTGTGTCATGTGGCCACCACCCCTAGCAGCAAGAGAGGCTGCAAAAGTGTAATTCAAGGGTTTTCTCTTTTTCCCTTTCTTTTCCTTTTTTCAAGCCTGTGTAATGGAAGGCAGGAGGGGAAGAGATCTGGGTGTGTGTTAGGTGAGCCAGTGGGCAGTACACATGCCATGGGGTGTACCAGTAAGTGGTTGAAGGGGCCTGGGAGCCCAGGACCTGTGCTGGTCACTCCACGGTGAGTAAAGGAGACACGGTCCTGCCTTCGTGGAGCCATAGAACTAAGAAGCACATAAATAAACTTATAATTGCAAATACCTGTGAATAGGAAGAGATAGAAAATAGGCTTTGCACAATATTAAGAACTGCTCATAATTAAGTTCCCACTGTTATGTTCATTGACCGGGAGAAGTCCAGTGGCCCGTCATAGAAGCCCTTCACCTTGACCTGTCTGAAGTTTTAGCTTTCCCTCTCTCTGCACTCTATTCTTTTGTGGTTATTGCTTATGAGCATCATCTTTCCCTGCCTTTCCAACATCTTTCTTCATCTTGTGCTCACCTCTCTGTTCCCCCTCTTCCTTTTCTCTTCTTCTACTCATGCATTTCTGAGCATTTTACTGGCTGCTCCATCCAACAAGAAGTAGAACTGGGTTTTATTTCAGGGACCTGGAATTGTTCCTGTTTTAGCTCCTAAAGAATGAGGAGATCAGCGCGCTTGTGAAAATCACAGTTTGAAATTCAACCTTGGGAGAGTGTCCATCTCGCCTCTTTCATGCAGCAGGAGGAAGACAATCAAATGGGAATTGTTCATAGAGCAGGAGAGCAGCTGATTCAGACACTGCAAATGTCTTCTGATGACAGCCAGCCCCAGCGGTGCTACCCACAGGCCCTTCACACACGGTACCCGGCTGAAAAGCACCCGCCTCATAGCCCAAAGCCTACTGTCTGCTTAACAGTTAAACTACCCGCTCACAGGCTAGCATAACACCAACGTTCCTATATCCCTTAGATCCCAGTGGTTTTTTTCTTCTGATGCCTAAGTAAACCATGATATTTAATTGACCTTTGCTTCAGCATTAGAATTTTCTAAAATTTGACACTTCATAACCTTTTGAATTTTACCCAAGTGTCTTTTTCTAGAATGTTTGTTATTTCTCAGACCCATCATCTCAAATTCCAAAATCGTATATGAAACATCTGTCACCACCACCAAGATGCGGTGGGCCAGCTGGCTTAGCCGTGGGCTATCAAATGGCCAGGGCACACATAGGGGCTCCTTTGCTCCCAAAACAAAATTGATTCTACACGCCAGTGTGTGCAACCACAGATTTCTGCAAAGGTCAGCTGCTAGTGTAACCCCTCGACTGTGCCCTGTAGAATTCTCTATTCTCACTCAGCAGAAGGAGGACTCGGCCAGGAATGCAGATGAGTTTTCCGTGGCTTACTTTGCTTGTGGACTTTCATGGAAAATTTGGAGCTTCATCTACCTCTGCTTATATTTTCATTATTTTTATTTATTTTCTAATTTATTGTTGACAGTATTACAGATGTCCCTTATCTTCCCCTCCGTTATGCAGGCTTGAAAAAAAAAGAGAGAAACCACCTGAATTTCACTGTCCCAGTAATTGTTAAAGATTCACAACGACTATTTCTGTTCTGAAGCCACGAAGAGATCGTAACCACTGATTTCACTGTAGGACTCACCTCTGTGATTACAACTGAGCACTGCTCAAGCATAAGAGCTGTGCAGTAAGTTAAAAATCCACGAGGTGGCTCTGCTGTTCTTCTAACCAGAAGCAAGTAGTGCTAAATCTCTTACGCCATCACTTCATATTCCAAAGGCAGAGCAAAATGCAAATGTGAACGTGCTTGGCTGCTGTTATTCACTTCACTATTTGTTCTAGGTTACCTGTGAACAAATCGGTCTCCGTAGTGGTTGATCAAAGACTGGGTTTCTTTAAGTGTTGGGACTTTTTGTTTGTTTGTTTGTTTTGGTCTCTTTTACACAGACATGAGGAGGCTAGCTTTCAATCTTGTAACTTTATTTTTATGGTTAATGAAACCTATTCATGTATGTATCTATGCTCTCATGACATATACACCGCCATTTCCTCACCACTCATTTGGCATTCCCTCATAAAAGGACCCACACTTTCCAAAGATGCAATGTGTTGTCCTATGGGCCATTCTTCTTCGATTTAAAGCAAACCATTCCCATTTTAACATTCTCTGTGATTGTTTTGTTATTATTTTCAGGAACCTTATCAAAGCATGACCCAGGTTTACAAGTTCCTCTTGGCATCCTTATTAGAAGATCTTCTCTTATGTTTTAGACTATAATCTATAATAATATCTATAGTAATAAAAGCATAATATGCTAATTAGACCAGACATCCTTCCGGACGACCTTCCAGACGAAGCCTGGACTGTGAGGGAAGCCCGGTTCCGCTTCTGGTGCCAGAGGGAAGCCAGTGCCAGCAGCCAGGGGAAGGAAGGCCTACTCTTGCATGAATTTCATATATCAGGCCTCTAGTATTAAATAAAACTGACTTTAAAAATACATTTAAATCATCCTGTCTCCCCAAAACATCTCAAATTCTCAATCTTCTATCAGATTTCCCTTTAATTCTCTCAGTTCCAGTGTCGTCCCAGTTTATAGTTATGATTATTATGAAGTGTCAGATGTCTGCCCCCAATGCAGCCTGGGTAAATTCCCATGGTGCCAGACTCTAGGCTGAATTCCCAGAAGGACAGATGACAGCTGTTCTTTCCCCATCACATCAAAGTGGCACAAACACAGGGTGCACACAGAACACCAGACAAATATACCTTTGCCCTTGAGAAGGTGACAACAAAACAGAAGACAGAACAAGGCAGTGTGCGTGAACATTACTGGAGGTAGCTAAAATAACTGACCTTTTCATTTTAAAAGGAAAAAAAAGTGGTCAAATATAAAATGAATGCAAACTCCAAAGAACTTTGAAATGCACCTTTTTTAACAAAATAAATTAGGAACGTTTCCATAATAATTATATCAATACCTTGAAATGCATTTAAATATCAAAAGATTGAACCAGAATGGAGTTGTCTAAGATAGTAGAAATAACAAACACTAGCATATTCTAAGTGTCTGTTGGTTCCTTACTATGCTAGTAAATTGATTTCAAATCATGACTAATATGAAGAGTGTAATCCTTAATATCTATTCTTATTTTCAATGATAAATAATATTAATTTTGATTCAATTAATTCCAACAACACAAAAATATATAGAATACAAGGTGAAAGAATCTCCCTGCCATTTTCTCCCTCCCTAGAGAAAGAGGAAACTGCTATAAAAAAAATAAACAACAAAACAAAACAGAAAGTCACGGTTCTATTCCCAATCAGTATGTGCCCTGGGTTGTGGGCTCGGTCCCCAGTGTGGGACATACAGGAAGCAACTGATCGATGATTCTCTTTATCATTGATGTTTCTACCTCTCTCTCCCTCTCCTTCCTCTCTGAAGTGAATTAAAAATATTTTTAAAAATAGTTTGGAATATAGCCCTCTAATAATTTTAAATGACTATTAGCATATAATGATAATTGGTGCATTTTTGGCATAGTGGTTATATTTTGGGGTACATTTTTAGCATGTTTTTGGTCAGATCTCAGAGGAGTGGGGGTAGAGAGGAAGGGAAGAGATTAATCAAAGAACATATATGCATATATGAATAACCCATGGACACAGACAACAGTGCGTGATTTTTAGTGTTTTCTACATATAAGATCATGTCTTCAAACACAGGTAATTTTACTTCATTTTTTGCAATTTGGATGTCTTTTGTTTCTTTTTTCTTGCTCCATTACTAGCTAAAACTTCCAATGCTATCTTGAGCAGAAGTGACAAACGGGGGCATGCTTGCCTTTTTCCAGATCTTAGAGGAAAAGCTTTCAGTTTGTATCATTGTTAGTGTAAGCTTTTCATATATGGCTTTTATTGTGTTGAGGTAAGTCCCTTTTATCCTAACTTGTTGAGAGTTGTTATCATGAATTTTGTCAATTGCTTTTTCTGATTCTATTGAGATGATTGGAAGATTTTTATCCTTCATTCTTTTAACGTGGTATGTCACATTAATTGATATGTGGCTGATAAACCATTCTTAAATCCCAAGGATAAATCCACTTGAACATGGTATATGATCCTTTTAATTTGCTGTTGAATTTGGTTTACTGATATTTTTTGAAGACTTTTGTATCTATGTTCATCAGGGATTTAGGCCTGTAGTGTTCTTTCCCCATGGTGTCTTTATCTGGCTTTGGTACCAGAGATGCTGGCCTCGTACAATGACTTTGGAAATGGTCCCTCTTCTGTTTTTTGGAGGAGCTGAAGAAGGATGAGTAGTCACTCTTCTTTCAATGTTTGGTAAAGTTTATACACTTAATATTTTATAAACATCTGTCCAGTCAGTAAAACTATAACCGTGTTAAAGTTATGACCAAAGTTGCCTACTCTTAAAGTGGTATAGTAGGCAAACAAATAGTGCATAGCAACTAAGCAGTAATACCAAAATATCTCAAGATATTTACTTCAGTGGCTAAACACTTAGAAGGGCATTAACACCTCCTTTCTGGACCAGTCAGAGAACCTCTTTGAAGACCTGGCAGACTCTTTAGTGAATTCAATGAGAAGGACTAGGAACACTCAGACCCTAATATCTTTTTTTTATTTTATTTTTTATTTATTTATTTTATTTACAAGATAGTACATATGTTTTCCTCCCCCCCCCCAATATCCTCCCTCCGGCCTCCCTTACCCCCCAGCACATGTCCCCACCTGCTCCCCTCCCCGCCCCAGTGTCTTTCATTCATTGGTTATGCTCATATGCAAGCATACAAGTCCTTCGGTTGATCTCCCCCAGCATCCGCCTCCCATCCACTCCAGCCTTCCCCCTGTAGCTTGACAGCCTGTTCAAGGCCACCCTGCCTCTACATCAATCACTCCCCCCTGTTTCTTTTCTTCAAAAATATCTTGCCTCTGCATACTAGAAACAAACGTATAAGAGCAAAAAAAAATGTTTGAGTGTCAGTTTCAATGTCCAACTGTTCTGAGTCCCAGTTTCAATGTCAAATAGTTCTTCATGTGTACAGTCTGCAATGGTATCCAGATGGTGGACACATCGTGGCAATGCAAGATCCATCCTCTCTGGTTTGGTCCTGGGCCGCCTGCAGCCACGCACAGCTGCCGACTGCTAGCATGGCAAGGTGTTGTCAGCGTCCCCCATCTCTGGACCGTTCTCGTGGCTGGAACAGATCCGTCAGTTCCTCACTGTCACAGGAACCCACATGGTCTTGGAGTTGTTCTCTGCAAACACACAAACACATTCTCGACCAAAAGTTAACAAAGGGATCCTCTCTGCAAAATAGACTTGGGATTCTTTTTATTTTTGCCTAAATGATTTTCCTTTGGCTTATTTTGACACCATGTGTGTTTTTTCATGGGTGTCCTGCAGTTGGTTTTACAAATGGAATTTACTTTTCTGGAGTAAGAATTTTCTAGATGTATTTTACTTACAGGATATTTTTCCTTACATGATATTACCCCACTGCCTCCCCCCCTTTTTGATTAATTGGGGCTTTTGGAAATTTTATCTTGCAGTCTTGGTAATTTTAAATTTTAATTTTTGCACACAAATATGACTGCTTTAGGTTCTTTGGATGTTAGGCAATTTTACAGTGAGATGAACTACTAATAGATATTTTAGTTAATGTTTTAGGAAAAGCTTTTTGTCCAGTACACTTAAATTTTCCTGAGTATTCACTTATTTCACTTGGCCAAATTAAATTAATCTGAAAACTTGATTACTATTTTACTGTCAATTTTAATACTCAAGCAGAAATCTTAATTTACCCTGTAAATACTTGTGGAAAGGAATATTTGCATTTTTGAGTAGGTCCTCAGCATTCCTGGTAATAAACTGAATTTAGATATAGAGCAGCTATTGCTGGCCTAGTCTCTGTCTGCCACCTGGGTCCCGGTCTGAGTTGTGCGTGGAAGGCAAAGCAGCAGTGGGGGTAGGATCAGACCCTAATATCTTTTGTCCTGTCACATATATGGGATTGGGAATTTTAATCTTTATATTAAAAGAAAATCCTTTTATCTCACCATGGTCAGAGATACTAAAAGCTCTTGCATAATCTCCTGAACAGATCCCGAGTTACTTCAGGATTTTGACAATAAGTCATAAATATTTCTTTCATTTGACTTCAGTTTTCTAAAGCTTCCTTAGATAATTCCCATTCTATAAGATTGAAAAAGTTCAGGTCCTAATGTCTGTTTTTTACCTTTAAAGAACTTCTCCTTGTGTCAATTTTGAAATAACAGTAATAGTAGTAATTAGTTTTATATGAAAAGTACTTAATTAAAAGCCAATATTATTCAATATAATAATTTACTCTACCAGTTCAAATTGTATTCCTATGAATAGAGCTAAAATGATTATGCTATACATCCATTATGAAGATTAAATACCATTTTGTATATAATTAGTAATGCATTTATTTCACAGGGAAAATTAATGGTGTAAAATTAATGTTAATCAGATTTTTAAACAGAATGAGAAGTATTCTGTAATTCACAGCTTTATCATGTCCAGTATTTATCACTGTACTTTCAGCAATTAGCCAAAGAAATGACTCCTTAATTACGAACATATATCATAAATGAAGAATAAAATTTTCCTATAGCTCATTGTTTCCTTGGAGTATTTTAGAAAGCCACTTGTGTTGATTTTTTCATAAGAAACAAGAAAATCCTTGGATTAAGTTTCAAGCAACAAGAAAAGATTATGATGGCCAATAAGAATTTGGAAAGGAGAATGAAATGGAAGAGCCACACATATGACCTATAAAGTAGGGGGTCATTTCAAAAGAAGCCAACTTTTTTTTAAATGACCCGCAGAGTCTACACCAATGCACAGCATAGTCAAATCACTAAAAAATTTAAAAGCATCCAGAGGGAAAAATAATAATTACATATAGAGGAACAAAGATAAAATATTCTGCAGGCTTCTTGTCAGAAACTATACAAACCTTAAGACTATGGAATGAGCATCTTTAAATTCTGCATGAAAAAACTGTCCATTTAAATGCTATATCCAATTAACATATTCTTCAAAAATAAGAGTGAAATAAAACATTTTTAGGCAAACAAAATCTGAGATAATTCATTTTCAGCAAGCCTACACTATTAGAAATGTTAAACGTTCTTCGGTTAGGAAGAAAATGATACCAGATAGACCAATCTACACAAAGAAAGGTGTTAAAAATAGTCAATGTATTGACAAATATAAAATAATTTTTCTCATTTTAAAATGTTGGTAGATACTTAAGTGTGTAAATAAAAAATAACAATGCATCATGTGTTTAACATGTATTAGAAGTAAATGTGTGATAATATCAGGAAGGATGGAGGAATGTTATTATAACTGTTATAAGGGTCATGCTATACATTAAATGACCTACCTTTTGAAGATAGACTACAAGAAGCTGAAAATGCATATTGCAATTTAGGGCGAGACCTAAAAATAAATAAATAAAACAAAGTGGTATAGCAAATAAGCCAATAGTGGAGATAAAGTGGAATATTAAATAAAATACTCCATGAAACCAAAATAAAACAGAAACTGAGTGGGAACAGAACAAGAATAGAAGAAATAAATAGAAATCAAATAGTAAGATAATAGACATAAATCAAATTAAACTATATCAATAACTACATTAAATGTAAATTACAAGGCAAAAATTGGATTTAATTTGTTAAGAACAATACCCAACTATTTTCTGTCTATGAAAAAATGTATTTTAAATATCTATAATAATAAAAGGGTAATATGCTAATTAAACTGGATGTCGGACATCCTTCCTGACAAAGCCGGGCCTGGGGGGAAGGCAGCCCAGGTCCTGGGTGCCTGT
Organism: Antrozous pallidus; assembly: GCA_027563665.1. Taxonomy (NCBI): domain Eukaryota; kingdom Metazoa; phylum Chordata; class Mammalia; order Chiroptera; family Vespertilionidae; genus Antrozous; species Antrozous pallidus. Next base: position 102,858,585 of record CM050513.1, on the reverse strand, counting down.
GGACAGCCCGGGAGAAGCCAGCCCGGGTCCAGGTACCAGAAGGAAGCCAGTGCTGGCAGCTGGGGGAAGGAAGACCTACTCTTGCACCAATTTTTGTGCATCGGACCTCTAGTAAAGATATAAATAGATTCAACCAAATTGGTCTGTGTTTTTCTTGTATGGGAATTTAAGTTCTTTATAGATATTTGATTTTTCCCTTATATTCCATAAAGTACCCTAGTTTGATGAGTTCATCAATTATAACTGTATCTTGAATTAAATCTACATCAGTCTTTCAATTATTACTCATCAAGTTCTTTCTTTTTAAAAAAAAAATATATTCTATTGATTTTTTACAGAGCGGAAGGGAGAGGGATAGAAAATCAGAAACATCCATCAGCTGCTTCTTGCACGCCCCCTACTGGGAATGTGCCTGCAGCCAAGGTACATGCCCTTGACCGGAATCGAACCCGGGACCCTTCAGTCCGCAGTCCGATGCTCTATCCACTGAGCCAAACTGGTCTTGGCATCAAGTTCTTTCTTAAGCTACTAATAATGTGTGTGTGTGTGTGTGTGTGTGTGTGTGTGTAATATATATATGCACACACTATGTGTCTATAAAGTAGAAATTGATATTTCTAATATTGGAATTTTAGAGTAATATAAACACTTTATTCCTCTACTTAAATTCTCCAAACTTTACTGACCTACAATATCCATCAAGAATAGTTTCTTAACCAGGAGGTCATGGTTCAATTCTGGGTTGGGGGCTCAATCCCCATTAGGAGATGTGCAGGAGGCAGCCAATCAACGATTCTTTCTCTTCATTGATCTTTCTATGTCTCTCTCCCTGTCCCTTCCCCTCTGAAATCAATAAATTGAAATGAAAACATAAAATAAGAGTGGTATCTTACTTTCCTCAAAGCATAAGAGATGTTTTTTTCTTTTATAATAGCCATTATTGCGGTATCAGATCTGACTGTTTCACTAACTGTTGGCCAGCCTCTTTTTTAATCTGATTTTTAACTGCAAAACCAGATTTTGGTGATTATATCTTGTAAAGTTCCCATTATAATATGCAGCATTTAAACACCCTAAAAATGAAGCTTACATTTTCATGTTTCTATATGAATGGATAAATGCTTTCAGTCTTTTAAAACTAAATTTAAACTCTCTGGAATCTTTTCCTTTAGAATGTGCTAATCATATACCACAAAACAGCACCGATTTCCATAGAAAATAACTCAGTCAAGGATGCTGTGTTCTATATTTGCAGTGAAATGCAAATTTCTCAAGAGATTAAACAAGATTTTCTTAATAAAATCATTTTAAATTTTACATTTAGGGCATAGGAAGCATATTGAAAATGTTCTCTAAGTTGTTGGAATTTTCAAGTATTAGAACTGATAGTTTTCATTCACTTTAAACCTTTGCTTCTCCAAATTTTATTGTACAACAGTGAATGCGTACTGTGAATAGCTATCTCTTTTGCTTACATTATTTATTCTATTATGTTATCACCAGCTAAAGATACTCTTACATTTCCATTGATCAATTGAAAAATGTCAATTTTTCCATTCAACTTCTGGTATGTTTTCTTACTACCCAACTTTGACTTGTCTTTGAAGCCATTGTATACCTGACCTGAAAAGATAATACCTTAGTAGTAATTAAAGCTAATTACTTTAAGGCAAAGCTATCTTGTATAACAAAAGGCTAATCCTATATAATAAAAGGCTAATATGCAAATAATAGACCAAGTGGCAAAACGAAGGGTCACTATGACTCACACTGACTACCAGCAGCAGACGCTCAACGTAGAAGTTGCCCTCTGGTGGTCGGTGCACTCCCACAGGGGGAGTGCCACTCAGCCAGAAGCCAGGCTCACAGCAGCACTATGGAAGCTGTCAGTTGGACATCCCCCAAGGGCTCCTGGACTACAAGAGGTTGCAGGACAGGCTGAGGGACACCCCTGAGTGCATGAATTTCATGCACTGAGCCTCTAATAAATGAATACATGCAAAGCCTTTAAATCCCAAACCAGAAAAGAACAATTTTTCCAATTGAGACCTTTTATTAATTCAGATTCTGCTATTGTTTATCAAAATGAATATGAGTCAGTATAAGCCTTTCTATGCTTCCATTTTCCTGGGCAGTATATATTTTTTACTAGTTAAATTTGGCACTTGTATAAATCACATTCTCCAGGCTTTATTTATCAGAAATGTGTCTGTTAGACTCTGAGAGTTTGGAGGAATGTTTGTTGGTTTAATATAAGCCTTTGTCACAGTGGCCTCTTTTCACCCAACACCTAGTTTGGTGAGTAGGGAAAATATTCCATGATTCTCTTAAAGAAACATTTGCCTTTTATACTATTTCTCCATCAATTCAACTGCTCCAGAGCTACTACACTAGTCTTGGGCCTTGGGAGACAAGTTGTGAATACTTGCTAACACTTACTGAGTATTTATCCTCGGGAAGCACTAATCTAAGCACTTTGCAAGTATTAACTCAAATAATCAACCCTTTGAAGTACTATTATCTTCATATTACAGTGGAGTAGACTGAGATCCAAAGAGGTTGGGTTACTTCCCAAAAAAACATCCTGCCAGAATTTGAACATAAATAGTGTCGTGCTAAGGCCCCTGGTCTGAACAATCAAACATACTGATGTAACAAACACCACGGAGCTGGGATTTTAGAAGACATAGATGCTTATCTATGTGACCTTACACAGTTTACTTTTCTGAGTTAAGAACTCAGTTCATGTATACATTCCTCACCTGTAAAACTAAAAGATGGGACTACCTACTATATAAAAGCTCTCCAATTCTGACATTCTGTAATTACCTGCCCCAAGAAAGGTATAGGTGGCAATACTCTAGAAGGTCATCTCTGTGTACATTCTACACTGTCCATATCACCTGCTGTGGCTCCTATCATCTGATGTGGCAACATCACAGAAGGAAAAGAATGTGATCTGGGTTCAAATCCTAGCTTTGCCATATCTCATCTATGCAATGTTAGATAACTTACTTGACCCCCCCCCTCCCGAATGTTTGATTTGTTTTCTTTTTTCTTTTATCTAGAAATGTAATACTACTCAACTTGTAGGATTTTTCCCAATGAATTAAAAAGATAAAATATGTAAACATGTCTGGTAAATCTTACATATCCAATAAAAATTAATATCCCTCTCGCTTTTGCTCTCTACAATCTTGGGTGTTTTACACAGATGTCCATGTTACCGAACAAAACAAAAAAAGTGAATGCTAAGAAATTTTGACGTCTGTTTTAAACTTTTATTTATGACCAACATATTTGCTTTATAAAATAAAACAAATATCCCTAACCGGTTTGGCTCAGTGGATAGAGTGTCAGCCTGTGGACTGAAAGGTCCCAGGTTCAGTTCCGGTCAAGGGCATGTACCTTGGTTGTGGGCACATCCCCAGTAAGAGGTGTGCAGGAAGCAGCTGATCGATGTTTCTAACTTCTCTCTTCCTCTCTGTAAAAAATCAATAATATATATAAAACAAATAAATATAAAACAAATAAATTCCATAATTTTGAAACAGTATTGAACACACACAATTTTCACCTGCTCTCTGAAAATGTTTAAAATGACCTGCAGTTCATTAGAATCACGGCAGGAGATCACAAAAAACATCTAGGCTGCTTTTTAGGAACAGATGATCTTAAGAGACACCCACATCTATCTAATACCAGCCTTCCTATTATATAGCATTAAAGGCATTTCTTGGCAAGTCCAGACTTCCAGAATGCCAGAAAAATATGGTGGGGGTAGAGGGGGGAATAAAGAAAGAAATGATGAAAATTGCATGAAGAAGTGAAAAAAGTATACATAATATATATCTAAAAGAGTTGTTACTCATCTTGAAAGCAAAACACCATTAAAGAAACAGAGGGTGGTAATCGGCCATAACAGCAACTGGACTGAATAGAGTAGGTAATGAAAAGTACCAGAAAAAGCAGGAGATGTAAGATCAGATGGTCAGCATGCCATTTCAAATGGCTAGTTATGTGTCTGTGTGAATGACTCCTTGCTTCTCATTTTCTTTCCCCAAATCGAAGATTTTGTAAATCCCAGAAAAGCTGGCTATCTAATCAGATAGAAAGAGCCAGGGTCACTGAATAGCCTCAATTTCATAACAGGAGACCAGTAATGTCCATCTTATAAAGTATTGGAAGTGTGTCTCTGTACTGTAATTTCCAGAAATGCATTTCACCGCCTGTATTGGAATGAAATTAATAGGTAATTTACAGCCCGAGAAACCTTACCAGGCACTCTCTCTAAATGCAATTTGTGTTTAAAATAACAATATCCCAGGTGGTATGTTTTCTCACAAAGTGAACTTCAAAGTAAGCAACAACAAAAAAGTTATTTCTGTTCCACAAAATCAATTATCTGTGATTTGGTTGAGGTTCTTTACTTATTTATATATGATTCATCTCTAGTGGTTCATTTGGTTTACTCCACCGGTTGGTAGAGGCAGAGTGTATGAGTATGAGGTGGGGGAAAAGTAATTAAAATAAACAACAAAAATGCATTTCTAGTGTTTGGCCCACATTTGATAATGAAGTGTATCAGTGTTGCAGCTTCAGTTTCATTAGGTCTGCTTGCCAGGAGTCGGTGCAGTGTCTTTCTGTCCTGCATGGCTGGGACACTAGGCCTTCTTCCCAGTTCTGTGCAGGTCGCATTAACATTTTCAGTTCATCCGGGTGGTTTCTGTCATTTTCCACTTGAGGAAACTGAAGTGCAGAGAAGCTGTTACTTCCCTATGTGCCTGTCTAAATCAGCAACAGAGCCAGGTTGCAAGTCACAAGCTCCTACTCCCCATCCAGGTGGACGCAGCTCAGCCAGTAGTCAGCTTTGTTCCAGGCTGAGCAGGACAGGAGCGTGTGGGCGCCTGGAGAACGCTCTGGGGGCTGGATGTTACTGTGAGAACAGCAGCGCGTCATCAGAACATGTTCTTATGCGTTCTCGTCTCCCACTGGAAACTTAGCACAAGGGACACTACTCAGCTTTATTAGCATATCAGGGCTGTGCCCCCAGAAACGAACACATTGCTCTCATGAAACAAAAAGGAAAAGTAAAGCCAAGTTTGTTCTTAATGACTTTCTTTTCTTATTATTTTTTAAGTTATTCTTTCCTGATCCAAAAGCCCTTACCTTCTGCACTCACCTCCTTCTTTCCTTCCTAGGTTAAGGGTCAGCTGTCTTTTCCAGGGGATTATTAGTCTCTGCATTTTATTTAAAATCATATGATCTAGTCAGAACCAAGAGGTCTGTGGTTCCTTCTTAAGAGCTTTGAGAGTCATAAAGCAAATTTTGATTCTCCTCTCCTCTCAAAGGCTGTGTGGGAATGAGAAATGTGTGTTTTTTCATTCTTTTCTGTAATGGAAAAATCATTGCACAGTGGACTTCCACCCTGACCCATTTCAGCCTCGCTGCCCTTCTGATTTTCCCTGTGACATGACTTGTCCAGGACATTGGTCCTCAAACTTGAGTGAGCACCGAAGTCACCACCTGGAGGGTTTATTGAAACACGAGTCACTGGGTCCCACCCCCAGAGTTTCTGAGTCAGTAGGTTTGGGCTGGGGCCTAAGAATTTGCAGTTCTACAAGTGCCCAGGTGATAGTAGTCTAGGGACTATATTTTGAGAACTACTACCCTAACACAGTGTGTGTGTGTGTGTGTGTGTGTGTGTGTGTGTGTGTGTGTGTGTGTGTGTGTTACCTCTGGGGGAAGCTTATTTTTAAATATATTTGTATTGATTTCAGAGAAGAAGGGAGAGAGAGAGATAGAAACATCAATGATGACAAAGAATTATTGATCTGCTGCCTCCTGCACACCCCACACTGATGCTGGAGCCCACAACACAGGCATGTGCCCTGACCTGGAATCAAACCAGGGCTTCCTGGTTCATAGGTCAATGCTCAATCGCTGAGCCATATGAGCCGGGATTTATTTTTAAGGGCAATGCTGGATTTCAGACCCAGAGATACTCATCAGTTGGTCTTTGGGTAAGGGATGGACAATGTCATTTTTAAAACTTTTCCAGGTGATTCTTCCAACTGTACCCAAACCCTCTGAGACACGTTCCATGTCAGAATCCTGTGCTGAATCAGATTCTCTTCTTGTTGATTGCCTCCATAGTGCAGTTTCAACAACACGCACTTTCTGTGTCTTCCACCAGAAACTCTCTGGCGCCACCTTCTGTTTTCTCCAAAATATCCTCTTCCAGTCCCTAGACTAAATGTTACTGTGTAGTTGGAAGCTTGTGAGAATTAGGCAATTGTGTCATATTGTGTGCAAAGAGGTAAAGGGTAGTGTATGACAGTGGTCGGCAAACTCATTTAGTCAACAGAGCGGCAAACTGGGCGAGCCGCATTGCCGACCATTGCCCTAGGGAATAGAATGTGGTGAAGCCCTCACCTGCTTTCAGATGAGGCCCAGCTACCAACATAGAAAAACAAATCAGCCCTCCCTGGGATAGCGTGGTTTGCGGTACTAACCAATCACCAGCCTGGACAGGTCCCAGGCATTTTATAAAACAGTATATGATTTAGGTGATCAATTTAGGACCTTCATTTCAACACTTGAAAGTGCCTCATGGTTTTTGATCCAACTATCTCCATTATTAAGGATCATCATGCAATTCCATAGTTAATGAGATTTTTACAACCAAACAGATTCTTATGCCCTTTCCTCCGTTTCTTTCAAGGATAAGATTCTAACAAAAGGACAATTCTACTCTAAACTTCTTTGGGCCAAGGCCTTTAATGATGCTGCTTTAGCATTTAACTATTATCTTGAAGGATTTTTTTTTCTTTCCATTTTTGTGTCTTATGCAATGTGTACACAGCTCTTAGAAAAATCATCTTCTAGTTTTACTCTCGGTGCCTTGAAGGGAAAGGAGCTTGGATATTCATTCCACGTGTATTACCTGAAGGGCAAACCCTTGTTAGGAAGACAGTAATGAAATCCCCATTGCCGCATGGTCATTACTGCATTGTAAATGCTACTCAGAGTAGACTCAAAAGCAAAGAGAGTCAGAGTCGTTTCAGCTAATAGATCACATTCATGGTAGAAAGATAGCCTGCATCTGACTTTTGCTCAACAATAAAAAGTGCTGACCTTTACAATGTGCTGGGCACAATATTGGGTGTTTTATATACATTGCCTCCATTAATCCTTCCAGCAGACAGGAGTCTGGTACAAGTTCAGAGATCGAAGTTCAGAGGGTAAAACATCTTGCCAAAGGATAAAAGAGGGAGCCAGGATTTGAACCAAAGCAATCATTACAATAGAAGTTCCTAAAGTCAGTATCACTGTTGTATTTCCAGACCCCCCCTTCCCACCCTGCTGAACCATGCCTGGCATTTAGGCACTCAGTAAATATCTTTTGAGTGACAGAATGAATAAATGAATCTGACTCATATTACCCACCAGGTGTGTCTGCCCAAATGACTGGCCTCGGAGCAGATGTCTAAATCTTGGCTAAGGGGCTATGGGAAGAGGCATAGGTCACCGGCCTCTGCCAGAGAAGAGACAGACACCCTAGCCTGAGTTTGGCATGTGTCTGAGACACATACAGAAGCCTGTGGCTTGACTTCCTGAGCAGAGATGGAGTAGAGGCAGGGAAGAACCTTGCAATCTCAGTACTAGGTCCAAGTCATCGGTGCCGGGTTCTGGCTATTCCCTACCCTGGCATTTAATTTGTCCCTTGTAAAGTCACTAACCTGCAGTAATAGAGACTGACAACCATGAAAATATGTACAGCAAGGAAATTTTATGTCAACTCAGTAGGAATATAACTTAATGCTTCAGGATTGACAACTTTTTCTTGTCTGTTCACTACATACTATCCCTTCCCATGCCATTAAATGTGCAATTTTGTTATACTATAACCACAGGAGTCATTAAACCATTATAATTATTATACAAGGCACTCATAATCACCACCTAATCATAAGCCTTCATAATCAGCATAGTCCTCTTACTTTGATAGCATTTTAATTTATAAAATGCCTCATTGATATATCTAAATGTTGTGGCAAATTAATAAATAATCAGCTACATGTAGATGTAACTATATTTTAAGTAATAACAGAGCAGGCATCACTTTGCATAAATTAAACCTATTAACAGTGGCTGTGCTAGTTCTCCTATGCAACAAATTGTGTCCTTCATAAATTATTGAAAGTATTTACAGCTTATAAATATATTCATGAGTTTATCATTCTGATTGACAATCACTGATGAAATATATGTTCAAATGTTCAGTACAACACAAAAGGAAAAGATGAATGTGATCATAAAGTTAGATGTGTGTATCTGTATGTGCATGTATATAATCAGACATGTGTTAGCAGGTATTGTGGAAGGTTTATTTTACTGTGTCACATTGGGGGCTGTGACTTTTATTGTACCCAGAGTGACTCTCTGCTGGTCTTTTTTTAAATATATTTTTATTGATTTCGGAGAGGAAGGAAGAAGGAGAGAGAGATAGAAACATCAATGATGAGAGAGAATCATTGATCAGCTGCCTCCTGCTCGCCCCCTATGGGGGATTGAACCCGCAACCTGGAGCATGTGCCCTGATCAGGAATGGAGCAGTGACTTTCTGCTTCATAGGTTGACACTCCACCACTGAGCCACACTGGCTGGGCTCTGCTAGTCTTTAAAATGCTTCTACGGTAATAATCAGATTGTTGCCTGCCTAATCACGCCAGACACGAGGCGAGAAAATATCAGAAGTTCATTTTTATGGCTCCATTATAAGATACACTTCCACCTGCAGCCTGTAAGTAAGTCAGAAGGAGAGAACCAAGAGGTGGGGAGTTTTAGGCTTTCATTACTAGAATACTTGTTTTAGTGCTGATGCATATTGATAAGATATACCTATTCCCAAGGAGTTTTCTAAGATCATCTAAATGTATACATTTGTGAATATCCAGAGAGTGTGGTGGGAGGTATAAAGACAGAGGAAAAGAAAGAGAAGAGAGAAAAGATGTAGATAGAGGTTGGGACCAGAGTTTCTAGGATTTTTCAGCCTGAGCAAAAGGCTTGCTCATATACCAAAACATCCCTTAGGTCATTGGTACTTTTCTTGGTACTCATACTTATTAACCCCCAAAGCCCCCATCAGATTACATGTGTTGAATCCACATGTATTTTCTTTTCCAAACTATATACCTCCTCTAGGAACTGCAAACAAGGGCATATCAGGAGTATGGACAGGTGTGCATAAAGCAATCTTTTTCTGTACAGTGGTAGCACTAAGGTTTGGCTTCAAAGGGAGTCTTTAAACCCCATCCTTATCAGTCCTCCCTATATGTTAATCTAAGTAAAAACTATGAGCTTTTTGTGCAAACTAAGCTTTAAGGCAAGTTCCCCAGCATCCCTACTCTCCAATCAGATCACCACCCCTACAGAATGGTGGTATATATAATCCAGTGTATTGTAACATACTCTGTAGCAAGTGAACAGTTATCCCATTTGTGGAGCCTAAAGCCTGGGGGACAAAGCCAGGGAAAGGAGGCTTTTCTACCTCCTGGGATGAAAAAGAAAACCCTATTCCTTGAGCTGTAATCTTTTATATAAAATACAATATTTTGAACTGAAGCTGTAGTGTGTTTAGAGATATCCTCACTTCTAAAGCTGCTAACTTACCAATATTCAGTAATAATGCCTTTTGAGGGAGGAAACATTTTTAGGAGACAGAAGGAGATTGAGAAAAGTGCTACTATAAGGAAAGTGCTACTATAACATGCTCTGAATCTTGAAAGGTGAGTTGATTGGTATTCTCTAAGTGGCGGTGGGGTGAAGAGGGGAAAAAGTGGTGGCAAGTTCAAGGCAGAAGGATCAAAGAAGAAAGGCAAGGAAATCGAGAAAGTGGGGTTCCTCCAGAGCCTCATCCAGCGTTGTATCCCCAGAGCTCAGCCTAGGAAGCACTCCATTTATATTTTAAATTTTGAGTAAGTCAATCAACTATGGTGTTTCAATGTGTCGAATGGATAGAAGTCATGAGTGCATGTGTGGAGCAGTAAGTCTGAAAGATAAGCAGGGCCATATCATGAAGACCCTTGAAGGTCAAGCTCTGGATTGGAGACTTTGTAGACAGAAGGAACCCTTTGAGAAAATGTTATGCAAATTAGTAATATGGCCACAACTGCATTTTAGAAGTCATTCTGGGAGCTATGTGATTAGAGACTGGGAAACCAAGTAGGAGAAGATTGACGTATAGCGGGGTGAAAGATGATGAAAACACAATCACCAAGAAAAGAAGCAGTAGGGATTGAGGGGAGAGATGAATTCTAGAGATGGCATGGAGGAAGTGCTGATAAGATTTGGTGACCAGAAGACAGGCATGAGGAAATGGAAGAATCTAGTGACTCTCACTTGCATGCCTGCTGGTGGTGCCATTCTTCCCATTCACAAAGGATACCAGGTTTATGAGAGAGAGAATGAGTTCCATTTTAGATATTTTGAGGGTCTAGGGAACATTCAAGGGGAGACCATCATATCTCCAGGTCTGGAATTCAGACAGGTCTGGTCTTGGTCAAAAGGGTCTAACTTCCAATGTCATTCCCCTTCCCCAGAATGTTTTACATTACAAGAAAATGGAGGAATATATTGATTTATGTTTCAAAGTATTAAATATTTTATTAAGATCCTGCTCATTTATTCATTCCACAAGTATCCAACTGCCTCCCCAACATTTTCACTTGTCTAAAAGATATGTCAAACTCAACATGGCTATAACTAAATTTCTAATCGTCCCTGAAAACTTCTCCACCCACAGCCTTTCCCCCATCTCATTTGATGGCAACTACATCTTTCTAGTTGCTCAGGCAAAAAAAGTTTGAGTGCCTGGGTCCTCTCTGTCTCTCATATTCCAAATCCAATCCTGCTGGCTCTACCTGCTGACAGCTTCTTCCACTGCTACCTCTCTGATCCAAGCAACTATCATCTCTTACTGGTATCACTGCAATGGCCTCCTGCCTCCACCGTTATCCGACTTAAGGCTTTTCTCAATAAAGTGGCCAGCAAGATCTGATCTCTTCTCTCCTATTTTTCCCCACCAAGCCCCTTGTATGTATTCACTAGGAACCCTTTCTTGCTGTTCCATGTTCATTCCAGCACACACCTACCTTACGGCCCTTGCACTTGCTAATCCACTGTCTAGGGGGCTGTTCTACCGGGTAGGTACATAATTATTCTTCTTTTGGGTCCTTTCGTAAATCTCACCTTCCCGAAGGGGGTCTTCTCTGACATATTATTTAAAAGTATACTTTCCAAAAACAAAATGTATACTTTCCCAACTCTTTAACACCCTTTCCTAATGTATTTTCTACAGTGCATATTGTGATCTAACTATATATTTTACTTATTTTATTTGTTGTCTTTTTTTGCTTTCTAGAATGCAAGTCCATGAAGAGAAAGATTTTTGGATTTATGGATGATTTCTGTGTGTGTGTGTGTGTGTGTGTGTGTGTGTGTACATATATATTCTGTTTTATAGATAGACTATCTCAATCGCTCAATAAATACAGGAAGGAAGGCAGGAAGGAAGGAAGGAAGGAAGGAAGGAAGGAAGGAAGGAAGGGAGGGAGGGAGGGAGGGAGGGAGGGAGGGAGGGAGGGAGGGAGGGAGGGAGGGAGGGAAGGAAATGAAGGGGAGATGGAGTTGAAGTTCTATGTGCTGAGCATTGTCAATATGTACAGAATTAGAAAGTACATGTGCCTGCCCTCCTTATAATCTGTTGACAGGAATAAGGCACATTCTTGTGAAGAAAGTTAAGTAACAATACATTTGCATGCTGGTGTCATATATAGCACTGTTGTATTCTTTGAGCTTTTCTGAGCCTGAGCTAGTGGAAGAATGTAATGGCACTAACTGTTCTCAGATTTCTCTTTGCTTCACTGATGGGCAACATTTGCCACAAAGCACACATGTCTCTACTAAGCTTAGCAAAACCTCGTCTATTTTCCAGACACAAAATGAAATTGTAAGCCAGCATGTACTGTCAAGCTTCATAAACACCACTTTGTTCTACAGTCATTTACCTTATCACTCCTTTTTGTTTGATGAACTTGTTCGAAGAGAACACTTTGTAATGTGACTGTTGAGACATTTATCACTGAAAAAGTTCTTTCCATTTGAGGCTTCACTTAAGTCATTGCCATTTGAACGTAATATACTCTTCATCTAAGATTATTTCATTTCTTTCCTGTTTTTACTTTCAGCCTTCGTATTTCTCATCTTCAACCGGTAAAAAATTGAAATACAGTGTCAATGGAGTGAAAACAATGGAGCAGATCTCGAGTTTAGGGAAGATTGTCAGTTTAACAGTTGTGTAGAGCAGTTATTTTCATCCTTTTCATCTCATGGCACATAAACTAATTACTAAAATTCTACGACACACCAAAAAATATATATATATTGCCAATTTGACAAAAAAAAATAGGTATAATTTTGATTCATTTACTCTAGAAGGCTATTTTTGTGTTGGCTGTTGTCATTTTTGTATTTGACAATCTAAAGGAAAAGAAATCAGTGCCCCCAACTAAATAGGTATTGCAGGTTTTAAAAATCCATGCAGTTTCTATGCAGTTCAAAGACTATTGTCCCATTATTGACCAAAAGACAGTTATTTTTCTAGGTTAAGGTAGTCATGTCTAGGTTTTTTAATGTTTTCGATAGGTTTTAGTAAAGGCTGTGGTATTCTCAGCACTGTGACACCACCCACCAAATGCAGAGTTAGGATCAACATAGGCCCTGCTATGAAAGGACTTAGAAGATAGTAAGGAAGAAGAGAAACACAAGTCATGAATAATAAAACATGAATCGATATGTAATAAATGCCATGAGGCTCATATGAACCAAGTACAATTGATGTTCAGAGAAGAGGAAATTTCTGGCTGAAGGATAGATAGAAGGAAGACCTTGAATGAGGGAAAAGCTGTGACAGATGGAGAGGACAGAGATGGCATCCCACATAGGCCCAAAGGGAAAAGGGCACAGACAGGGCTTGGGCAGCGGCAGGGAACACTGTCATCTTGGAACGTGGAACAATTAGGGGAGCAGCAGGCGATAGTCTGATTGTAAAGGGCACAGATGCCAGGCCCAGGAATCTTGACTTTGTTCTCTGGACAGTGGAACACAATGAGGGCAATAAGGGACCCAGAAAAGCAAAGTAGCACCTTTGGGGCTTTTGCGCTTAAGATAGTTCAGCAAAGGGGTAGGCTTCAAGAGGGTAAATGGGGGCAGTAGAATTTTGATGACATAGATGAATTTATTTTAAGTGGCTCATTAAAATGGGACAGCAGTATTCAATGAAAACTAACGTAGGCATGACCTTCCAGAGAAAATTAATTTCAGCGGAAACAGGGAAGTCCACTTATGTCTTTTCCAATCCTCCTGCGTTTCATAGTTGAATGCAAAATTCCAAAATAGAAGAAAATATACTGAAGCCAGGAAGAGTGGCCTGGGCAGAAAGCAAGGTGCCAGCACCCCTAAGTCAGGGCACAAAGGAGATGAGTTCAACAGCTGAAGTGGTGTGGTTCTAAGTCCTTTGGGGACAATAGATTCCTTTGAGACTGCACATAGCTCGTATATATGTGAAATCCTGCATATAATTTCAGGGGGTTTATGGACTTCCTGAGCCCTATCCACTGAGCCCCATAAATTCAGATTCAGAATCTGAGCTGGAAAAGACCAAATTAAGGATGCTCCAGAAGCACCATAAGTAGCAGCACATAGAAACCCACAGGAGGTCGGGTTACCCATGCCAGATGTTTCCAATGAGAATCCTTACCAGAATTACCTGAGGGTTATTCCCATGAGTGAGTCAGATTTTTTGGAGGCAGAACTAAAATATGACTTTTTAATTAATCCAGGTCATTGTGATAAGAAAGCAGGTTCTGAAATCTCTAATTTCATTTCTTTGGGACTCATTTCATCTGCCCAGCTCTACCCTTTCCTAGGCAGATGTGACACTGCTATTTCTGAAGATCTTAGTAGAAACCCTTCAATATGTCATTATGGGGCTGAACTCTTAGGGAGTTACAACTTAAACCTTACCACCCGGTCTTCATGCATCTTCAATTGCTATTTTAACTTCATCCCTCACTCAACATGGTCACCGTGCCCTCTTGAAAGACAACCATTCCCTCCTTCAACCTTTCACAATCTCAACCCTTTTCACTATACTTGTACATATAGTTTCTAGTTCCACCATCACTGTGATGGCTCTTGACCTTACATGACTTAGTGCTAATTCCAGTGTTATTGAAGCTATCTCTCGAGAGTGAAGCATACTGGATGACCTTCTGCAATTCAAGGGTGACTCCTTCAAATAGCCCAAAGAGCAAAAATCAATAGATTCCCTTGACCTCTATACTATTTCCTAACCTTAATTCTTTTGCTATCTCTCTATTTCTGCAGCAGCAATAAAAATAGCTAAAAATTAAAGGACTACATGTCTCCGATGTCCAGTGTTTCTGGTTATTTCAGGAAAAGAGCCTATAGTAGAGTCAAGTTCTCTTATTTGCAGGCAGGCGAGCTCAGGCAGCGCCCTTTTCTATAAAGATGTAGACAGTATCTTTTTCTCCCCCAGTTCCTTTCTCCTCTAACTTTCCACCAACACCACCAGCCAAATTGAGCCACTTTGGAATACTATGCACCAATGAGGCACAACACAAGCTCAAAAAGTTAAAGTTAAAAATTCGTGTATTAAGCAAATACTGTGGCTTCCTACGTACTAGTTTTTGAGTTTCCTTTTTTAACAGTTGGGTGGCATTGCTTAGCCAGGTCTGGTTTGCTCAGAACAAAATAATGGAGGCAGCTGCACAGACCCCAGAAAATGGCAAATATTGTGAAGCACAGTCTCTAACACCATCTTCACATTTTCCCAAACACTTTGAGTTCCCAGATCTCCCTAAAAGTAGCCCATGCTTGCACCTCACTCTTTAAAAGTAGCTCATGCTACCCTGGCTGGTGTTGCTCAGTGGTTAGAGTGTCGGTCTGTGCACTGAGAGTCAAGAGTTTGATTCCTGGTCAATTGAATGTACCTGGAATGCAGGTTCAATCCCTCACCCCAGCTGGGTCATATGCAGGAGGCAACCAATCAATGTGTCTCTCTCACATTGATGTTTCTCTCTCTTCCTTTCTCTCAGTCTTCCTCTCTGTTTCTCTCTCCCTCCTCCCACCCTCCCTTCCACTTTCTCTTAAGAAAAAAAGAGAAATGGAAAAAATATCCTCCAGTGAGAGTTAACAACAACAGATAGATGCTGCTCTCGCCGTAATGGTTCAGAATATCATCTATTTTTCTGTTCCGAATTACAGTAGTAGAAAAAGAAAGGATGGGGGTTAAGTTGATCAGGTTATTGTCTGTATGCTCTTGAACCTGTTACTTCATCTTCCAAGAGCCTTATTTTTTTTCCCATTGCAATAGGCATAGTGATTCCTATCTCATTGGGTTATTGTGGATATGAATGTCGTCCTTGATACAAAGCGCCTAGCACAATGTGTGGCTTAGAGGAAGCATACAGGGTCACTTCCCTTCCCACCCAGCTCTGTCACCAGATCATTGGTTAACCAGTTTCAACTGCAAGTTTCTAAGCTTTCAAATTCCCCTGATTATATCTATTCCTGCTACTCCAGAGCATAACCCAACAATGAGAAACTAGAAAATTCACTCAACCTTTCAGAACCTCAGTTCTACATCCTTAAAATCTCCAAAGTTGTCTCTGGCTCTTCCTCTAACCAGTCTACCCCAGAGATGAATCAGCCCTCCCTCTCTAGTTATCATCAGGCAACAAGTGTTGCAACCACAGAAAATAGCCCAGTAGGATTCAGAACACAGGGAAAAATATTTAAGGATAAACAGCAGGAAACCTAACCATTACAACTAGGTAGAAAGAGAGAGAGAGAAACAATAATGTTAAATTACAATGGAAGTGCAAGTGGAGATTAAAGCAACAAAAGCAACGCCCTTACGAGAAGCTAACAGCAAGTTCTGCGCTGTGAGACGAAATGGCGTTCCCAAAGGTTTTTAATAATTGTGCTTCTGCTGGAAGATTTGTAATTATAAACGTGAATAATCCTTGGCATAGATCATTCCTAAAGATAGAGACTGTAATTCTGTTCCAGATGAAGAGGCAAAGACTGTCTCACACCAGTTGGTAAGTGACAAGGCAGTAACAACCAGACAATTAAGATGATGCCTCAGCAAAATTGCAGTGGAAACAACCCATACATGGAGGCTGAGTCCACCAGCGAAGAATAGGAAGGGAAATGGCACCACACAAAGATAAATGACAAGGACATTACTGCCCAGGGTAGAAAAGTCATCATTTTGGTCCTACCTGAGGAATTAGGGTAAGTTTATTTT
The DNA here is from genome assembly GCA_027563665.1 of Antrozous pallidus. NCBI lineage: Eukaryota > Metazoa > Chordata > Mammalia > Chiroptera > Vespertilionidae > Antrozous > Antrozous pallidus. The sequence continues at coordinate 102,842,186 of CM050513.1, read as the reverse complement.
TACAAGGCAGCCGAGAAAAAGATGTTTTACTTGGGGGAGAGAACTGATAGAAATTGTAAAGCCCTCAATATCGAATTAATGGCGTGGGTGTGGCTATGTTTGGTTGGACTTTTCCATGATTTGTAACACGCATTGTTTATAAGCAGATGATAGGTAAGCCAGGTAAATATGATCGGTAAATATGAATGAATTGGTTAGGCTGCTTTCACTGCAGTTATCCCCAATACCTTTCTTTCTCTCATATCTCACATGTATCCTGTCAGAATATCCTCTTGGCTCGGCCAACCAAACCTCTCCAGAATCAAAACCACTCATTCTCACCTTGTCACTACCACCTGGAGGTGGACTATGGCCTCCCAGGTGGGCTTCTTGCCCCTTCCCCCTCCCCTTCAAAGTCTTTCTCAAGGGTGTGGTTGTCACTCCTCTGCTCCCCATTTCACTGAGTAAAAGCCCAAATCCTTCTTCATTGACCTCTAAGGCCCCTAGGCTCCCCATTAACCTCTGCCCTCCTTTCCTTCATTCCCACCACCCCAGTGTCCTTTCTTTCTCACTCCAGGTAAGCTCCCAACTTACGGTATTCACTTCGGCTGCTGCCTCTGTCCACACCTGCTCATTCCATCTGAGAAAGTCCAGTCAGCTACTCCCATGTGTCACCCTACACTCTTTTCATTGCCTTATTCCTTCACTGGCTTTATTTAGTGCCTTCCAGTGAAGTGGTCACCAACCTTTTGGACCTCATGGACCACCACTCTGAGTTTCCTGATTTATTCTGGTATTTTCTTACTAGAGGCCCAATGCACGAAATTCACTCATGGGTAGGGTTCCTAGGCCTGGCATGGATCAGGGCTGGTCTCTGGGGCCACTGGCAGAGCTATGGAGGGGGGACTGCTGGCACCCCGCCTTGGCCAGCCTGGAGTCTGCAGGTTGGGGGCAGCTCCTGCATTGAGCATCTGCCCCCTGGTGGTCAGTATGCATCATAGCAACTGGTCATTTCACTGTTCGGTCTATTTGCATATTAGGCTTTTATTATATAGAATTTATCTCCTCATACTAGAGGGCACAGATTTATTTTGAACTCTGGTGTAACCCAAATGCCTAGAAGAGTGTCTAGTACACAGTAAACATTTGTAATTGTTTGTGAATTGAGTGAGCAAATGTAATGCACAATCCATCTCAAACTAACTAAAATGAAAAGGAAACACTGGCCCATGAAACTGGAAGTTCAGAAGTGTATGTGGGGTTCAGGAGGGGTCTACCTCCCCGCCATTCTTCCAGGTCAGTTCCTTTGTCAGGCTGATGCTGCAAAGCTTCCTGGATCCATGTGGGGTGAAGAAGGGTGACTCTTTAAAACTCTAAGCAGGAGGGCACTTTAACTAGAAACCTCAGCAAACTTCTGCTAGCATTTAATTGGCCTAGATTGAGCCTGATCTTGTTGCCGGGGAAATAATAGGCAATGCTTTGCCTCACAGAGAAGAGAGATGGGAAAAGCACGATGCACTTAGTGAAGATTAATCAAAATTCACCCCAAGCACATGATCAACTCACAACCCCTTATGCTAAGGAAAAAACCTTAGGGAGGAGTGAGGTGGATAGAGAGGAGAGAAACCAAGTGTTCACTCCGCAGAGTTAGCCAGGTGAAACAGACAGGCAGGCAGAGGGATCGGGAAAGGGATTTGTTCATGAAAGAGAAGCTAGAAAACTGATCATTCTGAAGGCACCTGGTTTGATTTTGCAGGAGCTGCTCTGAATTTAGTAGTACATGAGCTTTATAAAGTACTAGAGGCCTGATACATGAAATTTGTGCACGGGGCGGGGAGGGGCAGCCTACAGAGCAGTGACGCTCAGCCCAGCCACAACCTCTCCAATCTGGGACCCCTCGAGGGCAGTTGGACATCCCTCTCACAATCCAGGACTGCTGGCTCCCAACTGCTCACCTGCCTGCCTACCTGATTGCCCCTAACTGTATCTGCCTGCCAGCCTGATCACCCCTTAACCACTCTCCTGCTAGCATGATTGATGCCTAACTGTTCCCCTGCCAGCCTGTTTGCCCCCAACTCCCCTCCTCTGCTGGCCTGGTCACCCCTAACTGCCCTCCCCTGCAGGCTTGATTACCTCCAACTGCCCTCCCTTACAAGCCTGGTCTCTCCCAACTTCCCTCCCCTGCTGGCCGTCTTGTGGTGGCCATCTTGTGTCCACATGGGGCAGGATCTTTGACCACATGGGGGCAGCCATCTTGTATGTTGGAGTGATGGTCAATCTGCATATTACTCTTTTATTAGATAGGATAGAGGCTTGGTGCACGGGTAGGGGCCAGCTGGTTTGCCCTGAAGGGTGTCCCGGATCAGAATAGGGGTTCCCTTGGGGCATGGGATGGCCTGGGCAAGGGGCCTGTGGTGGTTTGCAGGCCGGCCACACCCCTCGGTGACCCAAGCAGAGGCCCTGGTATATGGGATTTGTTTATCTTCTACAATTGAACTTTGTAGCTTGGAGCAGAGCCAAGCCTTTTGCTCGCTCTGTGGTGGCAGCCATTTCTGTTAGGATTTATTTATCTTCTATCATTGAAACTTTGTAGCATTGAGTGGAGGCCTAGACTGGCAAGGGCAGGTGGAAAGCTTGGCTTCCTCCATTGCCAGGGAAGCCCAAGCCTCCCTCCTGCTTTCAGTGGCTGCAGCCATCTTGGTTGGGTTTATTTGCATATTCACTCCTGATTGGCTGGTGGGCATGGCTTTTGGGTGTAGCAGAGGTACAGTCAATTTGCATATTACTCCTTTATTATATAGGATTGGCCTGGCTCAGGTGCCTGGGAAGTATGGATGTCGGCTATACGGGAGCTCTGTTCTCATGGGGCAATTGCACACCATGCCTGGCAATTCATACTTACACAGCAAATATATTTAGGAATGCATAGTTAAGAAACAAATTTGTTATCGATTCTGATTTCATTCAAAACCAAATAGAACCAATGTCTCCTATTCTTACAGTTTGTAAACATGGCTAGAATGTGGAATGCTGTGAGTTCTGTTGCTTCTAATGTGTTCATTGTGTGATGTGGGAGAGGAAGAGGACATGTAGGGCATGGAATTTGCAGTGTGTGCCTTCTGCGTAAACCACACAGAAAAGCTCATCAGTCCCGCTGATTTCTGATCACTGGTCATTCTTCCTGGGACCGACCAGAGTCTCACTCTGTGCTCCCTGTTGAAAAAAAGAAGTTGTGGTGGGGAGGGTGGGGGGAGAGGAGCCTTGTCTAATCAAATTAGGAAGAGAAACAAAATTCCTAAGTGAGGAATGATTAAGAAGAAAAGTTTTAGACACAATTTGTATGCACGATTTCGGGCAAACAGTGGGCAGATAGTAACAGGATCTTGTACGTTCTTACTGTGAGCAGGGATTGATGGAAATAACTCCTGAGAGTTAGATTCCTACACATACACTCCCACACAAGTGATTCTGTGGAGCTTAATCTCTTAAATCCATGCAACGAAAGCAGAACTTGACCTTTTTCTTTTTCTGGGTGAGGGAGATTGAGGGGGGAGGGAGCAGAGTTGGAATGGGGATGCAGTTTTTTAAATAACTTACTATATTTCTTAGATTGTATGTCTATATAATTGAATGCATGCGTAGTTGTAGCAGGCCAAATAATGGCCCCAAAGATCTCAATGTTTTAATCCCCCAACCTTGCAGATGGAATTAAGGTTGCTAAACCTTTGGCTTTAAAATAAAAAGATTATTCTGGGTTATCTCAATGGGCCCGATGTAATCACAGAGTACTTGAGAATGGAAGAGAGTTTTGGGGGAGGGAACAGAGAGGTGACAGCCTGAGAACTCATCCTGGAGTTGGTGGCTTTGAAGATGAAAGAGATTGGGCACGAGCCAAGGAAATCGGGCGGCCTCAACTGATGGAAAATGCAAGGAAATGGCTCCTCCCCTGGAGCATCTAGAATAGAATGCACCTTGCTGACACTTTCCTTGATTTTTGCCCAATATAAGACTTCTGAGCTATATAAATGTAAGATAATAAATTTGTGTTAAGCCATTAATTTTGTAGTAACCAGTATAGCAGCCAAAGAAAACTAATACAGCGATCATTTTATAAAATCACACATGGCAAATGGAAAGCTACTGAAATAGCCTTGCGTTTGGAACACTGTCCGATGCCTAAGGAAATAGACTAAAGGCTGAGCAGGATCCAGCCCAACCCGCCTTGTCCCACAAGCAGCGCACGTCAGGGATTGGGCTCTGCTATCTTTGTTTATGGACACGCCCCAGTAATCACACACCAGAATGCTGCTGAACAGAATGTACTGTTGTAAGGATGTAAAAGGAAACAAGAACTTGATTTGCTTTTCATACAAAGGCAGATCCTGATGTTCATGGTCTCTGTTTGCCTGAATCTAATACATCTTGTCCATTTTATAAGTCTTTTGAAATTTTCTCATTTTAACTGTTCAACATCTTTGGATGAGGTTTTGGTGTTTCGGATGTAAATGTGACAACAGACAGGAGTCACTGCCTGTGGGGCTCTTGATGGGTGATCATCCCATCTATACTGGACACATACTTATTGCCCCTCCCTGTGCATGAAGCACTGTGCTAGCTGGTGGGGTGCAAAATGAAGAAGCTGCCCTCAGCCCTTGCTTCTCAGAGCTTAAAGGTTAATGGTCATGCACAAAGGCCATTACACACAGCATGAGGAGGGCCACAGTGGAAAAAGGGACACTCTGCCAAGAAGTCCTAACCCAGACTTGGCTATGAGTGGGGATGAATAGGTAAAAGCAGATCCTTTTGCTTTGCTTTGCTTTGCTTTCGTAGATGGCTGTGTGCTGTTTGGAGAGCTAGATCTTATTCTTTCTCTTTTATTTGGTTAGTTTGAATCTCTGTTCTTGGTTGTAGAAGAGCACATTGGCCGTTCAAAACATCATGTCTGGGGGATGCAACACCTTCTCTAAAATTATGGCTCAGTATGCTTTTTTTTAGAGGTAAATAAATAGGAACATCAATGATCAGAGATAATCATTGATCACTGCTTCCCACATGCTCCCTACTGGGGACCAAGCCCATAACCCAGGCACCGGCCCTGACCAGGAACTGAACCAGTGACCTCTTGGTTCATGGGTTGACACTCATGCAACAGCTATGCAACAACTGCCTAAATAACCTTTTGCTAAGCTATCCTGCCCATTACATTTTGCGCATTCTTAATATAAGAAACATAATGTTTCCTTTTCTAGCTATAAAATAATACATTTATATTTGAGATTTGGAAAATTGTGGGAAAGCATTAAAAAAAGTGTTTCTAACCATAATCCTACTACTCTGGGGCATCTTCGCCCCCGGTTTTGTTTTGCTTTTTTAAGTGTATACAGTTAATCTTCATTGTTACAGATTCTGAATTCACCTACACACTAAAGCCTGATTGTAGCCCCAGCATCAGTTCTCAGCATGCTCTCCTGGCCACTGTGGACATGCACGGAGTAGCAAACATCTGAGTCACCCACACATGTGCTGTAAACAGTGTCCTTTTCACCGTCTACTCTGAGCCACATTGTTCTCATTTGTGTGCTTTTTCTGGTGATTTCGTTGTTTAAAATGACCCCCCATGTTTCTAAGCTCAAGGTTCAGATGTGCTTACTGAGAAACGCCTGAGTAAGATAAACTTCATGGAGATATGAGTGAGAGTGCCGTTGGCTGTGCATTCAGTATTGATGGAACAACAACATAGGTTAAGTAAGGTGCTTTCAAACAGAAACACACATTAGTTATAAATTATTCAGTTGACAAATATGTGACCAAAGACTGTATTTCCCCTCGGAGCAATGAGTAAGTATTTGGTAATGCAGGGTTCCTGGTGGCCTTATAGAACATAAGTACCACGAATTACAAGAATCTATTGTATTCTTACGTGCCAAAAAGTAATTGTGCCATATGTTAATTTCTGTATCTTACTTTTTTTCACTTAACCTTGCATTATGAACACTTCTCAAAATAATTAAATTTTTAAAAAATATGTTCTTAATGATGTGTTCGACCAAGTGGATCTACATGATTTATTTATTTTTCTTCCTAAATGTTAGGATAGAGTATTTCAAAGATCACATATATATATACATACACATACACACACACACATATATAGTGCTTTTCATGAATTCATTCAAGAAATATTCAGCCCTAGCTGGTTTGGCTCAGTGGATAGAGCATCGGCCTGAGAAATGAAGGATCCTGGGTTCAATTCTGGTCAGGGGCACATGCCCAGGTTTCAAGCTCAATCCCCAGGAAGGGGCATGCAGAAGGCAGCCAATCAATGGCTTTCATTACTGATGTTTCTATCTCACTCTCTCTTTCTCTCTGAAATCAATAAAAATATTTTTTTTAAAAAGAAAGAAATATTTATTGAGTACCAGCTATATTTCAGGCCTCCTGCATAAAGGCTATAAAAATAAAATAAGACAGACACCAGTCTCTTCCCTTCTGAAATTTACAATCAACTGAAAGGGGCAGATAAGAAGCAAATACTTGCACAAATAATTTATTATACTAGTAACTAGAGGCCCAATGCACAAAGATTCATGCAAAAATGGGCCTTCCTTCCCCTGGCTGCCAGCACCGCTTCACTCTGGTCAGAATTGCCTTTCTTCCTTTCCCTCACTGCCCAGAGGCCCAGATTGTACAAAACACCTGCGTCATCGCCAAGCATCCCACCCACCCCCAGCCACTCGGAGCCTGTGTATGCAAAATAACCCACCATCTTTGTTGGGTTAATTTGCATACTCACTCCTGATTGGTTGGTGAGCATCATGAAAGTAGGTAGGTCAATTGGCATCTTACTCTTTTATTAGTGTAGATCAGTGCTAGAAAGAATAGGTACAGGAAGCTACAAAAGCACAGAAGAGAGCATAACCTTGATGACAGAGGAGTTCCTGGATGGTGTGACATTGTCAGCTGAGCCCTGAAAGAGCCTAGGGCTGAAACACACTATACTCCTAGATTAGAAGTAGAGGAAATGTTCTTTTCTTCTCTCTTACTCTCACTCCTCCTCACCCTCCCCACAGCACAAGCTAAATGGTACATTAGTGGGCGGTGTCCTGTGTGTGCATGTGACCATGGGTCAGGCTCCCATCTGGCTGCCTTCCCACACCCCAGTACCACCCTCTTTCCCACCCCATCTGTTACCAGTGGGGAGAGGTCCTTGTTCCCACCTGTTGCTCGTGGGAGTGGAATTCTTGGAGTATCCCAATAAAAATAATTTTCTGAGGCTTGTACTAGAGAACAAGTGATTTTTATTTCTGTGAAATTATATCCTTGAATTTCCAAAGTCCCCTCTCCTTCCTTCCTGCCATAAAGAAGTGTAGCTGTGGTTTCAATAAGCTAGAATCAAAGTCAGTGTCCAGAGTTTCTGATCCATATTGGGGCAGTGTCCAATCCAGATTCAGGCTAGCTTAGCTTGTGTTTTCCACTGCAGTTCATCACATGGGGCAGAGGGAGGAGGGATACAGAGCCACTATAAAGGAAACACAGGTAAATACAAGGAAATAGGAATGAGAGAGCACCACAAGCTAAGAAACAAGAGAGAGAATTCCTTTGTTTAGGGTATTATGTATTCTCAAATTTTCTTGGGCTTGCTGTGGCCACACCCCTTCTGGCCAATGATCTCTGTTCTTGGGTGTGACTGATAAACACCTTCCCTAGTCATCCCAACTTCACTGCACATGCATCTTATCTCCTCTTTGTTGGCCCCCTTACCCCAGTGATCTGGGGGGAATGGGCCAGTGGTTCCCTGGGGAGTACATAGTTGCAACTTCCTGATGAAGCTGCCCAGATGGCCATGCTTATAATGTTTGGCTTCCCTTTGCTCCTTTCCTATTATTAGTAACTAGGTTAATTACCACAGTATCACCACCACAGAGGGAACAAAGACAGGAGTAGAGGGGCCATTAGGCTAAGTTAAAGACACCTGTCTGGATGGGATGCAGCACATACCAGCCAGGGGACCCCACAGGATCCGGCTGACAAAAGAGAGAGGTCAGATGTAACTACAGGCGTCCCACAGTGGGGCCTGGGCTCCCCTACGGGATGAATCTCAAATACAGTCAGATCTCCCTTTCCCATCTCCCTTCCCCCAATGGAGCCCCTGCTCAAAACCATCTATGGTTATTCTTTCAAAGATTGAATTCAGAGTAGAAATGCCTATTTAGGGATATCAGTGTGCAATCTGAGAACAAGTGAGTAATACATTTGAGCCAGGAACCAATGAAATACATTACTTGACCTTGTTCCATGCCTTAAGGGCAGCATTACTTGAAGAGGTCCAAGTGTCCATTTTGCCAGGCACTCTTTGACATCATTTGCTTTGGGAAGACTTCTCCAAGAAATGTGTACCCAGAACTTGATACAATTTGAACACCTAGGAATTGGAACATGCGAAGCTTAATTATTTGGAGGTTTTTAGGGAGATGTTAGTCGAATTATATCAAGCAGAATGCAAAAGAAATACTATTTCTAAATTCTTTCTTAAATGTTAACACCAATCTAACTTCTAACTAGCCGCTGCCACTAGAGGTCCCGCCTGTCCAACTTCAATGAGCAGATAAGATTCCTTTGTAGCTAGTCCGGGTGGTGTGATTCCTAATACATGTTACTTAAGTGCTTGTAAAATACTAAATTTTCTTTAAAAGATTAACTGCAGTGACCTTTGGCAGACCATGACTTGCTTAGCAAATTCTTTCTTAACTCAAACTTCAGCTAGTTATAGGCTAAATTATTTTCTGATGTAAAGCAGCAATGCCCAAATTAGTATGCAATGCAAGAGTTAATTTCTATCCAGAAGGCCTTGATGTCCAGGATGCAAATTAAAAATGGCTTATTTACCAGATAAACATTGTGATTCTCTAAAAAATACAATATCGACAACATATACATCAGGCCTAGTAAGATTTCTCAAAAATATCCTTATAGGAACTTCTGGGCTAGTATTAGCTGATGCTCACCTAAAGTTGTCACCGAGATGAAGTTTGAAACTAATCTGACATCTCCCTCACTTTTTCTACAATCCCGGGGTGAAAAAGAGACGGAGAGGAAAAAAATCTGTTAATTGCGAAATCAGTATCAGATTTAACAAACATTTGCCTTTTTGTTTTTTCTGTAGCGAGTATTTTAAACAGAGCCCACCCACTCTGACTACAATATTTCTAAAAAGCCCAGCCGCTGTGGTTCAGTGGTTGAGCTTCAGCACCTGTGAACCAGAAAGTTGTAGTCGGTGCACATACCCGGGTTGCCGGCCAGATCCCCAGTAGGGGACGTGCAGGCAGCAGCAGATCCATTATTCTCTCTTATCATTGACATTTCTCTCTCTCTCCCTCTCCTTTCCTCTCTGAAGTAAATAAAAATATATTTCAATAATAATAATAATAACTCCTTACAGATGTGTCATCCTTTACAGTTCTCAGAATGGTTTTCTACAAGTTGTCTTATTAAAACTCAACATATTACCATTAATCCCTGCCACCTTCTCACCAAGACCTTTTTTTTTTTTTCATGACAATCAGCAAGTACGTTTTTACATGTCACAACGCTCATGCTCCATGAGGGACCTCGCAAAAAGTGCATCTTCTGCTCAGCCTTTGTCAATATCTTCAGCCATTCTCTAACAGGAAGAAGATTTTAATATATATTTTACTATTTTTTTCATCTCTGACATGTCTATTATAGAAAAAGGGCAAATAGCAATATTAAAATATTTCCTCTAAATTAATCCCCTCTTAATGTGCACAAATTTCATGCACCAGGCCACTGGTATAAAATAAAAGCCTAATATGCAAATCCACCAAACGGCAGAATGACTGGTTGCTATGACGTGCACTGGCCATCAAGGGGCAGATGCTCAATGCAGGAGCTGCCCTCAGCCTGCAGGCCCCAGGCCAGCCAAGACAGGTGCCAGCAGGGTTCCCCCAATCACTCCACCAAATGACCCACAGAAGGAGGTGACTGGTGGCAGTGGTCGGGGGCAGAGCCGGCAAGTGGATGGTACTAGGCAGGCCAAAGTGGGTGCCAGCAGGAGCCTCCTGATCACTAGAGACTCCACCCATGCATGAATTTCATGCACCAGGCCTCTTGTTAATAACTATTTTTAAACACTAATCAGGAGGCATATTAGGTGCCAAAACAAGAAAGATGAAGACAATAGGGCCCTTGCCCTTCAAAGTCATACAAATTAGTAAATGAAGCCAAACAAATACGCTTTCAGACAAGTTGCAGGTTCCATGTATAAAGTCCAATGGAAGTTCAAGGCAGAGTCATCTGGTATACCTGGAAGGTTTGGGAAAGAACTTATTCAGGCAGTCACTTCCTTTGTAATCTTAAAGATGAGTAGGAAGTTTCCAAGTGGAAGGTGCGGGGCTGAGAGAGGTTTCAGGACTTTCAGGCAGAGGGAACAGTATAAGCAAAGACAACAAAGCTGTGAAACATGCTGGTGTGTTTGGTTACTCGGTAGGCGAGGCAGGCAGAAGAAATGAGGCTAGAGTTCACAAAGAATTTGCACTTTATCCTGGAGGCCACTGGGCCTCCAGAATTTTTTTTTTTTTACTTACACCTATTAATGAAAAACTTGAGCATGACTTCCAACATTTGCCTGTTTGTTTCTAACTTACCTTAATATGATGCTATGCTATATTACAAAACACATTCAAAAGATAATTTTTCAAAGGACAAGATTAAAAATTACTATAGATGGAAGTTCTGATATCCTCCTTCACTTCAATAAAGCGCTGTGCACATCCTGGATTGCGTACTAATATACCCCACTTTGGACCAACTATAGCAGACATGGAGAAGGCGTGAAGGACTTAATCCATATTTTACAGAAGTAAGTAGGGCCAAAGTAGGAAGACTGAGCCCCAGGGATACAGAATGACTTGTCAAGGTCTTGCAACTAATTATAGCCTAGGGAGGACGGGGACTCACACCTAAGACCCAGGTAATGTTTTGCCTACTACCTCCTGTCACCTCCCCTGAGCTGTATACGCCTCATCGCCATTTCTTGTGAAGTCAGGAGGCTTTGGACAAGATATAGATGGATGTCCAGTGATATGATCCTTCCTTATCTTAACATTACATAAGAGAAATTTTGACCAAGGGGTCATAAAATATCATTGGAATTATATTGAAATAGGATCATCATATTGAAATCTAGGAGGGTAGCGATTTCTCTGGAATGAGGAATAAGTTGGTCTTGGTTAACAGAGAGCTACCATGTACATGTAAGAATGAATTATCAATTCTTAAAGAAGGTTTTAGGGCATAGGCGATGAAGAGAATGCCATATTTGGAGACAGGGGACTGAGTTTGGACCCTAACTCTGCCACTGAATATGCTCTGTATACTAGTACACTTGGGCAACTCACTTAAGCTTACTCATCAGTGAAATGAGGCTGGTTCATTTCTACACCATAAAAGTGATGTGAATATGAAGGAAATTCTCAACATATGTTCTTTTCCCTCCCATCCTCAACAAATAGAATATCATAAATTGTACTAATCACTAAAATTGGATCTAAAATTAAGTATAATTTCATCCTTCTTCAGCATGCAGAATCTATTTCAGAAATTCCTATTAAATTATTATTGTAAATTAAAGAAATGCTTGCTTCTTGTTGGAAAAAGTTTGACAACTCATTTTTTCTATACATAATAACAGCTTCCATTTATTTAAAGCCTACTCGGAGCTTGGGATTTTATTAGCTAGCATGCATATAATATTTCATTTTGTTTCCCCAGCATTATTTGCAGCAAGTATTCTTATCTTTCTTTTATAAATGAAGTTAATTGACAGAGGGCCCACAACTAAAATATATCCTATATATCCAAAATCATCTCCCTTAATTATTATATCAAGTTAAAGGGTATGAATCTAAAACCTTATTTCACAAACTCTTTCACGGAACAATAGCTCCTTGAAGGATAAGTATTCATTCCAGAGATAAAGCTGTTTACCCGAGCTGCATCTGAGACGTTTAAAAAAACACACACACACACACACAAACATTAGTATTATTGAAATCTATAATGCTCTTCAGGAAGGAAATCAGCTTATTTTCTTTTAACCCAATTTTTTCAAATGCATTTGACTATGGAAACCTTTCCAAGAATAAATATCACACCCCCCAGGAACAGCTATTCAATAACCACAAGTTTGGAAATGCTTATCTGGAGAAACTGTAAGACTACTTCCATGTGCTATGCTGTTTGGTATTATCAGAAAGCCGTCGACAGATGAAATATTGTTTTTCTAACCCTTTGAAAGATTTAGTAGGTACAGAAGAGGGAATATATATGGCTCTTTTTTATAACAACAGTTTCACACAGATAAGCCTCTAGCCTTCAGTGCCTGCCACTCATCAACCTCGGTCCATTTCACAAACATGAAATTTGCTTTGGAAACACAAAGCTAACGGTATTATGGTTCTGAACATCCTGGGATTGTACCATCCTATTCAGGATGAGCTTTTCAGAACAGAAGGAATGACTGTGCTGCATAGCAAACAGCTCAGGGGAGGAAACATCTCTTCTTATGCAAGGGGCTATGACTAAGGGAAGCTTGCTCCTGGTGAAGAATTCTCCGTGGTGGAGCTGCAGGGCTGATTGATGAGTGCTGCCTCCCAGAGTAGAGAAATTACCAAGAGATGCTGCACACAAAACCAGGAGTATATGGTGCTAATCCGAACTTCCCCTGGTCCCCTGCCTGGGCTGGAAGCGATAGGAGGGGACATGACAATGGGGAGAAGGCAGAGAGCAGTAGGCAGGGATTTAAGCCAGGGAACACAGGAAGAACTGAGGGTGGTGCATTTTCCACTACTGGACTGAGCTCCACCAGGCAGCGCTGAAAAACACTGTGAGATTTAGAGCTTATTAAAATCAGATGCACAGGTGTGTCCACAGCAGGACTCCACGGAAGGCTTTGAGAACGTATAGTCAGAGATACCAATTTCTTTCTGGGGAAAGTGCTTCCTTAGGTTTCCCTTAAAGAAGTAGAATTTTGGTGTGAACTAATGAGAAGCCAATCAGGAAATAGAGAGGTGAAGCTTATGGGGGCAAGTGCAGTGATGAAGGGCAGTATTCATGGAGAAAGCAGCAGTGAATGATTTTTCCTTCCAGTCACATACAAAAGTGGCTAGGGAGGATTTGGCAGCATAATGAGCTGAGTTGGGGTCCTTTCCCTCACCCTTTTCCCCACTCCCAGAGGCAAACAAAACAAAACAAACAAACAAACAAAATGATTGTAACATTTATCGATATAAACTTTAAAATAGCAGTAAGGTGTTCTATCACAGATTTTAAAGAGTGACCCTATCAAAAAAAAAAAGTGACCCTATGTTTGTTTGAAGTATACAGAACCACTATTTGAAGATGTAGTATCCCCAAATATTATCCTAATAGAAAAAAAGAGGAAGCAGAAATTGTTGCTTTGCATTTACCCAGAAATTCTGGTTTAGTTACTTTGCCTCTCCCTTGTTTTCATCTAAAGAAGTCGTTTTCTTTTAATACTAAATACATCTCCAGGTCATTTTTTAAAAAAAAAAAAGATTTTTTCCTCTTTGGCCAGTGACCATGGGCCTCAAGTTTCTTTTAATGCTAAATGTTCAGAATAACCTGAGTTTGAAAGATATTGTTAACTGGACTCTATATTTAAAGTATAACAGGGGATGTGAAACTTTACAGAGTATTCATCAACAACTCAAGCCAACAGTGTCTGTGATGGACAGAATCAGGTTGATTTCACTTCCCAGGGTAGCAGAGTAGCCTAACAACTCTGATTATGCTCAGGCTGGTGCTCCTGGTGCCTTAAAAGCCATTTCTGAAATGTCATTTGTTGTCATCGTCATTTTCTACCAGAGATGCCAGCATGGTAACTTCTGAATTCAGTTCACTATTATGAACTGGAGAGCATTATGCTAAGTGAAATAAGCCAGTCAGAGAAAGATAAGTATCACATGATCTCACTCATTTGTGGAATATAATGAACAACATAAACTGATGAACAAAAACAACTCCAGAGACAGAGAAACATCAATCAGACCATCAAACCTCAGAGGGAAGGTAGAGGAGGGTGGGGGTAAGGGGGAGAGATCAACCAAAGGACTTGTATGTATGCATATGGGCCTGACCAATGGACACAGGCAACAGGGGGATGAGGGCATGAGTGGGGGTTGGGGGTAATGGGGAATAAAGAAATTTATTATATATATATTTAAGGCAAAAATAGCAATAAGAAGAAATATAAAAACTAAAATTGCCCAGATTTTATTATGGCTTTATTGAGATGAAATTCACATAGCATTAAATTTATTTTTAAGAGGTACAATTCAGTGGTTTTCAGTGTATTCATGGAACTGTGCAGCCATCACCACTATTAATTTTAGAACATTTCATCATCCCAAAAAGGAACTCTGAACCCATAATGCTCACTTCCCAGTGTTCTTTCTCCCCATCCCCTACACTAGACATTTCTTATAAATGGAATCAGACAATGTCTAGTTTTTGTGTCGGTTCTTTTCCTTGGCACAATGTTTATAAGGTTCACCCAAGTTGTAGTATTTCAAGGTAAGTGTGTACTTTATTCTTTTTACCGATGAATTTTTACTCAATTGTATGGATACACATTTTATTTATCCATTCATCAGTTGAGATACATGTAGGTTATTTTCACTTTTTGGCTATTATGAATATTGTTGCTAGAAATCATCATATGTAAATTTTGTATAGATATATGTTTTTAATTCTCTTGAGTCTATATCTAGGAGTGGAATTGATGAGCTATATGGTAAATCTAAGTTTAATCTTTTGAGGAACTGCCAAACTATTTTCCAAAGAGGCTGAACCATTTTATAGGCCCACCAGTAATATCCGAAGGTTACAATTTCTCTACATTTTTGTCAGCACTTTCCTTGTCTGTCTTTTTTTTATTTTAGTCATCTTAATAAGTCATCTTAATAATATGTCATTGTGGTTTTGATTTTCATTTCTCTATGACTGGCGAGATTGAGCACCTTTTATGTGTTCATTGACCATTTTTACATCTTCTTTAGAGAAATGTTTATTCAAATTATTGCTCATTTCAATTGTCTCTTTATTAGTAGTATCTTATTATTGAGTTCTAACTGTTAATTATATATTCTGAATATAGTCTCTTATCAGATATATAATTTTAAAATATTTTCTCCATTTCTGTAGATTTTTTTTACTTTCTTAATGATGTTCTTTGAAGCATTTTAAAAAGGTTTTAGTTTTGATGAAGTCCAATTTATTATATTTTTTCTTGTCATTCATGTTTTTTATCATATATATCTAAGAAGTCATTACCTAATTTGAGGTTATAATGATTTCTTTCTATGTTTTGTTTTAAGCGTTTCAAAGCATTAGCCTTTTTATTTGAGCCTGTGGCTTATTTTGAATTAATTTTTGCATATTGTGTGAGGTAGAAGTCCAACTTTATTGTTTTGAGTGTGGATATCTAGTTGTTCCAGAGCCATTTGTCAAAGACTCTTTTACCTTTGATTAGATTGTCTTGGCACATTATAAAAAATCAATTGACCATGTAAGAGTTTATTTCTGGGCTCTCTCTCTATTCCATTGATCTAAATTTCTATTCTTATGCCAGTATAATATTGTCTTGATCACTGTAGCTTTGTAATAAGTTTTGAAATTAGGAAATGTGAATTCCTCCAACTTTATTCTTCTTATTCAAGAGTTTAAAACTTTTTTCTGGTTCTTTCAATTTTCATGTGAATTTTAGGATCAATTTGTACAGATAAAAGCAGCTAAAATTTTGATAGGAAATAAATTGAATCCTGTTGATCAATTAGAAAAGTATTGCCATCTTAACAATATTGAGTTCTCTTAAACATGAACATGAGTTGCCTTTCCATTTCTTGAGGTCCTTCCTTCAATTATGTTCTGTAGTTTTCATTCTACAAGTATTTCATTTCTTCTTTTATATCAAGTTGGGATGATGTTGGTTAACAAAATTATATACGTTTTAAGTGCACAGAATACATCATCTATATACTGCATTGTATATACTTCTTTTAAATTTTTATTTCTAAATATTCTATTCTAACTGCTATTGTATAAAGAATTTTTTTCCTAATTTTATTTCTGAAATGGCCATTTTTATATGTAAAAATATAACTAATGTTTGTATATTTATCTTATATCAAACCATCTTGCTGAATTTATTGATTAGTTCTAATAATTTGTGTGCATATTCCTTAATATTTTCTATGTACAAGATAATGTGATTTGCAAAGAGATTGTTTACTTCTTCCTTTTCAATCTGGATACGGTTTATTTCTTTTTCTTGTCTAATTACCTTTTTTAGAATCTCCAATACAATGTTGAATAGAAGTGACAAGAGCTGGCACTTGTCTCATTCTTGATCTTAAGGGAAAGCATGCAGTCTTTCACCATTAAGTATGATTTTAGCTGTGTTGTTTTTGTATGTGGCTGGCTTTTATCAGTTTGAGGAAGTATCTTCTTTTTCCTAGTTTGTTGAATAATTTTGGCATGAAAGAGTATATTAGACTGTACCAAATACTTTTCCTGCATCTATTGAATTAAGTATGTCATTTTTGTCCTTTAATCTAAATCCTATCTAATAACGCCAAGACCGGTTTGGCTCAGTGGATAGAGCGTCGGACTACGGACTGAAGGGTCCCAGTTCGATTCCGACAAGGGCATGTACCTTGGCTGCGGGCACATCCCCAGTAGGGGGCGTGCAAGAGGCAGCTGATCAATGTCTCTCTCATTGATGTTTCTGACTTTCTATCCCTCTCCCTTCTGTTCTGTAAAAAATCAATAAAAAAATGTTTTAAAAGAATGAACAACTTTTAAAAAAATAATAAATAAAATAAATAAATCCTATCTAATAAAAAAGTAATATGTAAATTTGACCGTACCTTCACCACACCCACAAGCCATGCCCACAGCCACGCCCACCAGCCAATCAGGAGCAGATTATGCAAATAGACCCCAACCAAGATGGCTGCCACCACTGAGAGCAGGAGGAAGGCTTGGTTTCCCCAGCAACAGAGGAAGCCAAGCTTTCTGCCTGCTTTTGCCTGCCTAGGCCTCCACTCAATGTTACAAAGTTTCAATTATAAAAGATACAGAAATGGCAGCAGCCACTGAGCTGGAGAGAACAGAGGCTTGGGTTTCCCTGGCAATGGAGGAAGCCAAGCTCTCAGCCTGCTGTTGCCGGCCTAGGCCTCCACTCTAGACTACAATGTTTCTGTTCACCCCAGAGCGAACAGAAGGCTTGGCTCCACTCCAGGCTACAAAGTTTCAATTGTAGACATAGATTAATCCCAGATACCAGGGCCTCCGCTTGGGTCGCTGGGGGCCATGGCTGGCCTGAAAAACTCCACAGGCCCCTCGCCCAGCCACCCCTCACCCCAAGGGAACCCTCACCCTAATCTGGGACACTCTTCAGGGCAAACCAGCTGGCCCCCACCCATACACCAGACCTCTATCCTATCTAATAAAAGAGTAATATGCAAATTTGACCATACCTCCCCTACACCCACCAGCCAATCAGGAGCACAGGGACGTGGCTGAGGCGGCCCAGGCCTGAAGGGCATGTCCAAGGTGACCCGGGCCAAGGGGGTGTGTCTGAGACTACCCAGGCCTCGGGGGACCTGAGGGGGGCGTATCAGATGCGGCCCGGGCCTGGACGGCCTGGGAGGTCTGGTGAGGGGAGGTGTCTGAGGTGGCCCAGGCCTGGGCGGGTGGGCCGAGGCCCGTGCTAGCCAGGGGCGAGCTGGCTGGGGCTAAGGCCCTAGCCAGAATGGGGGGGGGGGCGGGCGGGCTGGGATGGAGCCAACCATCTGCCCCATTGCAGGGCAATGGCTGGGTGCCCAAGGCCTAAAGCTTTGGCCAGAGGGCTCCCAGTATGTGTGAGGGGGCAGGTTGAGCTGAGGGATCACCCATCCCCATTGCACAAATTTCATGCACCGGGCCCCTAGTATAATACAATATACTATAATATAGTATTACACTGATTGTTGTTTGTACATTAAAATACCTTGCGTTCTTAGGATATATTCTTCTTGTTCATCATGTAGAATCCTCTTAATATGATGCTCCATTCAGTTTGCTAGCATCTTTTTAATTTTTGCCTCTATATTTGTAAGAGATCTTGGTCTGTAGTTTTCTTGTGATGTCATTTCTCATTTTTTGTTTCAAGGTAATATTGGCCTCATAGAAATAGTCCAGAAGTATTCCCTCCTCTTCTATTTTTTGGAAGGGCTTGTGAGGATTGGTGTTAATTTTCTTTAAGGTATTTAGTAGAATTCACCAGTGAAGTTTGACCTGGGCTTTTCTTTGTGGGAAGTTTTATTATTATAAAAAATATTGCTCTTAACTTTTGTATTCAAATTTTTAATCTTTCTTGAATCCATTTTGATAGTTTATGCCTTGTTAAGAATTTTCTCATTTCATCTAGATTATCTAATTTGTTGGCATATAGTGTTTATATAATTTGCTTATAATGGTTTTTATTTATATACTAGGGGCCCAGTGCACAAAATTCGTGCACTGGGAGGGAGGGGTCCCCTCAGCCCAGCCTGCCCCTCTCACATACTGAGAGCCCTCAGGGGATGTCCTACTGATGGCTTAGGCCCATTCCCCACTGGGAGCGGGCCTAAGCCACAGTCTGGCCTCCCTTTGTGGGAGGCGACTGGAATGATCAGGGAAAGGCACCAGCCCCATCACCCCACTGCTACAGCCACTGCCAGTCACTGCAGCCACCAAGGTGTTTTCATCAACCCAGACTCTGGTCCCTTCACCATGAAAAAATGACAACTTTCTTTAGGCATTTTCAAGATGTGTCTTTCATAGGCTATAACATTTCTTTATTTTTCTTTTTTTTTTTTTTTTGTCCTCACATGAGGATATGTTTGCATTGATTTTTAGAGAGTGGAAGAGAAAGGGAAAGACAGAGAGAAACATCAGAGTGAGAGGAACACTTTGATTGGTTACCTCCAGCATGAGCCCTGACCTGGGCCCTAGCCAGGAAGGAGCCTGCAACCTAGGTACATGCCTTTGATCAGAATATAACCCGGACCCTGTGGTTGGCAAACCTAGGCATTGACCACTGAGCCAAAATGCCTAGGGAAAGGATATGGTATTTCTTAGCCCTCCTGCAGCAAATCTTTGT
Source organism: Antrozous pallidus (assembly GCA_027563665.1). Taxonomy (NCBI): domain Eukaryota; kingdom Metazoa; phylum Chordata; class Mammalia; order Chiroptera; family Vespertilionidae; genus Antrozous; species Antrozous pallidus. The sequence continues at coordinate 102,822,982 of CM050513.1, read as the reverse complement.
TTTTTTCTCCAAGAGTGTGGTGGAAGAACCTTAGATTATATTTTGGATTCTTATACTCAAGTTACTAAGAATATTAACAGTGGCGTACAGGGAGCTTAGCCAATGAGCGGTCAGAAAAGGTGTTTCCTCTACAGTTCACACCTGTCTCCTCTGATCTCCAGCTCCACCCCTGCCAAGGCCTAAAGCCTCTGGCCCTGAGTGGGGGACCCCCAGTTAGCTGTGATTGCCCTGCTCCACCCCAGACAAGGCCCCAAGCCTCTGGCTAAGGATCCGAGGCTCAGGTCTAGGGCAGGGGACCCCCAGCGTGCTTGATCGCCCTGCTCTGCCCCTGGCCAAAGCTGCAAGCCTCTGTTTGAGGCTTAGGACCTGGGTGGGAAACTCCCAGCATGTAGGATCACCCTGCTCCGCTCAGGGCCAAGGCCACAAGCCTCTGACTGATGCTCTGAGGATGGGGTCCTGGATGGTTGACCCCCAGCATGTGCGATGGCCCTGCTACATCTATTTGAGGCTTGGGTCCTGGGCGGTTGACCTCCAGCACCGGTGCACGCCCGCTGCCCACAGCACCTCCTCCGCATGCCGTGCTGCCCCACCCCCCGCTCCTGATTGGCTGGCAGCATAGTGAAGGTATGGTAATTTGCATGTTTCTCTTTTATTAGATAGGACTAGGGGCCCAGTGCACAAATTCGTGCACCTTGAAAGGAACTGTGGGCCACAAGGCTGCAGTGGACACAGGGGAGGGTCTCAGCCCATCCTCCACACCTGCCTCCTGGCCCCTCCGACCATGGCCCCCAATCCTCTGCCTGCCGACAGCCCTGCTCCCACCACAGTTCCCATGTACTGATGTGCTGACGGTGCAGAGCAATTGGGGCTGGGGCCAGCAGCAGGTGCAAGTAGTGGCTGCTGCCCCGATTGCCCCTCAGGAGCTGGGGGAGGTGGAAAAGCCCTCAGGAGTAATGGGGCTGGCAGCTGCCTCTCACACCAGCTGATGGCACTGAGCAATCGGTACCTGCACCAGGTGTCTGCAGCAGGTGCGAGCAGCAGCTCTGGCACCAACAGCAGGAGTGCTGGGCAGGACCACATCGTGCAGGAGCAAAGAATTTTCAGTAACTACCAGAAGCTCTCCCAATAACAGTGACTGGTACCACGCCTTGATCTGGTGCCCCCACTCACCTGCTTCACCATCCCAAGGTGACCGATGCCTGCCATGTTCCGCACTCTTCTGCTGATGCCCTCCCCCATGCATGAATTTCCACACACACACCCTGGTGGTCAGCACACATCATAGCAACCAGTTGTTCCGTTTTTCTGCCATTAGGGTTTTATAGAAAGAGTTGAACATTGTCCCCTCTTTTATTCATAATTTGGTAATTTCAGTCGTCTCTCTTTTTTTTCTTGGTCAGTATTGATAAATATTTGTCAACAAATAAATATTCTTTGTATTGTCTATTTCTACTCTAACATTCATTATTTCCTTTCTTCTTACTTGGGGTTCAGTTTGTTCTTCTTTTTAAATTTTTACTGAATTCACTTGGGTGAGATAGATAGATAGATAGATAGATGATTGATAGATAGATAGATAGATAGATAGATAGATAGATAGATAGATAGATATCTCACCATCTCAACTGAACAGATGACTGAACAGGCTGCATGGGGTGACTAAGCCCACAGAAGGGTCAGTGAGGGGTAATCAAATGCCTGAGAAGCATGCTGCGTGGGGCAACCAGGCCCACAGGGGGGCCATTTGAGGGCAACCAGGCCAGCAGGAGGGACAGTTGGGGGCGACCAGGCCAACATGGGGGACAGTAAGGGGTTACCAGGCTAGTGGGAGGGCAGTTAGAGGCAACCCAGCCAGTGGTGGGGGGCAGTTGGAGATGACTAGGCCAACAGGGGAGGCAGTTGGAGGTGACCAGGCCAGCATGGGGGGGCAGTTAGGAGTGATCAGGCAGGCAGGTGAACAATTAGGAGCCAGTGACCCCAGATTGTGAGAGGGATCATGGATTAGAGAGGGTTCAGGCTGTGTTAAGGGCCCCCCCTCCCATGCACAAATTTCATGCATCAGGCTTCTAGTTAATAAAGTTATATAGGTTTCAAGTGTACAGTTCTATAATACATTATCTGTGTGTTCACCCCCCAAAGTCAAATCTCCTACATCACCTTTATTCCCCCCTTTACCTTCTTCTACCTCTCCTCATCCCCTTTTTCCCTCCTCTAGTAATGACCATACTGTTGTCTATGTTTATGAATTTGTTTGGGAGTTTTCTGCTTAATTTTTCACCTTTTTCATTCAATTCCTCTAACCCCCACCCCTCTGACAGCTCTCAGTCTGTTCTCTGAATCTATGAGGCTATTTCTATTTTGTTTGTTTAATGTGCATGAGATTACACATATAAAGGAAATCATATGGTATCTGTCTTTCTCTGCTTTTTCCAGTGTCTTATGATAGAAGTTTAGGTTATTAATTTCATAATGTTTTTCTTTTTTATATAAGGATTTATAGCCATGAATTTCCTATTAACCACTGTTTTAGCTATATCCCATAAGGTTTGGTATGATGTATCTTCACTTTCATTGCCTCTGCTTATGCAGGCGTGAGAGATTAGGGCCTTCTCAGATCTTCCTTGGGTATATACACAGCCCTGCACATATGCATGGCCTTCTAGATTACCGAGAACCGGCTGGATCTCTTCAAAGCCCTCTATGGACATATCATTCTCTACTTTTTCTATAAAGTTTTTGGTTATCCTCTATTTAGCTCTAATTAGTATCACTGCTCTGGCAGCTGTGATGTTAAACAGTTGCTGCTGATTATTTAAACAAATTCCCTGGGAATGTGGTATTTATTATAATGAATATAAAAACCAATTGATGGGAGGAATCAATTTAATGCAAAGAGTCTGAGAAGGAAATGATCTAAGAGCTGAGCCTGACTGATGAGCTATAATTTGCCACACACAGAAGGAGGGCAGGCATCCAGAAAAAGAGGACATCCTTAGAGCTCATAAAGTTTTGGGAAATGATAGTACAAGGTGATTAATGCCCAGGGAGAAGTTGTGGCCGGAAAGGAAGCCTGAAGTAAGACAGTGAGGGACTTTAACTACGGAAGGCCTTGACTAAGGAAGACTAAGAAGTTTAAACTTTAGTTCTTTAAGTAAGAAAAGCCATAGAAAGTTTCTAAGTAGAGGAATCAATCATTCATTTATTTAATATATTTATTGAGTATTCTATGCATTGGGGATGCAGCAGTGAACCACACAATAACCCTGACCTCACAGAGCTTATATTCTTGGGTGGGGAAATATTGAATGCATACTATAGATTTAGGTTGGGATAAGTACTGTGAGTGAAAGCAAGAGAAGGCTATGGAGGATCAGAGAGAGCTTTAAAGCCAGCAGCATAAGGTAGAGGAAGTCAAGGGAAGTCATCTTCGAGGAGAGCGCAGTCACTGAAATAAGAGCAAGGCATCCAAAGATCTGAGGAGCAGCAGGCAAGTTTGAATAGCCTGAGGCAAGAATGGGTTTCTCAAAGAAACACAAAAAAACTTGGGAGTAAAATATGGCAGAGAGTGATGAGAGATGAAGTCTGACATAATGGCCTTGTAGACAAGGGTAAGGAGACTTAATTTTACTGTAAGGGTAAGAAAGCCATTGGAGGAATTTAAGCAGATAAGTGCTATGATCTGATTTACGTTTTCAAAAGATCACAGATTGCCTCTGTGGAAACGGGCAGTGGAAGGACAAGTGTAGAAGAAAGGAGATTGACTTGAGAGATTACAGTGGCCTGAATGAGATGGTGCCAATGGAGCTGATGAAATGCACTTGGATTTAAGATATATTTTAAAGGTGAAGCAACAGAACTTGCTGAGGGTATGTTGTGGGAAGGGAAAAAATTAAGCGTGATTCCTACGTTGTTAGCTTAAGCAACTGAGTAAGTGGTGGTGCCAATGATGGAGAAGGGAAAGAGAAGCAGAGGGGAATATCCGGGGTTTGATCTGGGATGTGTTACATTTGAGGTGTCCTAGCGCTATTAGTGCCAATATCAAATGAGCAGTTGGAAATATAAATCTAGTGCTTATGAGAGAATTCAGAACTGGGTATAAAAATTTGAGTCACCAGCTTAGAAATGAGATTTGATGAGTCATCTAGGGAACATTCACTATAGTGAACAAATCTGTCCTTTATGAATAAAATATCAAGATTACGTTACATTTTAAGTATCACTTTTATGTAGCCTGAATATAGATTTTTCTTTTTCTTTTTGTATATCCCAATCTTACCGTCAGTATTTTCTGCTGCTTCATTATAAACCAATTAGCTTTATATTCTAACTATTAACAGTAATTGCTATTAAGTGCCTCCTCAAGGCAAGCAGTAGACCCAGAACTGTTTAAGGTATGTTCTTTTTCTGTTCTTATGCAGAAAGCTTATCAGATGTGGAGTTTTACATTATGCCGTTCTGCTGCAGTTCATTATTCTTAACAAAGAAAGTGTCAGTTGCATATAATGGAATCGTATTTTGTGTGCTATAGGTCACTTTGGTTTGGAAAATTGTTAAGCAATCGCTTTTTTGTCTCTTGTCCCTTCTGGACTATGAATATTAAATTTGTTGGAACAGCCTCAGCATTTGCATTATCAAATAGTGTATGCCGCCTTCCTACTCGTTGAACTATGGAAATTAGTCTGCACTATTATTTGATAATCTGTTTCAAAATCCGGTCTCAGTTGGGAAGGATAATTTCCCTATGTGATGGGAGCTATTTAATGAATTGATTAAGAAGCAAAAGGAACCAGCTTCCAGCATGAATTCCTTCCCAGAAATTCTGAAAGCCTCATAAAGAAGGAAATTTTCTTCCATTAGACATCCTAAGATTTAGCAAAGGAATTGCATGACCTCAAAATAAAACTAACTACACCAATCCCACAGTGGTGTCCCTAAGGCAATGTCTTGGGGTTGCTGGTGTATGAGAACAAGGTAAAAATGGGCTATGGGGAACAAAATAGAAAGGAGAGAGAGGATGGCTTGAGAAAGGCTCCTTGGGTTTCCTAAGGTCAAATTCACACAAAATCACTTGGAGCTAGCATGTATGTTCAAAAGCAAATGCAGTCTTTTTGTAGCAAGAGAAAGAGAAGTCCCATGAGGGGTGAAGAAAGTTATACTTAAAACCTGTATTATCTATCTTATTGAGCAGCGAAATAAATGACAATGAAAAATGCCACTTGTTTTAGACACTAGAAGTTCACTGTTCAATGATGCATGGAAATAGCAATATGGAGGGGATATTGGTGCATTTAATCTTGGAATTACATCACGGGCCTTTGTGGGCAGGGGAGTCCGTGCTTTAAGGAGCAAGTGTACCACTGCCGCTCTCCTCCAGTCCTGAGCAGTGGGGCGAGTTCAGTGTAAACAGCAGCATCGAAGGGAAGGCCACTGTGTCCAGCCCTCCACTTGCTTTCACGTTTGCGCCTTACTTGTACTCCAAGTGGGAAGAGAACAAGAAGGCAAACCATGGAACCATTTTTAATGAATGCAGAAGTAAATGCCTCCTTTAGTGTCCCCCAGAGATATTAAGAGAAAAAAAAAAAGACAAGTAGAACAGAGGCATTAAAAAAAATAAATGGCTCTGATAAAAGTAGGGAAGATGAAAAATGAGCAGCAGCTATTGTTTAGGGACTCAATGGTAACCGTACCGGGCTCTGCTTCCTCTTGATGCCAATACAAAGTCCCACTTCTCCCCTGGTGGCTCAGAGCAGTGAAGAAGGGATCAGGGACCATCTTAGCAGTTACCCAAAAAGGGATTCCTACATATGCACCTAGCATAAAAGTGTGCCTGCTCTATTGAAGCATAAAATGGTTTTTGTTTTTTCATTTGTCTGTGAATTACAGACCAAAACACATTGGAAGCTAAATCTTTCCAAAATGTTGGGTTTGGACTCAAAGTGGTTTATAGCAGGCAAACCAAAGCCTCTCTTCCTTCATCAGTAGGTCATCTTCTGGTATTGAATTTCCTCTTTGACTCTGCGGAGGGAACGCTCAGGGAATCTGCTATTAGGCACAATGAGAACCGCCATGGTTTTCCAAGTATTTGTAAGAAAATGTCATCTTCAAACAAAAGTCCACAAATAAATCAGAAGTGTGCATGCAACATTCGTGTGAAAATCTCAAGAGAGAGTTACATTAATTAATTTCTTTTTTAATGTTTTTTATTTACTTTTAGAGAGAGAGAAGGAGAGGAACAGAAACATCAATGAGAGAGAAATATCTTTGATTAGCTGCCCCCCTGCACACACCCTACCAGGGATCGAACCTGTAATCTGGGTATGTGCCTTGGCTGGGAATGGAACCATGACCTCTTCGTTCCTGGGTCAACACTCACCACACCATCTGGGCTAATTCCTTTTTTTAATGCAATGACATAGTTACCTTTCCAACAAAGTAATTAGAATCGATGTACAGGGACCAGGAATTTATGTTGCAAAGGAAAGCCTGCAGTGATGAACCAGAGATTTAAAAAATCCTCACTAGAGGAGGAACCAAGATGGTGGCATAGGCAAACATCTATCTTGCTGCCCCACACAACAGTTTCAAAACTACAACCTAACGACAGAACAAACATCATCCAGAATCACCGGAAAGCTTGCTGAGTGAAAATTCCACAAATAAAAGCAAAAATAGGACACTGTGACTCAGAGGAGCAGTGGAGGGCAGCGTTGAAGATAGGCACGGAGTCAGAGGTTTGGAGCCATGCATACACATGCCAGGGGATAGTGCGGGCAGCTGCAAACTCGGCTGGCTTTCTCGAACGGGGAGGGAGACAAAGGCGTCCCACTGTACTGATCCCCCAGTTCCGTGTGAGGTCTGGGGAACCCACACTCATACAGGGTGAAACTGGACAGTAAAGAAGTGTGCTGAAATGCAGGAGTGGCAGAGGTCTGCAAGCTTGTGGAGAGGGCGCGTGGACTTGGGGGCAGCGGAGGTGCACGAGTGTGCAGAGAGGACTCCTGACTTCCTCTCTCATTAGGGAGAACACCAGACTGCATTGTTTTGCAATCCTGGGTGAGACTTTGGGTGTGCAGACTCATTTAGGGAAAGGCTGAGTTGTCTGGCAGTGGGTGGAGATCGGCGGCAGCTTTCTCTTAGAGGTGCGTGCAGCCATTACCACCCAGCACAGAGACCCAGGTGCTGCATAGAGTGGAGCTGACGCTGCCTGCTCAGCCCGGAGACTCCGCCCATCCAACCTGAGCACAGCTGACCCTCACAGCCAATTAGCCTGGAGGTCAAACCTTCCTACTGCTAACAACAATAATCTAGGCTTAACTTCAATAATACTGTACAACCCATAAAGGGCTGCAGTAAGAGTATCCACCTCAGGTAACTGGGGAGGCTGAGCCAATGTCCCTCAGAGGACATCTACACACAAAGCTAATCGAACAACTCAGGAAAGCAGCCACAATGCAGAGACATGGAAAGAAATCAGATGTGAAAGAAATGGAGGAAAAAAGATGACTGGACTTAGAATTCAAAACCACAGTAATAAGGTTTTTCAAGAGGCTCCTAGAAAAGGCCGATGAACTTAATGAGACCTTCGAGGAAATGAACAAGACCTATGAGGAAATGAACGAGACCTACGTGGTAATGAACAAGACGTACGAGGAAATGAACAAGACCTACCAGGATATGAAAAAGGACCAACTAGAAATCAAGCATACACTGACTGAAATAAAAAATATTACACAAAGACCTAAAAACAGTCTAGAGGACCACAAGAATCAAGTCAAAGATTTGAAATACAAAGAGGCAAAATCCACTCAGCTGGAAAAGCAAGAAACCAAAAGTATCCAAAAAATTGAAGATAGTGTAAGGGCCTCTGGGACAACCTCAAGCATACCAACATCCGAATTATAGGGGTGCCAGAAAAAGAGAGCAAGCGAGATAATGGAAACCTATTTGAAGAAATAGTGACCAAAAACTTCCCACACCTGGTGAAAGAAATTGACTTAAAAGTCCAAGAAGTGCACAGAACCCCAAAATATAGGAATCTAAAGAGGACCACACCAATACATATCATAATTAAAATGCCAAGAGCAAAAGATAAAGAGAGAATATTAAAAGCCTCAAGAGAAAAACAGTTACCTATAAGGGAGCACCCATACAATTGTCAGCGGATTTCTCAACAGAAACAATGCAGACCAGACGGAAGTGGCAAGAAATATTCAAAGTGATGAATAGCAAGAATCTACAACCAAGATTACTCTATCCAGAAAAGCTATCATGCAGAATTGAAGATCAGATAAAGTGCTTCGCAGATAAGAAAAAGCTAAAGGAGTTCATCACCACCAAACCAACATTATATGAAATGCAGAAAGACAGTCTTTATGAAGAGGAAGAAGAAAAAGGTAAAAATATAAATTATGAACAACAAATATACATCTATCAACAAATGAATCTAAAAATCAAGTGAATTAAAAATCTGATGAACAGGATAAACTGATGAATATAACAGAATCATGGGCATAGAGAGGGAATGGACTGACAATTATTGGGGAAAAACGGGGTGTGGGAGGTGCAGCAAGAGACTGGACAAAAATCATGCTCCTATAGGAGATGACAGTGTGGGGGAGGTGAGGGCGGAGGGTGGGATGGGTACCGGGTGGAAGCTATAGGGGGGAAAAAGGAAAATAATGTAATTAATAAACTGAACAATAAAGATTAAAAAAATAAAAATCCTCACTAAAATGCATATAAATTCCATTACATTCAGAGTGCTGGAGGAATAAAAGGTTAAAGTTGGGTTTTTTTGTTTTTTGAAAAAAGGGCAATATGTGTATATTTTAAAGTTGCACAAGGGTGTCTCTCAGGATCTGATATTATTAAATGTTAACATCATGAAATAAAATTACAGAACATTCTAAATAACAGAACTATAGTTCCCTAGAAGAGGTCCCACTTGGGGCTAGATGCTCCAGCACCAAGACATTGCAGAATGATTCTGAGTGTGCGAAATAAAGGCACTAACTACATCACTGTTTCCTCATCCATATCCTGAAATAATTTTTAAAATTGCCAAAACAGACATCCCTCGCATTTGCTGAGGTTATCAGAAGAAAATCTTTTTGCTTTGTCTTTAAGATCCATTCTGAAAATTAGAAAAATTTGGTTCAGACGTGGAATTTCTTAAAATCCAGGACTTTAAGTTCAGTAAAAGAAAGGTTTTATACCCAATGTCAAAAAAAATCTCTTCAGATTAATTCTATAGTTACCATCTTTATAGATGTAAATACTCTTCATTAATAATCACTTTCTTTCAGTTAATTTCCAAATTAAATAGAATCAACCAAAGCAGACAAACGGGGTACAGCAATGTCTCCCTGGTAGCCTTTTTAGTCACCCCCACCTCCCTGCTTCTTGTGTCAGAGGGTGGGCATGCTACTGTGGGAGGCGGGTGATATTCCTTGTGTAATGAAAAGGCCCCAAGCATCAAACATTTGCTTTAGAACCTTGTTAGAACAGCAATAATTGGCAGAGTCTATGGAAAACAGACTGAACTACTAGAAGAGACACTATAACACATTCCTATAACTATTGAGATGGCTTTCAGGTGGGGAAACAGTGGCAAAGGTGAAGAGGAACACCCTGGAATACATTCCAGAGATGTGAGAGGACTCCTTTGATCCACTCCCGTAGAAGAATCACTCCCAGCCTTCCCCAGCAGTTCACTGTGCACTTGTTGAGGGCAGGAACTATTTTATCTCAGTATTTGGTGTGATTGATGGCCTACGGTCTACACCAGTGGTTGGCAAACTGAGGCTCAAGAGCCACATGCGGCTCTGTTGACTAATGAGTTTGCTAACCACTGGTCTACACAATGAAATACTACACTGCTGTAAAAAAGAACTCGTACCATTCGCAACAGCATGAATGAACATGGCGAGCATCATGCTAAGCAAAATAAACCAGTCAGAGAAAGATAAATATCACATGATCTCACTCATTTGTAGAACATAATGAACAACATAAACTGATGAGCAAAAATAAATCCAGAGACAGAGTAGCATTGAACAGACAGTCAAACCTCAGAGGGAAGGCAAGGGAAGCAGGGAGGGAAGGAGATCAACCAAAGGACTTATATGCATGCATATAAGCATAACCAATGGGCACAGACACCAGGGGGGTGAGGGCATGTGCTCGGGGGTTGGAGTGGCCTGGGAGAGGTGAATGGGGGAAAAAGAAGACTTTAAACAATAAAAAATTTAAATATATATATAATCTTTGAATTCACTCATTTAATACATATTATCTGCACATATTTAGAGAGTAGCTCACTACGTACACTTCACAAAAACAAGGACTTGGTTTTGACCACCAAGTATCCTCAGTGCTTAGAACCATGTTTGGCACACGGAGAGACCTCACAAAACATTGTTGAATAATATTATGTAATATAGTGGGGGAGGGAGGCTTCCTGGGTTTAAAATCCAACACCTCCTCCTAGCTGCATGAACTAAGGGGCAACTGACTCTACCTCTCTGTGCCATGGTTGTCTCATCTGTGAAACAGGACACTGGTGATGGAATCATTTTTTTTGAAAGACGTGCAATTGTAAAGTGGGAGTTGTGGTGCAGGAAGTATAGTGTGTCCCATCGTGAATCAGTCCAGACCCAGGTAAAGAGTTGAGGGTTTCTGACTCTTTGTATGAGTCAGAGTAGATTCACTTATTCCAATTCATCAACTCATCAAGAAGAAGCCATGGTAGCATCCCCTTGTTCAGAACACAGCTGCCCTCTCCCAGGAGAGTCCTTTAGGAGGAGACTGTGAACACATGGGTACCATCTTGGCCTGTCTCCCATAGTTCCACTGGCTGTGTATACTCACATCAAAATATTACCACAATGAGCTCAAGTATTTTTTTGTCTTTTTTCCTTTTACGTAGAAGGGCAGGGACCATGATGTGTTTAATCTGGTAACCCCAGCACCTATTATGATGCCTGCCATTCAGTGAGTGTGTGCTGAATGACTGAGTTGCTATGGAAATAATGAGGGTCAAGCACCTAGTGTGATGCCTAGCATGAGGTAGCTACTCAACAAAAACTCCTTCTCCCCTCCTCCCCTCCTCCCTTCCTCATTCTCTCAAATCCCATTCCTCCTTTGTTCATGCAGATTAGCTTCACTAAGTGGTCCCTAGACAAGAGCTACTCACTTAGCTCAAAGCTGTAAGATATTTATGTTATCATGAGATTCATTAACTGCGATAAATAACTCTTCACCCTGAATGCTTAGAGTGGTTCAGCTGATACTATTTTTTAAAGACTCCCAAACTTTGATCTTGCCTTTGTATTAATTTCACTGTTTGGGAAGAGGGGGTTTGTTTTGTGTTCTCTCTCTCTCTCTCTCTCTCTCTCTCTCTCTCTCTCTCTCTCTCTCTCTCTCTCGTTTACGGAGCTGAGCAGACATGGAAAGAAAGGCTAAATCACTGAGCACCAGACAGCAATTCCTCTTTCCCTTAACAGAGACTTACTAGTAGAGTCAAAAAAAACCTGTGTTTTCAGAAACACGGGCTCTGACATTTATGAGGTAGAGTAGGGAGGAGATCGAGCCCCTGAGTTCTAGACTACCTATTCCAAAGACTCACCCTTGTCACTTGTTAGCAGTGTAACACTGAGAAAGTTGCTTAACTTCTCTGTACATCAGTTTCTCCATCTGTAAAATAGTGATAACAATTGCTGAATCTTAAGGTTGTTGTAAAGGTTAAGTAAATTAGCACTTGCCAATGCCTGGTATATAACAACATATTATTGAGGGACTGATATGTACATAGCAGTCACAAACATGCTCTTAATCTTCCTAAAAATACTGAGAATTAGAAGGTGGCGTCTCACCCTCCAAAGAAACTAGATCAAGGGTCACAGAGGTTAAGAGCATCTCTGCTATTCTAGCTGAGTGAGTTTCACCAAAGTCTATGCTCAACATCCAGGTCCTGATGAGGCTTTGCTAGCAGTTGATGGCCTATGCTGTTGACATTTGGTTAAATATTTTAAATATCACCCCTGATGGCCCTCATCAATTTTTCATGCCCAATGTCATGCTGTAATTCCATTCTAAAAAGAAAACACTGTTCCCTGGCCTGTCTGGGAAGTGTTCAAACATATTTGACTTCTTTCAGAATGTTTCTCTGTGACTGATGTTCATTTGCTTTGTAGCAGTTTGTTATCATTTCTTCCTCTGTGGAGTGTGTTGGCTAGATTGCTGCCTCCCACCACCTCTTATTGCCTTTCCTTGAATGTGGCTGTCAGCAGGGAGAGCTGCTCTTCCCTGATGTGGAGGAGTGCTCGGCAGCAGGCCGACTTAATTGTGATGTTCTTCTGGATCAGCCCACCGAGGCAGTTGTATGTTCCGCTGTGACATCATCGTGACTTCTCTTAGCTGATTGTCTACTTGAGACCTTGGATTGCTCCCCATGGCTCAGTGGCTCAGCAGTGAATCATTTCCCCCCTCTATATTATGACTATAACTTCTCTTACTTCCTGGATAACGGTAGAGTCACACTCAGGGCTTTCCTCTGAGAGGAGAGCAGACCACTTAACAAACACATCAATCCTTGTCCAGCCAGGAGAGGGGGTGTTAAGTAGGAAAGCAGAAAAGATGAGACCTGAGACCCGGTGAGACAGCTCTAGAGATCTCCTTTGCCCGCAGCACAGTACTGTCCAGTGTGTGACAGACAGACCGAGGTTGCCTCAAGAGGTGATAGCCGAGAGCTCGATGGGGACGTAAGGAAGTTAGGCTTTGGTCCTGCCGGTTCACCCCTATGTGTTTCTTAAGTTACTTAACCTCACTGGGCTTCAGTTGTTTCATTGGAAAAATTTATTTATTTATCCATACATTTTTCTTGAATATTTGTTTGAAGACTCTATTGGTTTACTAGGGTTGCAATAACAAAGTACCACCAACTGAGAGTGCTTTAAAAACAGAAATCTATTGTCTCGCAGCTCTGGAAGCTAGAAGTCCAGATATAAAATATCATATCCTTCTGAGGACTGAGAGGGAGGAGTCTGCTCCAGACGTCTCTCCTTGACTTAGAGATGGCCATCTTCTCGCTATGACTCTTTACATTGTCTTCCTCCTATGCTTGTGTCTTTCTCTTCACCTAGCATTCTTTTTACAAGGACACCAATCATATTGGATTAGTGGCACACCCTATTCCAACTCATCTTAAATAACTACATCTACTACTCTTTCCAAGTGTCACATTTGGAACTACCAGGGGTGGAACGTCAAGATATGAATGGGGGTGGGAGGTCACACAATTCAATCCATTCAAGTCCTGATTACTATTCTGTTGCTGAGGACATACAGTGATAAGAAAGACAAAATACCTGCCCTCACTGAGCTTACATTCTAGGAGAAAAAGACAAACAAAATAGGTAAATACATAAATTTTACAGCATATTAAAGGGTGATGAAATGCTTTAAAGAAAAGTAAAGCAGAAGGGATTGGAGGGCAAAGAATCCTGGGGTCCGGGAGTCCATTTTAAATAGGGTGGGTCCAGGAAAGACTCAAAAGAAGATTTATTTCTGTAGTCATGAAGGGAGTGAGGACACAACCCATGGAGACACCTGGGAGAAGGTTGGACTGGGCATGTTTCAGGCAGAGGAAACTAAAAGTGCAAAGAGCTGGAGGTGGGGGCAGCCCGGCGTGTTCAGTGAACATCAGGGGGGCCAATGTGGCTACGCTGGTTAGCAAGGGGCATGGTGGCAGGAAAGGGGGCAGAGAAATCAAGGTGGGGTTGGAATAAGGATGGCGGGAGAACATCAAGGCTCCTGCACATCAAAACAAAAACTTTCTTTGGCTTTTGGTCTGAAGGAACTGGGGGCATTGATTGCCAAGGATTCAGATGTGGCAAATGATAGAGAGGGGCAAGGGGGGATAACGTCATGGATTTTGACCTGAGCAACTGGTAAGATGGATGCACCTTTAACTGCTCTCTAAGAAGAGCAGATTTGGGGTGGAATTCAAGTTTGTTTGAGGTGTTTTTTTTAAGTTGCACAGGCCCATTAGACAACCAGGATTCCCGTTGAGGAAATGCCAATTAACAGTATAAGGCCAGGAGCCTGCATAAGATCGCCAAGGGAATGAGAGTAGGTTGAGAAAGGAAGCAGGCTCAGGGCTGCACCTCTGGGCATCTGATATTTAGAGGTCAAGCATATGAGGAGGAATCAGCAAAGGAGACAGAGAACGAGGGCCAGAGAAGTGGGAGGAAAACCAGGAGAGTATGGTTCTAAAAATCAAGGAGGAGGCTTATAGGTCAGGACTGGGGGCTGGACTTAGCAAGATGGAGGTCATTGTCACTTGGACACATCAGTAGAGGGTGGAATGAACACACCTGCTTGGAATGAGTTCATGAGATAATTTGGGACTATAGATACAGACCTGAAGAGTTTGGCTGTCTAAAGGGGCCAAAAAATGGGCTGGACTAAAATCTGGTATTTCATATCAAATGCCTTATAGGGCCAGAAAGATATAAATAAGTGAAGTGGTATTTTCTGATGGGATATTGTACAGAGTGTGGAGAAATAAAGAGTAAATGTCCTGCTTATCGGTGTCCCAATATAAATAGAAACAAACAATAATGTGTCAAATAAAACGTGTCTCAAAGCCACCAGTTTGTAATGCCTGCACTAAATGATCTCTAAGGGCCTTTCCAGTCTACAGTTCTACAAATCTAAGCCGTGAGGAAAAATTAGTTCAGGTCATGTAATGTTGAGCCCCTGAGCTACAAAAAAACTGGAGTTAAGCATTTGTCATTATTCTCCTAGGATTTGTGATAGAATCCCTTTTGTTCTTCATGTGTTTGCAAACCCTGGAAACCAGAGTTACAAAATAAAGATGTCCTTCATTGAACAGACAAATATGTATCAGCAACAGTTCTATGTTCCAGGCCCTGTGTGGGTTACCATAACATTTGAGACCATCCCTGGGTGGATTGATGGGGGAGACAGAGAGGTAAACTGACACCTGGCGCTGGGCTCTAGCAGGTAAGCAGCGGAGGATCCACCACACCCAGGCTTGGGGAGTAAGAGCAGGAAGGGTTAAGGAAAAAAGAAAGTGATGCTTGGGCTGAATGGTGAAAGATTCATCATTGGCACAAGCACAGAAAGAGGGGAGGGGAGGAAATACAACTGCCGTGCCAGGAACCTCGTGTGTGCTCAGGCTGCTATGGCAAGCTGTAGGGATCTCTCTGCTGAGAGCAGTGGTGAAGAACAGACATTCTGGAGCCTTGCCGCCTCCATTCATGATCTCAGCTCTGCCCCTTACCTGTAACCTTGAATACATTTCTTAACCTTGCTGCCTTTGAGTTTTCATGTCTCTAACATGGACGTTAAAATGTACCTTGTACTAATTAAGTTGCTACGTGTTTGCTATTGTAATCAGGAAAAACTCTCAAGAGGAGGTAACGCATAAAGGAGGAACAGTGTTCCAGGAAGTGAACTGGTGGAAGGATGTTCAAGGTCAAGAGAGTCCCACAAAGGCACTGAGTCATGGCATCCTTGCAGGTGCATCAAAGGATTCAAGGGAAGAGAGGCCAGAGTTGAGGCTAGAGAGGAAGAAAAATTATGTCTCTTTCTTCCTTTACTAGTAAGAAATGACTTAGGCAGGAAGAAATTAAGAGGTAGCTCTCACCAAACCACCATTTGTGGGGGTGGATGGGAAGTAGGGGAGTTGCTTTTCTAGGACAGTAACCAGAACCCATATTCCTGGAGGCCATAGAATACACTTGTGACCTCATCTATTCACACACACAAGACTGTAAGAAGCATTATGGAGAATTATCATTTGGCATAAATCGAATGTCTCCCTGACCCTGGATAAACTATTTTCTTCAGTTTAAAGTACTGCAATCCTGAAATTGATTCTAGTCCAGGGTAGTGCATTAGTTTCTTATATAAAAAGTAATCCAACCCATGCACCTGTTCCTCCTAAGGAAATACTCTGTTTTTCCTCACTCTGAATATCTGTGGAAAGATTTGAACTCATAAATCTCAACATGTAGCGTTGTTTCTTGGGGCAGTACAGTTTACATTCTAGCCAGTACATCCCAAGCTCCTCTGGCTGTGCAATGCTTTCTTTAGGTCCCTGAAGACTGGAATATTAATCACTTTCAGCATCTTGATTCTTTGGTTCTACAAATACAATGACAGCTGTTTCTCATAGAGCCATAAATCTGCTTTCTAACCCCAGAATCAAGCAGTAAGCAGTTTTGCATTACGCAATCCAAGGGAGACTTTGGCTAGGATCTTGTCATTAATATAAAGTTCATCAGTAAGTTATCACAGATAAAAGAAAATGTACTGCGGGGTTCTCATCTCCAGATGGTGGTGACGGGGTGTCACTGAAATCCCATAGCCCTTCCTCAATTCTCCATATGTTGAGAAGGAGCTCGTGCAGGCATCTCCATAAATGTTACCTCTACGCTTTAAGGCGTCTGCCAGGATTCTGCCTTCCCATCCTCTCTGATTTCCAGATTTGGCTTTTTCAAGGGCTAGACTGCCTCTTTGTGATACCCCCAGATCACATATTGGCACTGTTCCACTGGAGATTACTGATTTTAATTGCACTATTTCAAACAAATTTCTGCAAAGTTATTAAGATCTACTGGATTTACACATTGGTTTTTAAGCCTTGTAATTTGCAGTAACACTGTTTCTGATGTCTTCCATCTCCTCCAGCTCCTAATTAGAATGGATTTTCCACTTTTCTGAACTCTCAACATGTTCTCTCTATTTCCTAATTCTGTTTCTTCTGCTCTTTTTTGGATCCTGATGGTTAAATGCATCTGAGGTGCCAGCAACCATATCTCTTGTTCTCTTATAATTCTGTTCTATTTCCTCCTTTTGTTCATTATTTTTGGATGTCCATTCTGTGCTGATGATATGCTAAGTAAAATGAAGGTACGTAGAATGGGAACAAGCACTATGTGTATACCACATGGGTGTGTCCAAGTTCACTTTGGTTTCTCAGTCTCTCTTATTTAAAGCAATCCTATTTCCATTTAGCCTCCCTCCTTTTGAATTCTAAATGCTTTTTTAGGGGGGTGTTTATGTTTTTTCTGATAGAATACTGGTCATAAACGACAGATAGGCACAGAGTCTATCAAGAAAAGAGTTAAAAACCTCTACCTTTCTAGCTAACTGTGGCCCGCAGGCTGCTAATTAGCTTGATGGATTAGCACCTGGTCTGGTTATGAATGCTCAGAAGCCCATTGGTTGCTGGCAGCTGATTCCTGACTCCCTGAGGTTTGGAGATGTATCAACCTGAGCAGAGAGAGCTGGCAGTGGCTTAAAGGGTAGCTGCAGCCAATTATTCATACGCTCCTTTGGACTTGACTTGGCTGAAGAGAGAACTATGCTTTTAGACACATTTGAGTCAGCCTTTTCTTGCACAATAGGTTGCATCTTCCAGGCACATTTTTCCCCCTTTGGTTTCATTACAGTTCAATGACTAATATTGGTACAATCCTACAATTATTTAAGAGATGACTGAGTTATGCTATATTTTTTTCTTATGTTCTTTCTCTACCCATTTAAAAAGAAAACATTTTATTCTTTAGGAATGTTTTTAAATCGATTTGACTTATTCTTCTGATTTCATTGGGGTTTTAGATTATAAATATATGAATAATGTTTGGTTTATATGACACTGAAACTCTAGATAGTGGAGTAAAGTTACATTGATCAAGGAGGCATTAAGTAATGAGCATAGATTTGTATCTCTGCTTTGTCATTAGTAGTTGTGTGACCCCAGGCAAGTATCTTGGCCTCTCTGAGCCTCAGATGTAAACTGGATAGACTAATACCTATGTCAAAGAGTCATTGAATGATTATACAAAATATGATTATACATTGAAATGATTATACAAAGTCATGTCTGTTTCCTTTCCTTAGTAGTTACTACTCACAGTGGTCAGCCCTCTACTCTTGGGTATCCAGTGTGTGCAGAGCCTAGTGGTGAGGCTTGTGGGAAAATACAAACTAAACAGACTATACATAGCTGCTGTCATATCCCTCAAATACTTGACCTGAGCAAACAGTGAGATCACTCAGAGGAAACCATCAAAGAATAATGTTGTAGCTCAGCATCAACTCTACACTCACCTTCTGGCACATGCGTTCACCCATACTGCCTCCTTTCATATGTGCCAACATGAATGTGAACCTCAATACCTCTTAGAGAATCCCCTCCCCCCATTAATCTAATCACACCCAAATGCATTAATCAGTTATTTCATCTTTACTGAAGATTTTGTGAAGATGGGGGTTGGGAGTTTACAGCATATACCCAGCACCGACTATTTGTTTAAAGCTCCATTCAGTATTTATATCCTCTCAGGAGCAGGTGGCCACTTGTGTTCTCTTTTCCCTTAAGCCTTTGCCCCACTGACTCTTCTTTCTTTCCCACCTTCCTCTGGGGAACAATGCAAACTCCTCTCCTTGTCATACATGCAGAAGTTAAGCTACCTCCTTGAGTTACCTGAGTATGTGGGTGGCCAAGGGAGATCCTCACACTTCTCTTCATCCAGCTTATCAAAATATTTATTCCAAACAAAAACAGTACTAGAGTAATGCAGGTGAATAAAATTTCCTTCGTCCTTCTATACACATACCATCTTAATTCTCACAATATCCTTGTGAAGGGGGCAATATTATGCCTGTTTCACAGATGAGAAACAAACTCAAAGAAGTAGGGAACTACCCCACGGAGAAGCCCTATTTTGTATAGTGTTGTGAGGACTGAATAGGATGACACTGCTAAGCGCTTACTCCAGTGCAAGTCACTGAGAAAGTAGTGGTGGCCTCCACTAGCAGGAGCAATAACAGCAAAAGATGTAATAGTCGTGACACCCTTGTCCTATTGAGGTTGCTTGGCTTTCAAAATGAGTGTCAATGACAGGGCCGGCTACACAGTTTGCAGGACCCAACACAAAATGAAAATGTGGGATCTGGCCAGGGGCAGGGAAGTGAATATCTCCCTCCCACAGCACCACCACCCCAACCTACAGCAGATAAGTGACCACCCTCACCGAAGGACAACGGTCTCAAAGCCAGAATGTGCTGTGAGTGACAGGCTTTTGCAGAGTCACCCCTCTATGTTGCCCATCAAACACACCATGAGTTGCAGTTTAGGTAAAGAATGGCTGTTGCCCCCAAAGCCACAAGGTGCTGGCCCTCCATGTCAAGACCCATCACACCACTAGCAGAGGAAGAAGGGCAAGGGCTGATGGAAGGGCAGCCCACACCCACCCTATCAATGCCACCTGATTACTACTCCAGGCAAAGGGCAGCAGTGGTTGTGGGAGAAGCCCAGGGTGGGGATGCAGGCAGGGCCCTCGGCAGCAGGGGATAGGGAGTAGCCAGCTAAAATCTCCTCCCAGGAAAGCAGGACCCCAAGTGAGCTGAAGGTCGAAGTTCCAGCACATGCTCCGTAGTGCCATCAGATACAAATTCAAACTTATAATTATTTAGATATACAAGTCTGCAGCTACAGAGCATTGAACCAAGCATGGGGCCCTTCTGAAAGCCAGACCCTGTGGGAGAGCACTGGTCACATGTCCATGAAGCCAGCCCAGATCAACAATGAATATGCAAATGCTCCATATATGTGAAGCTTGTTGCTGCAATCACAGTGATCACACTCCCTAGCCACTCTATTGGGCATTAACTTAGTAACCCCAGATTTGCAAGAGCAAAGGAAACTTTTGACACTTTTGTTTTCGCCCCAGGGAGGAAAAATATTCCCAGATCCTTCAGCTGTCAGTGTTCATGCATTCTGAGTAATCGGTAAAAACAGCATTTTGAGGGAACATCCCTGCCCTTTCCAGAAATCTCCTTTGAAACAGTATGCTGAGGCAGAGACCCTGAGTCCTCCTCAGATCAGAACTGTGGCTCCTTCTAAGCAAGAGAAAGCTACTCCTACCCTGGAACTTCCCACTACATCTGCTCTCCCACTCACCACCTCAGGCCCCCAAGAGCATGGGGTTGTCCATCACACATCTTCCATTAATTCATAACTTGAAAACCACGAATGTCCCAGTGCCTTGGGTCAGTCTTTGGTCCTGTGAGTGCTGGGCTGCAGCTCCCAGTCTCTCACACCTTACACATAGATTTGAGTCCACACATTTCAATATAACACATCTGCAGGAGCACTCTTTTTAAAGCCTCACCCAAGGATATGTTTTCTAGAGAGAGAGGAAGGGAAAATGAGAGTGAGAGAGAGAGAAAGGGAGAGGTAGATGTAGAGAGAGGGGGAGGGAGGGGGAGAAAGGGGGGGAGGGAGGGGGGAGGGGGAGAGAGAGAGAGAGAGAGAGAGAGAGAGAGAGAGAGAGAGAGAGAGAGAGAAAGAAAAAGAAAGAAAGAAAGAAAGAAAGACACATCAACATGACCACATCAACATGAAAGAAAGACACATCAACATGACCACATCAACATGAAAGAAAGACACATCAACATGACACATCAACATGAAAGAAAGAAAGAAAGAAAGAAAGAAAGAAAGAAAGAAAGAAAGAAAGACACATCAACATGACCAGTTGCCTCCTGTTCACACCCTGAACCAGTAGCTAGGTATGTGCCCTGACCAGGAATTGACCCCACAACCTTTGGATGCACCATATGATGCTCCAAACAATTGAACCACAATGGTCAGGGCTGCAGGGGCACTTTTCATCTCTATAAAAGCATCCAGTGATTCAGAAGAAAGCAGTTATTACACAGCTTCTTAGTCTACATCATGATTAGGCAAAGCAGCTGAGAGAAGGGGGTTAAAACACAAATTAGAATATTCTCACATTCCAGACCCACTAGGGACCCATTTAGAGCAAAGTAGTAATTTATTAAATAACCAAATGGCCTGAAAGAGTTAATGTGGCTTTCTACTTTATTTCTACCCAGGGAATCATTTCTTCCTCTCCTAGGCCCTGACAGTGTGTAGACCTCGCAGGAGGATTTCCTCAGCACCGCACTACAGACTTCACCCTAGTGTTCCACACAAAGGGAATGGGCTTAAAGTTATTGGGGAGCATCCCATACCCTGCCCCACCCTCTAACCCTGCCAGAAACTGCAGGGAGCCTACATTCCTCTTTTGTGAGCCATTGAGCAGGCACTACCCCCAAGCGTCAGGCTGGGCATTGCTCAGCCAGGGAGGAGATGTTTGAGAGAAATGCTGTTTTCACTGTCTGACAAAGCTCCGCTTCATAGCAGCTTGCCCAGGACAGGAGCTGCAGTGTCATTGGAAACGACATGAGACTTGGAGTTAGGAATTTTGAATTCCAGCTGTAGTTCTGCTAGTTACTAGCTATGTGACCTTGAGCAAGTCCGTGAACATCTCAGGGACTCAGCTTCCTTGCCTATAAAATAGGGACCATATTGGCAGTACCAACCTTTAAGATGTTCTTTTGGGATTGAGATAGTATTTGAATATATTTTGTCAATGAGGCAACATGCAATCATTTCAGGCAGGCCTGGATGCAGAGCCTCAAAAGCTATCACTGGAGCCAGCCAGCATAACACAGTGGTTGAGCATCTACCTATGAACCAGAAGGTCATGGTTTGATTCCCAGTCAGGGACATGCCCAGGTTGCAAGCTTGGTCCCATTGGTCCCCAATGTGGGGCGTGCAGGAATCAGCAGATCAATAATCCTCTCTCATCATCCTCTCTCTCTCTCTCTCTCTCTCTCTCTCTCTCTCTCTCTCTCTCTCTCTCTCCCTCTCTCTCTCTGCTTCCTTTGCACTACCTTCACCCTTGGAGACCCTCCACACAGAACAGCCCTAGGCAGTCCCAAGCATTAAGCTCAGTACTCTGGCAACTCAGAAACCTCAGTGCAGATAGAGCTCCTCTTTCCCAACATTTCCAACAGAGTCCTGATCCTCACCCTCCCTGGATAAACCACTGTGACTGAGCAATGGAAAGGTCTCATTGGCCAGTGGATGACAGGTCCACTCCATGGTCAGATGTTCTAGAATTTTCTAGGATTTCATGGCAGAGGGCTGGAGAGGTATGTCACCAATGAAAAAAATCAGACTATTGCTAACAGAAGTAGAGGAACTTGGTGTTGAGCAGGTGCAAAACAGTGGCTATCAACCACACCTTCCTATCCTAAGGTTCAATTATTCCAATTCAAAATTATTTTTAACATTTATTAGGTAATTCATTCTCTTTTTGTCCCTCTGGTATTTTCAAAACCCTTGATGTGTATTGCTGGAGAATTTGTATAATTATATATGTACATAATCCCCATCAAATGATAGGCTATCTTGTCCTCCACAAAATCCTGTGGAGAAAGAAAAGAAAAAATATATATATATATATAATAAAATGTTACTTCCAGTTACAGAATATATGGGCCTTTCCTCACACAGCTGACAAGCACACTAGAAGGTACTATGAGAAGGAACTTAGTCATTTAATTCAGTTTATAAGATAGTGTAGCCTATTGATTCTAATGGCTTATGAATTAAAACTAGGGTGAACTTAATTCTCTTGTTGAATAATTATTGTGCTCCAGGAATTAAGAATATTTTTACATGGGTGCACCCATTCAATCCTTAAGGAACAATTATCCCTATTTTACTGATGCAGCATGGGGTGCAGCAAGGTTAAGCAACTCACTCAGGGTCTACAACTAGCAACTGATAGAGTCAGGCATAAAATCAGGTTTTCGATACATTTTACTACCTTCTTGAAGACTCAAAGTATTAGACCTTAAAATACTAGAGACCATATTTTCCAAACTCAGATCAGATCTTGTGCCCTAGATTATTCAAAGAGGACCAACCTGGGACATCTGGAATGAATGGTGAAACAGGTGCTCAGATCGGGTAACTTCTCTCATGGGTAACCTTGAAAGTTGCTGCAAGTGTTGAGCACGCTGCTCCATTGCTTAAAGGTGTTAGAAGGATGAGGTACTTAACACCTGTGCTATGAAGCTAACTGGATCCTCAGGAGCTGGGGGTAAGCAAAAGCCACCAGCAAACATCTTCATCATGGCTCACTGGGGCTGAATGTGGCTCAGGACTTGAAAATAGTGAACCTCTAAAAGAAGTCTCTAGTCTTAATTCACAAGACTGGGCCAGAACATTCCTGGCAGATGGGCCTCGGTGTTTACATTCATTCCCCCTGGATTCCAAGCCTGCTTGCCTTCAGGAAAAAGTGAATGCTCCTTCTCACTCTGGATTGTGTTAGTTTTGTAGTTAGATCTGTAAATATGCTCATGGTTAATAGGCGCTGGGTGAGTTGTTTTAAATTTGCTATTCAAATAAAGACATTTTTCCACAGCAAAAGTATGATAATACAATAAAAAAATTAGAAATTTGTAAATGTTGGAAGCTGGCCTTTGCCTTACTTATCTCCATACTGAATATAGAAAACCATACTGTTTCTAAGGCGGACATACACCAATAGCCACACGAGCCTGTTCACCACTCAGAGCCTTTCTTGATGCTTAACTCTTACTGAGTATCTTACTTCTGTTGTTGTACCATTACACAGACTCTCTTTCTCTCTGGCTTGTGTCCTATTCCTTCTAACTAACAATTTTTTTTTTTTTGCAAAATTCAAAGCCCTGCTTTTTATATTGTTGGAAGGTAAAAATTTCACAATATCATGAACAGAAATTCACCTTCAGAGTGTACCTATCTCTGCAATAGTTTAGTTATGAAATACCTGCTCATTAGAAACTTGTTCATGTTGTTGAAAAGATTTATTTGACGATGGGTGTTTCCCACACTGTTCTAACCAGTGGGCCAGGCATCGTCCATCCCAGAGCATAAAATTGGAAATGTGGGCGCTGTCCAGGGTGCTGACCTCACTGTAAAATTGGCGGTATGGGCGCTGTCCTGCGTCTGACATCAGTTAAGATTGGTGTTGTGGGCACTGTCCAGGGTTCTGACCTCAAACCTCTCTAGTTGATGACAGTTCACTCCTAAGCCTTCCAACTACAGGGAATAAGCTGGTAGCAAATCTGTATCTCTTGCCCTCACCTGAGTTCCAGATTTATATTCTGTCTGCTTTCTGCAGGTTTCTATTTGGAGAGCAACTTAAATCCAACCTGCCCCAAGCTTTCATTCACTTGTTCAATAAATATTTACCTAATGCCTATTGGGAGTCAGAAGCTAAACATGAATGGAGCATTACATCAACAGGGTCCCTGACCTCATACAGTCATATGAGGAGATCCATAACTAAACAACAAATTACAAAGAAGTGATAAATACTATATTAGAATAAGCAGAGCTACTAAGGCCAGTGCAGGGTGAGGGATGTATAAAAATCTTACTGGTGTAAATAAATGCTAGTTAAAATCCATAGGATAAACTAAAGCTAACCAGAGAAAGACTTTTCCAAAGCGAGAGTCCATTTCTAATCTACCTTTCTCTCCCTTGACACCCAGCTCAGTGTTTGAACTCATAGGCATTCAATAAATCTCGGTATAATGGAAGGAAGTATTTTTATATCACTTCCTTTTTAAAATCACTAACATTGTATTAAGGATTATAGGATAGCCTTTTCTAGCAAATATGCACTCATTTACATACACAGATACACAATCTAAAACATGTACTTTCTAAGATCGACTAAGTTATCAGAGCTTTAATATAAGCTCAAATTTTTTTCCTCTCTTTTATTTCCTTATCACCATTAAATCCTATTTATATCTGAAACTACCTTGGTTTACTGCTTTGAGATATTTCAGTAGTTATAACCCTAAAGGCAAAGACGACCTCTATACTAGTAAGTAGATATGTTCCATGCCTGCTTTTTAATGGTATTTTTAAAAATATTTCTTTGCTTAAAAATGCTCAAATGTAGAATATTGAGATAAGCTAACACTGAGATAAGTAAGATCTTTTACTTTAACGTTCTCAAATATAAAAGTATTTCCTCTTCTAAGACTCTCAAAGCAGTTCTTTTAAGTACATAATTCCAGTTGGCTTAAAACCAACAGTCTTAGATGAATTTATATTACATCATGGAATTCTTCTGTGAACTATTTAATGTTTTACTCCAACCAGTAAGAGACTGCACTGATAAGACCTTTGTGTTTTAACTCTCATACCTTTAGGTTATTGCCAAATTTCATTAGTGCTGTACTGAAGTTAATTTCCAAGACTGTAATAATTTTTTTATCCTCACCTGAGGACATGCTTAGAGGGAGAGAGAGAGAAACAGATGTGAGAGAGAAGCATGGAACAGTTGCCTTCCATACATGCCCCAATCGGGGCTCAAACTCAAAAGTCAGTTTTGTACCATAAATGGGACTCAAACTGGTGACCTTTTGGTGCACAGGACAATGTGGGGAGTATACAGTATTTAATGTGTGAGCTGATTATGCTGAATTGGAGAATAAGTAACAGCCATCATGGACAGAGACTTTCCATCTCGGCTCCCTCAAGGAGTTTTCACTAGGCAAGCACAAATGCTTATGTTTCTATCATTCTCTAGGGGTGGTACAGACACAAATGGCTATAGACCCCAAAGGACTCTAGAGTAGGCAGGACCCAACACCACACAAAAATGATAGCACCCCTCCTTTCCAGAGAGCCTATAGTTCAGTCCTAACAACTGACATCTCTCTGAAGTAACCCAATATTTGTCACCAGAGAACAATATCCAGAAGAGAATGATGCCCTTCAGTCATTTGTGAGATTGGGAAAGCAAGAAAACACCTATTCTGCCTCAAGTCACATATGTTTGAATTGCAAAGTGAGAAGTAAAACTAAATGGCCTGGCTTCCAAACCCATCTCTGATCACACACAAAAACCAACAACCCAGAGATATCAAAGCATGCTCCAGGCAAGAAGGCAGCTCATGTCCAATCTGTTTCTCTTTCTATACATGTGAGATGTAAAATCAAAAAGCTTCATGAAGTCCTCATGTGAATTAGAAATACCGGTAGCTTGTGTATGGTTAAAGGCTCATATTCTAGAGCCTGGCAGGCCTGGGTTTATGCCCTGGTCCTGCCCTTTGCTAGCAGGTGGCTTCAGAGAACACTGTTAACCTGAACTTCAAAAAACCAGACAATGATATGAGGGTGGACAAAACGGTGTGCATTTAGTGTTTCTTGTTTAAGGAAGTGAACATCGTCCCATAAGTACTAAATGCAGATCTAAGCTTTTTGGTTCATCTGAAAAGTAAGGATAAAAATAAAACCTACCTCATAGAACTGTGAGAATTAAACAATTCACAGATGCCTGACACACCTTAGGTGCTCAGTAAAGGTTACCTGCTATACAAGAATTGGTTCACACTTCTATTTTAGTGTCTGGTGTTTTGCCATTGATCAAAATTTTTGTTTTAGTTGGTTCTAAAGCATTGAATGTATATCAGGCCCTCAATTAATGTCGTTTTGTTGTAATGTTGATAAGATGCCATAGGAGCTAAACTGTTGCTTGTATCAATTAGCCTATGGGAAAATTGGTTGTCATACGTCCCTTCACTGCACTTCCAAGAACCTAGCCACACTGTTCAGTGAGGACTTACTGTATACTCTTAAAGTTTAGAAAGTGAAAGCACCCTAAACAATGGGTTACTAATACTGTTTGGAGCTCATCATATTATGCATTTCCCTAAGTACTTTTACTTAAAGTACCTTCATTCCAACCTAGTTTTTTCACAGACTCTTTGGATGCTGGGGAGTTATCCTCTGTGGAATGTAGAATACTAAGATTAGCTAACACTGAGATAAGAAAGATCTTTTACTTTAATATTCTTAAACATAAAAGTGTTTCTTCCTGTAAGAAGCTCAAAGCATTTCTCTTAAGTATATAATTCTAGTTGGCTTAAGACCAACAGTCTTAGATGAATTTGTATTACATCATGGAATTATTCTGTTTGGAGTTCATCATATTATACCTTTCCTTAAATACTTTTACTTAAAAGTACCTTCATTCCTAACTCTTTTTTCCCCTCACAGGCTATTTTCAGATGTTGGGTTATCCTCTGTGAAAGTCTGTGGTTCTTATCTCAGACTAAGGGGAAACTCACACTTCTGGATGGAATGTTCAAACACCAAACCACTGAAATGCGTGGGTTGCTAGACGTGTTCATTCAAATGTTATTGTATTAAGCAAAATGGAAGCCACACATGATTTTTATTTGTTTATAGCAAGGAAACCCATTGGGGATATTTTTTAAAAGGGGGGAGAGGAGTTTGGTCATTTAAGGTCAGATTTATTACATTTAATTGGCTTAATTTTGAAGTAAATGTCCACATCTGGGGCAGGGCTGAGGGGTGTTGGAACCATAGCAAAATGTGACCCCCCCATCTTCACCCTGGTCTTCCAAGTCTGTTGGGGGCCGACCATCCCCCTCTGAGAACCACTGGGACGCCAGCCGCTGGGGGCGGCGCCACCAGCCCATGTGTCGAGCATTGCCGTGGCTTCTCTTACGGAGAGAATTCCAAGCAGCTCGGTTACTGGGTGGAAACTCGAAGTGGCCTGGGGGTAGACCAGGACCTGCCTTTCCCCCTCTCCCTGCTCCTCCTCTCCTCGGCGGCGGCGAAGGCAGCGACGGCGGCTGCTGCCACTGCTGCTGCGAGCTGGTCACCTGGGCGCCTGCGGAGCAGCCGGGCGGCCGCCTCTGCGGCGGGCGGCCTCTCGGAGCGCGAGGAGGGGGCGGCGAGCAGCGAGATATCCATAGTAACACAGGATGCGCCGGGCGCCGGGCGGGAGCGAGTGCGGGAGGAGGAAGTCCCCGCGCGCCCGCAGTCCTCGGTGCTAGGCGTCCCGCAGCCCCCGCGCGCAGTGCCCGGGTCCGCGTCGCTCTCCCCGCCAGGGTCCGGCTGAGCGGTAAGCCCTCCCCGGCAACTGAGCCGACACCTCCCGTCCACCCTCCCCGGCCGCCCGCCCCCGGGAACAGCTGCAGAACAATGGAGAGCGCCGCCAGCCGCCCCGGAGACGGCGCTCGGGGGAGGACGCGATGCTGCCGCCGCCTCTGCCGCCGCCGCCGCCGCCGGGGCTGGCGCGCGCTGCGTGGGGCCGGACGCGGGAGGGCGCGCGGTGGGGTCGGGAGCGCGCGCGGGGGCGCGGGGAGCTCGCGGGGAGAGCCCGGCGCTCGGTGCGGCTCAGCTCGGCGCCTCTCCCACCCTCCGCGCGGCGCGCCCGCCCTCGCCTCGCCGATCGCTTTCGCCGGGGGCCCCCAAAGATGCTCGGAGGCCAGGGCTAGGGGAGCGGAGGTTCCAGACACACGTCCGCTGCCGGAGCCCGTCTGTCCCCGCCGATCCCGGCTCTCCTCCAGCCCGCGGCCGCTGCCGTCGCTGGTGCCCAGCGGTTCGGGTGAGTAGCGGCGTGGCCGCGGGCGGCGTGGGGCACAGCTGCCCCCGCGGCGCACGGCCCCCGCTCGCGAGTTGCGGCTGCGGGACGTGGCGCCGTAGCCGGGACAGAGCAGAAAGAGGAAGCCGGTCGGAAGATCTGGGGAGGCTGCGGGAAGGGGCAGTCGGGGCATTTGTTGCAGCCTGGGCTTTCGGTCTCTCGCGTGTGGGCTGATTTTTTTTTTTTTTAACAACAACGTGGTTTCGATATTGGTCCCCCCCCCCCCTTCGGGTTGGTTGCATTTTCCATCTCTTTTCCCTCCTCTTTGGGGTTGCGAGGAGTTTGAAGCAATCAGTTGCCTGATCTTGCCAAACGGTTTGACTTTCCTGAGTTATGTATTTTTCCAGAGGTCATTCGCCTTCAGCGGGAGAAAGCCACGCCACCCCTTGTAATTCCCACGCGCGCTCCGCACCGCCTTCCGGGAGCCCAGGCGGAATGGGCGCAGGGAGGGCGGGCGTTGAGCGTGTCCTCCCTCCCCGTGTTTTTTTACGCGTTGATTAATCGGAGGGAGCAGTGGGCAGGGACTTTCCCCGGGCGCTACGCCTGGAATGGTCCCAGAGACTGCAGTTCGCTGCTTTCCTGAAGGTCGGGTCAGCATTTCCACCGAAACCCCAGTTTCCGCGGTTGTAACTTGGAGGTGATTTTACTCCCGGCTAAAACTTGCCAGAGCCAAACGAGGACTTGCTTTTAGTGAGGATGCTGCCGTCGCCGCGAGGTTATTTGTTTGTTTATTTATTTTGGTTTGTTTTCCTCCAAGAAAACTAGCCCTCCGTAAACATGAGACCCTAAAACAAATGGACAGCCCCCCCTCACCCTCCTATCCTCTCCCCCCGCCCCCCCCCCCCCAGCTTTGCCTTTTCAGAGACTGGCCAGGAAGGCTAGTCCTCGCTGCTGTTACCATTTCTCCTCGATGAGCGACTCTGATGTTAGTTTTTGGAAGACTGAAAAATGCAACCCCCTTACTGCATATAGGCACAGAACATATTGTATTGATAGATTTGGAGGCATAGGAACTTTGGGATCGATAAGGATGCTTGGACGTTTATTCGATTAAAATGCTTGCTAAGGGGACTCTTGCCTCTAGAAAGACAGAATGGGAAGAAACGGTTGGAATTTAGGCACACCTTAAGACTTTTCTTAACATTGACACCTTACCAAGGGAGACTGTCATCTTCCTCTTTGGGAGTCTTTAGGATTTATGTTGAAGTTCAGAGCTGATTGGGAGCTGGAAGGGAGAGAGGCAAGATTAGGAAACCTCTCTGAGGTTTCCCCCAAACCTGTGTTCCTTGTACTCAGCCACTGTGCTTGGGCAAGGAGATGCTGGTGGTGTCTGGGTTATTTGAGTCCATAGTGTCCATGGCTCTGAGACAAAATAGAGTGGTGGAATGACTGGTGCTGGTATTATACCACTAGAAAGCTCCTTCAGGTGTGTTCTGTTCTATGGTTGTCTGTCTGTCCTGGTAGTGCTTGGTGTGATGGCAGTGACCCTCCTGGACTCAGAGGGAGGAGAGAGGAGTCAGTGGTACAAATGGAGGGAAAACAGACTACCTGGGATGCTTGTGACAGGGTCATATGGAAGGAAACATTGTTGCAAAGACTTTTTTTAAAACCAGAATGCAGGGGAAGTGTGATGTTGGAAAAAGCAGTGACCACTCAACTGCTCTGTCCAGAGATGGGAA
Organism: Antrozous pallidus; assembly: GCA_027563665.1. NCBI lineage: Eukaryota > Metazoa > Chordata > Mammalia > Chiroptera > Vespertilionidae > Antrozous > Antrozous pallidus. Next base: position 102,792,948 of record CM050513.1, on the reverse strand, counting down.
CTTGGTCCGGCAGTTGCTACTTGCCAAAACCTGATTTACTGCACTGGAGTTACTTTGCTTAATGGACTTTGACACTTGTAGTTTTGAAGCAATATTTTTTTTTCTTCATCAGGGACAGTAAAGTGACGATATATCCATGTACCAGGAATGAGAAACCTTGTATTGTTACATTTCTGCTAAGGGGGATCAGAGAGAACAAAGTGTGTTGCCTCTACTTGAAGATGAACTCTCCAGTAAAATAATTTTGAATTATAGCTACAGCGTGCTATATAGTCTTTATAAGATATTTGGGGGTACTAGTTCTTAACAAAATTGTGTAAGTGCATTTATTTGTCAGCAATTTAAACTGATAATCACTGTACAGTTATTAACAATCTAAAAGTTTTCAGGTTAATCAAATTTGTTTACGTGTATTGAATTCTAATACGGTACAGTCAAATGACATGTTAAGGAATTGCTTTCTTTAAAATAGTATTTGTTTAAAGTTATCCTACATATTCTAAATAGGGAATAAATCAGCAGACAGTACAATGTACAGGAAAAGGCATCCTAATAATCATTTCTGATGTTATTACCCTCTTTTAAATGTGGGCAAACAGATGTTTTCCAATTTATTATCAAGTCATTCCCATCACATCATTCAGTGAACAGGCGTCTTTGAGCACCGTGTGTTTCAAAGCAGGTCTATTCTTTCTCTAAATGGAGTCAGACACGTTCTCTAAATATTATATTGAAATAAATGCCTTGGCATCGTCAGTGTTTACGGCATTGGCAGAGTCTGTAGACACACCGGCTAGAGTTTATCGATGTCCCTGTTTCTGGCCAGATGCTCGTGTCAACACATAGTATGTCCCAGTAATCGCCATCAAGCCAGTTAATGTCCCAGGAGGAATGAACAATTAGCAAAATTAATTAGGAGTTCTGCTTGATTAAACTCATTAATAACCATGAGTAAAGTAATTGTATTTCCATAGATAAGTTTGATTTTTTACACATTTTATATTTGTAGCAGTAACTCAGACTTGGTTACCATTTACAAGTACCAATCCCAGTAATTGAAGTCCAAGGTCTTCTGTAGGCCACCAATAATTAACACAAGTGTGGACAGAATCCAAATTTATCAATCGGTTACCTTTTTTTTCCTCACAGAGACAAAAACTAGTAACAAAGCATAAATGTTTTGCCACTGAATTTAATAGCAGATTATATCAATAAGCCTTAGAAAAATTGTTGTAGGCATATTTCTGTGAGTGAAAGATTCTATTACTTAAGATGGTTTTACTTTTGTATTAATATTTGTTTTCTTTAAAATGATTGTTTTCAAAATGCAGTACTGTCAATATATTTAATAATTTGCTTGAGAAAGAACATTTATGTGAGTGCATTTGTCTTCCCACGTAACTGTCAATAATGCATTGTTCCAGAATTCTATTTTTATGTAGATGTGATTTGCATGTGAAAATGAACCTTTCTTACAAATCTTGCAGGAGATGAAAACCATTCTCGTTCACCTGATGTTTGCTTTCTCTTCCTACAATCATGAGGTACTTTTTTTACATATCAAAATATGGTTAAGCTGAGTCTTTTTTTTTCTTCTTTTTAAAAATTGTGAGACCATCTTAGCTTGTTTAGATGAAAACCCAAGATAAATTTCCTTTTTAAAAAATTATCATCTGCCAGTATCTCTCAATTCTGGTATTTACAGAGCAAACACTTACTAGTATTCCTGGTAGTTTTCTCATACGGCCATAGGAAGAAACGCAGAGATCAAAACAAGACTTGAGCGGGGAGAAACAAAAATACTTGTTCTGATCCCCTCTGTTATGAAATACTTGATAGTGTGCTTTTACGTAAATCTCAAAACTGAGTTCTATAAACGGACTTTTGTGGATACATCTCTTTGAGGTTTGGATTGCATGTAACTAAACGGAAATAAGAAAGTTCACAGGACTAAGCACAAGGCCTTGCTCTGGAAAATCAATGTATTGAAATGTTTACCATGGGTTAGCACCTCTGTCACTCCAGACAGGACCTTTGACGTGCTCAGGAAGACTTTGTGGGAATCAGTGGGCACCCCCAAAACAATCTCAGCGCCGCGTGACCATACCTTTACATGCTACTCCATTCTGTAGCTCAAGTAAGATTGGCCAGGGCTCGATTCTGTGGCCGTTTTTAAACCAAGACACTTGGCAAAAGAAAATTTTTATTTTAAGTCGACTTTGAGCATCCTGTCATTTTAGTGTGTTTCCCTCAGAATAATGTTTGGGTAACCATAAGTTTTATGGTCTGTTTTTTGGTTTTAAGGCTTGAGAGTGACTTGCACATTTTTGTAACTGCAACAGGTGGTGTGTTTTGTGTTGCGTAACGTTCATAAAAGTCTCATTTCCCTGTGTTTAGAAACCATGACCATGTTGTAGTTATTTTTCTAGAAATGTAAAATGTAACTGTAAAAATAAGCGGCTTCTCTTTATCTCCATGATTCATTTCTCCAGGAAAGACTTGCAGACCATATGCAGTATCTCTTGGCTCTTAATACATTATTTTTCCTGTCTTAACTGTCAACTTAGTGTAAAAATAATTGGCTCAAATTGTTTTCTTGTAGTATAGCTTTCCCTCCGGAATGGAAGGTCTGGCGTAGCCTCCTGAATACCTCCCGAGAGTTGGTTCATATTCCTGATATGAATGATGCTATTTATTTCACCCTACTGGTGGATTCGTCATAAAAACTCATGGCAAACCAAATTTGGGCCAAAGCTTCAAATGAGAAAGATACAGTCCCTTTCAAGTTTCAACATTTGCACATTGACTCTCCCTCCTTTTATCCACTCAGAACCACTCCAGTCGGGAACCTAGTTGACTTAGAAGATGAAATTCCCTCCTACTACTAATAAAAAAATTTTTAATAAAAAAAGAATTTCTGCCTAGCCAACTTGGCTCACCGGATAGAGCATCAGCCTGCAGACTGAAGGGTCCCAGGTTCAATTCCTGCCTAGGGCATATGCCTGGATTTCGGGCTTGATCCCCAGTCGGGGACGTGTAGGAAGCAGCTGATCAATGATTCCCTCTCATCATTGATGTTTCTATCTCAGCTTCTCCCTTCCTCTCTAAAATCAATAAAGAAATTTTTTTTAAAGAAATTCCTACTAACTAGCAAGAGAAACTCTTCTTTCCCATCTTCTCCCAACCACTCTGCACTGACCTCTCTCCTGCACTGCTCTAAACTCGGTTATCTCTCAAATTACACATCCTCTTTACCCCTTTTCTCATCTCCTCTCCTGCCTCCAGAAATAACTGTGCTCTTTCCTCTTTTACAATTTTTAGGATACTTTTCATTGATTTCAGAGAGGAAGGGAGAGGAGAGGAGCTAGAAACATCAATGATGAGAGAGAATCATTGATCGGCTGCCTCCTGCATGCCCAGCATTGGGGATCGAGCCCAAAATTGGGGCATGACCCACTATGGGGAATCGAACCAGTGACCTCCTGGTTCATAGGTTGATGTTCAACCACTGTGCAATGGTGGCCGGGCTCCTGTTTCATGTTTTTGATACACTATCCCAAGTCATGACTGATAAGGATCCAGGGTGGCATTAGGGATATATGTCTGTTGTCAAAGGAGCAGAAAGCCATCATCCATCTTAAAGTGATGTTTTATGTAATAAAATAAAATAAAAAAAACAGGACCAGAAAGCTCTGCAGTCCTTATAAATGCTTTGAGTCCCCTTCAGAACACCCACAAGTATTTCCACCAATATGAGAGCTAAATAATAGTTGTAATTTGTCTATATTTAAGTAAATTAAAAGTATTCTTTTAAATGCTATATAGTATGCCAATGATCATTCCTCGTGTGATTTTCTAGTATATTCGGGGGGGTGCAAACAGATACAGAATTCTAGCCTCTTATGGGTCCAGTAGATTCATGGGCCAACCTTAATATTTAATTACTAGAGGCCCGGTGCACGAAATTTGTACACATGGAGGGGCAGGGAGTGTCCTTTCAGCCCAGCCTGCACCCTCTCCAATCTGGGACCCCTGAGGGATGTCTGATGGGCAGTCAGACATCCCTCTCACAATCCAGGACTGCTGGCTCCCAACTACTCACCTGCCTGCCTTTCTGATTGTCCCTAACCACTTCTGCCTGCCAGCCTGATCACCCCCTAACCACTCCCCTGCCAGCCTTATTAATGCATAATTGCTCCACTGCCAGCCTGTTTTCCCCTAACTACCTTCTCCTGCAGGCCTGTGTCCCTCCCAACTGCCCTTCCCTGCAGGCCCAGTAACCCCCAACTTCCCTCCTTTGTCAGCCTGGTCACCCCTTACTCCCCTCCCCTGCAGGCTTGATCACCCCCAACTGCCCTTCCTTGCAGGCCTGGTCCCTCCCCAACTGCCCTTCCTTGCAAGCCTGGTCCCTTCCAACTGCCTTCCCCTACTGGCCATCTTGTGGTGGCCATCTTGTGTACACATGGGGGCAGGATCTTTGACCACATGGAGGCAGCCATCTTGTGTGTTGGAGTGATGGTCAATCTGCATATTATTCTTTCATAAGATAGAACTAGACACCCGGTGCATGAATTTGTGCATGAGAGGGTAGGGGTGACCATGGAAGGTTAGCCAGCTGGGATGGTGGGGAGGGATTGCAGGTTGTTCGCTGGCCCCAAGGAGGGAGCTGGCCCTTGGCACCACACACCCCCAGGAAAGGAACCATGTCCACCACCACCCAACCCCAGTTCCCTAGTCCAGCCCAGCCCCAAAGGCCCCAGTGGGGTTGGGAGAGGAGGCAATGGTTTCCAAGCCGGGCACAGAAGGTTCCTCGCCTCCCCTCTTCCTTCCCTTGCCACTGTGCTGCCACCATGGTAGGCAGGCGGCCCCTGTAGAGCTTTCTGGTCCTGGTTTTTTATTACATAAAATATCACTTTAAGATGGATGGCTTTCTGCTTCTTTGACAATGGAGCAGCTCCTGGGGAAGGAAGAGGATGGGAGCAAGACAAACCCTTGTGTTGAGGGCTGACTTTCAATAGATTACGGTGAGGGAGCTGCTCCACTACATAGGAAAACCCGACCCAGAAGCAGGTCGTCTACTAATGGTTTAGCACCAGGGGCCAATGGGAGCCGGCCAAGGGGAACAGCTGCGGGAGGTTGGCTGTGGGAGCACACCGATCACCAGGGAAAAGCTCCTGTGTTGCACACCTGCCCCCTTGTGGTCAGTGTGCATCATAGCGACTGGTCAATCTGTCATTTCAGTTGTAACGCTCACTTAGGCTTTTATATATATAGGTCATGTATGCTGAGGCTTATTTGAAGGATTATGCATTCTGAATTCTGAACCACTGGCTGAACAGACAGCTGTGCAAACACAACCCTTTTTTAAAAAAAAAACTGCGAAACAATCTCCATGTATATTCATTCCCTTGGAAAATAGTCAGTGTCTGCTATCTTCCAGGCACTCTTCTTAGGGAGGGAGATATAACAGTGAACAAAATAGATCCCTGTTTTCTAGAGCAGATACTTGGTGGGAGAGGGGTGGCACAAAGCCAGTAAATAAATAAATGGAGAAGACAGTTTCAGACAGTGGTAAGTGCTATGAGGGTCTATAACGCGGTGACATGCTTGAGAATGTTCTGAAGGGAGGGATGCTACTTTTATTTATTTTTTAAAATATAGTTTTACTGATTTCAGATAGAAAGGGAGAGGGAGAGAACGAGAGAAACATCACCGATGAGAGAGAATCATTGATTGGCTGTCTCCTGCACATGCCACACTGAGAATGGGGCCTACAACCCAGGCATAGGCCCAGACGAATCTAAATGTGAACTTCTGGTTCATAGGTCGATGCTCAACCACTGAGCCATGCAGGCCAGACAAGGATGCTACTTTTTAAAAAGTTGTTCAGTGGAGGTGTCCCTGAGAAGGTGTCCCTCACACAGACCTGAATGGTGAGCTGTAGCCAGACAGGCGGAGATGGCGGGGAAAGCACTCTCCAGGCACGGGGTAAGCACGATGCATTTGGGCAACAGCAAGCAGCAGGCCAGGGGGACTGCATCCTGGCCAACTCAGGTCAGTCTTGCCGGTCATGGCAAACGGTGTTAGTCTAAAAACAGTGAGGAGCAGTGTGAAAGCAGGTGTATGATACTTCTGCTTTGCAAAGAATACCCTGGCCTCTGTGTGAAGACTGGATATTACTAGGTTGAGAATGGAACTGAGAGAGACCACATAGAAGCTGAGAGGTGGTAGTTCAGCTGAGAAGTGGTAGTGATTTGGACAAGGGCAATGGCAGGCAATACACAAAGAAGAGTGAGAATGTCAGCGTGCAAACAGCTTTTTGGAAATTTCACAAAGGTAGGAAAATACAAAGAAGAAAATCACAATTCTCCCTAGTTCTGATCATCCAGAGTAATACCTGTTAATATCTTGGCATTGTTAAGCAAAAATAATCTCTGTATTATTTTTGATATTTCATATGTGATCATTTCATTCAGGCAATGCACACAACACAAATATTAAATTTTTAAAATTATTCTAAATTCCACCACCCGGAAGTAACCATCTTTAACAGTAGGCTAATATCATTTAAAGCATCTTCCTAAACATATATATATATATACACACACATGGGTTGATCAATGAATGCATGAATAGAAAGAAATGCTTGTATAACAGTGGCAACAATGGAATCTTACTGGAGATGCTATTTTTACATAAGAAAGCACTAAAATGTGTTTTCATGTGTTTAGCAGCAGGAAAAATGGAAGTAAGAAGAAAGGAACATCTCCTTCCTACAAGAGTTAGTCCCCTCATGGTTAAGAGAAATGCTTATGAAACACGTGGAGATGTTTCAGCAGAAATGGATTGAGATGTTGTGGGAAGATTATACAATTTGGGACTCCTCTGGAACAAAATGGCATGTATTTTACAAATTTTGCCAACACGCTCATGTGCATGCTTTTCTGTGACACCTCCCACAGCCCGGGGAAAAGCAAGTCTCCCATGGCGTTGAGGGGGCTTGAAACTGGAGCTTCCGTAGCTTCCCTCAAATCCACCTCAGGTTTGGCATCATCGTGTGTCTTTAAAGTACATATTCCAATTTTCAATACATCAGACCGATTCTGTGCTATAAAAAAAAGTTGTGTTGTCACTTGATTTCTCATCTCCTCTTCTCGGCGAATACTTTTAATTAATTTATCTAGATCATCTTTATAACACACTTTCTAATCTGTAATCATAATCACTAAGTTTATGTAGTAAAAGTTCTTCTATTAAAATAGACCCCGTGGTTTTCAGGCTTTTAGAATACCTTCTCCAATTCTGGCCGAGTCCTTCGATTCATCTCTTGATTGCCTCCTTTTCGCTGTCAATTGCTTTTTTGTTCTCCTTTCCAGAAAGAGTCATTCATGACTACTGCATTTTTCATGGCATATATATATTTGAGGATGCCTTCCTGATACTTTAAAATTGAACACTATCTTGGCTGAGTATACTATACTTGTGCTATGCTTTCTTTCCATTATAATTTTGCAGCCATTACTCCATTGTTTACTGTCATTCACTATTGCTGTGCAAATCAGAGGCCACCCTTTATAGACAATTTGCTTTTTCTGCCTGGATCTCAAAGAATTCTTTCTTTTTACCCTCATGACTCAGTAACTTAGCTAGGTTTAAGTCTAGGTATTGAATGCTCTGTGGCAAAATTTTCCGCAGTGCAATCAATGGGCTCTTTAAATCTGATAATATCATATCTTTAAAGATACCTTTTATTCCATGTGTATTGTTCCCCACACGGGGACATCAATTATTCTTCTTTTGGATCAGCTTTGTCTCTGCCGTATCTATTAGTTTCTTTATAATTTAATCTTTTTGTGATTTTCATCTGTATTCACAGCAAGTATGTCAATTCTTTCTTCTGTGCCAGTAATTCAATTTTAGAAGTGTCTGCTCTGTTTCTGGATGTTTCTAATTTATTTATTGATTCTAAAATGATGTCTTTGGGTCCTTAATTTGTTTCCTTAGGTCCACAGTCTCTCTTTTCATCTCTTTCAATGGTTTCATTATTCTGCCATTAAGCTTCAGTTTTTACGGAAACCATTCTTGCATAGTAGAAAGTGTGTGATGATTTTCTTCTCTTTTTTAGTTCTTCTAGACTTAGTTCCTTATGTTATGACCCTTGCATTTTATTTCTTTCCTTTTCTTTCTTCTCTGCCTCCCTGTGTCCTTCCTTTCCTCCTTCCTCCCTTGCTTGCATATCTTCCATGCTATTTTTTTTTTCATCTTTCTGATACTTGGGCAGCTTTGTCCAGACCTAGTGTAACTTCTTAAATCACTTCCCACCTTTTTGGAGGGATTAGTTTGCTTTCTTCTTTGAGCTATTGCATCGCCTAAATCTATTCACTTTTTCTGCAGTCTGGGGACATTACAGAAGGAGTCACAAATTATCCAGAGAGGTAGCTCAAGCTGTTTGTTTGTAGTCTTGGTCAGGTTTTCTGGGCTGTGCTTTCTCAGATATTTTGTGGAATATTCCTATCATCAGCATTCATTTCACCAACTCGGGAAGGGGAGAGGGAGAGGCCAAGGACAGCCTTTTTACAATTAACTAAAGCATTTCTTATGAGCTTGTATCTACGCTGGAGATAACCTAGAACTTCGAGGGATTCCCATTACAGTGGGGCCACGGAATCTTCAGTTACGTGGCGTCAGCCCTTTGCTCTCTTTCTCACACGTTAGCATTGGTCCCATGTTACCATTGCAGCTTAGTAGAGGGAGGAAGCAGATAAGAACATTCAATGAGTGTGCTTTCCTCTAAATTTAGGTTTATGGGTGAGAATTCTCAGAATTTTATTGACTCACCTCTCAAGGGAGTGAGAACAGGATGAAGACCCCAGCAAGCAACACTGTGCCTCTTTACCCTGCTCCAGAGTCTGCTTTCTTTCCTGGGCTGTCAGTTTTGAAGTTTATTTATATGTGTCTATTTTCCTTTCCTTGATTTGTTACTATTGAGTTTTGTTTGTTTTTTTACATTTTGTTAGGTACTTAGGAAGGGAAGTTCTATGAGGCAGTTAAAATTGACCAATTTGAATCAGACTCTGGGATATATCTGGAGATAGATGTCTTGCTAATGAATTTGAAAGATGAAGGCCAGAGAGGAGTCATGGGTGATTCCTAAATGTTTAGCCTTAGCCACTGGGTGGATGAAGAACAGATTGGGTTAGTGGTGGAAGAAAGAATGAGGAGTTAGTTCCATTTTGGCATTTTTAAGTTTGAGGAACTTGACATCCAGGAGCAGGTGGTTGGATTTCCGAGTCTGAAACTCATGGGAAAGATGCTGAGCATGTAGATGGTATCTAAAGTCACGTGCCTGGAGGAGAGCGTCTAGAGGGAGAGACGTAAACAGGGAGGTGCAGAACGCGTACTGGAGATGTGGGTGTGCGTACAAACTCTCTGGACTCTGCGTAAACTGTTCTAAGTTTAACGAACGTCTGACATCTTTCGGGGTAAGCGTATCAAGTTAATGACCGGTATGAATCAGTGAGAAATGTGGAGCAGTGAACATTTTTGAAGATGGGACATTTTACGTTTCTCCTTCTCCACAGTAACACTAGGAAAGGGTGCCCTTTTGGAAATCATGTAGACTTGCTTTTAGCTGTGTACACATCAGTGATGTGCAGTTGAAGATGATACAGATTTGATTTTAAATAAATAGTGATAAACTATTAGTTACAAAAACTCAGTGTTTTCTGTTTTCAAAATGAAGTCATGCATACATTTTTTATTGAATACGTACTTTTACAACTAAATGCAGCTTTTGCTCATAGAAGATGGACATTATCTATTTTAAAGCATTACTGGATTCTAAGGGAATGTGCTTCCTGAAAGAAAAACACCGTTCCGGAAATTAAGAAACAGATTCTAGATCCAACTCTGCCGGTAATAATGGCAGTAATAAAAGGTAACAGTATCAAACACTCACCATCCTGTCGGTGTGACAGGCACCGTTCTAAGTCCCGTACATAGATTTACATCTTCAAGAAGTTGTGTAATTACACAGTTTCCAGCTACTTAATCTCCCTGGATTTTCAGCTTTTCATTTGTAAAGCCAGCCTTCCCTCTGGCTCTGAAATCCAGCATAATTTATCTTAAATTGTACAGTTTTATCAAGAAATGTGAAAATGTTTTAATGATCTTCTTAACCAAAGCAAATGGAAATAGATTCGTTTATAGTTAGGGGCGGGGGAGATGAACCGTTATGTAACAGAGGTTAACCAGCAGAAGGACGACATTATCGAGAGTTTGGTCGATAGGACCGTATCACAAATGTGTCTTCCCTCATGCTTTTGCTCAGGCCATTTCAGATCCTAGCCTGTGTCCCATGTCATGTTTTCCTTGCAGTCCTTCCGTTGGAAATAACCGGCCCTCACCTGAACTCCCAGTTTTCTGTGCCTAACATTTGGGTGTTTGCATACCTTGTAATATTCTCAGTGAGACCCTAAGCTACTTGAGGGCAGGGACAATAACCCTTATAACCTCGTTCATCACTTTTTAAATTCAGTTGTCTGTATGTGTATAGAGGGCATGGAGCAATTGTCAGGCAGGCTTCTCTCTACTAAGTGAGACAATTTTACTCAAACTAAAAGCCTAACATTGTCTGAAAGATGTTGACCTGGGAATCAAGACATGAGTCCCAGCTCTGCTGCTGACCTGCTTGTATGACGCTTGTATGGGCCAGTCTCCTAGCTTCAGTTCCCCATCAGTCAGCTGGCTGTATCGATATGTGTATTCCCGGGGTTACAAGGCTGTGGGTACTGAATGAGATCGTAGATGTGAAGGTCTTGAAGAAAAACAGTGCATAGCCATCCCTCTCAAGCCACATGTGGGGCACAAGACCAGTCACCTTCAACCAGTTCTCAGAAACATTGGGATTTGTGAACCACTTGCCTCCTCCCAAAACCCACACCCCAAACTTAGACAGATTGATTTCTAGCCTCCCATTGATTCTGTGTAAATACAATTTATTTAGCGGATTACATTTCATGCAGATTACTTCTCCAATCAAAGCAGACGGGTCTGGTAGTAACGTGAGAATGAGGAGAAGCCAGTGGATACAAGGTGGTGGGTCCCACAGCCAAACACTTAATCTGTAGCTTCGTCCTTCCTTAATTATGCTGCTTTGTATTAACTCCATGTTAATCACTTGAAGAGCTCTTGTGAATCGTGTCTGTCTCTGTACAAGTACAAGTGAACGCGTCCCACGTTGCGCCACACGGGAGTCTGCGGTGCTGTGAGGACCGTGGCTGTCACAGCCGTCTCTGCCGTCTCTGCCGGGGACAACCTCTGCCTGTTGCAGGGGCTCGCGGAGTTCTCGCGGCCGTGTGACCACCGTCCCGCGGCCACGGCCGGCCAGCCTGCACCCCGCACCGGAAGACACTGCTTTCACACGGGGTCCTGAAGGCCTCCACGTGCCGATTCTGTAGACTTCAGACGTCAGTCGTGTAATTGTCTCAAACACCTATTGCTCTGGCACTGAGGTTTTAGGCACACACAGTCCTGGAATCCAGATTTTCAAAGCAAAATTGAGACGAGCTGGCAAGTCAGACGCCCCCAAATGGTATCAATCTAATGCCTTAAGCTGCTCCATGAAGTGTAAGAAATAATTGGGATCCCTGACAGTGCACTAATTAGAACAGTTTTATTGTGTTTTAAACAAGTCAGCATCCATCCTTTCAATAAATACAAATCAGTACATAAGATCTTGCCGGGATTCCTTTGTCTATGAAATAATACAAATAAAAATTGGTGATGTATGGTGGTTCTTTAAAAAAAACAAAAAACAGCTCTGTAGCATCTTATTGTATGTGACCAGCTCATGTAATAGATCTAAATATTGACTGCTTTTGATATTGTATGGCATTTCTAAACGTAGATCAGAGATGTCCCTAAGATAGCTTGCAATTTTACCTTACTGTATATTTTGGCTTTCTTAACATCTTAATGTGGAGTCTTATAAACATTCTCTCTACCTAAAAAATAAGGATTTTTTTCTTTTTTTGCAGTATAGCAGTTACTTGCCCAGTTGCTAGGTAACAGGCCAGATATCTATAGCTTTATCTGAATGCACAACAGATTATTCTTTAGCGACAATTATTTATATCCATTATAGTAAAGTATGCAGTTTTGATGATTAGACAAACTGTTGATTTACTTACTGTGTATTTGCAGGAAGGTATGCAGTGATTCGAAAAGCTAGGTTCTAATCTTTTCCAAAAGCGATTATTAATGTTCACCACTAAGAAGGATCAGTTTGTTAGTGAAGCAGCAATAGCTAGATTGTTTATTTGATAATCCTTCCAACTGGCTGATCAAAACCATCGGCACACCTTTCCAGCTAATTATATTGCACACCATTTGAGAAGGGATATTTTGTCCATCCAAGGTATCCATTCAAATGTTATAAAGTTTGAATTTTGTGAGCATTGATACTACTCTTTATATCATTTGTCATTTCTCATATTATAATTATTCAGGACATCTAGCACTATACTGGGAAGTCCCAATTGATTAGGGGTCTGTTCTTATTTAAAAACATTACAATGCATTGGGTGATTTTTTTTTTAATCTTTTGGTACAGAGCTGAGAAATCGCGGCCGCTTGTCATCAGTGTTACATAATCAGCAACGGTGTCTAGTTAGAGATCTTTTAACAAAAGTTACCATTAAAGAAAAGATCTGCAACTTAAGTATCACAACCAGTGAATTTCAGTAGTAACAAAGGAAGATACTCTTTCCACTGTCCCTGGATTTTGTCTATGATATTTGCCTTTAGTCAAGTGGATTCGTTCGCTTGAATGCTTCTTTGTGTATGCCAGACACTGTGTGAGGTACACAGCCATTGCAGGTCCATTTTCCTCCTGTCATTCTTGTTGGTAAGGTTAGATCATTTTTAGGTAGAATTTATGCATTGAATTAATAGTCATTTGTTGCTGTCTTTTTTTTTAATCCTCACCTGAGGAAATGTTACTGATTTTAAAGAGAGGGAGAGAGGGAGAGGGAGAGAGAGAGAGAGAGAGAGAGAAGAGGGAAGAGGGAAGAGGGAAGAGGGAAGAGGGAAGAGGGAAGAGGGAAGAGGGAAGAGAGAAGAGAGAAGAGAGAAAGGGGGAGAGAGAAACATCAACATGAAAGGGAGACATCCATCAGTTGCCTCCCTTACACACCCTGATCAGGAGTAGAACCTGAAACCTTTTGGTGAACAAGACAACGGTCCAACCAATTGAGCCACCCAGGGCTGTCATTGTCTTTTTAAAATAAAATTCAAAACGGTATTTTATCCAGTATTGGGAAAAAAAGTATTTGTCAAACATGCACTTTTGTGGTGGAATGACTGTAATTAGTCCATCAACTATGGGATAATGATGATACAGTTTTCTTTAGAGCCAAAGAAATGTCTCAATACATAATGTTAGTATGCGGGTTAGTCTTTAAAAATGTCATGTATAGGACAGTAGCACAAGAAAAATATTTGTTCAGAGACTTTTTTTTCTTTTACAGCCAAAGGAATGCCTTCTGTAGAATCAGAAAACACAGACAAAAATGAGGCATTACCTGTCTGTTGTGTGAACTCAAGATAACCTTGTCTTTACACGTCAGCATACCAGGAAGCTAGTTTATATAGAAAATACTTTAATACGGAAAATTGCACTTTAATAATACCACTAATTAAATGCCTGCATTCCATGAAATACAGCTCTCGATGCTCAGAAAGCTGTAAAAGCCACCTGGAATGATTGATCGCTCTGAATGTCTGCAGTCTTGAATAAACCACAGCCCACGCGTATATTTTATTGACTATGGACCGAAGGCCTGAGCAATTTACAAGACAATTGAAAATAATTTATTTGATTCTACACTACCGTGTCCTGTTATCCCTCTGGCATTTAAATACCAAAGGTAAAATGGAAATCACACCTCTGGTTTTGTTTTCTCTCCATTTTCCATATTCACAGCCACGTACTGATTTGCCTCCGATTTGGAAAACATGCTGTTATACAAATCCTCACGTATTTTAAAATTTAAAAAGTCTTTTCCGGCCGGGAATCAAAGCAGATGTCTGTTTGCCATAGAACAACATTCCTCTGTTATGGAGAAATTTACTGCAAGATTGTATTCTCTCTCTCTCTCTCTCTCTCGCTCTCGCTCTTGCTCTCGCTCTCGCTCTCTCGCTCTCTCATATTTACTAGAAAAAAAAACTGTATTCATGCAGAACTTCTGAGGAACCTACCCGTCTTGTGAAGCTAAGGATACCTGTGAATTCCAGTTCAGGTTGATTTCGTTTATGTTCATGTTTCCAGTTGGCATATTGTTGCCAAAGCCCAGCCCCTGAGATTGCCACCTTCCTTGGTGTCTTGTTTTAGATGCTTGTCATTGTAATGCACTTCCACCTTCGTGTCTGTCTATTGTGTGCTTGTTGCTAAATCATTTTAAATGATTTTCACTGAAATCTTTTTTTTTCCTCTCGACACCTGAGCCTCTCTTATGTAGAGAAACTAGGTAATCCTAAATATGAGCTGTTATTGTCTCACGTTGAGGCTCTACTTGGTTGTTGTTTTTATTTGTTTTTTTTTTAAAAAGAGGGAGCACTGTAGCCACAGGAAATAAAACTCACAGATTTATCAGTAGGTCGGCATCCCAGGATATCCAGGCTCCATTCTGAAAAGCATCGGAGATGGTTCTGTTGTGTATTGTTAACATATATTTTATACTTTTCATCAGTATGTGTAACACTATGCACACACCCACAAAAAGAAAAAAAAGCTGAAAAATCTCAGTATTTAGTCCCCTTTTGGTTTATCAGGCATTGTGGAACTCTTGACTGAGGGTGAGATTAATATGGAATAATCATTTCAGAAGGAATTGTTCTTTCTGGTTGAAAACAAATTATTTGGATCGTGTGTGTGTGTGTGTGTGTGTGTGTGTGAGAGAGAGAGAGAGAGAGAGAGAGAAAATATGAAAATTCCAAGAGAATTAATTTCCAATATTCAAGGTGCCTCAAAGCCTAAATATGTTTATCCATGCTATGCAGACTAAAGATTATTTTTTAAGGATTTAAAGATTATTTTATGGCAGTTTTTCTCAGAAGACCTGCAGACACTGTTTAAAGAATCTAAAACTAAGGTTTATCAAATGCCACAAAAACATAAGAGAGAAGAGGAATTGAAATGGGGGTAGGGGGTTGGACAAGAAGCCGGAAGAATATACACTGTAAAATGAAGGAGAAAAGAAGGTTAAATTTATGACATGTCAGTAGAAACCTGGTATAAGTTGCTGCATTTCTTCAAGGGAATGGTGAGGAAGAATGAGCTTGGCATTGCTTGGCAGACCTTGGATTATATCCTAGCTCCCCCACTAATTAGCTGGGTGTGCTTTTGGAAGAATTGCCTAACCTTTCTGAGCCTTATTTTCCGCATCTGTAAAATACTGAAATGTCTAACCTGTACAGTTATTCTGGGGACTAACAGATAGACCAGTAGATGGATAGCCCTCTGATGCACAGTAGATGGTGGATAAACCCTAGTAGCTATTTTGTGAAGGTTCCTATATTCCTTACAGACATTTGCCTTCATCCTTAGCCTGCCAATCTCAATGCATCATCAAAATTAGGACCCCAATCAGTCAATATCTTCAAACCATATGGACCTGAAAAATCAGAGCCAGGACGAGAACTCAGGGCCCCAAGCAAACCTAGAGGGGCTGACTATGGCCTCACACTCACAGGTGGCCCTCTGTGCGCCGCCAGGGGGCGCCACTCACACAGACAGTATGTACAGTGTGATGCCTGGCTCATTAGATCTGCTTTGTTAGTCTCTGCCTTGGAAAAAGCATAAAAATCAAGGCATGGAAAATAATTTTTTCGGTTTTACAACAAGTTGGATTTTTAAAATTCCTTGTATAAAAAGGAATGGGGGAACAGCCTGCTCCCAGGTGTCATGTATACTGACATCTCTCAAGGAGGCACTCTTGCCAACAGGGGAGTTGATTGAACAGTAAAACATACTGGTCATCATAGCAATTATGTCATCTACACGTCTACAGTGTATTTAGTTGACTTTCTTTCACCAAATGATTACGTTAACTACTTGTTTCCATAAGACCCCCTAGTTTTTTTCCCTCTCTTCCTCCTCTCCTGTTATCAGCCTTCTTCCCCATAAATTATCATGTGCCTCAATCTGGATTAGGCATTATTAGCTCTAACAACAGAGACAGACTCCTGACCCTCAAGGAGCCGCCTGACTGGTAGGGGAGAGGCAGACAAGTAAACCAGAAATTGTTATAGATTTTGTCATCAACAAACTTCTGTTGGCTTTTCCAGAGTTTAGGCAGTGAGACTCTGTAAGTGTTCAAAAGTTAGACAAGATATAAGGCTACCTAGAATGGAATTTTTTTCATCTTTCATACAATAACTTCTTTCACCCTTTTATGCAAGTAATATATCCTCATTACAGAAAAGTGTTAGAAAATATAGAGAAGCAATATATCCTCATTATAGAAAAATGTTAGCAAATACAGAGAAGCACAAAAAATAAAACACTTTGCTTTACCTCTACATTTTAGTATGTATCCTTCCATAATTTTATATATACAATTCTAATTAAAACATTGCAATGTATGCGTATACTCAAACCATTTTGAAGTAGAAAACAAAGATTTGGTTCCTCCGGTAGACTGTAAGCAGTTGAAAGGCGGGTACTAAACCCTCACACTCTGCTATGCCCACTGAAGCCTCCTATATTTATGTTCAGTAAATATATGTGGAATAAGTCATGTTGGAGGTTGGTGGATGGGTTAGTGAATACATGGCTAGATTGCTTTATTTCTCACTTAAAATTAAGATTAAAACATTTTATATGACATTTGCTAGATTCTTCTTGATGAAGATAAGGGTAACTGGACAGTTCTTAAAGGATTCCTTCTGTTTCTAGTTTGAATCCTTTCCAAACTAGAAAGCGTCCCTGGCCCATGGGGCTCCATTGGTTAAGTGTCGTTCTGTGCACCAAAAGTTCACAGGTTCGATTCCTGGTCAGGGCACATGCCTGGATTGCAGGTTCGATACCAGTAGCTGGCGTGTAGGAAGCAGCCATCAATGTCTCTCTCTGTCTCTCTCTCTCTCTCTCTCCCCTCCCCACCTCTCCCACATCTCTCCCTATAATCAATAAAAAAAAATTTTTAAACCTGGAATGCTTCCATATTTTAAGCAAGCAAACAAAATCACCCTCAAAAACAAAACACAACAATAAAATCTGTATTATTACAAAAAACATAACATTTCTTTTTTATGGTTTTATTAATTCACCCATGCTTGACATATATGAATTATTGAAGAAGAAGGAAGAAAGCTAATTCCCACTTCCTCTAACACTAGTTTTTATTTACTGAATATTCAGCCTGTTGTACTGCCCAAGTGATGGGTCAGGAGGTGTTTCTTCAAAATAAGCTTTGATGAATGTTGTTCTCTTCTTATTTCTAGTAATTGGAAGTCAACCTGGTCTTGTTGGGAGCAGTATGTTTGCAGAGATTTCCTGACTCATTAGAAGTTGTATGTAGTAAGAATGAAGAGGGCCCCTCAGCTCCTTCTTGGGCAGAACGTTCAGTGAGACGGCCCATCTCTAAGCTCTCTCTTTCTATTTTCTCTTTAGTTGCAGGAGGGATTGATCGGCTAGGCTGTAGGTAGACTGCAATCCAGTGTTCTTGTAGGTGCCAATATACTTAACTACATAACATTTTTATGAGTCACTCAGACCCAAACTGGCCCCATTAGATTGGCTCTGTTGCTATTCCAATTAATTACAGTGATCTAATTGCATAATGTAGCTATATCTGCATAGTAATCTGAAGGCCAAGTGCTTTACTTTATTGTACAATTATGCTGAATAAACTCACAGTGAAAATAGAATTGAAATACCTGTTGTAAAACACCACTCTTAAAAAACTGGTTTGGGGCTTTTCACAATGCTTTGATGCATTATTAAAGAAAGCAATCTAAAAATATCACATGATATCTACCTGTACTCTAAAGCCATTATATATTATTTTCTGTGATGGCCCTTGTCTTCAATTTATTTAACTAAAGGGTTTCATATCCCCATAGTTTCTGCTTGTGAAGATCTGTTTGCAGATTCTTGATCATTGTAGTTCATTTTAATGATGTTCCCTATTGTCAAATGAAACAAAAGACTAACCACTGTTCAGGCTTTAAATAAGTGTTCTCTTCCATGGAATTCAACGAAGTCAATTAAACACATAATTTATTGAGTTCTTAATCTGGGTGGGGCATTATGCTAGACTCATGGAATACAGAGATGTGTATGTAATGTCTGCCTGTGAGGGAGGAGCAAGCATGTGAACAGACAGTCTGTCCAATTACATTGGGAAATTACAAGGTGCATTGGAGGCAGCGAGGGGGCACGCTTAGCACTGGAGGCCTCTCAGAGGAGGTGACGTTGAGATGAGTCTTCCAGGATGATCAGGAATTCACCAGAAAAACCTGAGAAGATGAGAGAAAGAGTCCCTTAGGTAAAGAAACAGCATGTGCTAGTGATGAAAGGAATCACTAATGTAGTATGGGTGGGTATGAGGAAGAGGAGGAGAAAAATGAGGCTGTGACACTTCAGCCTTCCAGTGATAAAAGAGCATTGGGAGGACATGGTGTGGTTAGATTTGTAGGTGGGAGTTTCACTTTGGTGCATTCTGCATTCCTGGTCCTCTGCTGTGTTGTTTGTATTTAAAGACCACCCCCTCCTTCCATTTGTATTATAGTTCCTGCGGGGCTTGATCTAAATTCTAGCATTTTATAAGCCACATGTACTGAGGAAGGCTGAACTTAAGGGCCACAGGCCAACAGGTTGCCTACTTCAGTTATCTGCTGACTTGTTATTCCAACGTTTCGGTTGTGTCATCGCTATCGTCCTTTTGTGGGCCATTTCAGCCTCCTGTGTACTGCTCACAAAACCAATGTGCTCTTGATTACAAGCCCTGACTTGCCTTGATGTTGGGTACAGTCCCTGAGTATGCTGGTCATTCATTCAGCATATACCTGGAGGCCTGCTCTGTGTCCTGGATGGGCCACCTAGAGAAATGTAAAGGTTCCTGCCTTCTGCCATTTGCAAACAGGTAAAAAATTCCCATAGAGAACAATGAATGTCGTTAGCAGAGGAACTGAAGGGGCAGAAAGGAGGGGGGGGAGAATCAGGAAGGCTTTCTGCAGGTGGTGTCTTCATCTTCTGAAGGGGGAAGCAAAGAGGGGTGGACAGTAACGTCCAAGTGCAAGGCAGACAGATAAAAGGAGCTGTTGAGGACTGGACACTCCTCAGGCCAGTTTGTAGAGGAGGAGAGGAGGGAGGTGATTAGAGAGGGCGCTGAAGAGGTCAGAGGGTACTACAGCTTCCAGGGGTTGTACGCCAGGGGGTTCTAAACAAGGGAGAATGAACACCAGAAAGATTGTTCTGAGGACGAAGACAGCAGATTTGAGAGGAACAACCTGGAGACAGGAAACACTCTGTTTCCCTCTTACTCAGCTCTGAGAGTGATTCTGGTAAGAAATAATGAGAGCCCAAACCGGATTTGGCTAGAGCGCCAGCCTGTGGACTGAAGGGTCCCAGGTTCGGTTCCGGTCAAGGGCATGTACCTTGGTTGTGGTCACATCCCCAGTGGGGGGTGTGCAGGAGGCAGCTGATTGATGTTTCTCTCTCATCAATGTTTCTAGCTTTCTGTCCCTCTCCCTACCTCTCTGTAAAAAAAATCAATAAAATATGTAATATATATATATATGTAATATGTACATATATATATGTATATATATATGAAATAATGAGAGCTATGACCAAGTTGGCATTGTGGAACGGAGAGACAAAGATGGGTCTAAAGGAGAAGGGAGGAGGTGAAATGGCCAGGGGTTGTGGATCATGGGTGTCGAGATGAATAAGAGGGTGAAGTCAGGGATAAAAAAAGGAGGCTCACAGTCCATGGATGGCACAGTTTTCCAGTGGGCGCCACTGTTGTGAGATGAGTTACACTTCTGTGTGGATCTGAGAGCCACTTACAGTCACATACCCTTACTATGCCTTCTCCTCCTTGGTTCATTTTTATAATGACCAAAATAAAATTTTGTTCATAAGCCTTAAGTAGCCCTGCACATTGTTTCCACCTTTTATATGATTTTACTTCAGAACCGCTGAGGAAGGCTAGGCAGTGGCGATGCCCTCCTTTGTGGATGCAAATCCGTTGTGCACAGAAGCACACGGCCCAGGTGGCCGAGGACTGGAATCCTCACCCTGCTCCTTCATTCGAGACTGCATTGTGTGCTTTGAAGATAAATCACTAGATTATGTAATCCTAACAAAATGGAATTCACTTTTTGTTTTTTCAGCAAATAGTCCTTGTTGAGCTTCTAGAGTTGAATATCAAGTTTTTCTCTGAAGCTTATCTCTTTTCAATTTGTTATCTGCTCACAGTGAGTCTATTTCGGAAAAGCTCATGCCTCTAGAGGGCTCACTGTGTGCTTTGTCTAGTATTAATTCATTGAATCATTTAATCCGGTGAGGTAGACATTGATGGCACTTTCCTTGTGTGTGTGTTTGTGTGTGTGTTTGTGTGTGTGTGTGTGTGTGTGTGTGTGTGTGTGTGTGCTGTTCCTCATCTGAGGATATTTTTTCCACTGATTTCTAGAGAGAGTAGAAGGAGAGGAAGGAAGAAGAGAAAGAGAGAGAGAGAGAGAGAGAGAGTTTGCCTCCCATGTGTGCCCGGACCAGGAATCAAACCTGCAACCCAGGTACATGCCCTTGACTGGAAATTAAACCCACCACCTTTCAGTGTGTGGGCTGATGCTCTAACCACTGAGAATCCCAGCCAGGGCAATGTGATCCCCCTCTTAGATGGGGAAACTAAGGCACTGAAATGGGAAGTAACTTGTCCAAGATCCCCAAACCACAGGCAGCTGAGCCAGGGATTGAACCCAGACATAAAGGCTTTGGATATTTACATTACGATTCATTACCAGTAGCAAAATTACAGTTATGAAATAGCAACGAAAATAATTTTATGGTTGGGGGTCACCACAATAAGAGGCACTGTATTAAAGGGTCGCGGCATTAGCAAGATTGAGAACCACTGCATTGGAGCTTCTCATTTAGCTGATAATGAACACATGAGTTTAAGAGTGGACAAGTCCAGGACGTAATCGTTAGTTTTCAAACCCTGCTCAGGAGCATTTGTGGAAGAGATTTTCTTTAACTTTGAAAAGGAGTTTCTGAAAGCACCAGCAGCAGCAAACCTTCACAGCGGTGCTCAGGGTCCTTTTAGAACAGGTCAGGCCGGCCCTGGAGAAGGTTCGTTTGTCCAGAAATAGTCTCGGCTGAGCTGGGCCTCACCGAGGATCAGATCAAAAGCAAGGCAGCATCTCAGAGGGAGACAGGATGAGGTGTCCCCGCCCCAGAATGGCTCATTTCATCCTTTTTAATCATTTTATTGCTAAACTTGATGGTTAAAATTCACAGTAAAATCTAAAGATGAGGGGGGGAATCAGCTCCTTTGCACCTAAAATAATTACTTTGGGGTAAGATACAAAATGTGCTTTCATTGTGACACAGTCTGAGTCAGTAAAATCTGTTTTGTATCTGTTAGAATTCAAGTTTTCAGCAAAGAGGTTTTCCTTAGGCAGTTTTCCATATTATTAATTTCTGGTTTCTTCTTGTATATGTGCATTTTTGCGAATATTTTTCCAAGTGTATTTACTTTTCTAAATATCTTTGTGAGCTTTCTTTTTTTCTATATTCAGATTATTTTAACCAAGTTTCTAAGCCCTTTGTTCAATAAATCTCCACCTCTCTTGTTTTCCCCTCTCACCCTTCTGTTTTTCTAGGTCATTTAAAAGAATATTCTATGTACCCTAAACAGTAGGAGCCCTGTGCCACCTCCCAGTGAAACTGATTGGTCTCCTGAATTCATGTTCAAGCCCACGTTACCTAGTTTTGTGAAGGAAATCGTGTGCGATGTTCTTCCAGATGTTCTAATAAAACTCAAATATATCCCATCAGCTCCATTCCCTGAACTAGTATTCCATCAGAAAAGCAATCAAAGTTGGCATGCCTTTCTTAAACATTTGTTTCCTTCCTAACGTTCAGCTTCTTATTACTTAGGAGTTGATTCCACCTAGGTGTTAAAAGATTTTTTTTCTTGCTCTCGCAATATTGCAAACTTGCCAAATTACGATTGCCCGGGTCACTTTCATTGTTTGGAAAATCAGGGCTCTCTTTTTCTTTTGCCTCATTTTATAGCACCTGCGTCTTTGGATTCCTGTTGATTCTGTGTCTTACGTTGACCAAGTTCATTACTTATAGGGGATGGCAGGGACAGGGAGGAGAGGTGGGCAGACCGTCTCCCTGGGGCTCTCTCCCTGGGGCACTGTACCTGGGGCTCTCGACCCACACCATGCCCACGCCATCTTGCCTGACTCCATCACCTCCTTCTTACCCGCCAGCAGGCCTCTGCCCGACCCCGGGTGCTGTAACGTGTAACCTCCTTGCCCCCTTACAGGATCCATTAGCATCAGTTCATCTGCTTTTGCTGCCCTTTAGACGAGAACTCGAAAGTAGTTGATTTTTTATCTGCGTGTTCCCTGTTCTCTCATGATTCTGTTTATTAGAGAGCACAGGCATTTTTACCTCCAGGACTATGACTGTCCTTTTCAGCTGCACATGGAGTATTCTTTGCATCTTCGCTTCTTGAACTCCATGATGAGGGCATTGAACTTCATGATGAGGGGTGCTGTAGGGCCTGGTTCAGAACAACCGCCCCGTGATTCCTTTCTTCAGGTCTAACCAAGTCCACACCCAAGTGCTGTCCTGTTAGGTTGTATTGTTCTGTCCCAAGGTCTTTGCTTCTACCTTTTTCATGACCTCATCCTCAATTAGAGTTGACCCTTGAACAACGTGGGTTTGAACTGGGTCCATTTAAATGTGGATTTTGTTTTCAGTTGGCCACAGTTCAGTTGACCTACACAACTCAAGCCCTCATTGTTTTAAGGTCACCTGGCAGTTGGGAACCCGCGTATTGGGGAGGTGGCTGATGACTTATATTTTATACCCAGATTTTGAACTGCGCAGGTGGCCAGTGCCCCTAACTCTCCATTGTTCAAGGGTCAGGTGTACTTTCTGTTAAACTCATCAATAGGTACTTTCTTTCTATGGAGTTTACTTCTTCTTTTTTTTTTTTTTTTTTTAGCTTTGTATCACTTTATACTTCTCTGAACAAACAAAGTCAGCTATATTTCAAATTGTGTGGGGGACTTAATTATTCCAGGCTTATTTTAGGAGGAGTTGCAATCTTTTTATTTCATCTATTCGTTCATCAAACCAACATTCAATGACTGCCTTCTAGGTGTCAGATACTGAGCTACAGAGATGAGCCTCTCCTTTCAAAGCCCGAGGTGGCGGAGGAGCCGGCAGTGGAAACAGCTCTGGGTGAGATACGTGTTATGACAGGTTTACACAGTGTAGCAGGGGCACTGCCCTGAGGAGACGAAGGCTCTGAAGGAGAATCTAACTGTAACTCAAGGGGAATTGGGATGAGTTTTCTAGGCAGACAAGGGGGATGGCTTTCGTGGAGCTTTACAAGATGGGTACTCCCAACTTGTCTTGATTCCTCCTTCCTCCCCTGCCCATCTTTGTATTATTGGCAGAAAGGAGAAAGCAGAAAGCTACAGGAAATAAAGGCACAGAGGCTGGAGTGAGAATATTAAGTATTAGTATTTGTGTTCGTTTGCAAGGTTGCTGCCAGAAGAATTCACAGACTGGGCGGCTTCAGCAATAGAAATTGACTTTCTCACAGTGCTGGAGGGTCGAGATCGAAGTGTCAGAAAGGGTGATTTCTCCTGAGGCTCTCTCCTTGGTGTGTAGATGGCCTAACATGGCCATCCCTCTTTCTGGAATGTCTGTTTCCTAAACTCCTCTCCTTATAACAACATCAGTCCTATGGGGTGAGGCTCACCCTAACAACCTCCTTGTAATTAAATTACCTCTTTAAAAGCTGTGTCTCCAAGTAGAATTACATTCGGAGGGGCTGGGGCTTGGGGCTTCAGCATAGGACTTGGTGGAGGGCACACAATTCAGCCCAGTTTGTATTTAGTCTTTGGTAGCATTGAACCTTTGGTGTAACTGGACTTCAGAATCACTTGGCTTCATTAAAAGGACACACGATGAGCTGTATCTGCTGAGCAAAGCTATTTCAATGTTTTAAACTTATACTAAATGTTACTTTAAATGTCCTAGATTCCCCAGGTAGCTCTGTTTAGAATTAAAATATCATTTACAGAAGTCACACCTCATTAAATACGGAACCTGGTCCCAAAAGACCCAGGACACGTGACAGTGTCTGAACCCTTTCGATGCTGCAGCGGAAGCCACATCACATTCATTTCCATGGATAAAATGATTAGGCCTTAATTGGCTTAATTTCCACTAATCTGTTCCCACTGTAGAGATAAATTAATTTAACTTGATTTAAGGTGGATCCCTAGAATTACAATAGAAATAAGAATTTAATTTTTTTTTTTTAGAAAAACAACACACAATCCTGAACAAAATGACCTGTTTCCTTGGCTCTCCTTTATGGGGGTGAGGGGGATAGAATATCTATATTGTTGAATGTGACTTTGCCATATCAGACATTCATAGTTTTCCTAGTGCGCGCTGATCGGCAAACTAGCTCACGAGCCACAGGCGGCTCTTTGGCCCCTTGAGTGTGGCTCTTCCACAAAATACCACGGCCTGGGCGAGTCTATTTTGAAGAAGTGGCGTTAGAAGAAGTTTAAGTTTTAAAAAATTGGCTCTCCAAAGAAATTTCAATCGTTGTACTGTTGCTAATTGGCTCTGTTGACAAATGAGTTTGCCGACCACTGTCCTAGTGTATCTTTCTGTGGTCTCGCACAAAAAGCTGTGCAATGGCCGGAAGCTGTCCGTTCTGATTTCAGAGGCCCCCTCACTCCGTGCCTTGTGCAAGGCTTTCATTTTTCCAGCACTTTCGCTCCTCCTTGGTCCAGTGCAGATGATTACTATTTCCATAAAGCTTGTTTAATATTTTATATTCTTGTGCATTTGCCAGTGCAAGTTACTTAATTAATATGTAAGATGTCATTTAGATTTTCAAACTTATTTTTAAGTATAAACCATACCTTACAGTGGAAGAGAGAAAATGGGGGATGATAGTATTTATATGGGCAGAAAGTAATGATGCCTTGCCAAGGGGGGAATTGGTTTAGAACAAAATTTGAAGCTCAGAAGGTCTAAGATATAAGAAACCTCAGAGGTCACTTCTATTACATGAAGAAGCAGTTTTTTAAAAAAAAAAAATAGACCGTTAGAGTCGCTCTTAAGGTAAAATGAAAAAAGATGTCTCAATTTTTAAAAGGGAAGAAGACCTGGGTCTGGTGCAGAGGGGAGAGGAGATGGTGTTAGTTGGTAAAGGAAGAAATGAAATGGATGCACCTTGCCTGCCCCTCTCCCAAGTCTGAATAATCAGAGGAATGACACAGAGGCGCACAGAGTGAGTCTCCTCTTATAAAATCACTCCTAAGGAACCGTTGTTGTTTTTGTCATGTAAAAGCATTCTGTAAGTGCCTCCAAGCCTGGCACAGCCCTGGGCATGGCACCTCGACCCTTGTGGTCCTGGGCCCGCCTCCTGGATGCCAGTGAGCATGCCCGGAGGTGTGGTGGACATCGGGCTGCTGGATGCTGACAGCCGAGGGTTTACACGTGCTGCACAAGATTTGTTTAGTAGCAGGAAGTGGGACTCCGCGAGGGGATCACCCCTCACTGCCAGTTAATTGGGAAGATGGAGCGGCTGGGGTGCAACAGCAGGGGCTGAGCCCTGTTTCCTCATCATCGCACAGCTGGACTTGCAGCCGCCCTGCCATCTCCTCCCAGGCAGTCCTGCATTCTGTGGCTTATTTAAATAGGAGAGAAGAAGAAGAAAAACAGAAGGAAGGGAGAAAAGGTGGAAGGGAAAGAGAGAGGAAAATGAAATATATACCCCTAAAAGCTCTTCCATTGGGTTCCTCTCTGTCTGTTAAAGTGACTTCTGCGACGACCACTTTTGGGGTTGTGGGCCTGGATCTGCCCACCTTTCACCCCGGCCAGTTCTTGAGGACAGCGCCCACAGTTCCTTCTACTGCTCAGGAAGCTCGTCACTGGCCAGGTTTGACATTTGTACCCTGATGCTGAACGCAGAGTAATGGCCAGAGGTTAGCATTTCTGCCGTGCTGGGCCTCTGCATGTGCTGTAAGTATGTTCTCTCACTGATCGCCCTGATGCGCTGGAGCTGGGTACACGATCACCCTCCAGTTACATTAGACGAATGGAGGCCCAGGTCTCCCAAACCTCTCGAGAGCACAGGAGGCTGAGCCAGGGCTGGGGCCCAGGCCGTTCCTCTGAACTACCTACTATGCCCAGAGTGGAAGAGATAAGCAGGCCCCCTAGGCTGCTTTCTGGTTGTCAGGACATGCTACCATATTCCAGCGTATGCTTTTTATATATAGCAGCGGGGAGGGGGGAGGTTTAAACTTCGTTTTATAGAAAGAAGTGAGGCTCAAAGGGATTCAATGACAGTGAGTGGCAGAATAGCCAAATTATTAGGGAAGTATAATAGACATGGTTTCTTTTCGTTTTAAACTCAAATTTCCCACAGAAGACAAAGGTTGCCGGCTCAAGTGGTAAAGGCACAAGATTCCCAATGAAAATATCCACCTTGGTGACAGTGAGGAGCAGCGAAGAGCCGGGAAGCACCTTGGTGGCCTCGGCCACGAGAGCTGGAGCCTGCAAGTAGCTGGGAGGCACCAGGCCACTGGGCCGCTGGTAAAATGGATTCTTGGGGCTGTGCCTGGGGTGCTGGGACTAGGTGGCTGGAATGTCCACCCACAGACTGCTGGCCTCATGGGCCATGCACATCCTGACCAATACCCCGAGAGGCCAAAGCGGATGCTAATAAAAGCCTAGGTGGTCGTCACCCCCTCATGCCGTTACAATCCATCACCAGGGTGGGCAGGGCTTGACGCTGTGTGCGCAGTATGGGTGAAGATACCGGCAACTGCCCCACATGGCTTCTGCTGGGGGTCCTGTGGTCCCATGCGTGCTGCAGAGGTGGGACCCCTTGCTCTTGCTTACCTCTTTGGAGCAAACCATTGCGGAGCCCCAGAGGGGTGGGCGGGGCCTATCTTTTTGGGCGATAGATCTCGAGGCTCCGATACTGTGAGAGAGCACAGGGCAGGCTGGGAGACTCCCCACCCTCTGAGTGCACGAATGTCGTGCACAAGGCCACTAGTGTGTGTGTGTGTGTGTGTACGCATGCACGCACGTGTACACATGTTATTTTGTCTATTGTAGCTCAAAATCAGAATATTGCAAAACTGGAATTAGATAGTTGGTGTTAAACCCATTAAAGGTTATTGCCACAATTCTGGGAACCTCTAGAGTGCTGGTATTTCAGTTATTTCAGTTTTCATTCAAACTGGGAATTAAACAACAAAAGATGGACCCCCCAGATATAGCTTTAGGATGTAACTCCGTTGGGGGCATCCAGGATTCTTTGTCATCTGGGTTGACCCAAGTCTCTTCCTAAGTCAGGAGTCCTTCAGGGGCCCCAGGAAAGCCCAGCTGGCATGGCTCAGTGGTTAAGCATAACCTGTGAACCAGGAGGTCACAGTTCAATTCCCAGTCAGGGCACATGCCCAGGTTACAGGCTCGATCCGCAGCGGGGGAGGGGCAGGAGACAGCCAATCAATGATTCTCTGTCATCACTGATGTCTGTTTCTCTCTCTTCCGTCTTCCCTAGAATCAATAAAAATATTTTTTAAAAATAGTAAAAACTTCCTCCTGGGAATGTTCGGGTTCTTGCCAACCCTCCTAAGGGAAGATCTCATTCCACATGCATGGAAGCCGGTGCTGGAGGCAGACCGCTCTTCTCCAGGCCATGGGTCTGTTCATTTCTCAGTAACTACCTGTTGAGCACCAAGTACGTAGCAAGCTCTGTGGGTGTAAATAACAGTGAACAAAAACATAGAAAGTCCTGTTCTCCTGGAGCTTACTCTCTGAGTGTCTTTGGGGAAACGCCACGGGAGCAGGGGCAGGTGCGAGGGTTGCTCTGCGGGAAAACAAGCCGTTCTGACCACATCGAGTGCATCCCGGGACCGACTCTGGAGTCCAGCACACGTGTCCATGTCTTCACCCTCTGCCAACCACCTTTGTGCCCTTGGACATGCTTAACAGCTACAGAGCCTTCACGAATTTCTTCTATAAAATGTGTGCACGGGGTCGGAAAGGGCTGTGTGGAAAATACAGTGAAAGCAGCACATTGAGCCGCCAATAGTGCCTGAGACACAAGATACCAAGTGAAAGCTTAGTTCTCTGGCTCCAAGTCCCCGCCCCTTCTTTTGTTCCAGTGCAGATGCCTTTCCTGTGGCAGTGATCAGCTGGGAAGAGATGGATAAACAGTAATCCTCTCATATAAAAGAGTAATATGCAAATTGGCCATCATTCCAACACATAAGATGGCTGTCCCCATGTGGTCAAAGATGGCTGCCACAAGATGGCCATTAGGGGAGGGTTGTCGGGAGGGACCAGGTCTTCAAGGAAAGGCAGTTATGGGTGATCAGGCCAGCAGGGGAGGGCAGTTGGAAGGGACTAGGCCTGCAAGGGAGGGCAGTTAGGGGCAATCAAGCCTGCAGGGGAGGGCAGTTAGGGGTGATGAGGCCAGCAGAGGAGGGAAGTTGGGGGTGACCAGTCTGCAGGGAAGGACAGTTGGGGGGGACCCAGGGCTGTAGGGGATAGCAGTTAGGGGGGACCATTTCTGCAGGGGAGGGCAGTTAAGGGTTACCAGGCCTTCAGGGGAGGGTAGTTAGGCATCAATCAGGCTGGTTAGGGGGTGATTAGGCTGGCTGGCAGAAGCAGTTAGGGGCAATCAGGAAGGCAGGCAGGTGAGCAGTTGGGAGATAGCAGTCCTGGATTGTGAGAGGGACGTCCCAGATTGGAGAGGGTACAGACTGGGCTGAGGGACACACACCTCCCATGCAAGAATTTCGTGCACCAGGCCTCTAGTGAATTATAACCATAGTCCCCCCGCCCCGCCCCCCCCCCCCCATTGTTGGGTTTGCATCCTACAGGACTGGGTCTCGTTTTGTAGATCTACTCTGGGTGATTTCAACTCTGCTCAGGTTTTTCTCTTCCAGCCCAGAGATACAGTACAGTTAGGGCAGTCTGCCTTTCATGGTTTTGGTCTTTTTTCCCAATTAGTCCTCCCATCAGCATTTGAAATAATTTGGGAAACACCTTGTCCACACAGCCAAAGGTTAATTAATATTGGAATGTTCTGTGCTCCTTTAAAGCCATTAGAGAGGTTTGTTTATTTGTTAGGGATGTCTTTCCTAACGTGTGCACCCTGCAAAAGAATTTGAAACTATATCTGAGCAGTACGCAGCATCTGTGGAACCTCCACCTCCAGACAGCTGGATGCTGGGTCTGGAGCATGAGGCGAGCCACTCCTGAGAGTTCCAACCAGCCCACACCTAACACCAGTGTTCCGTTCTCCGCTCCAGGCACGGCCCACACTTGGCACCTGTCCTCAGCCCCCTCAGGCCTCGGTGCACTCTGCCTTGAATTGTAGATTTATACATCTGAATCTAGACCTTTTCCGCTGTAATCCCAGAGCACTCAGAGCTGCTGACGCATGTTTATTAATCAATGCAGACTGTTTCAATCAGTGGTTCCTTAGGAGACAAAAGGAGGAGACTGTCAGACCTGGAGGAGTTTGGGGAAGATGCTGTGCGAAGAGAGGGTGGACTCTAATGAATAAACACCTCCGTGGGATTCAGAGGCAACGTCTCACTTGGGGAACGTAGAAAATGCTTCACCTCCCACAGATGGCAGAAGCATTAAGAAGTCACATCCAGAAAGAAAACTGACTTGAAGTCTAGAAGATAAAATTTGCTTTAAGAAATTTATGCAAAAAGAAAATTAAAAACACAACCTCATAGACAAACAGCAGGATGGTGATTACCAGAGGAGAAGGAGGGACGGAGAGGTAGAAGAGGGTGAAGGGGGACAAATGGTGATGGAAGGAGACTTGACTTGAGGTGGTGACCACACAGAACAACATACAGATGATGTATTATAGAACTGTACTCCTGAAATCTATATAATTTTATTAATTAGTGCCACCTTAATAAGTTCAATTAAAAAGAGAATACAAACCAAAAAAGATGTTGGTGAAAGGAGTGGAGATAGAGCTGCCTTGTTTCTCCTGGTAGTTGCTGATTGCCTTTGGTCTATTTCCTCTTTATTGAGCTCCTTCCTTCCTCTATGATATTACCATTACATTTTTATGCCATTTTAGATTTTCTTTCATTGTCCCATGTAGGGGATGGATTATTTCTTGTCTGTGAAATCAGAGGCGGGGTTTATTTGGAGATGGCCTCACACAGTGTGGACTAAAGAGATCAATTGCTGGCATAGCCTCCGTTTGAGATGAGGCTCATTGTAATTGCTCTGAAGAGGGATCAGGGTAATCCATTTGACCCGAAAGCTCATGCTCACCCACAGTGACAGAAGCAGCTCGGACCACTACTCTGTTCTCCTAGGTAGCCGTCCAGGGTTACAGATTCCATTTCTCTAGCAAATTCCTTTTTAGAGGAAGCTATATACTTATTTTTCCCTATCTTATCCACATGGAGATTACTCATGGATTTATTCATTAATTCAGCAAACGTTTATATAACACCTCTTATGGGTGAAGCCAGGTGCTAGTTGCTGGGCTATTTTAAAAAGCATCATCCCCACCCTTGCTTAAAACCTTAAGACCAAAAGAAAAGGAGATTGTGGAGATAAGTCATAGCTTTAAGGGAAGCACAGTGAAGAGGAGTCAAAGACAGAGGAAGGTCAGGAGGAACTTCCTGCAGGAAGTGTTGTTATAAGAAGAAAGAAGCCCAGATGACATGTCTCAGTGGTTGAGCATCAACCTATGAACCAGAAGGTCACAGTTCAATTCCGGGTCAGGATACATGCCCAGGTTTTTGGCTCCATCACCAGTAGAGGGCATGCAGGTTGCAGCCAGTCGATGATTCTCTCTCATCCTTGATGTTTCTCTCTCTCTCTCTCTCTCTCTCTCTCTCTCTCTCTCTCTCTCTCTCTCTCTCTCTTTCCCCCTCTCTCTCTCTCTCTCAAATCAATAAAAATATATTTTAAAAAGAAGAAAAGAAAAAAAGAAGCTGAGACTGAGCTGACCAGACCACACTTCTTAACATGAGGAGAGTTGCAATAACTAGTGAGGAGGGTTGAGGGAGATATTTTAGGAAGAAGCAGCAGCACCCACAAAGGTGTGTGGGGCCAGAGAGAACATGGC
The DNA here is from genome assembly GCA_027563665.1 of Antrozous pallidus. NCBI lineage: Eukaryota > Metazoa > Chordata > Mammalia > Chiroptera > Vespertilionidae > Antrozous > Antrozous pallidus. The sequence continues at coordinate 102,761,533 of CM050513.1, read as the reverse complement.
ATGTTCTGAGTATCTCTTGTAGAGTCCTGAGGCCAAGTGTCGAGGGTGGAGCGACATGACAAGAGATGACATTGGGCCAGTGGGTTGGAGCCAGGTGGAAGAGGGTCTCTGAGCTCTGCTTCAGGACTGTGCACAGCAGCCCGTAGGCATGGGGGGCCATGAAAGCATTCTGAGCAGGTGACATCTGCATTTTTGGAAGTCATTCTGGCTTCAGCGTAGGAAATACATGGAGGTTTGGCACAAGACTAGACATGAAAAACCCACCAAGAAAATCAGCATATTAATGTGAGAAAGGACAGGGCCTGAACTGAGGTAGCAGACATCCCTGTCTTGTTCCTGATCTTAAGGGAAATGCTTTTAGTTTTTGCCCATTGAGTATAACGTTAGCTGTGGCTTTGTCATATATGGCCTTTATTATGGTGAGGTACGTTCCCTCTATCCCCACATTGCTGAGAGTTTTTATTCTAAATGGGTGCTAGATTTTTTCTCAAATGCTTTTTCTGCATCTATTGATATGATCATGTGACTTTTATTTTTCATTTTGTTAGAATATCACATTTATTGGTTGGCAGATATTGTATCAACCTTGCATCCCAAGAATAAATCCTACTTGATCATGTGTATGATCTTTTTAATGTATAGTAAGATATGGTTTGCTCATATTTTGTTGAGTATTTTAGCATCTATGTTCATCAGGAATATCTATGCTAATAAAAGAGTAAGATGCAAATTGAATGTACCTTCATGACACCCACCAGCCAATCAGGAGTGAGTAATGCAAATTAACTCAACAAAGATGGCAGGTTAATTTGCATGCACAGGCACTGCTCTAGGGCTCTGGACAGCATGGAAGGCAGAAAAGCAGCTCTAGGCCCAAGCAAAAAGGCAGCGCTGGCCGTAGTGAAGGCGGTGCTGGCAGCCAGGGGAAGGAAGGCCCATTCTTGCACGAATCTTTGTGCATCGGGCCTCTAGTTGGGCTATCATTTTCTTTCTTTGTAGTATCTTTATTTGGTTTTGAAATTAGGATAATGCTTGCCTTATTAAATGAGCTTGGGAGTCTTTCCTCCTCTCAAATTTTTGTAATAGTTTGGGAAGGATAGGTATTAGTTCTTCTCTGAATATTTGGTATAATTCACTTGTGAAGCCATTTGCTCCAGAACTTTTGTTTGTTGGGAGTTTTTTTATGATTATTATTACTGTTTCAATTTCACTAGTTGTAACCTGTCTATTCAGATTCTATGATTCTTCCTGATTCAGTTTTGGAAGAATTTTATGTTTCTAGGAATTTATCCATTTCTTCCAGATTGTCCAATTTGTTAGCATATAGTTGCTCATAATATTTTTTTACAATCCTTTGTATTTCTTTGGTATTAGTTGTTACTTCTCTCATTTCTGATTTTATTTCTTTTAGTCCTCATTTTTTTCTTGATGAGTCTAGTTAAAAGTTTTTCAATCTTGTTTGTCTTTTCAAAGAATCAGTTCTTGGTTGGGGACGTTTTCAGTCTTTTTCTTTTTTTTTTTTCAAATAAGTTCTTGATCCCTTGCTCTCTCTTTTCCTTCTGATACTCCAATGATGCTCATGTTATGCTTCATGTTGTCCCAAAGGCCCCTTAAACTATCCTCATTTTTTAAAATTCTTTTTTCATTTTGCTACTCTGATAGGGTGTTTTCTGCTACTATGTCTTCCAAATCACTGATTCAGTCCTCTACATCATCCAAACTACTGTTCATTCCTTCTAGTATATTCTTCAAGTATTGTATTCTTTATTTCTGACTGGTACCTTTTTTATTGTTTCTGTGACATTTTTCATGTTGTTGTAATTCTCACTAAGTTCCTTGAGCATCCTTATAACCATTTTTTTTAACTCTGTATCTGATAAATTGCTTGCCTTGTTTCATTTAGCTCTTTTTCTAGGGATTTCTCTTGTCCTTTCTTTTGGGACATGTTTCTTCATCTCCCCATTTTGACTGCCTGTTTGTGTTTGTTTCTATGTATAGATAAATCTGGTATGACTCTCACTCTTGAGAGGGTGGTCTTATGTAGTGAGAGTCCTGTGGGACACAGTGGCAAAGTCTTGATCACGTGAGCTGGGTGCTCCAAGGATGTTATCAATGGCCCATAGTTGATATGAGAAAACAACATCTGGTCGAAACCAGTTTGGCTCAGTGGATAGAGCGTCAGCTTGCAGACTGAAAGGTCCTGGGTTTGATTCCGGTCAAGGGCATGTACCTTGGTTGCAGGCACATCCCCAGTGTGGGATGTGCAAGAGGCAGCTGATTGATGTTTCTCTCCCATCGATGTTTCTGACTTTCTATCCCTCTCCCTTCCTCTCTGTGAAAAATCAATAAAATATATATTTTTTAAATATATTTATTTTTGTCAACCAACTTGACTTTCTATCCCTCTCCCTTCCTCTCTGTGAAAAATCAATAAAATATATTTTTAAATATATTTATTTTTGTCAACCAACTTGATGTGCAGACTAACAAATTTTATTTCTACATAAGAATGCCTTCTTTCTCTCCTTTTCTTAATAGTGAACCTATACAACCAACACACTTTATTCAATCCTTCCTTTAGAAAATAAGTTAACAAATTATTTCCATGCATTTCATAAGGGATTAAAAGTTTTTTGCCATAATCAGACTAACCAGGGTCCCCAGCTAACCAGGTACAGGGTATAGAAATGCCTCCTTTGGCTCATATTCAGGGCCGCTTGGGTTTTGCAACCTGAAATGAACATCAGGACTCTAATTTGCATGGCTGGCACCTCCTGTCCATTGCCTGTGGAGAGCCTGTTAGCAGCAGAGGTCACAGAGGCTGGGGTCCCACAGAGCTGCAGGGTGAGAGAGGATACAACCTCTTTAGTATTTGTCATTATGGTTAATCAACATTTACTAATAGGATGAGTAGGTGAAGTGCACTTACTGAGCGTTAAAAAAATATTATTTTGCAAGGCAAGACTGCAGTTGCTTGTATCCCTGAAAGTATCTAAAAAACCTTATCTTTGGGAAAAGATAGGTTTCCCAAACCTTATCTTTGGGAAAAGATAGGTAAACCAAGGACCTAACAGTTGCTGAAAACCCCAATGACATGAATGGGTTTTAGATTGCATGGCATATTGCCAATGTATTGGAGGTCATGTTCAATGATTTGTCACAGGCATTATATTGGGCCATTAAATGCAAATGTCTGTGGCAGAGATTTATTATTTGCTACTGGGACCAAAAATAATTCTTTGGGCACGTATCCCTATTGGGATGCTCACTCTGCACATCACATTTGAGCACTCTAGATGATTCTTGAATGTGTATTGATGTATATAATATGTAAAGCAAGGTTATCCTGAACAGTGTTTTGTGGGGTTTTTTGGTGGTAGTGGGCGAAGGAGGAAAGGGATGTTGCATTATTGATCCAATTTCCCCAATCTCTAAAAGCCAGTCATTGTTAAATTACATTATTTGGGCAAAAGATTTTGTGTCAAAATGTCTATTCAGATGTAATGATAAAATTTCATATTCTTTACATAGTGTGTTGTGAAGCTGAGTTCCCAATATTCATATGAGTGATAATTACATAAAATAATTTCTGTTTTTTGTTTTCTAATAATAATAGTAGCTATTTACTGCATTGAGTGCTTACTAGTACTATGTGCTAGTCACAGTTTCCACACTGTGTATCAGCTCATTTGATTCTAACCCACAACAACCCTTTTAGAAAGAACTTACTGTACTCCCATTTTACAGAGGAGAAAACTGAAATACAGACAAGTTTAAGTAACTCCCCCATGGCTGGGAAATAGTAGGATGGGGTCTAATCTCAGCCAGACCAACTCCAGATCTTTGCTCTTAGACCATCTCAAGGTCATTAGTTTATACTTTAAGAAATAGGACCTTTAATGTCAGCATAATCACACCACAATCCTATTACACCAAGGGATGATTAAAACAATCCTATATAATAAAAGGCTAATATGCAAATCCACCAAACAGAGGAACAACTGGTTGCTTTAATGCACACTGACCACCAGGGGGCAGACGCTCAATGCAGGAGATGCCCTCTGATAGTCAGTGCACTCCCACAAGGGGAGAGCCGCTCAGCCAGAAGCCCTGAGCAGGGCTCATTGCTGGCTAGTGCAGCGGCAGTGGCAGGAGCTTCTCCCAAGGGGAGCAGACCTAAGCTGTCAGTCAGACATCCCCAGAGGGCTCCCAGACTGCCAGAGGGCACAGGCCAGGCTGAGGGACCTGCCCGGGTGCACAAATTTCTTGCACTGGGCCTCTAGTTTAAAAGAGAACTGACATAAATTCTTAACCTTTAGAAATTGATATAGCAAATTTATCTTTCAAAAATCACCAATGAATTTAAAGAAGAAAGAACAAAAATTAAATTTAAAATATTAATAGCATTTCAAACATGTTGAACAGGAAGGTCAAGATTTTTCTTTTAAATCATCCTTCACCAGAAAAGCTAACTTCGAAATGACAGTGTTCCTCTATGTCATTCTTTTTCAATGTGGAATCTCAAAAGCTGTGATTTGCAGTAGAAAAGCAGCATATCAGAACCCAGGAGTTTCAAGACTCTCTCCTGGCTCTTCTGTTAACTCTGGGCGACCTTAAACACGGCACCCTCTGAGTCTTAAAATCCTCTTCTAGCAATCACCAGAGTTTGTGCCAGTTCTATCTTGTGAATACCTTAAGACTAGAAATTAGTTTGCAACTTTTGCCATCTAAGAATGAGAACTAAACTCTTTCTAACATTATTATTGTGTAGGGTGGGAGAAGGTAGGAGGCGGGGGAGGGGGTTCCTGATGAGATCTATAGCTGGGCAAACAATTTTTTTTCAAACATTGTTAATTGATCACATTAAATCCACCATCATAATAGACCTTTGGTCATTTGCTAAAGCTGATGAAATCTTCTATTTCTCCCCCAAGAAGACACTATAATATCTTCTCCACACAGTACAAAGCCATATGGAGCCATTAGAACAACAAGTAACAAGGATGATCTATTAAATAAGCAACACTCTCTTCCCTCTCTTCCTCCTCCCGCTCTTCCTTTTCCTCCTCTTCCTTCTTTCTCTCCTCTTCCTCACTTCCCTCCTCCTCCTCCTCCTTCCTTCTCTCCTTCCCCCCACAAAGAGACTAAATCAGTTTTCTTTCCATCAGAAATTAGGCTGCAAGAAAGTCCTCCCAAAAAATTGATGAGGAATGCTAAAATCTAGATAAAAGCCTGATCCATCTATATGAACAACACCTCTATTTGAAGCTGGAAATGGTGGAATAATAACATAAACTCTGAAGAAGAAGCAGTCTTACTGTAAGAGGATCTAGTATAAAATTTACGGTCTTTGCCCAGATGGTATGGTTCAGTGGTTGAGCATCGACTTCATGAACCAAGAGAACATGGTTCAATTCCCAGTCAGGATTGAAGGCATATGCCGGGATTGCAGACTTGATCCCCAGTAGGGGCATGCGGAAGGCAACCAATCGATGTTTCACTTTCATGGATGTTTTTATCTCCCTTCCTCTCTTTCTAAAAAAAAAAAAAAAAAACTAATAAAAAAAATTTTTAAGAAAATTTACGATCCTTTCCACCTTACCTAACCCCAGACAAGAGCAGGGGTTGGGAATAGATGAACTGGGAAGCTTTGAGATTGTCGCAGATTTATCAACAATCCTTTTCAGATTTACAACGACTCTGTTCTTGTTGCTCTTTTACCTCTAAAAATATATATAAATAACCTTTCTTTAAAAACTCATGTCAATAGATACAGAAGCAATAAAACATCAAACAGACTGTCAAATTGCAGGGGGAAGGTTAGGGAGAGGTGGGGTAGACAAGAGATCAACCGAAGGACTTATATGCATGCATATAAGCACAACCAATGGATACAAGACACTGGAGGATGAGGGCATGTATGGGAGTGGGGTGGGGGGAGCAATGGGAAGATATGTATACATGTAATACATTAATTTAAAAAATGGGAAAAAATAAATAAAAACGCATGTCAATGAAGGGGATATGAGAGAGATTTGCATTTTAGGGCCGTTCGTGGAAAAGCAGCCTGAGGAAGTCTTGTCATTGCACCATTGACAGTTGGCTGTCTTCTTCCTTTGCTAGGCCCTCTGCATCCTCCTGCTCTTTTTACCCCTAATTCTGTGCATATTTTAAGTGAGAGCTATAGTGTGCTCCTCTATCAAGCTTTAAGACATTAATACCCATTCAGCAAGCACAAGGCAGGCTTGCTTCTTTGAGGAGCAGAACTAGACAGCAACTGGTCAAACTTACAGAAATAAAAGTACAAGTGTGGCATGTATGTAACGAGCTGATGCAGGACAGCTTCAGTTTGTGGTGAGAAGTTCATGGCCCCTCTCAGCTTCCTTTGTTCTTAGAATCTAGTTCTGTATCTGTGTTTAGCTTCCAGGTGGGAAAACATTGTGTTATGCCCTGGCTGGTTTGGCTCAGTGAATAGAGCGTCGGCCTGGGGACTGAGGGGTCCCAGGTTCGGTTCCAGTCGGGGGCACATGCCTAGGTTGCAGGCTTGATCCCTAGTGGGGGAGATGCAGGAGGCAGCCAATCAATGATTCTCTCTCATCATTGATGTTTCTGTCTCTCTTTCCCTCTCCCTTCCTCTCTGAAATCAATAAAGATATATTAAAATTTTTTTAAAGGAAACATTGTATTAGGATCGTCAGGACTGTGAAAACTCATAGGTTTTTAAATCTTTAAGCTTGCAGAAGTGGCACTCATACATTAACAGCACAAGTGTTTAAAGGGTCCTGGAATGAGGAGCGCATGAGTAGCCTACACGCAACATATGGTAAGAGCTGTTCACTCCATTTGCGTTTGTTTCCAGAGCTGTACTTACGGCAGCTGGTAAAACCACTCCACATAGCTACTGTTTCTCTGTGCAAAAAAACTACTCTGTGTAATACAGAAAACCTGAGCCCAAAATATGGGTGGGGAAATGATTTTTGTCACACATTAAGATGTCAGTATCTTGACCTAAATATAAACAAGGCTGACAAGCTGGCCTCCTGAAAAGCCACACTATCAGAGCGCTTTCCCCATTTTTCTTATAATGATCTTAAGAAAAATTGAATCTATAGATGCCCGTTGTTTAGAAGACCACACAAGCCTATACTTTTTACATCTTTTTGGTTTGTACTGATGTAACTGTTGTCTCAGACATTATCCATTTGAATCAAATCAACTAAAACACATTGCACGAAAGATCACTTCTTTTCCGTGTTGTTACCAGTGAAAACATTGAATCAATACCCAAGTTATACTTTTCTAATGAAATTCTTACTCTAACAAGTCTTCTCTGTTTGTTGTCATACTGAGCTTTGCTTCTGATTCATTATTAATCACATCTCATGTGTTCAATCATTATCAACTGTTCCTAATGGCTTATTTGTAGCTCTTGGGTTTCCTTTAATCTCCCCACAGTGAATTACAGTAGAACTCAATTTATTTGTTGGCATTATTAAATGTTTGATTAATGCCCAAGTTTTAAATGGTTAGTCTTTTCTTATTTTTATAAAGAACTGAAAAAAGGCAGAACTTGCTGCTCTTGGCAGAAACCAGGGAGAATATTTCTCTTTGAAGGCTTGTGCTCAGATACCCTCACACATGTGACTGTTCTGTTGAAGTCCTTTTGGGTAGCTTGAGCTCCCCAAACTATCTTCTTCCTTGCAGGGTTAGACATGCTGCTGTGAGACCCAAAAGCTCTTCTAGAACCCAGCCCTCGTTTTTCTCAGGAACCACATTAGTTCAGGACCGTGAGGATGTCTTGGGCAAAATGTATCACAACAAACTAGACACGGCATTCTTTAGCAAATAGGAAGTCCATGAAAAACCAGCGTTTTGCTCACTTGCTTAAGACCCCCGAAAGAGACAATAACCGTTAAGAGCAGCCAGAAATCTACTTAATATAATTGGATAATCTATGCTTCTCTCTCTTCCCGCGGGAAACAGATGGCTCTCAAGACTCGCTTCCTCAAGGGAAATTGGGACAAGTGCTAAGGTTGTGTTTAGTTAGAGCTATCAGAGAGCCTGGGTCAGACATCACAATTCCCAGCAGCGCAGGAGAAATGTCCCAGCCCTGCCCCCTGGCTTCTACTGCCCGTGAGTGAGGGTCAGATTCTCTACAAAGCTGGAAGATGTAGAATCTAACCCCAGTTCTTCCTGCCTCTCTCTTCTACTCTGAACTATGTTTTTTCATTGATTCAAGAGCTTTATTTTTCAGGATCTTCTCAGTAAAACACTCACTAATCACCCCATTTGTTTATAGGGAGCGCTATAGAATAGTAGGTCCCAAACTGTGGCCTGAAGACCCCAGGAATGGAGGGTTGGGGCACAGAGAGTAAGTGGAGAAGCCACTGAATTCCTGAAACTGCCCAATTCTGTCTGTGCACAAAACGTTGTCAGGAACCTGAACACAACTGAAGTATAACTACTGGCATATAGGTGAGCTATACATAGAGCCCCCCAAATTAGGATGCACCATAATGTAGTCTACAAGATGTAGCTACAATCTTTTTTCTTAAGCAACTCATAAACATACTTTTCTCTGTGAACACTCTTACTATATAACCATTTATTTCACTTCCTCTGCTTTGAAACTATGTATAACATCATTACATATATTTCTTCAACTTATTTCAAATACCTGACGTCAGAAGCCATGCTTTCATTCATTTTGTGTTTACTGATCCCCATAAATAGCTTTTTATTTTACATTTCTTAAGCTTCTACCCTAGCCAATTTAATTCATTCATTCATTCATTCATTCAACATTACCTCTCAGCACACCAAAACCATGAATGTAACTTAGAATTTATAGCCAGAGAGTAGGAGGAAACTTTTGAAGGTGAAGGACATGTTCAAGGCATAGAGTGTGATGATGGTTTTGTGGGTGTATACTCATTAAGTTGAATACAGTAAATATGAAAAACATTTAATTTGTCAGTTATACCTCAATAAAATAGAACAGAATATAAAAAACACTGCCTCTCCATCTCTAAACTTACCCAAGTAACACCCAGACTCACCTGCTCAGAGAAACATGTGTCCCTCCATCTCTCCAAAGCAAAGCATTCTATCTATGTTTCAGGTCCATCCCACACTCCTCCAAATTCCCTCAGTTCTTTTCTTCTTCTGCCTCAAGGGTCCCTGCAATTTCACCCCACACCCTACTGCTGACGTCACTGTTCTGCAGTAGCAGAATATCTGTGACTCTCTGCATACTGCTCACACCGGACCCCATTCCTAACTCATGGACTTCCCCCTTCACTATGAACATCCTGTTGCACCTCCAAAACCTAGCCTAAAATTTCCCATCCTCTTAGAAATGCCCTTAGTCCTCTCAGGGCCTCCCATGGCACAGTCTTAATGCAGGAACAATCACAGGCTGGCAGGGGAGTTTCTCATGTCTATTCAGGCTTCCTCTAATTAGGTGGAGAACACATTGCATGATGGGTTATGTCTTAGGAATCAATGTCTCCCCATTGCATGGCTTTCTCACATAGTTGATATTTTATCCAGTGTTTGTGGAATAATTTGTCTTCCCTCTTACCAGGTAGTACTTAATAAAAGTAAACACATATCATATCATAACGTTTATGTTCTCAAATAGAAACTTTCTTCTGATCTCTTTTTTAAATTCTCACCTGGGGATATGTTTTACATTGATTTTTAGAGAGAGTGGAAAGAAAGGAGGGAGATGAAGAGAAAAAAACATCAATGTGAGAGAGACATATCTATCATCTGCCTCCCCCCATGTGTCCCAACTCAGGGTCAAGAATTGAACCTGCAACCCAGGTATGTGCCCTTGACTGGGAATCAAACCCACATCCCCTTGGTACATGGGCCAGCACTCTAACCACTTAGCAACATAGGACAGCCCCCCCTTTTTTAAGCCTCACCTGAAGATATCTTTATTGATTTCAGAGATGAATGGAAGGAGGGAGGGAAAGAAAGAGAGAGAGAGAGAGAGAGAGAGAGAGAGAGAGAGAGAGAGAGAGATAACATGTACGTATAACATGTACGCATGACTGTGGTAGATTATTTACGGCTGCACTGTATGCATAAAATATTAGAGGCAGGAATCCAATCCAGGTCTGCTTTACATCAAAGCCAGTGCGCATCCTGGTACTCGTAGTGCCTCAGAGATAGGGAGAATTGATTAACATTAATGACTGTATAACGTGTACGCATGACTGTGGAAGAGGAAAGAAAAACATTGATTGATGGGGTTGCCTCCACTACATACTCCAACCAGGGATTGAACCGCAACCTGGGTATCTGCTCTGACTGAAAATTGAACCTGCAACCTTTTGGTGTGTGGGTCTGTGCTCCAGCCAACTGAGCCACCCAGCCAGAGCTTGGCTTTTCCTCTTTTGTCCCTAGCTAGTTGCAACCATCTGTCCTTAGAGGCGCTCAGAGATTATTCAGGATCTGCCCTTTTATCTGACTCAACCCTATCTAAACTCTAGTAGAAAGAGGCAATCGATAGCACTGATCAGTGTCCTCATAATCTTATTAAAAAATAATGCATAACAGAAGGGCAGTATTTATTAATCCTGCACCAAACGCATGCGTACACACACACACACACACACTCACACCACATATACACAAAGTCATCTCATTTTATTAACATCAATTTATACACATACTAGAGGCCTGGTGCACAAATTCATGCACAGGTGAGGTCCCTCAGCCTGGCCAGTGATCAAGGTTAATCAGAGGGCAAGCCTGCCACAGGGAGGGACTGCAAGAGGTTGCCTGGTCAACCCTGCCCCCCATCAGGTGATCAGGGGGGCCTACCAGCCAGGGGGAGGGACCTTGGGACGTTGGCCCAAGCAGCAAGCTAATCAACGGCCAATTCCACAAGGAATCGAGCTCCCTCCTCCCTCCTGTCTGGGCCCAGGGTGTGGGTGAACCAGATTGGGGGCTGTCAGGGCCCCAGCAGCAAGATCTGTGTCAGTGTGCATCATAGCTACTAGCCGGTCATCTGGTCATTCCGGTCCTTTGGTCATAATGGTTGCTAAGGCTTTTATATAGATAATCAACACATGAAATGCTTTCAGGAATCTGTGCAGGAGGAGTACGAAGATTAAATCCAGGAAAGCTGAGATCAGCCCGTAAATATTAGGGGCTGGAATCCAATCCAGGTCTGCTTTACGTCAAAGCCAGTGCACATCCTGGTACTCATAGTGCCTCAGAGATAGGGAGAATTGATTAACATTAATGACTGTATAACGTGTATGCATGACTGTGGTAGATTATTTACGGCTGCACTGAATGCACCATAAAAATATAAATTATTTACTAAACCATGATGTATCAGGCTCAGGTATGTTCTTAAGTGCTGATATCGGTACCTCACGGGACATCTTTAATTGAGGAATGACTTATATTTATAACTTTTATTTGAAATAGAGGACTCTCCAAGATTCAGACAAGGAAATCAAAGCCCAGAGAAGAGCAGACCCTTCCTGAAAGTCAGTATAGAGTCCCAGAGCATCACCCCATCCTGGACTTCACAGTATCGGTCTGCCTGCCCAGGTTTTTGAAAAACACTGTGCATCTCAGGGAGCAGAATTGACACTCCCCATACATAAGGATCCCAGACCACAAACTAACGTGGAAGGATGCAAAGATCCTGTGACAATGCCAGATGTAAAGAGGGGATGGGTAGGGTAGCCAAGGCATTTTCAGTTGAGAAATATTTGAAGACCTTGTTCTTTTACAAATCACTGGCCAATAGCCAGTTATGAATTCTGCATCCCCTCTTCCCAAACTTTTCACACTGGTTATATATTTGTATAGGCAGTCCCAGCTCTTATACCAATGCAATCCAAGAAATTACATAAGGATAGCTGAACCGGTTTGGCTCAGTGGATAGAGCGTCAGCCTGTGGACTGAAAGGTCCCAGGTTCGATTCCGGTCAAGGGCATGTACCTTGGCTGCGGGCACATCCCCAGTTGGAGGTGTGCAAGAGGCAGCTGATCGATGTTTCTCTCCCATCGATGTTTCTGACTTTCTATCCACTTTCTATCCCTCTCTTTTCCTCTCTGTGAAAAATCAATAGAATATATTTTTTAAAAAAGAAATTACATAAGTGTAGAGTTATTTTTTAAAGACTGTGTTAGCCTCCTCTTATTTTCATTTAGTCATACTATACTTACTGGGCACCTGCCGTATGCCATGTACTCCATATAGTTTGGGTGAAGACTAGACGTGATCATTTTCAACATCAGAAAATTAAATGTGCTTCTATTTTCAAAAATTGGTGAATAAGCAGCAATAAATGTCGTGCGGGGATATTTAAGGCACCAGAACCCTTCAGAATGAGCAGGTCAGCAAAATGCAACATCAGATGAACAGGTTTGGGTACTATAAATATGGCTACCACATATTTCAACTCTTGACAACTCTAGCTTGGATGTGGAATTCATGTACCTTTCTTAAGAATTGTCAGAGAAGATATTTATTTAAAATATAAGTATTTTGCAAGGAGAGTGTTTATAAGGATATAGTTCTAAAAAGGAAAAGAACTGTTTAGAAGGGTTCAAATCATTCAGTGGGAAATAGATGAAATCCTCAATGACTGCCCCTTTAATTACAATGAAGAAGGAAAATTGTCATTCCCCAGTGGGAAATACATCCCATCTCTTGGAAGCCACCATGTTTGCAATGCATATATTCCTGGTATCTAGCCCTGGCCGGGTGGCTCAGTTGGTTGGAGCATCATCTCGTACACCAAAGGGTGGCAAGGTTCCAACAGGGCACATACCTAGATTGCAGTTCAATCCCCAGTTGGGGTGTGTGCGGGATGCAACGGATCTCTCTCTCTCTCTCTCTCTCTCTCTCTCTCTCTCTCTCTCTCTCATCCTCTCCCTTCCTGTCTTGCTTAAAATAAATAAAAGCATTTCCTCAGATAAGTGTGTGTGTATGTGTGTGTGTGTATTCCGGCTATCTAAAAGGTGTGTAAGAAATATGTAAGATGCCTGGCTGGTGTGGCTCCGTGGTTGAGCATCAACCTACGAACCAGGAAGTTGCGGTTCAATTCCCAGCCAGGGCACATGCCCAACTTTCTGGCTTGATCCCCAGGGTGGGGAGTGCAGGAGGCAGCTGATCAATGAGTCTATCTCATCACTGATGTTTCTATATCTCTCCCTTCCTCTCTGAAATAAAAATATTTTAAAAAAAGAAATGACACTGCAATAAGTAGAACTATATCCTAAGCAGTTATCTGGCTTTGGCTGCAGGGTAAAAGAATTGCAAGTGTTGAAACCTAGCTGACTTAGTTGCTTGCATAACCTCTCTGAACCTGTTTCCTCATTTGTAACATAGGAGGTACTGTTACTTTCAGTACATGTTGTGAGGAGCTGATGTGGTAAATTATGCATAAAAGACTTGCCTGTCAACTAGTCCTATGTGGCTTTCCAACCCTATCACTGCATATCATCTGTTCATTTCGGATCTTAACCATTTATTTCAGTGTTGGAAATGCAGGGGAACAAATGCTGTTCCAGAACCTTGCGTGCTATAAAATGTGTCAATAGTTTCCTGCACCACCATTTCCTGGAATATTCCCTGTCCCCACCCTTGGCACATTCCTGACTTCCCTGGCGGTCCCACCACCCACTGACTGGTTCAGACACTTCCCTGGACTACTGTGAGCAACAGGAGCCCTTCTGTCTGCACAGTTATTTTTATAAACCATGCATACTGAAGCAGGAGAGCAAGAAAACTACTCCAAGGTTGAGGAAGCGTGATGCGCATGTGCTCTTCCCGGTGGGGGCTTGTGTGGGGGCCAGTCACTTCATTTGCTTGGCCTGTCTCGCTGATGAGACCAGAGAGGTGGCCTCATTCTACACATGAGCCAATCCCCTGTTCCATTTCCGGTCCCAGATCAAAACTAAGCCCAACTATGGGATAAGCTCCCCCAGGAGCTGAGGGGCCCTCTGCTTTGCTAACACTTGTCTCACCATCTCAGGTTATCATTTGTTCATTAAAACAACAAATAGATTCCAACATCCTACAGCATGCCAGGCCAGTGCGAGGTGCTGGGCTGAACAACCTAGGCATGTTCCCTGCCCTCAGGGGGCCTACCTTCTAGTTTGCAAGAGAGGCGGCAGATGAGCAAACAAGCAGATGTGTGATAAGAAATCCTAAAAAGAACCATGTGAGAAGTGAACAGAATGCAATGAGAATCCCGGGAAGGATCCAATAGCACACAGTGATGTCGTTGAAAGCCAGGCATGAGGGCTACCACAGAAGATGGGTACGGCTTCTGCTCAGTCTGCTTATGGGGTGATGGGAACAAGAGACAGATCAGCACCCTCTGCAAGACCCCCTGTGATGTTCACAGGTTTTGCCCAGCACCAGGAGGAAGCACATCCCACCCAGCGGCCACCGCTCCCCACAGTGCCCACCCCGCCCAGTCCCAGAGGGAATTTCGCAGGCATGCGTGGTATGCGTTTGGGCTTATTCAGAACCAAGCCTCCTTGGCAACAGTTGAGTAATAAACCCTCTGACGGTGGAAGGCAACATTCATTCTTTTCCCACCCCTCCAACTCAGATGTTCATGTTTCAGGAAAATTGACTCATAAAGGCAGCAAAACAGCTCCACCAGATCTCTGAACCATGGTTGGAAAAGGTGTCTTTGCCATCACACCATCCCAGTGCCCTACCCAGCTCCCATCACCTTCTGCACTTCTCTGGAACCCCTTAACAAGAATCTGAGCGTCTTCCTCATTTTTTATGTCACCTTGTTCTTACAGAAGGCTTTCTATTTTTCAAAAAACTTTCACATCTCTTTTGGCTCCTTATGACTCTGTGAATAGGGAAGACATGTTTGGCCTATTAATGAAGCAGAAGAAGTTAACAGAAGCTAAGTTTTGGTTTCTTTGCAAAGCACCTCCCTTCTCCAGCCACAAACTTTCTTTTTTAAACAAAATACTTTATTTTTTAAAATTTTTATTGTTGAGAGTATTACAGATGCCTCCCCCCAACCCCGTTTTTCCCCCCTTGCCTCCCACCACTGGTTCCAGCCCCACACCAGGCCCTTACCACACTACTGTCCTTGGCCATAGGTAATGCATACATTCATATAAGTTCTTTGGTTACTCTCTTTCACCCCCTCTCCCTGCCCCTTCCCTCTGAGACTCGTCAGTCTGTTAGTCTGTTCCATGCAGCCACAAGCTTTCTGAATTTGGAATATACCTCATTCCAAATGTTCCTTTTAACAGGAGAGACCTTATGGGTGAGTGGTAAAAGCAGAGGCTTTGTGGCAGGAAGGAGTGTGTGTGTGTGTGTGTGTTGTTAATCTGGGCTCCGCTATCTAATGAATATGTTATCTTAAGCCTTTGGCTCCCCACCTGTAAACAAGGATCACAATGCTAAATTCAGAGACAGTGCATGGGGATTAAATGGGGTGCCCGGGAAAGCACCCAGCTCAGTGCCAGTGTGAGGGGCGTCGTGCGCCCCCCATCCCCAACCCTGGCTGCTTTTTCTCAACACTCAGGAGAAGATGAACCCAGCAGTCACATGGAAAGTAGTCATCACAGAGCCTTGTCATGCACACAACCCCCCCCCAACTCCTAAACCTGCCCCCACTCCTTTCTGCAATGCCATTCTCTCAAGCCCAATTTCCTGGAGTCATCCTTAAATATCTCCTTCCCCTGACCACTGATACACAGTGCTCACAATCCCTGCCCTTTCTGCCACCTGGATGCTTCTCAGATCTCCTCCTTCCTCTCCTTGCCGTTCGCTTATTGATTCACTGACTATGTATTGAGTACCTACTATGTGCAGCCACTACACTGGGCTCTGGAAAGACAGTAATGAACAAGACTTCATTCCTGGCTGTCATCCTCACTCACTTGAATTATTTTAATGTACTGCTTTGTGGATAGAACCTCCTTACTCCAATTCATTCTCAAGAGTGACATCAAAATTATTGTGATAAGCAATCCTGACCTCTGATCGCATCAGCTCATTTCCCTTAAAACTTGGGAGGTTTCCCAAAGATCTCAACATAATAAAAAACAAGCCACATTTTCTGAGCGTGCACGAAATGCCAAGTTGGGAGCACTTTATATGTGGTATCTAAATTAATTAAGGTGGGATCTAATTCCTTCAGAATGCCCTTAAATCTGGCCATAACCCATTTTCGCAGCCTCCGGTCCTGCCATTCACACATACAGTTCTTACTTACCAACACTAAATAGGAACATGGATAAAAATTTTAAACCATAAACAGGACAGGTCATGTTCTCATGTTCTTGCTCACCTCTGTCTGTGCTTTCGAACATGATATCTCCTCTGCCTGGAATTTCCTTCCCTTCGCTCTGTACCTGGAAAACTCCTACACATTCCTCAAAGCCTGTCTCTTACCCATGAGGCATCTACAGTTCCCTTCATCTGCACTTTCATTACACTGATCGTACTCCCTTGGAGTAGCTGTCAGTGCCTAGTACAATAATTCCACGTCTTCCGGAAGCTCCTTATGAGAGTAATGATATCCTGTTCATTTCTGTATGCCCCTAACAACCAATATAGTCAATCTGGAGGCGTATTTGCTGATGAATAACTGGGTTCTCAGGCCGCATTCTGGGGGTCCCCCACCAAGGAGCCACTTTCAAAACAGAAACTTCCAATGGAGATCTAGAACTTAGGACTGTTACAATTGGGTGAAGGACACAGTGGCCAGGTTTTATAAGCTTTCTCCCTAGTAATTTGCACTTGAAGTAATAAGAGTATCGGAACTCCGTGCTCGGTTAAAGCGTGTACCCTTGTTCAGTGTCAGGATAGGTCTTGGTGGGTCTGGGTGCTGTGCAGAAAGACGTATTGGCAGGAATTGGAGAGAATCTTTTCCCCCCTTTAATGTTGTCTCTATGGTCTCCATTATTTACATTATGTGGAAAATAGTCTCCTAAGGAAGCATTTACTTAAATTTTAACCAAAGACCAACTGAACACTTGCTAAAGGAAGACCAGGTACTTACAATTTCTGATATTTTACACCCAGATTATGCATCATGACAATAGATCAGATAATAGATCAGAAAGTATAGCAACCAGAAGCCCTTCCACTCCCTGAGAGGCAATTCAGCAACAGCATAAGCAACAAAACATGCTTAATGCTGAGTTTTGGAAAATTGTTTGTTTGGTTTTTATTTAACTGAGCTAGGATTCTAAGTAGTAAGTCTGTCATGAGGGCTTCTGTCTGCCTCATGTGGAAGCCAAGTGAATTTTCTGCACACGTGATGATTTAATCATCAAGTAAACTGAACTAATCAGACGAAGCCCATTTGTCCTTTTGTTGGAATGATCAGTTCAAATCCTCCAGCTTCCTAATAAATTGTTTGGTGGTCAATTCAAATTACCTGGGGATATACTTCTATTAGACCTTGCATACAGATAACACATTAGCCACGAGGCCATTCCAAGGAATAAATGCAAAGTTTAAACACTCTTGAGTATATGCCCTCTTACATTAAGATGAATGGTTTACAAAACCTTTCTTCTAGCAAAACTCCTCATAAATGAGTTCAGTATTGCTATTTTAAAATTAAAATCATCTTTTTTAACATCATGACTAGAGACTTTGCAAATAGCCGTGTAAAGATTATAAAATAGGGGGAAATGTTTGAAAAAGTGCATGCTATTAAATTCCTGACTAGATGCAAATTTTTTTCTCTGAAAGTCACGATTGACTCAGTTTTAAATGGGAGATATTTATAATACTATTAACAATTAAAATATATATATAATAAATATGTAAATTACTCAGTTTTTGGTTTGCCGTAATGCCATCTTTTTTTATGAAACAAAAAATAAGCCATGCTTATATAAGATCCATGTGCTTCATAAAACCACCAAGTTAATAACACCTGTTTGTTAAATGTTGCATTTGGCATGGTAGCATCTCTTTTCTCCTGGGCTCCTTAATTAGCATCTCTCATGTGCGACATTTCTCTAGGGACCCTATAGTTAAGAAGCTAAGGATTCTGCAATGATTTTTACCTCTGCTCATGGTTTTTCTGCAGGGAGCCGTCAACACATTCTTTCAATGTTCAGGAGTTATAAATATCATTTTCCATGAATCTTGATGAAGAAAGAGATTAAACCTAAATAAAAACAAGAACGGCTGAGGAAAGGGAAGCCACTGTCATCACAAGGAATTGAAATATGAGATTTCAACATTTGAGGCCTAAAATAAATTCAGTAAGGAATCAGTAAATTTCTTAATGAGTTGAGATTAAAATACTTCGTATTGGCAAGCAATAATTTTTTTATAAATAGGAAGTAAACTTTGGTATTTCAATTCTTCATCTTTTTTACTTCTTTATAAATTACTTGAATCCCACAAAGATGAAACCAGAAATTTCAGGAGGATTTCATTTAAGCATGTGTGAAAAAAACACTTGATGTAATCAGTAGTATGATACTGACACTGTGGCATTTTCATCATTAATTATGCATTTCAGGGATATCAAGTGCCTGCTACATGAATAATATTATGTTAATTAATTAATGACATGCCCCATATTATCAGCATTCTAAGGCAATCTATCTATATATATAAAAGGCTAAGCGACTGTCTGACCAGTAGTTATGAAGTGTAATGACCACCAGGGGGCAGACCTCAACACAGGAGCTGCCAAGCTATAGTGACTTGGCAGCGGCAGTTCTTGGGTGACGCACCTGGAACCAGAAAAGAGGGAGCCCAGTTCCGGGGTACATCACCCAAGAACTGCCCTCTCACAATCTGGGACCCCCTCGGGAGATGTCAGAGAGCTGGTTTCGGCCCCATCCCTGCAGGCAAGCCCAAGGGACCCCTCCTGCTGGAGGGACCCCGCTCATTCCGCAGAAAACCTTTGAGCTGTGGCAGCACCCCAGGTGCAACCAGCCAAGGAAGGACCATGGGAGGTTGGCTCAAAGGTCTGTCCTGCCCATCTCACCCAGTCCTGCCCTTCTGGCCACCTTCTAATTAAATATATAGGAACTAATCCTATATAATAAAATCCCAGTGACAGAACAGTATAATGACCAGAATGACTAGTCAACCAGTCACTATGACACACACTGACCACCATGGGGCAGATGCTCAACACAGGAGCTGCCCCCTGATGGTCAGTGTGCTCCCACAGTGGGAGCGCCACTTTGCTGACTGGGATGAGCAGCACTCCCTCAGCGGGCTGATCCCCACAGGCTATGCCCCCACCAGTGCATGAATCCTGTACACCAGGCCTCTAGTATAAGAATAAATTACAAAAATAAATAAATAAATTACCAAAATTTCATCATGTGTTTTCCTTTCCAGCTTAGTATTACAATTATCTTGAAGTAAAAATGAATAATTTTTCACTGTACAAATGACATTACATATAGGTAATGAGTTTGGAGACAATTTCATATTAAGCCCCATTTTCTACCAAATACTAAAACATTGTCTATTGCTTGGGTTTCACTGGAGCACTGTATATTCTATTCAATTACATTGGCAAGTAGGGAAAATTACTTTTCTCTGTGATGGTTCAGAATCTACTTTGAAAGCATTGACCATCAACTTCACTTTTTTTGTCTTGAGCCCATAAATTTGATCAACAAGCTTGCAAACCTCACACAAAATAAATGTCTTCCATGTTTTCATATAGTGTGCTGAGTAGATTTTGTTGTTGGAGCATGGCTAATTTGATACTGTCATTCAAAAAGTGATTGTGCTTATTTTTTGGAGATTTCTTTGTTTTGGTCTGCTTGGGGGTAGTTTTGAGCCACCTTCTAATATACTGCATGCTAGGAATAGAAAGAGATAAGGCTTGTTTTTTACATGTTTACACAAAGACTTTGGTCAGTAGAAGGAAACATGTGAACACTTGGCTTTGGCTTTGACACAGTGTGGTAGGTGGTAGGGACGGATGACAAGGGTGCGTTGAAACAAGGATGAAACAAGAAGTTGCATCTTTCACAAATATAAATATTGAACTTGGTCTTGACTTACTGAAAAATGAGTAGGGTTCACCGGATAGCGAAGAGATGAAGGGCATTCCAAAAATAGGACAAAGCTCATGTATCTTGAAAACCTGAAGGGAGTGTCCCACTTTACCTCTGGCCCCTGAAGAATCCTCCATCCCTGGAAACATCACTTCTTTCCATATCTGTGTGAGACAGGTTGCAGCAGAGGTTCTCAACTCATCCACTACACAGGGCAACCTGGTCACTCACCAGGGCATCCCTGTCCGTGCCAAGGTGTGGGGAGGACAGGACCGGCACCATCAGTAGCAAATGACTCTGTCTTTTTGTTGTGGTTGTTGTTAATCCTCACCAAGGATATTTTCCCAGGCTTCTTAGAGAGAGTGGAAGAGCAGGAGAGAGAGGAGCATCGATGTGAGAGACACATCAATTGGTTGCCTTCTGGACAAAATCCAACTGGGGCCAGGGGTTGAGCCTGCAACCAAAGTACGTGCCCTTGACCAGATTCAAATCCTCAATCCTTCAGTCAATGGGTTGGCACTCTATCCACTGAGCCAAACTGGCTTCATCTTTTAAATGACTCCATGCTCCAGCCTTGTGAATAATGACCAGCCTAGGTGAAGAGAAGGAAAGAGAAAATTAAAAGGAGCTCAGTGTCCCCCCCCTCCAAAAAAAAAAAAAGATTTACTATTTTTTTACAGTCAACCCTCCATTAACTGGAACTTTCACATAGCTAATGTTGTCAGCCCTTGCTTTTAATGCAAGAGACAATGACAAACAGCTGCTTCTAAGCATTTATTACAAGGAGCCAAACCTTCTGGGATGCTGCTGGGGCCACTGTGCCTTCCTCAGCCACCTTCAGCAGCAGCACCATGACCAGTGACCCATGGGCTGCAGAGAGCATGGCGCAGATACTGGCAGTATTCCCAAGTTCCAGGAAAGAAGGACCTTTGATAAACTACACTTAGGCAGGGGAGGGAGGAAATGTGTTTATGTGTGTGTGTATATTAGGTATGTAGAGATTATAATATACTAGAGGCCTGTTGCATGAAGATTCATGCAATAGGCTTTCCTTCCCCTGGCTGCCAAGACCAGTTTTCCTCTGGAACCTGGGACCCAGGCATTCCCTCTGGCTGTTGCCTTCCATTTTTGCTTTGGCCGCTGGAGGCTTCACTGCAGCCGGAGCCTTCAGTCTTCTCTGCTCTGGCCACCACTTCGTCTCCACCCCTGGGGCCAGGCACTCATGCCGCTCAGCCCCGCTCCCCACTCCTGATTGGCTGGTAGCATAGCGAAGGTACAGTCAAATTTGCATGTTTCTCTTTTATTATTTAGGATACTAGGGGCCCAGTGCACAAATTTGTGCACCTTGAAAGGAACTGTGGGCCACAAGGCTGCAGTAGACACAGGGGTGGGTCTCAGCCCATCCACCATGCCCCTGCTTGGCCCCTCCCACAGCAGTCCCCAGGTCTCCAGTCTGCTGACAGTCCCACTCCCCACTGCCGCCACTCCCAGACACTGATGACACCGGCCACGCTTACACCTGCTGACAGCGCAGAGTGATTGGGGCTGGTGCCAGCAGCAGGTGCAAGCAGCACTTGATCGCCCTTCAGGAGGGAGGTAGAGAAGCCCTCAGGGGCGATTGGGGCTGGCAGCCACCCGCTTTCACCCACTGATTGTGCCAAGTGATCAGCATAGGTGCCAGGCACTGGCAGTGGGTGTGAGCAGCAGTGCCAGCTGTGGGTGCGAGTGGGGTCAATGCTGGCAGTGAGTGCGAGCAACAGCTCCAGCACAAGCAACAGGTGCAAGCAGGGCCATCACTGGCAGCAGGTGCAAGTGGAGCCATCGCTGCGAGTGTGTGGGAAAGGCAGCTGCCAGCCCCAATTTCCCCTCAGGAGCAGGGGGAGGTAGAGAAGCCCTGAGGGTGATCTGCTGGCAGCTGCCTCTTGCATCACTGATGGTGCCCATTTATCAGAGGCAGCGGCGGCCAGCGACAGCAGTTGCGGGCACTGGGCAGGACCACAGCACGTGGAAAGTGAAGAATTTTCAGTAACCTCCAGAGGCTCACCCCAATGACAGTGACTGGCACCCCACCTTGGTCTGGCACCCCTGCTCACCAGCTCCACCATCCCGCCATGGCTGATGCCCCCATGTTCCACAACGCTCTTTGGCGGTCAGCCCACAACATAAGGAATGGTTGTTCGATTGTTCCGCTATTTGCATATTAGGGTTTTATATAGATTATATATAATATTTATAATTCTCCCTAAATATTCATATATTTATGTTAACTATATAGATTATAGATCTAGGAAGAATATATATTATGTTCTTTCTAAGTATATATACTTTTATACATATTTCTAAATATATACATACTTAGGAAGAATTCCAAATGTTATATAATACATATGAACATATTGTATATGTAACATATATAAATATTTTTTGGAAGAAGTCAAATAATGACCCCAACAACAACAGAGGGAAAAGGGTTTAACCATAAAATACACTAATTAAATCATTGAATTTTGTACATTCTACATGCATATCATTATACTAAGGAGATATGCACCACCTCATTATCTGAAGGTAATTGAGGTTTTTTTCATGTAAATATGCAACATTAAGCCACTAATGCAGCCCTTGAAAATTACCTTAATTTAAGAAAAAAAAGTTTTCATTATCCAGGAATCATTACTGACTGAGATTTCAGATTGCCCCCAAATTTCCCACTTCCTTTTCCCTGACTGGAGCTTCCTCTTCTGGAATTAAGCTTTTAGGAATAATGGTGAAAGAGTGACAGGAATATAGAAAAATTGACAGAATCATTTCTAGTAGTTGTATTAATGGATAAACTTGGAAAGAGAATGAACTGCAAGTCTCCTGCTATAATAAATACAGTACCAGTCATTTAGATATAATCACACAGCCTTACAGCCACAGGAGTCCCTGTGAATAGACAAACCACTTTTGAAGAGGGAATGTGTGCCAGGTACGGTGCTAGGCTCCTCAATTAAAATGGTCTCACTGGAGCCTCACAGCATCTCTGGGCAAAATGAATATAAAGAACATGATTTTGGAAGTCAAATGCTGGCTCTGTCACCTATTTTGGCAAGTTTCTGAAATTCCTGAGCCTAGGTTTATTCATTTCTAAAATAGAGATGATTACTAATCTTTAAGACTGAACGGTAAGGGAAATGAGATTATTTGTTTTGAAAAGTCATTTTAAATGTGTGTCTTCCCTTCCCTTCTGACCTTTAATCTTGTATTCCTTTAACATTTTTTAATTGATTTCAGAGAGTAAGGGAGAGAGATATAAACGTCTATGATAAGAGAGAATCGCTGATCGGTGCCTTCTGCACACTCCACACTGGGGGTTGAGCCCACAACCCAGGCATGTGCCCCTGACCAGAATCGAACCGCTACCTCCTGGCTCATAGGTTGATGCTCAGTCACTGAGCTATGCCGGCAGGGCTTGCATTCTTCCCACTAAGCCTCTTCTCGTGTCCAACTAAAAACTCAGATATCTTTTTGAACTGTGGCAAAGCCATATCTTCTCCCTTGAACTTGGCAGTTGATTTCTTTTGGAACTTTAATGTAGGACATTCCTTTTCTCCCTCTTAAATTTCATCATTTCAGTGTCAGCGTGGCCTTTAAACCTGTAGAGGAAATTTTCAATTTTTGCATTGGCCTATTACCATATTAAATAGCCTTCACAGCTTTATGCCATTGAAAAATCTGATAAGCATTCCTTTTATGTCTACTTTGATGCCATTAATAAAAATATCAAATAGAGCAGAATCCAGGGCCAGAGCCCTGTGGCATTCAATCAGCGGTCCCCCTACAGGCTGCAACAGTGTCATTCATCAAGCCTCTTGGTGTAGATGGACAACCAGCTGTGATTCCACTTATTTTTTCTCTCCTAGTGCCCCCCATCTTACAGATAATGAAAAAACTCATCAACTGCTTTATTGGAATCAAAAACTGTGTCTGGGCATTCTCCTGGTCTGTCAATCTCATATTAATAACCCTGTCAGAGAAAGGAAATTAATATAGTCCAGCAAAAACTTAGTTTTAATGAGACCACTGAAGTTGGGAAAGAAGAGTGGCTAATGATACAGAGATTGTTACCAGAGAAAAGGCTTCTGGGAAGTTACTGATGTGTTTCAGATTGTGCCATGGATGTGAAATCGATGAACTGACCAAGGTCCAGCAGTGGGTTCAGCTCTTCCAATGCAGAAAACTGGACTCAAAAAACTGAATGAGTTTCCATTTATTGAGACTCATTTTATGCCAGGCACTGTGCTAAGTACTCTTCATGTATCTCATTTAATCCCAGCACTCTAGTACTATAGGCACTATTTTAATCCCATTATTTTGGATGCGTTAGGTGAAGCTTAGAGAGGTTAAATAATTGACCCAGAGTCATATATAGTGTCAAAGTCAAGGCTCACACCAAGTCCCCCTGAGACTGAACCCCGCTCTTAACATTGTGCCTGCAGAGAGATTCTACTGCCTTAGTGGTGCTGAGTTAATTGAAGGGAGAAGGAAACAGATAGCTGATGAGGGTAGGGGACAACAATGGAAAAAAGGGGGGGAACAATGGGGAACAATGGAATAAAAATCTATCTGCCACTGTCACCCTGCTTCCTCATCTTGAACCTGTCCTTGGGACTAACAGCAACACCTGCTTTCCTTAGAAATACCTTCATAAGCCCTTCACATCCTTTCTTTCTCTGCACATGGGCCAAAACACGCTAACACCCAATTCTAAAGAGCAGTAGTAGCTTGCTAGGCTAAGTCAAATCCACAGGTGTGTTTTTTAAACCTTAATGTTAGCTAGTTTTAGATAGATTTTTACCTCCTCCCATACCACATTCATTTATCAGAGCCACTGGGAGGGAAAAAGAAAACAAAACAAAATTGACTTGTTTTAATTCATTGGCTTTCTCCTTCTTCTACGCCCTGATGGAAGGTATTATGTGCCTTTAAAGTAGTGAAACAGCAAGAAGGAGGCAGCCAAAGAGCAGAAAGGGAGACCATTTACAATCCAAACATTGAATATTCAGACCCTCACTTGCCTAGGATTGTCTCTTGAGATTCAGTTTATCTTAAAACTTCTCCTTATAAATATGTGTATTTTATCTATTTTACATCTTTTAGTTGCATTTATAATATATGGAGATGTGTTAATGAATTTTATTAAATATGCTTTAATAATTACCAAGGACATCAGTCATCCTATATAATAAAGAGGTAATATGCAAATTGACCATCACTTCAACACACAAGATGGTCGCCCCATGTGCTCAAAGATGGCCATCCTCATGTGGACACAAGATGGCCACCACAAGATGGCCAGCAGGGGAGGGCAGTTGGGAAGGACCAGGCCTGCAAGGGAGGATAGTTGAGGGTGATTAGGCCAGCAGGGGAGGGCAGTTACGAGTGACTGAGCCAGCAGAGGAGGGCAGTTGGGGGTACCAGGCCTGCAGGAGAGGGCAATTGGGGGGACCCAGGCCTGCAGGGAAAGGCAGTTGTAGGGAACCAAGCCTACAGAGGATGGCAGTTATGGGTGACCAGGCAGGGAGGGGAGGGCAGTTAGGGGCAACCAGGCCAGCAGGGGAGGACAGTTAGGGGCGACCAGGCTGGGAAGGGAGGGCAGTTAGGGGGTGATTAGGCTGGCAAGCAGAAGCAGTTAAGGGTAATCAGGCAGGCAGGTGAACAGTTGGGAGCCAGCAGTTCTGGATTGTGAGAGGGATGTCTGACTGCCTACCAGGATTGGGCTTAATGGGCAGTCGGACATCCCTCAAGGGGTTCCAGATTGGACAGGGTGCAGGCTGGGCTGAGGGACACACACACACCTGTACACGAATTTTGTGCACCAGGCCTCTAGGACCATATAATAGATCCTAAGTTTTATTATCTCAAAAACTGAAAGTACCCTCAATAGCCATAAATGTCTTGCATGGTTAGCAAAATATAAGCAACACTGAGGCCTCTTCACTTTTTAAGTTGCAGAGCATTTTTTATAATATCTTTTTTCATATATTTTTGTTGATTTCAGAGAGGAAGGAAGAGGGAGAGAGAAATAGGAAGATCAGTGATGAGAGACAGTCATTGATCAGCTGCCTCCTGCACACCCCACACTAGGGATCAAGCCCACCGTTCAGACATGTGCCTTGCCCAGAAATCAAACCATGACTCCTGGTTCATAGGCCGATGCTCAGCTACTGAGCCACACCGGCTGGAAGCTGCAGAGAATTTTTAGGTATTAATAATACCGCAAAGAGATTTTCAGATTTCATATGCTATTAGACCATCATCACATCTGCAAAAATAACTTCAGGGTGTGGGATGTAGCACATATTTCCCATTTTCTTTAGCAACAAAATTTTCCTTCAGTAATTCTAACTGTTGGGTTATTGAGCAATGCAAACCAAATTTTTCCTATGAAAACTGAATTTGCAGCAAGCTGTACTTAAAAGTAACTTACAGGGAAATTGGTGAAGAACTGATTGGTTGGTTTGTTTGTGTTTGTTTTAATCTCCTGGAGTAATGTTTATGTGAAAATATAATCAGAAAATTGGTACCTTCATCAAGAGGTAATTCAGAGAGCTTTACAAATAAACTGATGATTCTCCTTGATTACAAAAGAAGGCTTTTCTACCTCTAGCACCCTTAAGTGCTCAGAGGCAATTATACCAGTAAGATCTCTCTTTCCATGTAAAGATTTTCTCATTTCCTCATAATTAGTATTTCCTGTTCATTGAAACAGACTATACTCAGAAAACACACATCCTCCCACCCCTCCCTCACTCGTTCCCACTGTCCTTTGCTCTCTCTAGAGCTGTGTAACTTGGAACCTCTGGTCCTTCCCATAGGTTAACACAGTTGCATTTTGATGGCATCCATCATACAAATTATTATTTAGAGGCAGTTTCTTTGAAAATTAATAGCAGCCTATCTGGTGTTGCTCAGTGGTTGAGCATCGACCCATGAACCAAGAGGTCACTGGTTCAATTCCCGGTCAGAGCACATGCTTGGGTTTCATGTTTGATCCCCATTTGGGGGAGGGGGGTGCAGGAGGCAGCCGATCAGTGATTCTCTTTCATCATTGACGTTTCTATCTCTCTCTCCCTCTCCCTTCCTTTGTGAAATCAATAAAATAAAGAAAGAAAAACATATTTAAAAAAGGAAAAGAAAAAAAGAAGAAGAAGAAAAATAGAGAAGATCTAGTCAGAGTGATTTTTTCCTTAGATGAAGCATTCAAAATAAAAGGAAAAGGTGGAAGGTAAGGAAGTCTTACATCACCCATGGCAAGACTATGTCAAGGAAGCAAGGCACCAAAGCTCAGAAGGAATAGAAAATTGTTGAGTCAAAAGGGGAAAAAATAGGATATGGTGTTCTTTTCCTTTCCCCTTTGCCTTTCAGAGTCGTCTTCCTACTTCATTTGTTATCTACACATAAGGGGTGAAATCTGAGATTCAGGGATGCCCCTTGATGGTGTACTTGTGTGCTGGGTGCTATGAGGGACCCTAGGATGCAGTGACCCTGTATCTCACCCTCTGGTTGAGATAGTCTTATTGGTTTCTAGAGAAATTCAGAGAAGGAGGTTGCTAGGATCTTAGGTGAGCAAGGAAGGCTTGAGATGGGTCTTGATTTCATGCAAGAGCCTAAATGAAAAGGAGGCACAGACATTCTAGAGTGTACAGAGGTGTTGTATCTGTGGGCCAACGGGATGTATGTGGCTCAGTTGGAGACATGGAAGAGATTGACTGGAGTTACAGACAGTTTAGATAATAGGAGAAAGGGCTGGTTCTTGATCTAAAACCTACCCAGATATATCTATAAAATAGCACATTTAAATAACAAAGATACTAGGATGGGAGAACCAAGATGGTGGCATAGGTAAACACCTATTGTCCTGCCCCTCACAACAATTCAAAAACTACAACATAACAACAAAACAAACATCACCCAGAATCACCAGAAAGCTGGCTGAGTGAAAACTCCACAAATAAAAGTAAAGGTGGGACACTGAGACTCAGAAGAGCAGCGGGAGCACAGCCTTGAAGATTGAGAGGAAACAGGTTAGGAGCCGTCCTGGTCGCGTGCTCGGGCTGTAGGGCTCGAGCAGCAACCTCGGCTGGATTTCTCCAACAGGGAGGGTGGAGACGTCCCACTGCATGGATTCCCCAACGCCAGGCGAGGTCCAAGATCCGGGGTATGTGGAGACGTCCCACTGCACAGATTTCCCAGTGCCAGATGAGGTCCGAGGTCCGGGGGACGCACCCTGGAAGCCGGGCGCACCAGAGGTCTCCTGGTCTGCAGAGAAACTGGGTGCTTGGAAAAGAAGTTTGTGCACAGGTAAACTGTGCGACAGCGCAGACACGTGACTTGCTCCCTGGAAACTTGTCTCCTGGTCCCGGAAACCACCTGTTTTACAACCCTGGGCTAGACTTTGGGTGTGCAGACTCATTTGGGGAGAGGCAGAGTTGTCTGGCAAGGGGAAGAGACTAGCAGCTTTCTCTTGGAGGTGCCTGCAGCCATCCGCATCCAACAGAGACCCACGTGCGCGAGTGCCGCATAGAAATAGCTGACACTGAGGCTGCCTGCTCAGCTCAGAGACTCCGCCCATCCAACCTGAACACAGTCTCCCTGCACAGCCAATTGGCCTGAAAGTCAAAACCTCCTAGGGCTAACAACAACAAGCTGGGTTTAAATTCAAAAATACTGTACAACCCATAAAGGATTGCAGTAAGAGTACCCACCTCAAGTAACTGGGGAGGCTGTGCCACTGACCTTTAGAGGACATCTACCACATAAAGCAGCCACCATCCAGAGATATGGAAAGAAATCAGGTGTGAAAGAAATGGAAGAAAAAAGACAACTAGACATAGAGTTCAAAACCACGGTTGTAAGGCTTTTCAAGAGGCTCCTGGAAAAGGCCGATGAACTTAATGAGAACTACAAGGAAATAAACAAGACCAACCAGGAAATGAATGAGACTTACAAGGAAATGAATGAGAACCTCAAGGAAATGAACAAGACCTCTGAGGATATGAACAAGACCCTCACAGATATGAAAAAGGACCAACTAGAAATCAAGCATACACTGACTGAAATAAAAAATATTACACAAAGTCCTAAAAGCAGTCCAGAGGGCCACAAGAACCAAGTCAAAGATTTGAAATACAAAGAAGCAAAATCCACTCGGCTGGAAAAGCAAGAAACAAAAAGAATTCAGATAATTGAAGATAGCGTAAGGGGCCTCTGGGACAACCTCAAGCATGCCAACATCTGAATTATTGGGATGAAAGAAAAAGAGAGAGAGCGAGATAATGAAAACCTACTTGAAGAAATAGTGACTGAAAACTTCCCCCACCTGGTGAAAGAAACTGACTTAAAAGCCCAAGAAGTACACAGAACCCCAAAATATAGGAATCTAAAGAGTTCCACACCAAGACATATCATAATTAAAATGCCAAGAGCAAAAGATAAAGAGAGAATATTAAAAGCAGCAAGAGAAAAACAGTTGGTTACCTACAGGGGAGCACCCATTCGATTGTCAGCAGATTTCTCAACAGAAATGATGCAGGCCAGACGGGAGTGGCAAGAAATATTCAAAATAATGAATAGCAAGAATCTACAACCAAGATTACTCTATCCAGCAAAGCTATCATTGAGAATTGAAGATCAGATAAAGTGCTTCGCAGATAAGGAAAAAACTAAAGGAGTTCATCACCACCAAACCAATATTATATGAAATGCTGAAAGACAGTCTTTAAGAAGAGGAAGAAGAAAAAGGTAAAAATATAAATTATGAACAACAAATACACATCTATCAACAAATGAACATAAAAATCAAGTGAATTGATAGGCTGATGAACAGGATAAACTGGTGAATATAAGAGAATCATGGGCATAGAGAGGGAATGGACTGACAATTCTTGGAGAGAAAAGGGTTGTGGGAAGTACAGCAAGAGACTGGACAAAAATCTTGCAACAGTGGGAGAGGACAGTGGGGAGGGGGAAGGGAGGGTGGAGGGTGGGGATAGGTACAGGGTAGAGGGGAGCTATAGGGAGATAAAAAAGGGGGAAACAATGTAATTAATAAACTGAACAATAAAGATTAAAAAGGGAAAACAATAAAATAAATGAATGAATGAATAAATAAATAAATAGCAAAGATACTAGTCAGAATTTTACAGTTAGAATTATTCAAGGATAGAGTAAGAAAATTTTTTACATTTCTGTTAAGAGAGAAATAATGCCTTGGTTAACAGAAATCTCTGTTAATACTGGATTGAGAGCCCTAGAGGATTGAATATTTTTTTCTTTCTTTGTGGCTCACAGATTGCATAGCTTGGTGGTCATATTTGAAAGATATTCAATAAATGTTTGTTGGATGAGATTATCATTGTAATCACAACACAAAGGTGTTAAAGATCACTTCCCTAGAAGAAGAATGAAAGAGGAAGAAAAAAACAACAATATTACGACCTTCTGTTTCCGAGGTCCTTCCCTCCACCATAGCAGTGCCCGCACACATTATTGCTTTCCAAGAAATAAGGGAGAAAATGTCACAGTCAGAAATCAAATGCCATTTCCAACGAGGGTTTCTGGACTTGGGGGAATGGAAATCCGATGGCACACTGGCACCGTTGCCTGGATGCTCTCAGGTGGGAAGGGTTTGGAAATGATAACCAGGGAGGGGGGACTCCTTCCCATTTCATTGCAGTTTTAGTTCTGCAGATGAGAACAAAGCAGATAAACTTCCACCTCAACTTGTGATGCCCAGACCACCAGGAATCCGCAGAACACTTGAAGGTTTGTGCAGATCTCCGTAAATTGCATATGAACGAGTAGGAAGCTGCTCTGGGAATGATAAAGCCCTGAACTAAGGCATTATTTCTCTCTTAAGTATAACAGAAACTTAAAACTATCTTACTCCATCCTTGAATAACCCTAACAGCAAAATTTTGAATGATGTCTTTGTTATTTAATGTCCCGTTTTATACTTATTTCTGGGTAGATTTTAGATCAAGAGGCGCTCTGAAGCCAGACAAGCTCTCAATATTTTGCTAGGAAGCTGCTGTCCTTAGTCGGCAAGTATCTAGAAAGGGGAAAGGGAAGGGGGGGGGGGGGGTGGAATGCAGACGAAGCTGTTTCACCCTAAAGACCATTTAAATAAAAACAAAGTAAAAATCTCTCCCTGCACAAAAACACAGAAATGAGAAGGCACCGTGATAACTAGAATCGCTTGTGTACTCAGCGATGCTGCATGTGTAATCTCTGGGGGATTCCAGCTACATGTGTTATTTCACGTCTGCCCGCTAAATCTGAACCCCAAAGCATAACAAATGCCAAATCTGAGCCCCAAAGCATAACAAATGCACAATGTGACACTGAGGAAGATGAGGTGGACTTGCCATTGTCCCTGGAGGGACTTGGCCCCGCTGGTAATAAATGGGTTGCGATTTCATGCGGAACGTGGAGACAGACTGTCGCTACATGACTTTTCTGCATGGTGTCCGCATACTTGCAGTTTTCGTTGGTGCTTTTCGTATCGTGTCTATGCAAACATGGCAATGAAAATGGAAATTGAAGGATGATAGGATATTTCTAAGGACGTGGAATGTTTGATATCCAGAAAGGAATCACAAGCTACACCTCCAACAATAAGGGGAGTGGTTAGTGAATTATGACGTGCTTCTCGAAAGCAATAATATGGTAATATGGAGTTACTTAAACGTCTACTGAGAGTTGAATATGTAAGAAAGTTCTTTAGCTTTCCCGTCAGGTGAAAAAATTAAGGTGAAAATTGTACTTACATTATGGCTACTAAAAAGCATAATCATGGGGACAAACAGAAAGGAAATATGCCTGAATGCAAATAGCCTATGGACGCCTTATTCTCATTTATTTTTCTGTCTCTACCATGGGAAAGCAGTATTGTTATTATAATTAAAACATTGTTTAATTCCTTAAAAGCAGGTGGGAGGAAAGAAGCATGCTTCATTTACATCACCTTAAATTTAACATGTTTAATTTGTGGCACATTACATTTCAAAAGGAATGATGAAGAAGTCCAACTGCACTGACTTTCAGTATTGCTGGGACATATATTCTGATGTGAGCTCTTCAGTGCAGGGGTAGGGTCATAATATTGTCTAGCAGAATTCCCTCAGCTAAGCCCAGAAACATAAATGAAAGTGGCATAATAGGGAGGCATTGTCACTCAGCACAGTTATTCTCCTCTTGTTGGGATTTGCAGTGTTGTTTCTGAATGTCTCCTATTTAACTGACAGTGGAGAGAATTTGTAGAGGTAGCTACTCCTTTGCTGATTGGATACCAATATTCAGCAGACCTGTATTGTTTCAATATTCCTTGCCTTTGGCCCACATTTCTCGTGATAGTTGTAGTAAAAACCCACTAGGGAAACATGCCAGAACTTTTATTTCTTATCTATTGAAACTGGGCACATTCTTATGCTCATGTGTATAGTAATTTTTCCTTAGCTAATGGTTTGACAGTATAGTTATTTGTGCCCAATCTCTCCACGTTTTCTCTTTGAATCCTCCAAAATAATTGGTGGCAGAAAGTTAATATTGTTTTTTAGTTTAACTGAATTGTGTTAATATCTTAGAAAAACTAAATCCCCTATATATTGTCATTACCTTTTACTCCCATTGGGTCCTTGTACATACAGTTAACTTTCACCAAACAGTAATGAAACCCGTAAGAATTTTCCTCTACCACAATAACTGTTGCTCTGGCTTTTTGAAAATTGTTTGTAAACTGACTAGACATCTGCCATGGTGTCTGGGGTGGTAGGATTTCACTACTTCCCTGTCGATTACAATGATGATCAGATGTTAAGCTGATCTCATTCAAGGCAAACCTAATGGCCTTTGGATTTGACTTTCCCGTAATGACTATCTTTCTTTGGAATACTCTCTGTTGTTGTCTTGCTGATTGGATTTCATATCGTTGACTTGAAAGTTTTGAAACCAAATGTCACCCTCTCTACCACTCTACTATTATTCAACTTGGATTGAATCTTGGATTGATGAGAATGTTCTGGTCTTTATCTATACAGATTTCCTCCACTCTCAGAAAGTAGAGCATTCCTATGAGACCTTTCTTCAGCCTTAATTGTCTTAAAGCAAAGAAGAAATTACCTTAGGACACATCTGGCTAACAGATGCACAAAATTAACCGAGATAAAGCCCAGATGAGCACAGACAGCTTAAAGCTGTGGCGGTTGATGCTGAGATGCTTAGTGTGGTTCCCAGGGAAGGAGCTTGGGGGCCTCTCTCGCTGTTCAGGGTGCAGCTGCCTCCAATAATGCAAAACAAACACTGAATGCCATTTCCCATTTTCACCTTTTTACATAAAAGTAAACATCCTCTTCAGATTTCTTTCACTTAGCAACAACAGGAACTAATGTAGGTCTGTTGAAAGCCAAGTGGCGGAGGGCGAATTTTCAGAAAGTGGAGGACACCTGTCTATGCATTTCACAGGGAATTCTGTAGGGCATCTGCCTGGGCCCCTTTGGCCTAGCTTTAACACTGCTGTAAGCCTTGTCCAAGACTAATGCTGTATAATTTTAATGTTTTCCAGATGGTCAAGACCCAGTATAAATGTTTTGGACTTGACAACCCAAAGCAGAAAGCACCATCTCAAAACATAGTACAAAACAATAGTGTATCTAAAGCATAGAGGTTAATACCTAGAATAAGAGCATAGTGAGTAGGGAAGAGCAGGCTGAGTCAGATGCAAATCCTAGCCATTAGCGGCGTGACCACAGGCAAGGTGCTCAGTGTCCGTGGGTCTCAGGTTTTGCATCTCTAAAATGGGATTATAATATTTTTAAAGATTAAGTGAGAATTTTATACACATCTATAGTGTACTTGGCACAGTTTCCAGCACAATTAGAACACAGAACTAGAACATAGCAAATGTTCAGAGGGTAATAGTTATCATCTGTGGTATGGGACCATTTCTAATAAATAAGGAAAGTTACTCAAATGTTCTTAATATGAATTATCACTGTAAATTTTTTTATTCTATCCATTCATCCTCTTCTGGAGAGTTCTGTGGAAGAGACAGCAATGGAGCCCCAGGGAGTGGCTCAGAGTACCTCCTATGGAAGAGCACATGGTGTGTGTAGAAGAATAGCATGCATTCTTTTAGATTAAGTCTAGAATTAAATTAAGAGCTAGAAACTAGATTCATTCCTATCACTAAATATCACTTCAATGAGGGCTTTTCCAAGGTTAGCCACAT
Organism: Antrozous pallidus; assembly: GCA_027563665.1. NCBI lineage: Eukaryota > Metazoa > Chordata > Mammalia > Chiroptera > Vespertilionidae > Antrozous > Antrozous pallidus. The sequence goes on along the minus strand of CM050513.1, from coordinate 102,727,243 downwards.
CTCTTCGTGCAAAGCACCAGTGAATTTTTTTGACATGGCCAAGTCTCTGTTTTCTGAGTATTTCTCTGCATCCTTAGGGTCCATTAGCTAGGATAAGCACACCAGGAAGATTGCATCTTCTCTATGCCAGGCACTGGGCTGGTTATGCTCACAACTTCATCTTCCCAACAACACTTGAGATTAGCAAGAACGTTCTCACTTTACAGGTAAGAGGTAAGAGAACAGACACTTCAGGAGTCAGGTCACTTGCCCACAACTGAGTTGAGAGAGTAAACTAGAAACAGCAAAGGTGGTTGCACCAGCTCGTTTTTGCAGGTTTTGTTGTTGTTGTTGTTTAGTGTCTGTTACTTGCCAAAATAATTTTGAACATGTGTATTACTTTGAAAAATGTTTCTTAGCAGGACTCAGGAGCTCGGGGTAGCACCATCAGCATCAGATCCAATTTCCTACTGGGAAATTGGAGAAAGGCAGTGGGAATTTGATGGAAGGAATTTATATCCAATAGAAGTCTTTGACAAAGTAACTGAAAATAAGAATAAAAGGGGATAAGAAAATGTAGTGTTTTAGATTTACAAAATACATTTGAAAAGAGTTTCTGAAATTGGGAGATTCTTTCATCTTGATGCTTAAAAAAAAGACACAATGCAAGAATATTTTAAAGGCGTTTCCCTGGATCGTATAAACAGGGTTGCCTACAAGTAAGCAGCATTGGGGCCACACTTAGCATATTTATAAATCATCTGAAAAAAGGAGTGTATGGTCAAATTCCAGATTTGCAGAAACTGCCAGGCTCCTCCAGGTAGCGAGATGCCAAGCTGACTAATATGAATGCAGAAGGAGTGCTCAGGGCTTTGTGAGTGGGCAGAGCATAGCAGATGGGCTTCTGCATGGACAACTGTAAGATAAGGAATTGAGGGAGAAATAATTCAAACCATCTTTCCAAGATCAAAGAGCTTTGACCTATCAGCTATAACAAAATTAAGAGGTTTTACAGCCAGTGTATGTTTTTGTCCTTACTTATCTCTACCTCAGATGTGATTTAAAGGGGGATTAAAGCAGAAGATTGTGTCCTGCTCAAATGGAAAGCCGTGGTTCACTTATACCTGGAATATTGTGAACAATTTTTGTTTGTTTGTTTTTATTGTGAGCAGTTTTTTCAACACCCCTTCAGCAGATGTGCTGGAGTAGGAGATGGTGCAGAGAAAGTGGACTAATATGATCTCTGAGAGGAGGACCTGCTTTACACAAACAGCGAAGAGCAGGACTCGTCAACCTGGGAGGTTTATAAAATCAGTGGGATGTGTGTGCATGTGGGCATTTGAATTTAAGTGCTAACTTAAATCTAAATACATATAGGCAGAAAAGCCAATAAGCTAAGTGACAAATAGGCAAATAAAAATCTAAGGTTAGCATAGGATGAAATGCCCAAAAACATGCTCCTCCCTCCCCCCTTAAACCTTGAAAAGAGAGAAAAAAATTTTTAAGAAACTAGATACTTTGACTAGTTACCAAAATTGAGTTGTTATGTCCTAGAACGTCACATGGGCAGGGATGGGGTAAATATATTTTTGTGAATGCATCTACATGTTGGATGAATGTTTGGAAATATGCCCAAACTGCAATTTACAAGCTTTGGAATCAGCAAACCTGATTCAAATCCCAGAGCCACCTCACACTAGCTCTTGAATAGGCAACTCATTCTCCCTGTTTGTAAAGCAAGAAGAAGTCCTTTCAGATAGAAGTGTTGGGAAGATAGAAAGGGCAGCATGTGCAAAGCTGCAGGAAGGGTAGGGACTGAGACTTTTCAAATCTTGACTCCCTGTGCCAGCTCTTCTCCAAGGTGCCCTTTTGCAGCTCTGATGGACTTAAAATCCTATCCGGAGGAGACCGTGAGTCCCCCAAGTCACAGTGCTTGATTGCAACCATACGTTACAACTTTTATCTAAATTAACATTTATCCTCTCCTATTCAGGGAGCCCCTATTATTTGAGGCATTGCTTTAGGAGTTTGGGAAATAAGGCATAAAGACACACCAGGAACCTGCTCTCAGAAAGCTTACATGGGGCAGAGGGAGGGGTACAGAAACACTAACCCTGGAAATGAAGTGATTTCAGAGAATGAGCAAAAGGGGACACAGCCCAGCCGGTGTGGCTCAGTGGTTGAGTGTCAAACCTATGACCCAGGAGGTCATGGTTTGATTCCCAGTCAGGACACATGCCCAAGTTGCAGGCCCAATTCCCAGTAGGGGGTGTGCAGGAGGCAGCCAGCTGATGATTCTCTCCTTGAAATCAATGAAAACATATTAAAAGGGGGGCAGGGGGACCCAGGGGGAAAGAGAGTGTGATGGAGCTGAGGTCACAGTGCTTTAGTGAGGTGGTGGGTAGGGGGGGCCTTCTCTGAGGAAACCCCCACTTGAGCCATGTCCAGAGGGGTGAGAGGCATCATGTGACCTCTCAGGGGCCTTCTAGGCAGATAGACAAATGGGGCAGAGGCCCCAAGGCGAGGGTGTGTAATCAGCTGTTCAGGGAACAGAGAAACTGGTGTGACTGAACATCCTGAATGGAAGGGAGAGAGGCAGGGACACGGACACAGGCAGTGGGCAGCCAGCCCTGTTGTGCTTAGAAGCCAGTCAGGACTAAGCTGATTGGGGAGACAACTTGGCTTGCCTTTTGAAAGGTCTTGCAGCTGCTGAGTAGAAGCTGGGACTGGGGCAGCCTGAGTGGAGGGGTACTGTCTCCACTTTCTCCTCCTCCCCCCACCACTGTGCCACCTGACACTTTCTCCATAGCATTTCTACCTTCCTGGACTCGAAGTCACATTGATTTCACATCTGTCCCGGGGCAGAGGTAGCTTTGTACAAATCTCGTTTCATTCCTTCATCTCTTAAACATACAGAAATCCATTGTTCTCAAATGAAATAACCCAAATGTGTGTCGTTTCAGGTTTTAAAAATCAGTTTGATTGGACACAGAAAACGTATTTTGGCATCGCTGGGAGACAGGCTGCACGAGGACCCGCCCCAGAAGCCCCCTCGCTCCATCACCCTCAGGGTAAGTGCTCGGGGTATTTCTGTTTTCTCCGCTCCTAACCCTCAAACTTAATGTGAGACAAGAACCAGAAATGACTGAAGCAGTGAGTCAGGAAGTATGGGCTGTGTTCTACACAGCTTACCTTACCCATCTGAAAAGCAATCTCACTTCTGATTGTATTTCGTAAGACAAAATTTTTTCCCTCAATTGGTTAAATATATTTTTTTGAGATTTAGATACACATCAGACAAACCCCCACCTTTAAATGACCCGCCCCCACTACTGCCATCCCACACTTCCATCTCCACCAAGAGAGAGGAAGTGAGATTTCTATCAGATTCCTCAAACCCACTGAAAGAAAATCGATCAGAGGCCACAGCTAAGTGAAGGTCAATTTAAAATTAACCTTAGGGTCTTCGGTCTTTTATGAAGTAAATATTGCCCAGCCTTAACCACTACAAAAATTAAGGTTAGAGAAGCTAGAACTACATATTTAATAAACTATTTCAGCTATAATTTAGAATTATGGGGCAGCACAGCTAGAGAGAAACCCCACAGGGGGCAGAGAGGAATAGAGTGGGAAGGGAAGGGAGGCAAGGAGGAAAAGGCCGAGAGGAAGAGCATGAGCGAGAGGATTGCCAGGCGAAATGGAGCGGGGAGGGGCAGCCCGTATTCACCGGGTATCTGAGGCCTCCAAGAACTTTTCTAAATTCATCAAAAAGCTGGGCTGACCATGAGCAGTTGGGGAGTTCCAACTCCGTGCTCTTTATCTGGTCCTGTGCTTGCATGCCTCTGACTCCTTTTCTGCAAGTGTCAGAAAAGGGAGCGATAATAACTGATGCACAAGGTGTGTACTTCAGCACAGCGGCCAGCGACTCGGTGCAGCAGAAGGCCTCTTATCAGTTAATTCAGCCAACAGCGGAACCACCTTCGGCCAGGCAGAGGGGTCGGGCAGGCGAGGAGCTGTTAAGATTTAAGATGGAGAGGGGGGAGGATGGTTAATCAGGGGGGGGGAAAGGAGACATGTAATACTTTAAACAATAAAAGCTATTAGATTTTGTTTTTTAAAAAAAAAAGAAGAAGAAAAAGAAAAGATTTGAATCTGATTCTGTTTTAAAGAAGAAAATGCACAAAGATTTCGGGAAATGAACGAGAATTGGCTCCAGGAAGGAGCCCTTAGGAAAAGTGGTTTGGGGGCAATTAGGAGACGCTGGGACATTCTGAGGCTAGTTGAGGGCTTTGGGAGCAATGAACGTAGAATTAGGACCTATTTTTCTCCCTCAATAAGAGGTGCTTCGAATAAATGGGGAGAAAAATGAGGCTAGAGGGAGATGATTGTCTTACCCTCATTTTGCTACACAAAAGGGTCTCGAGAAAGATGTAGGCGCCGTCAGTGTAGCCTTCCTGGAATGACTGTTTAGGGGAGGCATTCCCTGCTGCTTACTCGACTCTCTTCCCTCCCCGCTTCTGAGCCCATCCCTCTGACTCTCTGAAAGCCATTTAGGAGAACAGAGGAGATTCCCAAGAAAAAGTGCAGCACCTTAATTTGTCAAAGGAGGTCCAGAACCTTCGCGGAGCCAGGGAATCAGCACCCTCCAACCCTCCTCTTCCTTGCAAACACTAGAGCCCAGCTGTCTGCCGCCTGTTATCTTACTCTCTACCAGTTTTCCCCAACTTAAGTCACCTTTGCCTTTGAAAATCATTCTATGCCCTGCCCTGCTGCCTGCACGTGTGACACCGCACGTCTGTTTCCGTACTGTGTCCTCTTCCTCACCTCACTGCCAGACCACCATTTGATGGAGGATCAAGCCCCGGTGGTCCCCATTTAGCTTCCTCGTCATGGCATCTACCGTGGTGAGGACACTGTCCACCGGAGGATGCAGCTGCTGCCCTTGTACACACACGTGATGGTGTCAAGGTTGCCTTAACATCTGCATCCTCTCCCCTGAGATCACCCACTGTGCTGGTTGAAGAACACAGCCTGACTCTTTGTATTCTAACCCTTTGGCCTGAAATACTAAGAGAGAGGGGGGGGAATATTGTCTAGATCATGCCATTCACAAGACGCTGGGATGCCATCCACACCTTGGCAGTTGATTCAAAAATGAGTTCCCACCCCCACAGTGTGTCTTGTCCATATTTCACAATTTTGCAACCAAAGGTTAGCCGCCAAAACATGGTATTTACTTCATGATGTATTTCCATTCAGGAACCCAGTGGTAATCACACTCCTCCTCAGTTGTCTCCATCACTTAGCCAAAGCACTTACACCACTGGTGGCTCCCTAGACGTTCCTCACATTATCATGCAGGGCGATGCAAGGAGGAGAAGAAATGAAAACTACTTTGATGATATTCCCCGATCAAAACTGGAGAGGCAGATGGCCCAGGTAAGGTGTTACTAAATGCCTCGGTAATGTTCTTTTGCCTTTCACCCATATCACAAAATGTATTCTAACATTGAGCGATAGCTGATGATGCTTATTGTCCACACCAATGGGAATTTGGCTGTTGTATGCCATTGCTTTCATTCCCTGCTCACTTGATCTAGGTTGAAATAGATTTTTTTGGGAATGGGAGGTATTCACAGATGCTTGCTTTTTATCCTTACTGAATAAATGATGTCCACTTTCATTGGATCCAGAAAGTATTTTCCCTGAAGGGAATAATTACTGAGCAAGAATGAAGTCGTAATAAAATAAATAATAAAAGTCTAGATTAGAACATGTAAATGGGCTGGATGACAGAGCAGAAATCAGGGGAAAGTGTTAACTCCGATAATGTAGTTAACTTCCTCCCAAGTTTACACATCTGCATAGAAGTGTACTATTGGGACTAGTTGCGTCATCTCACGCTGTGAAGTTGAGTAGCTGAAAATGATGATTCTGCCCAACACTAATTACTGAAGAGAGATCTGTCACATTCAGACCTTTCCCTGATTTGGTGTAGATGTCCAGGTCTGACCTGTCCTCAGATAGCCACTCTGAGACTCGAGTCAGCCATAGCCAAACAGTGGTGCTGTTCTTCAACACACATTCATGTGGACAGCCAGCCCTCCCTGGTAGCCCTGAGATTCAGAGATATGGATTTGTTGACAACGATTGGCAGATTCGACCCTTTTCGTCCTCATTCTAGGTTCAGACTGATGTGTTGAAAGGCTTCTCTCTGCCTCTCACACCTAAGATGAAAATTTCGAGGTGAAAATTTGACTGTAATTGCTTTGCCTTGGTTGTTAAATATTTTTCTCAACTGTTTGGTGAGATTTTGTTTTTAAAAGCCTTTGGCAAACATTCTATGCAGCTACTCACAAAAGAAAAATGTGAAGAGAATGTTCTGGAAACTATGGCTATTCTGCCTGCTAATCCCCCAGGAAGAAAGGTCCTGATATATTGCGTCTCCTTTTAGCTCTCTCAATTCTGAATTGTTCTCAGAGTTCTTTGTGCAAGGAATGACAATGTTGGGATTGTGGAGAATCCTTTATTGAAGGGAGATGGAAAATGTAGGAGAGACAAGAAAAGAATAATTTCTTTTCTCTGTTGTTACGAGTTGTCTTTTATTTCTTATTACTGTTTTCACTGATGTTCTTTTAAGTAACGAGTCTGAGAGCTTATATTTCCTGCTACTTGTTAGAATTTGTGGATCACATAGGTGGTTAAATCTCTCTAAAGACAGTATTTCAGAGACATGGTACGTTTTGACCTTGAACCATGTAGTCTTTATGTATGAACGCAAACCGGGTGTTTTCCGAACCCTTCTCTCTGCTGGGTAAGGGAGGGCCGTGCGTTGATGAACATTAGCTCTTATTGAGTGTGTCAACTTCAGGAACAGAATCACCCATCTCAGCTGCTCACGTAATTGATGAAATTTCTCCTTCCCAAAGACTTGCATTAGCCATTAAAATCCCAGTGAGCAAGCAGCAGTCACACCGCCTTGGTGCAGCTTTTCCACATGGTACAGCTTTTCCAAAGAGGAAATTAATTACTCTTCATCTTATATATGAGCCCTCGGGGTACTCTAGCGAAATTTCTCCCTTACTTTCTTTATGAGAGTCACAAGCTGGGCCGGTAGTACCTTCTGAATAGCCGAAAGTTTTCTTCTCACTCCAATCTGAATGCCTCGTTTTCAGGAATTGTCTTGCCCTTGAGAAGATTAATGAACTTGCAAATGGCCGGGTGAGAAAGGGCCAAAATCAGCAAGAGGAGGTAGACAAGCAGGTGGGTGGGATGTGGTGAGCCATGGAGGGACTGTGTGCAGGGGCTCAGTCACCTCCCGTGTGCTGCTCACAGTGATCAAATGACTGGCTGTAGACACAGGCCTCCATCAGCAAGCAGGAGCTTGTTACAAACTTTCTGAAAGCCTGCTGTTCGATGCGGCACTTTTGCTGCCAAGAAAATAGGAGGCGGCGCTACAGGAATCTATCTCATCGATAAGAAAAGGCATTCTGGGATTGCAGCTCTTCAGGTTGTGTTAATTGCTTTAAAAGTATTTCTTCATCTGAAAATGCCAAAAAATCATGAAGAAATGAACACATATGTACCTCTTTAAAATAGTGCAGTTTCACTGTGTTAACCTAACAAGATATTAAATACTCTATAATTGTGTCAAACAGTGTTATGTATGTGGCTTTTCCTCCATTCAACTACTGAGGTTGATTTTTTTTTCTTTTTGGGGGTCATTTGCTATCATAATTTCAAAAATTGCTTTTTAAAAACATATTATACTCTCTCTAGACTCCATTTTTTTTCTCAAAGTTATGTGCTCAGCCAATAAAGTTGAGCCTTCCCAAAGACTTGCATTAGCCATTAAAATCCCAGTGAGCAAGCAGCAGTCACACCGCCTTTCCACCGGGAGCCCAGTCCCCGGGGGTCTTCCCCCAGCGGTTTCTCCCCAGAGGCTTGCTGTAGTTTGGTCGCTACATGCCTAGCCAGTCCATTCCTAAGTTGCTGAAGTTCATCTTCAGGGTTTCTTTTCTGTTGCTAACGGACAGGGAAACGCAGTTAAAGAGAATCACCAAAACAGATCCATGTTTTCAGGAAAAACTCTACCGCAACCATGTCACACTCACTGGCTGTGAGTTTGACCTGCTGGCAGAGCCTCAGGTTTACCCGCGCCCCCACTGGAGTGATCTGGAGGGACTGTGTGCAGGGGCTCAGTCAGAATGATGATCTGGAATTCCAGCTGTAGGCAAGAAGCCTCTGCAGTCATTCATGGGAGTTTTGCCTTCTTAAGGCCTGCTGACCAGATGTTTGGAAATGCTTTGCTTCACTTGGAAACACATTGCTGAGAGTTAAATTAAGACAAAGTTGATGTCCATTCCACCTATTATGTTCCTTTGTTGGCAAATACTTTTTAAGAGGTAACGCTGGAGTGGTGTTTAATTACTTGTTTTCCATTTAAACCAATATGAAAAGGAGCTGTTGGGGAATACGACGACTTTGCAAATGTTGTGGCTGTTGTTTGCTTTTATTCTGATAAAAGCAGTATTCTGCCTCAAATTATCTTAGATGAATTATGTGAGAAGCAAAATTGAGTTTAGTACTAATAGCATTTTCTAAACCACTGAGAGTAATGATATAAACACACCTAAACAGTGGTTTTCCTACATAGCTCTTCCAGCCTGTAATTCTAAATTGGACACATTAGCTCAAAAGTTCTGAAATGTTCTCCTGTTTCCATACACCTGATAAATAAATGTTGCATTCACAGTTATATAATAATACTTAAGGCTTTTAAACTTTCAAAATACTTTCACATCCGTTATCTCATTTTAGCACAAACAAGGTGTATCCCGCACAACCATTGATGTGCGTGTAGCACACGGCAGATCAGCTTTTAAGTCAAGTGCTGTGGGGATGAGATAGTAAATGGAAATATGGGGGAAATATCAGAAGGAGGAAAAGTACTTCCAGTCCTAACTGCCTAATCTCAATCTTTAGAAATATTCTTGAATGATTTTTAGGAGAAATCAAAGCACTCTTAAAATGGATACTAATGGGAGGGGGATGAATACTAAAGAAGAGTAATGGGATTAATAAAGTTTAGAGACCACATTTTCAAACTTATGAAAATGGTGCAAACCATTTGTAGAAGGCTTCTGTCTATAGAGAATATTTATGGAAAAATGAAATAATGTCTCTGTTTTCACAAAATAAAAAAAAGACTTCTAAAAGAAAGAGAAATGCATATTTTTGCACAACCTTTGGCTTAATATTCATGATGAAAATTCATAATGTAAAGGTCCTTGTGCTTTAAACACTGTCATCTAAATGAAAATATTAATATCTCCTGGGGCCACGGCCCTGTCTGATGAGAACAACCCTGCAAGTAGGCATGAGCCACATTTTAAAGGCAAGGAGACTGAGAAATTCCCTGATTTGACCCAGGTAGCAGAGCCCATAAGAAACCAAATTAGAACTTGCTGGGAGCAGTATGTGAGGCTCTACAAAAGCTTTGTCTAAATTGCTTCTAAATCACAGAAAGTTGATTCAGTTCAAAGTCTAGTATTTTCTCATCCAAACAGTACAACTTAATAAGTATGACTAGATCAATTCCTCCTTTATTTGAAAGAATTTTACATATTATATTATTTCTACAAATATCCATTCTTTTTAAAAAAAACACATTTTTATCGTTTCAGGAGGAAGGGAGAGGGAGAGGAAGAGAGAGAGAGAAACATCAATGTTGAGAACCATTGATCGGCTGCCTCCTGCATGCCCCACACTGGGAATCAAGCCTGCAACCCAGTCATCTGCCAAAACCAAGATCGAACTGTGCCCTGGTTATAGGTCGACACTCAACCACTGAGCCATGCCGCCAGCTGGGCCAAATATTCATTCTTTTGATATTGTCAAAGGAAGAGAAATGGAAACAGCCATATAGAAGTCCTGCCCTGGCCAGGTCCGAGCCTGGGGTTCCAAGTGTGGTGTTTTAGTTAATCCTCCCAGCAGCTCGTTTGGTAGTGGAGCAAGCCCAGGTGGGTGAGCTCTGCTCTGCCGGGTCATACCCTGCTGCCTCTATGGTCCTGATGCTGTGGGCTGCCTCTGTTTACAATGATATAAAATGTTTAATAACAGTTCAACAAACTAATTTCCCACATGCTTTAATAGATCTCACTTAGGTAGGCACAGCAAGCAGATTGAGCATAAAATCAGTCGTGGGAACGTACTGAATCAGCTCATGGTTAATCACCACAGAACCCAGAACTACAGTGGTTATTTGTTGATCCTTTCAGTGGCAACTCATCCTGCATCTCCTGGTAGAACCTCTGCCCTTCTCCTGTGTTTGTGAAGAACTTTGCACATAGGACTAGGTTGCTGCATTTACAGAGAAGTTCTTGCTTGTGGGATTCTCCAAACAATGGATGCTGTATCTTTAGTGGCTTCTTTGGCTGGTGTTCTGATTTGGTTTCTCTCTGGCCCTGTAACCTGTACCAAGTCATGTGGTTTCTCTGGACTTTCGTTTCCTTGACTTTAAAATGCAGGTAATGCCTGCCTCTCAGGTTTGAGTGTGTCAGATAAGATGATTCACGTGAAAGTATATTTCAAACCATAAATCACTACATGTTCAGATGATATGACTAGCATATATGACTCTCAGTCCCTAATTCAAAGGTCCTGATACATCGTAGGGCCAGTTAATGCCAAAATTATCAGATGGCTATCCGTTCTATAAACACAATCATTTTTGTCTGCTGTTACCTGGGCTTTGAATGTATATTGGAAATGGAATCGGAATTTTCCTCTTTATTATTTTAATTGTATGAATATGAAGGCTGCCAAGGAGCATCTGCATGATGGAGGCAGGATCCGTGCAGAATGACCTTCAGAGACAGAGAGAGGAGAGGAGAGATAGAATAGTCCCCTGTAAATGCAGGTTACCAAAGTATGCGACAAAGGACACCCCATAGTATGAGCGTGTTATCCCTGTAACGGGGGAAGATAAACCACTTAGAAAGAAACTTAGAACTTGTTTGAAATACACAGTAAACAAAATTGTCAGCTGGAGAAGCATGGGTAGCTCAGAAAGCCACAAGACAAATGCTTAGCCATCTCTGGATAAGAAGGAAGATCATAATTTTTCCTTTGATACTTTCCCTGGGAAGGAAAACCTGTTGCTCCTAGGACTTCTTCCCACTGTCTGACATTATGGGGACTTACAGGCTCAGCCTGCAGAAAACAGCCCAACTGTGTTAAGAGCAACAGCATTTTAAGTGATTGTCCCCCCCACACCCACACACACAAACTACACAAAGTTTCTTATTCCTTTGTTATATCAGATTATTTTTAATGCCCATAAGTTAGTGGCTATTTTTTTAAATTTAGATTGTCCTCACCTATCCACTACTCAGAAAGGCTTACCCTGTCCATGACTTCAACGTTTTCTTCTATGAAGGTGTAAAGACCAACTTGTGATACTAAGCACAGACAGGTAATATATAACTCCCCCCCCCCCAAAAAAAAAAAGAAAGTTAAAAGAATAAGCTCAGTAAGCTCTTCCATTGGGAACTCCCAATTTGACATCCTGTCACGTTGACAAGGTGACACACCAGCTTCGGAGGTACCTTGGGATGTTGATAATATCTGTGCCCGGTTCCGGGCCAGGAACTAGACCTCCAGCCATCTACTCCTGAAGGCATCTCCCCAGGCAAAAGTGGAAAACTTTGCTCTCATGCTTTAAACAAACCTGATGGCTGTACACCTTGTTTATTAATGTGGACCATTAATTGCCTTTTCTCAGCACACACGTTGCTCTCCCTGTGACAGCCTGGGGTTGGAAATTCCTATATGATGCGTGTCCTTCAGGCCACATTGGCATGTCCATTGATCTCTAAAAAAATAATGGGAAGAAGTAGGAGCTTTTTTAGGTTTTGATACTGATCTTAAAAATCTTAGTTCTTTTCTTCTCTATCAAGCCCATCAGTGAGGCAAATGAGGTGGCCAGCGGCTTGCTCAGACTGGTGCTGGGCAGACTGTAACACCACCAGTCATTTCACTAGGGAGGCTCTGATGTCTCCCCTTCCCTGTATGCACTGGGCCTTCGCCAAGGTGAATGTTTCCAATTAAAACCAGACCATGGATTTTTTTTTTCTTTAATCAGTAGAAAAGATCCTATTTTCAACGGAATAAATAAGAAATCTGACAGTCTTTTAAAAACCCTGTTTCAGCAGCATTGACCTTGTGATATTTCATGGTGCCTTAGGCTTCTTCACAAAGAGGCACACCAGGCTATTTTTCCACTTGTTAACTTTTCGGAATGTTTCTCATTATATTCAGTCCAGTTTGGGGGTTCACAGGGCAGAGCTTTGGCTGGTATAATCTGACCTTGCTAAATTGTCAAGGGTAAGAAAATTCCCTTAGTCTCCTTCTCCCTCTTCCTTTTCTTTTCTTGGTGTTAAAAAAAAAAAAAAGCGAGGGTTTTTGTTTTGTTTTATTTTTCATGTCTAGAGGAAACAGGGCCAATTATGCAGCGCTGTCTGAGTTAATTCCGTTTATATATGACTAAGGTAACATGTTAGTAGTGACTCTTTTGGGTGCGTTCAAGTAACAAAAAACCCACTCAAAATGTTAAAGCAGAAAAGGGCATGTATTTGAGTCACTTCACTGCAGAGTCCACACAATCCTGATCCCGGTATGTCTTGCCCTCGAGCTCTGCTGTCTTCTGGGCTAGCTCCTTACCCAAACAGGCTTTCTCTCCATGAGAGGAGTGTCAAGTTCAAGTCCTGCTAAACTTGAACCTATAAGAGAGAGGACTTATCCTTCTAAGAGTTCCCCAACAATCCCAGGATTTAGGCCCATTGGTTCAGATCAGCCTGGTTTGAATCACTTATCTGCCCTGAGCTAATCACAAAGATGAGAGGGGGTGGAGGGTGATTAACCAGGCCTTTGTCACATGCCTGGAAGGGGTTTTAGCTCCACCTGAACCACATGAACTGAGAGGGGTGGGAAGGGGGCTCTGCCCATGAACAGTCAAAGGGCCTTGTTCATAAGTGGGTATGGCTTCCAGGCAGGCTCACTGTTGGGTACTTGAATAAACCCACGTTGACTTTGAATGAGAATGTCTGATGGAAAACTATTACATCATTGCAGGTATTGACTTCATTTTTTCATACTTAATTTGATGAGTTTTTTTGAAGCAATCAGATCAGGGTTAAAAATTCCATCTCTGGTGTCTGTTACCTCTATAATCTGGAACAGGCCTCTTAGCTACTCAGAGCCTTTGTTTTCTCTTCATACAGGGAGATTAATGCCCACCTTATAGCATGGTTTTGAGACATATAAAGTAATATTTGTGAAGGTATTTTACAAACTACAAAGCTGTAAGTTTGGGTTGTTGTAGATATTATTATTATTATTTGAGATAGCTTCTAGTTTTCTACATTATGCTTTTTCAACTGCAACTGGGAATAAATGTCTTTTAAAGTAAAGCTCATACTATCTGGATGTGTTCTACAAAACCATTTGTTTTCCAGCTTGTAAGACCAGACTAATACTTGTGCACTGATACGGAAACAGTTGTTCTTAGGAATGCAAGCATGGTATAGGTTCTTATCATGCCATAACCTAATTAGCATTGGGGCTCTTTGGAAAGAATTTAGGGATGATATCCCATATTTAAATACTTCTAGATACTCTATAAGTTGGCATATATCAAAATATATCGTACTTTATGTTAAAATATTTTATTTCTCTTAAAATGTTGGCTATGTAAGGACAAGGCCCAACTGACCCTTCCTGGGTCACTTGTTAATTCCCTATAATAAGCACTCCATAAATACTTGTTGGTCGGATTACTTTACACAAAGTTATAGGCACCAAAAAAAAATGTTTCTAGGACTACAGACTGGACATAAATTGGGATGGTCTTTAATTTTTTAGAGAAATAAACTACCTAGAACTGCAGTGTGTCACCCACCTGGCTTGATCTGGTAGTTTATTGTCAGCGTTGTCAGAGCCCGCACTGATTAATACATCCTCATAATGAGGAAACTGGGACACAAGAGAGTTTGTGTTGCTCATTGCAGACCACACGGTCATGAGCAGAGCCGGGATTCACACCCAGGCCTTAACCACTATGTGATGAACACCTGCGTTGTCTCTACAAACTGGTCTAGAAACTCTAGAACCCCAGAGGGCTCCAGTGCCATATTTTGAATCCTCCAACAAATTCCGTTAATAATATCTAATCCCTGATGTAAATGTGAGGTTAGAGGAGAATTGAACCTCCAGGGGAGCATTGGATAAACATTGTATTTGAAGACAATCCTTCGCTCTGGACATCCCATTTTTCATCGTTTCCAAATCAGAGATAGCAAACAATTGCTTCATGTCAACAGCTGTCAAATGAGGTGACCCCCTTTCTGTGTGGGTCTCTATGTTAATGAAGTTTTGAATGTAGCATCACACAGGTATATGTGCATTAATACCCAGAATATTCTTCAGTTAAAGGAAAACAGGATTTTTGTATGGGAAGGGGCCAGAAAATGCCTCTAGTCCTGCCTCATGACGCATTACTCTCTCTACTGCATCCTTCACAGACAACCACAATCTTATGGTTAAACTTGTCCCTGGAAAGGTGGTCCCCACTTTCTAAGGCAGCTCCACCACTGGAAAAGTTCTAATTGGTGGAGCTTTCATCCTGTTTTAGATTGAAATAAGCCTTCCCAGAATTCCTATGTAGTTAATGCTGTTTTCTGAAACAACAAGGAAACCTGCTCCTTCCTGAGAACAGTTCTTTAAGACTGAAGACAACTTGCTGTCCTCCCCTCACTATATTAACCAGAGCTGGCTCCTTGCCAATATCATTCTAATAAGTGGGGTATGGGCTACACAGCATCCTGATTCCCCAGTTTGGAAGTTTTCCAGCCTTTGTTAATGGCCATGAGTCATGGCTCCCTACTCAGCCCTCAGCAGTGGGGTGTGTGTGTGTGTGTGTGTGTGTGTGTGTGTGTGTGTGTGTGTGTTCAACCTTAATGCAGGATTTTACATTAACATTATTGCTTTCCAGTTAACATGTTTTTTCCAATAACCCTTCTACCAATGGCTTTTTAAAACTTGGCCAATACTTTGTGTATCAGTGATCCTTCCTGACTATGTAATGTGCTCATTTTAAAAGCTTACCTCAAAAAAGCACGTCTTTTAAGTAACCTTATTAAGGTCTCTGGTAGAAGGTTACTAAGGGGAGAAACTGTAATGATGCCTTAGGTTGGCATCATTCAAGTTAATAGTTCAGCTAGACCTTTTCTTAAATGTTTTCCACAAGGATAAAATTAGGAAGTAAGGGGATCTTGATAAACCTCACTGAATGAATGGCTTCGTCCAATACCTTTCTTCTTAGCAGAGGCAGGAAGCGGTGTTGAGCCTGTAGTTAATAAATGGGTTTAAATAAAGAAAATGACAGCCTCAGCTTGCAAGAAAGGAGCATGATGTATATTTTAAAGAGGTGTTACAGGCAAAGAACAGCATTACTTTGCAAAATCGAGTTTCTTTGCAGCAATTCATGTTTTGACAAAAAGCTGATCACTGCTTTTCTGAGTGAGTTATTAATATTTCTGCTTTTTAGTGATCCTGAAAAATGTACGTGATGGCATCCACACTTTGAAGCAGAACAAGTAAAATAGCCCATATTGCAATAAATAGCATGATCCCAATTGACTTAAATTCCCTGCAACACCCAGAGAACCCGGGGAGCTGCCCGCAGAATCTGAAGTTAGTGTTCCATTTTCCTTTCTCTGCTCTATTTTTTCATAAATAATGCTGTAATTTAAGTTCACAACTGTCATATTAGGAATGCAGGTTATATATTATCTCTACAAATGAATAACAGGAATCACATAGCCTATAGTTCTCTCCTACTTTGGCAGCTGAGGGCTTATTTTATGTGCTATCAGTTCCAGAATCGGAGTTGGAAGGAAGAAAGGGAGAGAAGAGGGGAGGGAGGAAGGAAGGAAAGGAGAGGAGGATTAAGGAGGGAACAAGGGAAGGAGGGAGGAAGGACAACTGTAAACTTGGGCAGGCTACAGGTAATATCAGAGTATATATATGATGCCACTATACTTAGGGTGGGACCAAATGTGGTGTTTATTACTTCCTCCCACTTTTGCTAGATTGATTAATGCTGATACCAGCAATATTGGGTCACACATGCAGAAACGACTGTTGGCCTGGCTTTTCACATCCAGCAGGTGATTACTGATCTGTCCAAGAATTTTCCTGTAGACATGGGGGAAAGGTCACAATCACAAAGGTTTGCAAGGACTGCTCTTAAGAAAGGTGGAGAAATGATAGGGAGCAGCATTTTCTTGAGTCCAGCATTCCCTGCAAATAAAATACTTCATCTGAATCCTTTGATTAAAAGGGTCAGTAGGGTATGGTGCCAGGTGGATACTAGACTTGTTGGAGGAATCACTTCGTAAGTTATATAAATGTCTAACACTATGCTGTACACCTGAAACCAATGTGATATTGAACATCAGCTGTACTTGAAAGACTTTTTTAATTTTTATCACAATAAAAAATAATTAATTAATTAATTAATTAAAAGGTCACTGATAAGAAACCCTGAACTTGACTCATTCACAGTGCAGTTGAAAAGAATCACATACAGTTGGTTCAGAGCCTTGTACATATTGTACAATTCACCTGAGAGGAGAGAAGGAGGATGAGTCCTGTACCTGTAACAGAAGAGATGATAAGATGCTGGCCTGCAGGTAACTAGGGAGAGACAAGAGGTACCAGTTTTCTGGTTTCCTGACCAGGTGCACTTAGTGCCCCTGGAAGAAGAGGCTGAGGCTGAGGGGCTGTTCCTGTGGAAGCAAAGATGCACCGAGGTGTTTGATCTGGATTTGTTTGACTCCGTCCTCTGACAGAGCTCATCTCGTTTCAGTCCAGCTCCCGGAGCCATGGAGTCTGCTGGCTGCTGGCTGTTGGCTGCGGGCGGAGGCCTCCTTGGTTGGGGTGCCCTTTTTTCTTCTGCCTTTGAAGCTGTTTTGTTCACTCTTCAAGTTTGTTTTTGTTCTATTGTAGAAGTGCTGTCATCCAAGAAAAGGAATTGACTTTATTGTTCCTTTGGCTTTTGCTCAGAACCTTTCCTATTTCTTGTTGGATTCTTCCTGGTAAATTTCTGAACACCCCGAACTGTGAAAGAATTCAGGCCAGAAAAAGAGAAGAAACAGCAAAAGTCATTTTTTCCCCAGGGCTAGAACAAAGCAAAAAAACTCTCTCTGATAGAATCTGACCAGAGGGCTCTATCATACAAGTTTCTTTATTAAACTAGCTATGCTGCATCGGCCAGGAAGATCTTCAGAACCTAATTGGAATTGTTGAAGTGATGGAGTATCAGTAGTTTGCTCCATTCCAAGACCCACCATCGGCCTCTGAATCCCAGTTTTCTACTGGTCCTGATGATAGAAAAAGGGTAATGTCCATAACAATTTTCATCCCACAGTCATCCACTAAAAGCCAGGTGGATGCCTACTCACTTTGCAGCCCAAGCTTTGCACCCAGTGGATGAGCAGTAACTATCTTTGAATGAATGTCCAAGTGCCAGGGAGACAGGTTCTTGTACTCTGAAGTTCTTTTCAGATTTTCCATTTCTGCTTGAAAGAGAAATCCCGTTGCAGTGTGGTCAGCGTAGACTCAATCTACACTAATAAAATAGAAATATGCAAATTGACCATCACTTTACAATGCCCACCAGCCAATCAGAAGTGTGTATGCAAATTAGCCTGACAAAGATGTTAGTGTCCCTATCCCCCTCCCCCAGCTGCTCAGGCCTCTGGACAGCATGCATGCAGGTGTGAAGCAGATGGGTGAGGTGAGATGTCTGCTATGAGGAGGAGTATTGGGGTGGAGGAAGCTACAGGAGCAGTGCTCCGGTCTAGAGCTAAGATGGAAGGCAGTGGCCAGAGTGAAGGCCTGGGTCCCAGATGCCCGAGAAAAACCAGGGCTGGCAGCCAGGAGAAGGAAGGCCTATTGCACAAATCTTCAAGCAATAGGCCTCTAGTTTGAATATAAAATGCTGAGTGCTCAGGGAAGGCTTTTCTGAGAAAGGGGCATTGAAGGAAGTGAGAGCTGGCCCTGCAGTCTGTGAAGGAAAGACATTTCCAACAGAGGGGGAAACACATACAGAGGCTTTGAAGCAAAAACGTGCTTTGCTGTTCAGAACCAAGTGGGCAAGAGGAAGAGTAGTAGGGAAGAGGGCAGAGAGGGACAGCAGGGATGGTGCCAGAGGATGGAGATTCTTTCAGGCCATTGTTAGGATTCTGAATTTTCTTCTGAGTTAAATGGAACAAAGTTGCATCACCTGGATGAATCATTCTGGCTATTGTGTGGAGAATAAGGACTAAGCGGGCAAGGATGAAAGTAGTGAGACCAGTTTGGAGGCTAATGAAATGATCCAAATAAGAAAAGGTGGGTGGACCAGGTAGGTAATAGGAGGGTGAGAAGATTTTAGGAGATTCAGTGAGAGTTCCTGCTAGGTCGAGTGCAAAATTGGAGTAGAAGGATATTTACAACTAGAAGAAGGGGGTTGGCATTTACTAAGAAAGCTTAAAGCAGAGGTGAGATAATCAGGAGCTTGGCTTCAGGCATTTAATTTAAGGTTACGATGCCTATTCACCATCCAAGTAGAACGGTCAAGAAGGCAACTGGATATCTGAATCTGTAGTTCAGCAGAGAGGCCTGGGCTGGAGATACCAGTGTGAGAGTTGGGACTAGATGAGATCACCTCGTATAGCCAGAGAGGGAAACCCAACTGATGGGGTCAGAGGACAATCCGATCCTGGGAGCCAGCAAAGGAAGCTGAGAAATGGAAGGAGTGATCCACGGTGTCAGCTGGGTCAGGGCAAATGAACAGATGGGTTTGGCAGAATGATGGGTGCTGCTAAGAGCAATTTCAGTAGAGTGGGCTTGGGTGCAACAGGAAAGGGGAAAGTGGAGACTGCGTGGATACCCTTGGGGGAGTTCTCTTCTTAAAGGAGAGTATAAATTGAGCAGAATCTCAAGGAGGATGTTAGGTCAAGAGAAGAAGTCTGTTTACTAGAAGTGGAAGATGTTCTAGCACTTTTTGAGAATGTTCCAGTAAAGGGGGAAGAAATGGATAATGAAGGAGAGATAGCTTATTATAAACTACCTGATTGCTATCAGTTGGACAGAAAAGAAGGACACCATTAAGAGGAAAAGTTTGGAGAGAAGTAAAATGTTGTCATTTTATTCTTAGGTTTTAATGGCAAATTTGTTGTATTTTCTGAACTGAATTCATGATAACCTGAGACAGATGGTAACAAGAGCAAGATGTATGTTATATTTTAAGAAAATGTTTCCAGAGTCAGGAGGCAGGTCTGAACTAAAGATAAAGTTCGGCATCTTCAAATTTCTGTTGACTTCATCATCAAAGAAGTAAACATTAAAGTATTCATTGTATATCAGTTATAAGGCTACTATATTTTCACTTAACCCCCATTTATTTGGATATCATGATGATTTAGATTCAGATAAACTACATTAGTCCTTCCAATATATGTGGGAAAGGGATTGAGAGAAAATTAATAAGCAAATTAAATTGCAAAGGGGTGTTTAATATCTTTTTATAGAATTCTTTCCAAGTATCCCTGTAACATTCTAATTACAAATGTTCCTACTCTCGTCAACCCAGTTGGCCACACTTTTTCAGCTCTTATCAGGAAAAATGAGAACATTTCTAACAACAAGTCTGCAGGGGTGGTTGCTAGTGCGTTTTACCAGAAGTGTGTCTGCAGTGAACTAGTTGAAAGACACAAGTGCCAACAACCACCTGGACCAGCTACAAATGAGAATGAATAACATGAATGCATGTTCTTATAGTGCTTTACCACTAACCAGGACATCTTTAAACACATCCTGTGATTCCATCCTTCAGTCAACATGCTTGACAGCCTTCTGTCATCCAAACATCCTAGGAATTTAGGTCCTAGAAATTGTGAAAAGGTATCTTTCTCATGAAGCTTCATGAGCTGCACAACAACCTAGTGAGATATGTAGGTCAAGTACTATTATTATTTGTCTTTACAGATGAAGACATTCTACGACTTAATTAAAACTCAGATTTAAATCACTACCGTTCTAGGAATTGGAGCCTCAGGTAAAATTTTATTACTTATGAGAGTCCAAGGGCATGAAAATTCATGCACTCTGAGGGGCGGGAGAGGGGGGTCCCTCAGCCTGGCCTACACCGTCTCACAGTCTGGGAGTTCTTGGGGGATGTCCACCTGCCATCTTAAGCCCGCTCCCCAAGGCATTAGGTTTAAGCTGGCAGTCAGACATCCCTTTTGCAGCCTGGGAGCCCTCAGGGGATGTCTGCCTAAGTCACAGTCAGATAGCCCTAGCACTGCTGAGGAGGCGGAAGAGTAGCTAAGAGGAGCTTCCCCTGTGGGAGTGCACTGACCACCAGGGGGCAGCTCCTGCATTGAGCGTTTTCCCCTTGGTGATCAGTGTGTGTTATAGCAACCAGTTGTTCCCCGTCATTCTGCTATTAGGGTCAATTTGCATATTACCCTTTTATTATATAGGACATTTTCTTTCTCAAAACTTCAAAACTCAGTGCTTCAATACGTGGTATACCCTGAAATATTATCTTTATAAATATGAGATTTCACAGCAGAAACTTCTGTATTTAAAACATTTATTCCAACACTCAGTCTAATAACCATGTGCTAGAAGAGCCATTTCGTGTGATAAAGTCACAGCTGGTCCACCTTACATTACTGCTTTGTGAGCCTGATAAATCCCTTCCTGCCAACAGAATTCCTGTGATATCTGAAATGTATCAGCTTTTTACAAAACAACCTTCATAACTAAAGTATAATTTACTGCCTCTATTTTAAACTATTTTTAAAATATGACATTTTACCGTTAGCAGTGAGTCACAGAATATTGGAAATGAGGGAGGTTTTACTTTGTCTAAGTTTAAAACATAGCTTGTAAGTGGAAAATAGTTCTTATTACTTTAAAAGACATGTAAGCCACATTTGAACTCTCTCTCTCTTCAGTGTATATGACTAGATGTGGGGTTTTCTCTTCATTGAGAAAAAATTTTATATGAATTTAAAAATATATAACTATGGCATGAGACCCTCTTTTTCCTCCTTAACTCTCTGGTAACTTTTAGGCACTGTTGGAAGATATATTCGTGTAACAGGATGCTTAGTGGGAATTTTCCTGTAAATACCACACATTCTAGAGAGAAAGATGCACCCTGTTTGGGTCTTACCAAGGGGTGGTGAGCCTGCCCTCAGCTACCAATCATGGAGCAGAAGATCAGTGCTGGGAAGGGCCGAGAATGGTCTGAGCCACTGTGGAAAGAGATGAGGCTTTCCTGCCTTCGTGGGAGAGGCAAGAGAACGTGTCCCCATGCTCTCCAAGCCTGGTGAGAGGGCCCTATGAGGCTGCTTACCAGAGCTGGGGAGCCTGCAAGAAAGGGGAGCACATCTCTTCCCACAGTTGGACTTCTGGCAGGCAGTTCACGCAGCACCATTGTGAGCTGAAAAATAGAGAATTGGAAAGAGATGCCCTGGCAGAGAGGGGAGTGTTCGCTGAGCGGCCTGCCCTGAAGGAAAACATTGCGGCCATGTGATGGGACCGGTGTGCAGAAGGAGCTGGGCTTACGCCCGCTCCCGGCATCCCACCCAAGGTGCGTGCATGTGTTCGCGGTGGGCAGAGTGGAGGAAGCCACGCTGGAGCTTGCACGTCTGGAACTGTGCAGTAGAGACCACACCCTCTCCTGAAGAGCCAGCCCTCCAAGAACTCATGTGGATACAGAACAACCCGCAGAGCTGTGCCTTCAAGAGGGCATCAGAAGCCATGTCAGTGTTCCCCTGACAGCGACAGAGACAACCCAGCTTCTGCCAGATAAGAAAGCCCCAAGCCCTTCTGTATCCTTCTCCCCAACTGAGCACAGGAGGGAGGCAGGGCTTGGGAGTGGGGGTGGCCAAGGTTGACCACAACCCCCAGGTTTGGTAAGCCCCCAAGACTGGCCTGTGGTAAGGGAGAGCAGCACTTGAATCAGATAGGACGTTGGAGTTTTATACAAAATGGATTCTTCAAGCCGAACCGGTTTGGCTCAGTGGATAGAGCGTTGGCGTGCGGACTGAAGGGTCCCAGGTTCGATTCCGGTCAAGGGCATGTACCGTGGCTGCGGGCACATCCCCAGTAGGGGGTGTGCAAGAGGCAGCTGATCGATGTTTCTCTCCCATCGATGTTTCTGACTTTCTATCCCTCTCCCTTCCTCTCTGTGAAAAATCAATAAAATATATTTTTTAAATGGATTCTTCAAGGCTCAAAGGGACCAGGAAGGCCTGCACTGTTTCCGAAATGTCAGTTGGCCTGTTGCCCATCTGGAAGGAGGGACTGGGCATGGACCATATGGGAGCAATGAGGAGAAAACAATAAAACATTCAGGTGATTGAACCCCAGAGGAGCTGAGAGAGTTGAGACTGTTCCATGAACGAGTCCCCTGTATATATAGGATGTCTCCCAGAAGTATACACACACACTTTGAATAATTATAAAGGCAGTGTTTATTAAACTGCAATTCACTTTCAAAGTTGAGCTATCAGCTGTTAAGGTGTGTATACATTTTGGGGGACACCCTGTTATATTTGTTTCAGGATCAGCAAAACAAGTTCTGTGTAACCAGAGTCCCTCTGCTTTCCGGTGAAGTCGGTCCCAGGCCTTGTTCCCTATTCCAGCAGGCTGACATGCATGACACTCCCGTGTGACCTGAGTGGGCCACTTTACCTCTGGGAATGTTGGTGTCTTCATCTGCAGATGACAGGTGTCTTCATCTGGGCTACTGCTCGCACATCTGTGAACGTGGTGGGAGATGTGATTTACAGAAAGGGTTTAGCTGAGACCTGGGGGGTGAGCGTGCAGCTCGGCCATGGCGATCATCCCTAGGAGAGAGTCTGTGCCTGTTAGGTGGTAATCCCCCGGAGGAAGGAGTGAATACATTCAAATCAAATGGCAGCTATTGGAGATGAGGCTGCAGAGAATGAGGGGCCCTACACTTAAACTGCTAGGGATTCCCTTTCTGAACGGTAGGAAGAGGATGATGCTCTTGTGGAGAAAATGGCGTGAAGCTTAAGAGGGAGCTGAGAAGAGCAGAGCTGGTGTAAGTGGAATGGGGTTGGAGGTGCCTTTTGGTTGGATCCTGGGAGGTCTTTCTTGCTTAATAGAATGCCAGTTACCTGACACTCTGTGCCAGCAAGCCATCAGATGACAGAAGGGGTATGTGTAGATGTAGCTAGAGAAAAAGACGTTACATTTCTGGTGAGCATTTCTGGGAGGGTTGGGGTGGGGAAAACGTTGAGCTGGGAGAAGCATTCTTTCCCCTGAACCCTTGGCCAGTGATGTTGTTCTGTACTAGGTTTCTGAACCATATCACGGGGTACGTCTTTATCTCCTTCTTGCACTGATCTCTGTACCTGTACTTCTGGATTCTCAGGGCATCCACAGTGCCGACTGGCTGAATAAGGTTAGGCTCTGCTGCTCTGAGATTCCATTCGAGGACATCTTTTAGATAGTGATGGAATTCACTCCTTTTCCAGAAACGAACTGCCAAGGTCAGCCAGGTGCCTAGTTACTTTGTTTGGTGGTTTCTACTTTAACGTCTGCGAGGGGCTGTTGGTTAGTTTGGTCCTAAGCAGGCCTCATTGCCTCCTAATAATTGCTAGTTATTAGATTGGCAGGGGTATGGTGGAGAGAGCAAATTATGGAGCTGATCCATTCAGTGCATGAATGCTGTTCCCCAAAGTTTCTGCTTGAATTACAGAACTGAGCTTCCTCACACCGCCCCAGCCTCCTTCCCGCCACCTCTGCCCCCACACACTCCCAGTGCTACACAGCAGGCTGGCACTTCTCCCCTTGTTAACCACAGAGATTTGCCCTTGAGAACTCCATAGGAAAAAATATTGCCTAGGTTCATGATCGGCAAACTGTGGCTCGTGAGCCACATGTGGCTCTTTGGCCCCTTGAGTGTGGCTCTTCCACAAAATACCATAGCCTGGGTGAGTCTATTTTGAAGAAGTGGCATTAGAGGAAGTTTAAGTGTAAAAAATTTGGCTCTCAAAAGAAATTTCAATCGCTGTACTGTTGATATTTGGCTCTGTTGACTAATGAATTTGCCGACCATTGGCCTAAGTTTATCGAATGGAGGAGCAATGACTAAATCATGGAAGTCATTTGACTGCATTGTTTGCTCATGGTCATTTGAAGATAAGAAAATGAACCCGGTCAGTGTGGCTCAGTAGTGAAGATAAGAAAATCAAGATGTTTGATGTGTGTGAAAGGTTTTCTCTCAACCTTCTGGAAACTATTGATCCTCTGAAATGATGTGAAGAGGGAAATATTTCCGTTCTCTTCAGCAAAAGTAAACCATAGCTGGTTTTTCCCAGTGTGATTGGTCATTTTCCATGATATAAAGCTAACACCTAAATGCTCTAAATGCTCTTTTTTTTTTTTCCTAGCCAACCCAAATTCTTTTTAAGCAAAAGAATGATTTAGAAGTCAATGATTAACCGTTGGGCATTTTTTTTTTTAGCTTTTTTTTTTTTTTAAGAAATGTGATTCTTTGCTTTTTATTATTTTCCTCTCTCCCTTCCTTGATGCTACCTCGGTAGCTGCCGTGTTTTAAATATTGACAAGATGAGATAGTTTTCTGTTTATATCAGCAGTCGTCTGTCTGTGAGATATGGACGAATCAGAACGCTGGATTCCCTTTCCCAGCCATCCATCAGGTCCATAATGTAAGGTTACAAACTGTTGTATTCTTGTCCTGAACTTGCGATGTTTGATGTGTTGCAAAGTGTTGTCGGTGGCCACAGGGACCGTGTCCTGGCCGTGCAGAAAATGCGTGATGTCTAATGACTCCTGAGATTTTTATTTTTATTTTTGTCTACGAGACTTCATTCGCTGTGCCTTGTGACCAGTTGACGTGCAAACGCTGTCCTAATGAGAAACATACTTGGTTTTGAAGTCTCTGCTTAAAATCTGTCTCGTGAGTTTTGGCTTTCATATCAGGTGTCTGTGTAATTTGCTTTTACAGGAAGAAGGAAAAGGGTAAATAGAGATATATATACATATGTATATATATCGGTGTTTTTCTTCCCCGTTTTGTACTTTCCCATGTCCATGGGCTAGTCAACCCATTGTGTCCGCCAGTTCTCAGAGGCCCATGCGCTTTACTAGTGAGAAATACTGGAGTGTGAGTTGCATGATATTCCATATCCGTTTTATGCAAATGTGGGAGGAGGCTGTGCCAGGGGAGGCACCGTTACAGCTAAAAGTGGTTCTCAGCCTTTTGCATCTGACAGCACTGAATTGATCTCTGGAATGTGGACTCATGACCTATTTTACTCTGAGCTGCCGAATAGTACTCAAATGTTCACATTTCACCAAAATCCATTTGTGTTGAGAAAGAAACCATTTTAACGTTTGGGTTTTTCCCATTTTGTCATTTAAACTACAGCCCCGTTTTCACATCCTGTTAAATTATTCCCGTTGACTAGCCTACCCTACCGTCTGAGAGGCTGTGACATTTGGTTGAGAACCACAAAGCAGAGCTCGTGGAGTGGCATGCTGGGGGGCGGGGGGGGGGCCTCTCTTGGGGTGCCACGCCAGCGCACCCCTCCTGCTGTGCATGGGACTTCTGGCTCTTGGGGGGCCGGGAGGGTCTAGACGTTGCCTGGTGCTGGTGCTCTGAGGTCCAGCAGTTCGTCCTGAACCTGCAAATCTAAAACATGCTTTTCGCGTTCAGAAGTGGCCATCTCTGCTCTGTATCATCAAAAGGAACAAACTCATTATAACCAACTGCATTGGACCAAATAGCATTCTTTATTCTTGAAGGTTGGTTTTTGTTGGGGTTTTTTTTTTAAGGAACTTCAACAGCATCCTGCTTTTGTGTGTGTGTGAATGTTTGGAGGAGGCTTTTTCTTACATTCACATCCAAATAGCTGTATACATATTTATAAGCAGAGAGCTATATGTAGCATTCTGCAGAGCCTTAGAGATAGCAGAAAGTAAAGGTAATCACAGAAATCTTATGTCTGATGTTGGGGAGCCCATCTCTGACATTTGTCAGAATTATTGAAAGTGAAACCTTAAAATAGCAGTTGTCCTTTAAAATCATTTTAGTTTTCCATTAAGTGTTTTTGAAGAAATAGGATATAATGTTTGTTAATATGCAGATCTAAATTTACAAGCAGGTAGGTGGGAGCAGTTCCTAGTAGAAAAGATTTAAAAGCCTCGGGTTTTTAAAAAGCCAATTAAATTCTAATTTAAAAAATAAATTTTAAAAGAATAAGAGAGGGCTTGGATGATACCAGGCCTTCCTGTAGAGTTAGAAATCCAAGTCATAGCCATGGCTTTTACTTACTGGCTTCCTTATGAAGTAAATAAATTTCCTCAGGAAGAAAATAAGAATACAGATAATGCTTCCCCCTTTGTATTCTCAGAGCATCTAGAATACATCGTATCTTCAGTTTCCTTTTTGCGGGGAGAAAGCTATACGATAAAACATTTCAACATCTGCCTTGGGAATTTGGTATACTTATACTAAAACCATGCAGCTTTGCCACCTTTTGAAATAATACAAAGTTTAAAAGCTGCTTTGGACTCTGCCATGCAATCAAAACTTTATCTTTAGACTTTTGTGAATTATTTTCCTGTGTTATAACTAAATTCAGCTTCTAGTTTTCTATTTTTCAGCTGGTGGTCTGAGACACTTAATTTAATGGCATCGTACTAAGTACAACCCAATTATGATCCTTCAGATTCCGCCAGACTGTGGATTTCTAGTTGGCGGCTGGTAAATGCCTATTATACAGAATCAGTTCTCCATTTAAAATTCTAAACTCAAATTATGCCTTTTCTTACTGGGGACCGAACCCACCACCCAGGCATGTGCCCTGACCGGGAATGGAACCGTGACCCAGTGGTTCCCAGGTTAGCATTCAACCATCGGGTCATATCGGCTGGGCAATTTATACTTTTTCTTCCTATTAGAAGGTTAATTTTTATTTGCGTTTGAAGGCATAGTTAATAAAGTACATTTTCCTCTGTGTAATTGGTATATCCTAAAGGAAATAAATAAACACATACATACATACCAAAGGAATTATGTTTTAAGCCATTGCCCAATTATTGAAACATTAAGATCATTCAATACAAGAGCCTAAAGGGAACGTTTTTCTCTTAAGTATTTTAAGCTCTAAAGAGGTAGCCTGAACACATTTAGGATGAGTGGCTTGAATTATTTCCATTCTTCTTATGTAATTACTTAAGCTTCTTAAAGAGTACTGCCAGTCAGTGGTAGTTTAAAATATGACAGAATTTACCCCAGACATTTCCTATTTCATTTCTTTATTCTAATTAAGCATTTTTGCTTCATTGTACCCATGTTTAGATCTACTTTTTATTAAAGGTAAAGTTTTATTATAAATCATTATTTGAGGCCAAAGACCTTTTAGGTCTGTTTGATTTTTATTTCATATTTAGGAAACATTTTTAACTGAAAGATCATTAGTTCTTTCAATTTACCTGAAAAATATAGGTATTATCTAGGTACTAATTCACTATTTAACAGAAGCTAATAGTTTGAATTTCTTTTACATATAAGGCCAAACCCCAGATAGTCAGTACTCTGCCCACCTCCTCCTAGTTCATTTCTGCTGTAATTCAACCTCCAGGAGGGCTGAGACCTAAAACACCCTTGTCCTCTGAACTCTTCTGTTCCTACTGTCAATCAACCAGGGGACGCTGAATCCCACCCAAGGGCTAAGGCCCGTCACCACAGTGTAATGCCAAGTCCATCCGTTCCTGTTAAATTAATTCCAGAGGGAAAACACGACACCTGAGCTGAGTCTTCTAAATATTCTTAGCTCTAAGGTATAAAACAAACAAGTTGATGAACAACAGGAAGAAAAGAAATTTATTTTCTAGACCAATTCAATATTAAGAACACTTTGCCCTCAGTTTGAAAATGAATTTCTGGAAATAGCACTAAGTATAACAAAACTCTATTTCTATTTCCAGAAAGGTAGATTCAGCCACGTAGAGAATTTTAAAATATTTGGACTCGAGCAATGTTTCAAGACCAGAAAGAGAGTGAAGTAAGGATTATATTTCTCTTCTCTATAATTATCTCCCCCAACCATGAGGGGGAGGTCCCGTCTGATTGCTCTGGATTCAAAGCAGGTGGTTTGTGATTTCTGGACAAAGTGGAATCCTAAGAGAGCAGATGATGCTGTTGCCAAATGAAGTTAAATGGATGTGCCACTCATTTCTTCAAGTGGTTATCTCATAAGAGACCAGGGTAATTTCCAGATGGAGGTGGTATGTGCTGGGGCCTGTTATTCCCTAAATGGCTGCTACAGTTTATGCTGGATGATGTAAATATTTGGATCAGCGTTTGGCTGTAGTTCTGCTTTAAGTGTATGGAACTCACATTGAAATTCAATTATAAAAGTGCCTGAGTTAATGAAACAATTAGAGAATGCGTTTGCATATGATTTGCATGCTTAAAAGACTAACACCTGAAATGTCCCCATAACTCCAGCTTCGCCCCACCCACCCTCTTCCCCTGCAACCCATCATGCCCCCCAGCTCCTGCCGCGTCTGTGCGGGCTGTGGTGAAACTGCCTGCTGAGCTCGGCCAAGGTTCCTCGGCTAAACGGTGACCGGGCTAACGTGAAGATCTGATGCTTGGTTTGAGCTGTCACTTCAGCAGATGCTGGATCGAAGGATTTTAGGATGCCAACCAGCTCCTTTTGTACCATTCCACGGAGTTGTGTGCAACCTTCTGTTGTTCCGTTAACAGTGTTACCTGTGACTTAAATGTACAACACCTGTTTGCTATGTTGTTGTTGCTTTGGGGGAGGGGGAGGGAAAGGGGGGAAGTTAATGGGGGAGATTAGAGGATGAACAGCTTTAGGTGTTGGGAGAGCTTTTAATTAAGTACACATAGCTGCATGTTTCCAGAGAGAGATTGTCACTTAGAAGTTATTACACTCAGCCTCAAAATAATATTGAAATCTACATAGCCTACATTTTTTAAATTTTATGCTAGATTTTTTTTTTTAGACCAAATCACAGCCAGTTGCAGTGAAGACTGGAGAAATAATAAAGAGCCAGATGTTTGAGAAAGAAGGAAAAGAAACGATCAAAATAGGAAGTCAGGGGAAGACTTAATGCTAACCTTAATTGCAGTCAGTTATGGTTCTTACATAATAAACATTCATATCGCTATAAAGAAAAAACTCAAAAATGAATCAAGGATGGATCATAAAACAGACAAAAATGCTAAAATAGATATCCTAGGTAAAGTCCTAACAGTATCCACAGATGGGAGGATAGAAGAACCTCGCCATCTGCATGTAAACCAGCAACTAGAAGATAAACTCACAGAGTCGCTCAGATTAGAACATGAGAAAGGAGTGAGAGGGGTTCTGACAGGTCACATGCTCCAGAAAGAAGCCTGGGAAAGAGCGTGACACTGAGTATGCTCTTGCTGGGACTGGGGTGACCCATCTTAAAAAGAAAAGCGCCAGGCTCTCTCCTTCTATGAAAAGGTCTACACGTTCCCCAGGGACTGTAGAATTTTCTTCTGGATTTCCAAAGCCAGTTAGAAACTTCCAGAGGCAAAGCCTAAGCCTAACATGTTCCAGCATTGGCAGCCACCTTACAGGCCACTTACTGGAAGTCCAAAGTGCACAGGAAAAATTGTCATGCTGGTCCTCTTCCCCAAAACACACATCCTAGAGAATTATGGTTATTCAGAGAATTTAATGAAAGCTATGGATTTTCTCCTCCAAAACACCTATATCCAAAACGTTACATTGTTATCCTAGACTCTTTGAAAATCCTACATTGTCAAACCATATGCTAGTCCATCTATGGAACGTGGTCTCTAGCCAAGGTTTTGCTTGGTTTGGGAGCTCTTGAGACGATTTTATATTCTTTTATCTCCTAAGAAAGGTAATTTCTCATAATTCTGTAAGACCAGCCAAATCCAGGTTAGGAAAGAGTAGCTTTGGAAATCTGCCTACTGTCTAGTTTTAATTATGTCTGTTTGAGAAGAAAGAACAGAATTTTGAAAAATCAGAATTTTGGCCCGGGGAAAGAGTAAGAAATCTCCCATGTGTAATGTCTAAATCAGACTAGAGCCCACAAAAGACCTGCCAACACAGGCCTTTGACTTTATAGATCTCACACTAAACCGTGTTCAAGCAGACTGGGCTTTATTGCACTTCGCTTCATTGAGTTTCATGGATGTTGTATTTTTTTTCAAATGGAAGGCAAAAAGATTACGACTAAAATAAAAAATAAAGATTACAACTGTCTTTATTGTAATACTCACCTGATTGCTGTGGTCTGGGGTCAAACCCGCAGTATCTCTGAGGTACGCCAAAGCAATAAAACAGGTTGAGGCGAACCTCGTGAAAAACGATAAGTCAAATGATGGGTCTGCCCTAGTGGGCATATGTGTTATATGATATCCCAGCATATGCATATATGCTTGTATTTGTGAGCCAGGATCCTCAGTTACATGCATATTCACGTATGACCAAACATGGCATTGTAATGCCCAAAACAATCACAGTGGCATTATATCAATGCAAATGAAGTCAGGAGGGAAACTAGTTGTCATCCATTAGTAAATCTTTCTCCCAAAATGTTGTTTAGTATCACATAGAACCTTTTCTCCAGAGATAAAATTATTCAAAGGACATGGTACCTGTCATACTTGGAATCTGATATTTATGGAACTGAGTATTCTGGATATAAAAGCAACTCCAACTAAAAATGTCAAGCAGTCAGGTTTAAAAACAAAAAACTCTTTCAAAGATTAGGCATTTTTTCCCCTGTAACAGCAAAGTATGAATTAGTAAACCACTTATGAATATCTTAAAGGCCTTTAATTTTGAATCATTTAGCTTACAGTATCATCCTAACAATAGAATAACCCAGCTTCTTTCACACCTCAAAAATTAACTCAGCGTTGGGAAATACACTAATACAAATAAAACCATAATAAACAGCAGAAGTATTTACATACATACTAGTATACGACATGCAAATTTATTTGCACATGTGCAGCACCTGTTAATATGATGAACTCGGGCTAGCCACAGGGAATGAACTTTGCTGACTGCTCATATTACCTCTGGAATAAATGTGATTTTCAGACAGGAGACTGGGGAGAACCTTCCATTACCTTGCGCCCTCCAAATGAAGCTACGGCCTCAACTCCGGTTCAGTATTGGCAGCATCACCCAGAAAAGCTCATCTTCCAGTCGTGTGATTACAAAGCTTTTGTAAGTTACCTTGAATTCAGTATTTGTGTCTGAGTAGGAATAGAGAGCATATTTCCGGCTTCTTTATTTTATACTAGAGGCCTGGTGCACGAATTCATGCATGGGTGGGGTCCCTCAGCCTGGCTGGTGATTAGGGCTAATTTGGCTGGGGAAAGGGACTGCGAGAGGTTGGCTTTGGGAGTGTACTGACCACCAGGGGGCAGCTCCTGTATTGAGCGTCTGCCCCCTGGTGGTCAGTGTGCATCATAGCTACCAACTGGTGATCTGATAGTCCATTCGTCTGGTCATAATGGTTGCTTAGGCTTTTATATATATAGATTAAAAATATACCAAAATGCCCATCTTCCTAAAATGGTCTCCTCAAATACATAGAGCTTTATAACCCTTTTCATCATAGAAGCTTAAGATCTGTTTTCCTTTATATAATTGTATGTTTTAAATGAAATGTTGTACACTGAAGTCTTAAAGTGGAAATGAGTATCAATATAGCACATATAGACATCTCCATTCACCAGTGATCTCAAAACATTGGGTCTACTGCCTTATAAAAATTCTAATCTCTCCTCATTGTTATCAGTGGGATTATATTACTAAGGATTTTTTTAATAAGAGAGGGGATCAAGCTTAGCTGAAAATTGTGAGTAATCTGAACCAGTAATTGATAAAAGATACCATAGGTTTGGGGGCAGGTGGTTGTCATGACTACAACAGGAAAAGTAGCTGAACCCTCGGCAGCGCACTGAAACTGCCTGGCAAGTGTTTCAATTAGAACAGACTTTCCTGATACCTTAAAAGATAAGGACTTCACCAAGACCATTTCCCTTAATTAAGATGTGGGTGTTCTGATTATCTCGAGCAATTTAGCCTTTTTTTTTCCACTTTGTGTTATCAGCACCTCTTTTACTGCTTGCTTATCTTGAAACACAGGATTTATTTCAATAGTCGTTTCCCAAACTCTGTAGGAGTGCAATGCCCCCTTTCTTCCTCCAAATTCCAGAGGCTTTCTAAACATGCCTTCCTTCAGAGCCTTTGGCCACGCTGTGCCCCTGCCCATCCTCTGCCAGCCAGGACTTCCCAGGCTGCAGGACTGGTTGCCAATCCTGTTTTTAGAGAGTGCCAGGGTCTCCTCAGTCAGATCAGGAAAATAATTACCTTAATTCACATAAAACAAAACACACCTAGAGCGCTCTCTCTCTCTCTCTCTCTCTTTTTTTTTTTCTTTCTGAAGGGAATTAGAGAAGGAACAATGACAGAAAACCTACTGAAGCTTCAAAAAGTTGAGGAGTGCCTTAGCTGGTTTTGCTCAGTGGATAGAACATTGGCTTGCAGACTGAAGGGTCCCGGTTCAGTCCCGTTCAAGGGCATGTTCTTCAGTTGCAGGTCCATCCCCAGCCCTTGTTGGGACATGTGCAGGAGGCAATTAATCAATGCTTCTCTCTGTATGTCTCTCCCCACTCTCTAAATATCCACTCTCTAAATATCAATGGAAAAATATCCTCGGGTGAGGATCGACAACAACAAATAGTTGAGGAGTTCGTTGGTAGCCAGGTGAAATAAACATTTTGCTAAAATAGACGTGTTTGCTCCAGCTAGAACCTGGAGCATGGTGGTGTTTGGTACTAAGGCAGTATGGGATCCCATCACCTAAGATCTGAGTGGTTGTTGATTCCAGGAAGAGAGTTTCCCAGTCTTCTCGTACCACAATTAGTCCTCCACTGTTCATCCGCACCAGGGCCCCCGTCGTGGTTGAACAACTGGGGTGACATTGTCCCTCCCCACAGGCTCCCACCCCCTTCTCAGGTGGATCAACTGTCAGAGGCCACACAGCTGTGAAGGAAAAGGGTCCAAAATAGGCATCTCTGCCTTAGAACAGCCTAACGTTAATTACCTAAGCAGCCGACTAAGCCCAAATGGGGTGCCTGTGGCTCAGCTCCTCAGCTGTCTCATACAACCCTGTAATTACATAGACGGCAGCATGATTTATTTTTGCAGATATTGCTGCTTCAAAAAAAAAACAAAACAGGGAAAACATTTTTAGATGCCCCCATTTTGCAGTTAAATATGATGTGAAAGATGGAGTCTTTAGAGAATGCTGCAGTTTTATTATAAAGAGCAATTTACAGCTTTCCAAGCTGTGGTTAACTCTGCTGTGTCCTCTCTGCAGAAGTCTTGATTCATTAGGATTAGTTACTGTCCCTTCTTAAAAGTTGTGCACCAACTCACAGCCAGGAGAGCTAGCCAATGATACTTTCACAGTGTGTTTTTAAATCGCTGCTCGTATTTGTACTTGCAAGTCATTGGATTTTTGTGTGTGTGTTTTAGTATTTAGGTTCTATGCTGATTAAAGAGCTCAGGGGGACAGAATCAACCCAAGATGCTTGTGCAAAAATGCGGGTAAGTTTGCCAAACAATTTTCTTTCCAATCGCTGAAATACTAAATAGTGGATATGGATGCAAATTGCCGCTTTTCACATTACTATTTCCTTCATCTGTTGGTCTGCTGAGTCACCCTGGTGTTACATGAGAAGGTGTTCGGGCCTTGTTCGTGTTTATACTTACTCTCGCTGCTCCTCTCGTTGTAGTCTGAGTTTATTTCTTTTATATATATTTACATGTATGACATTTACACTTTTAAAGATCTAAAACAAATTGTATATACGTGGATCATTGTCTAGATTAGGAGGGAAAACATGATCTTTAGTTTATTGCAAGAAAATGTTTTCAGCACCCACTTGACAGTCGACGTACCGTTTTTCTGCCAATTAACTCAAATTTATCGAACTCAGAAGTACTAGGAACATGTTGTATAAAGCTAATATTCTTTATGAGGCTGTATTATCTTTTTTTAAGTATAAGAAACACATTCGACTCTGCATTGAATCATATAACAACAGTGAATGTTGACAGACTGGCCATTCCAGACATCTGTGATTGGTGGCTGCAGGATTCCTTGGAGTCTGTACCAGCCCATCCAGCTCTCACACCGCAGAACCACGCTAGCTCTTTCTCCCATGAGTCCCTTAGTCTTGCTTCCTCCACAGCAGATGGATAGGGATTAGAGCAATATCTGGATGGCAGTCAAATTAAGAATATTGGACTTATTCCACGTAGCAACCAATTGGAATCAGATTTAACATCATTATCAAGTGAGCCCTAACTTTTCTTTTCGGCCAGATACCTTGTCATTTATTTTATATGAGCAGCTTTCTGTGGAAGTTATTTAAAAGCATGTAATTGAACTAAAACAATTTTGAAGGTAGATGTGTAAGACCCATTGCTCATGGAAAGCTACATGTGTATGAGTCTTCATGAAATGGAGACCTCAGCATGTGATCGCTGATTTGATATTTTGACCTAAGTCAGTAGCAGATAGCCTGAAACAGTTTTCTTTCTATTTGATGCAGAAGGTATATGTAAATTGTCAGCATCAGAGCCTTTATTACAGGGACTGTGTTATGATAAAAGCTCTGATATGTTCAGGAACTTGTATAAGTCTAGTTTGGTTGCTGCTGACCTGGCTCAGGAATCACTTTTTAGTCGTTATCATATCTGCTAACATTTTCTGAGTAGTTACAATGTGCCCATCTTTGTTCTGAGTCCTATGCATGTTCATCTGATTTCATCTTCATCACACCCCTCTAAGTTGAGTATGACTATCATCCCCAATACACAGGTGAAGACACTGAGGCTTAGAGCAAGCATGTCAAACTCAAAGGCTAACACGGGCCAAATAAACAGGGTTTACATTTATGTGGGCCATAAAAAAAAAAAAGCTTCAGTCTTCATAGAAACAAAGTTTTATTTTAATAGAGACATGCTGAACACAAAGGACTGAAATAAATGAGTAACCGTTAACATAAAATAATAGCACATTTTAATAAAAATTAATACTTTTTCTTGAACATTAACTTACCAGACACTGAATAACTGCGCAAATAAGTATAACACAAACCTATTTTTCTTATTCTGTGAAAGCAAAATTTTTCCTGTTGCACACACCAAACGTGTCAGTACAAGACTAACGACATGGCTATCGGCTGCTAAAATATTCGCTGCTAGTATTAGTGGAGGGAAATGGTGCGCCTGCGCATGAAGCGTGTAAGGAAAATGAATGCAACACGATTATAGTGATCAGTCATTAGCAAACATTGTAGTTTGTTATTAATAATTATGTGTAGCAGGATATTGTAAAAGTTAAGTTATGAACTTTTTATTAAAACATTTCTTACATACCGTTATATTGACCTGGCCACAAAAATATTCATTATGGGCCAGGCCGAGAGTTTGACATGCTTGGCTGGATAGAGTTCAATAACTGACCCCAGGTCACACAGTGAAGAATTTGCCCATCTGGAACAGGACTCAAATCCCTCTGACCCCAGAGCTCAAACGATTATTATGTTCTCCATCTTCTCCTGGGCCTCGTTTTCCTACTGAGAAAATGAGAGCATTGGACAAGAAGCCCTTCGGGGCTCCTCCCGGTTTTATAATTCCGGAAAACCTGTATGTATTCTAAATAGATATCATCTAAGTGGTCTCACCAGTGCACAGAAAAGAAAATGGGAATATTCTTCAGTCATCAAGCCCTGTAATGATGTTAGCGCTCTTCGTGCACGTACCTAGGAAATTAACTTGGCATTTCTGATTTCATACTCTTAACTCAATTATCTGAGTCCAGCCACTTCAATGCTATAATCAGCATAAATAGTGGGTAGAGCTCATAGCACCATTTAATATACACCCCCGATCTGCGATTTGAATTTCAGTCAATTTCTTGAAATTAAGTGGGTCTGAAATTTCATTCCGCTAGCAATGGCAAAGCCATTTTAATAGTCTCAGTGGAGAATCATTTCGTTAAATACTTGTCTGTTGCTTAAAATGAAGCAGAAAAGGCGGCCGATTCACAGGCCATTCTTCTTTAGGGCGTTCTTCTGGTTTGCTGCTCTAGGTGGTTATTTTGAGTGGTTTTGCATGAAAATGGGAGCTTTATGGCTTCTTAGAATACTTCAAACTCTTATTTCCCATCTTGATTGAATAAGTATCAGCCTTTGATACGGGAGCTAAAGTTGCACTCACTGGATTCGCCAGAGCCTTTCAAAACCAGAAGCATGGATTTGATGCTATCGAGAACTACTGGGTTGTGAATTAGAACTCTCACCAACTAAAAATGGTGTGGATCTCAACATGCAGTTAATTTTCAGGTTGGACCTCAAGTTGCTGTTTTCCCTGTTTTCTGGCCATTCAGCTCACAGTCCCAGTATGGTCAGTCTCCCCAGGGAAATACTTTAGGACACAGATGATGTACAGTAAGATCTTTAGACCAAAGTGTTGTAGATTCAAACTTTACCTGGCTTACTCTCTAAATTGAAAAAAAAAATAAATTTTCAATTCAGCAGTATGCATTTTAGCTGAAATTGAAATTTCTTTCCCAGGAAGAAGTAAATCACTGTGGGTGCTTATTCTGAGAAATGTTTCCTTATATGCAGTTTGATAAAGATAACTTAAGATTTGGCTCCTGCTCTCATTGGATCCAGTGGTGGAGTCCAACATGGCACCATTTAATTACCCCAAAGTAGCAGAAGTATTACCATAGACATATCTTCATGTTGCCAGTGGCCTGATGGATTGTCATAGATGACCCCCAAAAATGGCATAGATGATCCCAAAAATGACATTTTAGGTGTGGTCTCCTAAAATTAGTTTATAAGGACTAATAATAAAACTTGAGAGCTGTATGCCAGGCCCTACACACATGATTATGTGCACTCATTCATTTCATCATGAGGTAAGTATTTCTATTGTCCCCACTTCACATATGGGGACAATAGCAAGTACCTTACCCAGGGTCACCCATCCAACAAGTGGTTGAACCAGGACTTAAACCTAGGCAGTCTAACTCTACCATGCACACTTCAAACCCCAGACTGTACCAGCTCTCCAATGAGCCAGTACAATGCTTATTGCCCTGAGTTTTAAAATAGTTGAATAGATGGATCATTTTTATTGATAAAGAGATAGCTTTCTCTGGTCGCTATGGCTTAGTTGGTTGAGCATCTTCCTCTGCATCGAAAGGTCGCTTGTTCAATTCCCAGTCAGGGCACATACTCAGATTGTGGGTTCGAACCCCATCAAGGTGCATATGGGAGACAAGCAGTCAATGTTTCTCCTCCTCTCCTTCTCTCTCTCTCTCTCTCTCTTTCTCTCTCTCTCTTTCTCTCATCAACAAAAATATGTTTTTTTAAAAGAAATCACTTTAGAAACTCTCAAAGAACCTATAAGATTAGCACTGGCTAAATTAAACCATTTAGGTACAGACATATGTAGTAAGTTGAGCTATATTCTAATGTGTTAACATATATAAAAATTTCAGGAGAGTTTTTACTGCATCAGTAGAGACTGGAAAATTTTTTTTCCACAATACTTACTTTAACACATTCATTTTGCCCCAGCAGAAACAAAACAGTTTTCTCAGAGTCATTTGGAATGTTTGATAGTCACAGTTGGTTAATTTCTAAGTTTATCTAAACCTGTTTATTCATCCTTAGGGTCCCTTCCAAATCTAAAATAAAGATAATTCTACACTAATCTTCCTGGTGTTTTATTATACATATATTATTTCAATTAAAGATATGCTGTAATACACTAACATGTATGAGATAATAGTAATCCACTTCATTCTATAATATGGAATCACTTCTCCGTTCACGTTAACCAGTCCTTTTCCTCTTCAGACCATCTTGAGATTTTTTTAAGAAACTTTATTTTTTATACATCAGTTTTAGGTTCACTAAGACAATTTTAGCATAAACCACAGAGAGTTATCATATATACACTCCTTCTACCCTCCACCCTACAGTTGCTCTCAATACTGATGTCTTGCATTGGTGTGGTGCATTTGTCACAATTGTTAACCAATATTAATGTGTTATTATTAACTAAAGTGTGGTTTACATTAAAGTCCACTCTTTACGTTACACAGTGTTTGGGTATTTCATATATGCATAGTCTCATGTATCCAACATCATATCATACAGAAAATTTCACACCCTAAAATCCCCTATGCTCCTACTGTCCACCTCTTTTCTCCCCTGCCTTCCTAACCACTGACCTTGGTACTGTCTCTGTAGTTTTCCCTCTTCCAGAATCTTTTAGTTGAAATCATACTGACTTCTTTCACTTAACAATAGGCTTTTAAGGTTCCTCCATGTCTTTTGTGACTCGATAGCTCATTTTCACTTTATCACTGAATAATGTTCATTGTGTGGACATACCACAGTTTGTTTACCCGATAACTTATTGAAGGCCATCGCAGTGGCTTCCAGGTTTTGGCAATTATGAATAGAACTGCTATAAACATGTGTATGCAGGTTTTCATCTTAAGATTATTTTTCTCCTGGATTCAAACTCTCAATAATGCTCTTCTTAAAATTATCTTCTGAATTGTGTCTTGCAAAGAAGAGTCAATAGGAACTTGCATTAACACCTGATCATTTTTTAAGTAAAATTTCAGTCTTTGCCTTCCCTTTTAGTTTTCTTTAATAAAAGCCTGAGAGATTGGCTATGCCTTGATATTGAGGCACACTTTTAAGAAGAACGGTTTCTATGAATTATATATTTGGCTCCTTAATTGTACAATTGGCTGCTTCTTTCTTTTACTATGACAGCTTTGGAGCCATTTACATGTAAAATTAAAGTCTAAAATCATTAAGATATTTATTTTAAGCTGAACATAGTTGTTTAGTGATGCCTTTTATGTTACTGGTTGGGTTTTCCAGGTCATTTGGTGCTCAGAGACAGTCTTCATTTCTGAAAGGATTTCTGAGAGAAAGCGTCAGCTCTGGGACCCTGAGTACAATGCCCCCTAACATGTTCCCTAGATCAGGGGACCTTCTTTCTGTCACACCTCATCACCTCACACCATATAGGCAGCCTTGTTTTATTGCACTTGACAGACGTTGCTTGTGTGTGTGTGTGTGTGTGTGTGTGTGTGTGTGTGTGTGTGTGTGTGTGTTTTGTTTTTGTTTTTCACAAATTGAAGGCAAGACCCTCCACCAACAAGAAGATCAGGATTCACTTTATCGTGGTGATCTGGAACTGAACCCAAAGTATCTCCAAGGTCTGCCTGTACAATATAAAGTCACTCATGCCCGTGCCCCTTAGAAGGCAGGAACTATGCATGTTGTATTCCCCTGGGCCTGCTGTACAATAACTATCTGGTGAAGTGGTTGTGATGATTCAATAAAGGGATGCCTGTAAGGGGGTCTCAAAATACATGGACCTCTCCCACCAATGTTTGAGAAACAATTACGTTGATGGATAGATTTCCTTTGGATTATTTCATTTGTTTTTCTCCAACTATAATGCCAATGTCCCAGTCATTACCTTGGTTTTCTTTGTACAGAACATGTAAGGGAATATTCAGAACATACTTCCAGTTGTTAGAGGCCATTGCCAAACAGGAAAAAGATTTGAAGAGAAACTGTAGATAAGATAGTGTATGTAGCCGAAACCGGTTTGGCTTAGTGGATAGAGCATCGGTCTGTGGACTCGAAGGTCCCAGGTTCGATTCCGGTCAAGGGCACGTACCTTGGCTGTGTGCACATCCCCAGCAAGGGGGGACCGGGGGTGTGCACAAGGCAGCTGATCAATGTTTCTGACTTTCTATCCCTCTCCCTTCCTCTCTGTAAAAATATAGTATATATATTTTTTAAAAAGATAGTGTATGTAATTTTGCAGTTCTATACTTTGAGGTGGTAATTTGTCCTTAAATCAGTTGGGAGTTGCCTCTTTTAAATAATGTGTCCACAAAACTGAACTTTTCAAAGCAATTAATTCATTGCTTTGGTCTTTCAGCACCTTTTTGGTGTGAGTAGCTCCCATTTCTAAGATTCTAAGAGGCACAGTGTTCAGTGAAAGGAGGGATTTGCTGTGGCCAGAGGACATTCTATTCCATTTTGCCTCCAGAGACTTCCACATACCCCAGGCCCTGGCCCAGAATTTTGGCCCAGGACTTTATTATCACTAATATACAGGACTCTGTCACTTCCCTAATTAAATATATTATTAGGAAACATCTGCTTCTGTAAGAGGTAGGCCATGGTAGTTCATGTATCTTGAAACATGGCATTGTCTAATCCCATAGTTGATGGTTAGTGTTGTTCACAGGTGTTTGTACTCAAGGAAATTTCTCTTTTAAAAAAGAAAGAAAGAGAAATACCTATTTTAATTCAATAAAGTAGAAATCTGACTTCCTGGTGTAAGAAAGGAAATATTTTTAAATTATTTTGAAGTCAGGAATAAGCAAATCTTCCAGTGGATTTTGGTTTTGAAATCATTATTTCCCAAAGGACTTAGTTTTACCATAGTTCAGACTTCTTGTTGATTCTGTTCCCCTGAACTTGTATGATTTTTAAACTTTCTGGAAGCAATTCTAAAGTTGAATTTTCTAATATATAGATT
Source organism: Antrozous pallidus (assembly GCA_027563665.1). Lineage (NCBI taxonomy): Eukaryota > Metazoa > Chordata > Mammalia > Chiroptera > Vespertilionidae > Antrozous > Antrozous pallidus. Next base: position 102,686,414 of record CM050513.1, on the reverse strand, counting down.
TCCAAATAACTGTCTGTGCTGTGGTTAAAGGGTGAAGACTCTTTCCTGTCTTTTTTAAGACGTTTTTTCTCTGCTGTAAGGAAACAAATTAATGGTGGAGAATGGATTAGAAAGCTTAAAAAAATTAGATTTCATAATTAGATGAAATCTTACAGTAAGATCCTTTTTTCTCTCCTTAGAAGAGACTCAAATTAAAGTCATATCCATTTCTTCTATCCTTATACAAACCCCTCAAATCTCTTTTATAAGGAATTGTCATTTTTAGAAATAATTTCAGGAACTACTTCTTAGGAACAGGCTGGGAAAAACTCATAAACAATGTTTTTTTTAAGTCTCTGTTGCCCAAGTTTCAAGGAAGAATCAAATATTTTCTCTTTCACAAGCCTGGTGAATATAGGTCTAAGCCCACGGATGTGGGGAGTGTGTGTGTGTGCACGTGCGCGCGCGCACACACACATACACACACACACATTAAAATAACACTACACATAAAGACACATCCACACTTCTAACTCGTTGCTGAGCTTTGGTTATGTGTACTTTTTGCTCTTCATATCCTAGTTCTTTCTTTTTTTATTGCTCTTATTAATAGCTTTTCTCCCTTATAACACCCACTCCTGTTTTTAATTCCCACTTGTCTTAAACTCTCTTTCTGGATGTGTTTGAGTCGTTGTCATTGGTCCAGGTATATTGCTCTGCTGAATGTTCAACGTTGCAAGCACCATTTCCCTGCCACCCTAGCTTGTAGCACAGAGATGATTCAGTTACATTCAGAGGTTTTTGTTTGACTTCTGTTCTTTCACCAGTGGGGTGCTGTGATTTAGAAGCTACGTGAAAGCGTTCATTCTCAGAATGACAGTAGTAGCTAAAATCTGTTGATGTTCACTCATGCCAAGCACTCAATTATGTAATCCTCACAACAGCTCTACAAAGTAGATGCTCTATTAACATACCCATTTTACAGATGAAGTGACTAAGACAGGTTAAATATGTAGCCACACAACTCAGAAGGCGTGAAGCTTAGACAGGAATCCAAACATGCCCTCCTCTTATTCACTGTACTACAGTGCCTCCTGGAAGACGGAGTTTATCAGTGGGTCCCTTCTTAAACTCAGGATAACCAAACATACACACACATTCTTTAGTTGTACTTACAAGTGATGGATTGAAAAGTCAGTGGGGGTTTTTTCCAATATATATTCCATTGGCTTTTTTAACTTTAAAAAATCATAAATTTTTAAAACTTAACATTTTCTAGTTACAAAAGCAATACATGGTCACTATTATCCAATTTTAAAATAGAAATACAGAAAGGAGAAATAAAAACCACTGTAAATTTACCACCGAAAGGTGGTAAACGCCTTTATCACATGTAAATCCCCATACCAATTATTTATGCATTTGTAGGCATCACTTTGCTATTAAAAAAAAAAGAAATACTCTGTGTGTGTTGATTTAGAATCTATTTTTAAACACAACAATATAATTTGAGATATTTTTATTTTAATAAATATTCATCCCCAATATTATTTGTGGTGGCTGGTCAATATTCCAGTTTATCACTAAACTAAACTTATTTAACCAGTTCTTCTCATTGGTCATGAGGTCATTTCCAATTTTTTCAAAATTGTAGCCAATAGTTAGGTAATGTCCCCATACCTAACTCTTTCAAACTGGTCTGATTATCTCCTTAGAATAAGCCACTAAATGTATAATGGCTGGGTCCGAATACATACACATCCTGAAACTGGGTAAGAATGGCCAGGTTGCCTTCCAAAAAGCTTGTCCCAGTTCAGACCCCCATGGAAACGTGTTGACATTTGCTTGTCACATGTCGCAGGGGCAAACACTTAATATCTCGGATGTGCTCCTAGTGAGGGAGAGCGGGGGAATTTTCATGAGAAAACTGTATGTCTTCAGCATGACCCCTGGGCTTATGAGCTCTGTCTGACCGACATCTATTCTACACATAACTCTACAGTCTGTCTTTATGAAGAACGTTTTATACTTTCACAGCCCCTGAGAGATTGTGGAAGAATTTAATAACTCTTAATTGCTCTGAAGACCAAGAGCTGCAGTTGAGTGCTAACTAAGTGTTTTTGGAAATCACTTGTCAAGTGGAGAATAGTGTGTTTTGGTAAATTAACTTCTGACTTAATGTAGGACGTAGTTTATCTGCCCAGAAACAGAAAGCGGTTCTGATGGTGACTTCCCATCACACTCATCGACTGCATTTTTAGAGCAGATGTTCTCCAGGTGTGGTCCCCAGACTAACAGCATCTGGAAGTGCATTAGAAATACAGAATCTGCTCGGCTGGTGTGGCTCAGTTGGTTGAGAGTTGTCCCTTGCACCAGGAGGTGGCTGGTTCCATTCCCATCCAGGGTTGAATTCCTGATCAGGGCATGCCCAGGTTGATGGTTGGATCCCCAGGAGCCTTGCAGGGCATAGCCAATCGATGTTTTCATCTTTCTCTCCCTCTGAAATTAATAAAAACATATTTTAGTCCTAACTAATTTGGCTCCATGGGTAGAGTGTCAGTCTGTGGACTGACGGGTCTCAGGTTTTATTCTGGTCAAGGACACATACCTCGGTTGCAGGCCATAGGAACCCTGATACAAAGGCTGGGCGAACATGACCCCAGTCAGGGCACATGTAGGAGGCAACCAATAGATGTGTCTCTTACATCAATGTTGGTGTCTCTCCCCGTCTCTTCCACTCTCTCTAAATTTCAAGGAATGGAAAAATATTCTTTGGTGAGTATCAACAACAAAACACACAACACCATTTTTATAAATAGACTAGAGGTCCTGTTCATGAAATTCATGCTCAGGTAGGATCTAGGCCTGGCCAGCAATCAGGGCCCATAAGGGCCTTCCTTCCCCTAGCTCTGCTGCTGGCTGGAGCCTTCCTTCCCCGGCTGCCAGTTGCTGACTGGGGCCTCCCTTCCTTCCACTCCATCCCCTGGTGGTCAATGCACATCATAGCAAATGGTCGAACTCTTGGTTGGTCCCAGGGGGACCATTTATATTTTAGCTTTTTATTATATAGGATAGATAAATAGGTGGACGATGGAAGGAAAGAAAGGAAGAGAGGAAGGAAGGAAGGAAGGAAGGAAGGAAGGAAGGAAGGAAGGAAGGGAGGGAGGGAGGGAGGGAGGGAGGGAGGGAGGGAGGGAGGAAATAAGGAAATGCAGACTCTTAAGCCTTACCTCAGACTTACCATCTTTGTTCATTCAAGCTGCTGTAACAAAAATACCATACATGGGGGGAATTTACTTCCCACAGCTCTGGAGGTTGGGAAGTCCGGGGTCAGGGACCTGGCAGATCGGTGTCTGGTGGGAGCTCTTTCACTGTATTCTCAGATGGCAGGAGCAGCAGGGGAGCTCCGTGGGGTCTCTTTCATACGCACAGTGAATCACGAGGGCCCACCCACATGTCTCCTCTCCTCCCAAAGGCCCCACCTCCCAAGACTCTCACACTGGGTGTTAGAATTCCACATGAATTTTGCTGAGACAACTCTTCAGTCCATAGCCTGTTATTTACCGAGTCCTCCACGGGATTCAAAAGCACTGGAGAGGCTGAGCTTCATGGCCTTGGCCCACTGGGCAGCCTGCTGGTAGACAGGCTGCCCTGGGAGGATCCCTCTGCCATGGTGAGTGCAAACCAGCTGCAGCAACGGAGACAGAGGGCATGGCTCTGCGCTGAGCCAGATTTGGCCGGGTGTGAGTTCCTCTGGGGGACAGCAGCCTTGACTAAGGCCGGAGGAGCAGTTCACATGGCTGCTTGCCCACGGTCTGTTCATGTCACATGGTCTCCCACAGCCTCTGCGTTCGCCCTGCCTCTGCATCAGAGTTCCTATGGCCAAAAAAGCCCTTGAGAGGTCATGTAGCCTGGTTTCCCAGCCAAAGGAGACTTAACCCCTGAGTCATGAGTGGCGGGTAAATGTCCAAACTACGTCTAACCAGTGGTTCGTGAGGTCCGAAAGATTGGCGATCGCTGCTCTAAATCATCCTGAGGGAGAAGCTTCCCAGCCGCCCGCTCAGGACATCTTTCCTCACCTCGGCGCTCGCCATCGGAGCTGGGTTTCTGTTGCGGAAATGAAGGCTTCTCTCCCAGAGGCTGGAAAATCACAAGATCTGTGGAGCATTTGCCACCCCACAGGAACCTCCTGGTGGATCTTTAATCACAGCTGTGGTTCTCCAAGTTCCTTCAAGGCCTCCATGCCTGGCTCCAGCACGGAGGTTCTCTGAGCGTTTGCTGAGCAGTGTGTGCGGAGGAGCTGGCGCTGTGGAGACGGCATCATGCTCATTACCGTCCATGAACTCATTTGCTCATTCATTTAACTGTCACAGATTTCAGCAGCTGGTACTTGGGACCCTAGGAAATGGCTCATAGTTAGCCATTTTGGACCCTTAAACAGAACAATTTGCCCGGCCAGTATGGATCGGTGTATTGAGTGTCATCCCGTATACCAAGAGGTCACCAGTTCAGTTCAGTTTACACAAATAAATAAGGCTTGACCCTAGCCAGTTTGGCTCAGTGGATAGAACATTGGCCTGCAGACTGAAGGGTACTGGGTTCAGTTCCAATCAAGGGTACATACTTTGGTTCCAGGCTTCTTCCTGACCCGGGGCCCTGGTCAGGTCTCGTACAGGAGGCAACCAGTGGATGTGTTTCTCTCACATCGATGTTTCTGTCTGTCTTTCCCTCTTACAGTCTTTCTAAAAATCAATGGAAAAAAATATCCATTGGGTGAGGATTAACCAAAAACAAACAAACAAACAACAACACACAAATAAATAAGGCTTGGATTCCCATCACACAGATGAGAGTACGAACTCCCCAGCAAAGCTGCAGATAGATAGGCCCTAGAAACCAGTGTTGCCTGGCAGTGCATGCTGTAAGGTGAGCAGTGACTAGGTGCCGAGGGAATGCATGGCCACCCCCAGCACTGGCGGTCATTCACACAGGCCTGCCTCAGCCTGCATTATCAGCACCCCAGCCCGCTCCAGTGAGGAGACAGGGATTCTTGGCACCCTCAAAAAGAAAAAGAAATGGCCATCCTTTATCTTTTCTTCTCTGTTCAGCCTGGCTCAGCAGATTACGTAGCATCTTTGTAACAGGACAGAAATCCCCACTGATACCTTTATTTCAGCCTGAGAGTGCGTTCTGACCCACTGACTGCCCCACCTCTCCACTCCTTTTCACAGACATTCACTGTGTTCTTTTCTTTGCTGCCACCATTCTGAAGTGGCTCTTAATAAACTCAGCAACAAATTTTCTAGCTGCTAACGCCAGAGATTTCACCCAGGAGACTCTGTAAAAGTCGCAGCTCCGCCGTGTGTCAGCCACTAAGCCAGGCACAGATTTCTTGGCCTCTTCAGTCCTCAGGGCATCAGGCACTGTTCCCACCTCCATATGAATCTTCTTCTCGACTTCCAGCTCTCAGGCTGCTTCCAGCTTTGTTTCAGGTTCTTTCATGGACTCTTCTTCCTGCTGCAGCTGGTAAATAGTCTCTTTCCTCAGGGGTGGCTCTTACTCCTTCTGCTACCATCTCTTCAGCCATATCCTCTGTGTGGGTGGATTTCCAGATCTGATTCTTTTTATATGTATACTAGAGGCCCAGTGCACAACATTTGTGCACTTGGCAGGGGTGTGGAGGGGTGTTTTTATTGACATAGAGAGAGGAGGGAGAGAGAGACAGAGAGCGCATGAGCTAAAAAGAGCAGTTGCCTTTCACACACACCCCAACAAAGTATCAAACCTGCAACCTTAGTAAGATACATGCCCTGACTGGGAATCAGACCGGCAACCTTTCGGTACATGGGATGACACTCAACCAACTGAGCCAGGTGGGCCAGGGTTCCAGATCTGATTCTTGTTCCTGATTTCCTACTGATGATCAAACTGAGCGCATTCAAAAGGATTGTGTGCAAAAGCGTGCTCCCCCTCAGTGTTCCTCTTTACCCCTGACATCCTCTCATGCGCGCATCTCCAGGCGGATCAGTTAGCAGATCCTCCTCATTGGAACTGTGGCTCCCTGGTGCACTCTCCAGCACCTCTACTTCACCCCGGCGCTTAGGCTCTCCCGTTGGCTTTGTACCAGAGCTGCCTGCCTCCCTGCACCCAGCCTCTCCTTGTTCCTATCCATCCAACATCAGAGCTATCTTCTCTGCAGCACAGATTTGACTGACTCACTGCCTCTTTAAAAGTTGCCAGTGGATCCTAGCTTAGCACAGCCAGTCACAGTCTTCCAAACCTACTGCACCAGCGTTATCTCCCACCAATGACCCACACCCACCACATTCTTCCTTAGTTCCAGGCATGTGTGTATGTGTATGTTGATTATGCTGCCAAAACAGCCTCTTTTGCCCTCCTTTGCCACCTGGAAATTTCTATTTGTCATATCTAATTGATTTTAGAGAGGAAGAGAAAGGGAGCGAGAGAGAAACATCAGTGATGAGGGAGGATCATTGATTGGATGCCTCCTACACTCCCCCTACTGGAGACGGAGCCCACAACCCCAGACATGTGCCCTGACCTAGAATTGAACCTTGACCTGCTGGTTCATAGGTTTATGCTCAACCCCTGAGCCATGCCAGCCCAACTCCTATCTGTCTTTTAAGAGCCAACTGGCAAGCAGTTAGGGATGGATGGATGGATGGATGGATGGATGGATGAGTTGCCTCACTCTCTCATACAAAATGAGGCTCCCCCTGCTCAGTAATCTGGAGACACTCTGTTCATATCTCTGTCACATTAGTCGGTACTTGTATTGTAGCTGTTCACTGTATCAGACCAGGCCAGGAATCTGCCGCTCTTCCTCTCCCTCTCCCAGGGCGACATCACCCCCAGCCCTCTTTCCCACGAGTCCAGACGCAGGCTCAGAATCCTCATCACAGCCCTCCAGACAGCCCCTTTAGCGACTGCGGCTGGCACACAATTTGAGGTCTATTTCAACATCCCCTGAAATAGATTGAGTTTTTCCAGAGCCCAATGAGCTGCCCAATACAACCACTCAACTGCTAAAATGAATGACAAGTGGGTTTTTCTTGTTTTAATTTTTTAATTTGGGAGGAGGGGTTCTTAATTACTAAATAAATGTTGATACTTTAACCTCATGTTAGTTAAATATTGTCTCATGTTACCAATAGATCTGTTCAGGAGAATATATTCTTGGCAAGAGATGGGTGAGATGTTTCGTTGCAATCCATTGTGACTTTTTGCAAAGAATTCTTCACAAATTGCACATTCAGCCCACCAAGCCCCTTCCCGTGCCTGCCATAGCTCTCTCTCTTCCCGGAGTTCAGCCCATCGCTTTGCCTTAAAACCAGCACCCTGCACCTCATTTCTCCTAGGCTGGCCTGTGATTTATCTTGTACATGCTTAAGAGTTGGTTGGATAAAGCATTAAAAAGGTAGAAATATCTAACCTTACATCCCAATTTCATAGTATCTTTTTTTGGCAATCACAAAGAAAATAGGTGAATCTGGGTAATTTTAAAACGAGTTAAAAAGCCCTTCAAGCCCTGGCCTGTGTTGCTCAGTAGTTAAATCACTGGAGGGTCTCGGATTCTGTTCCTGGTCAAGGACACATACCTGGGTTGCAGGTTTGATCCCCAGCCCTTGTCAAGGTATGTGAGGGAGGCAGCCAATCCATGTGTCTTTCTCTCTCACACAGATGTTTCTCTCTCTCTCTCTCTCTCTCTCTCTCTCTCTCTTTCCCTTCCTCCCTCCCTCCTTCCCTCTGTCCTTCTCCCTTCTCTTTATCTTCCTCCTTCTTTGCTCCCTTCCACTCTCTCTAAAAATCAATGGGGAAAAAACCTTTCCCACTGGAGGATTAACAACAAAAAAGCCCTTAAAAAAGCTGTTTTTTTAATACTGTATGAAACACCTAATATATACTAACTAGGAATCCTCTTAGAAACCCATTATCTTTGTCTTTGAAATGGGTAGAGTAACTATCAAAAAGATGTGTCAAAATAACCAGGACAAAACCGCCTTTTGGGTAGCTCAAGTGAGAGAGGCAGTATAATTATCATAATTGAGTTTGACGGCTGTAATTCATACTATCCAACTAAAAGCTTCCTTTCATTTTGGTCCCATATCAGAATTTAAAAACAGAAAATTGGAAAGCACATGTAAAGGAAGAAATCAAAAAAGTTGCTATTGTCTCCTAACACCCTTCATATACGCAAGAAGGCTGATAGTGGACTGCTCACAGCAGAAGGTTCCTGCATGTCAGTCTTAAGACTGCACAGTGCAGTAAACAGAATAATGAGAAAACAGGAGACATGGAGAGACGGGTCTGTAAAACCTGCAGGTTTCTAAAATAATGGTTTTGCTGCATCCACACAGAGCCATCAAGCCCCTTCTGTTTACTTTTTAATGAATGTGTGCGGTTGGCGGATTACTGAAATGGTTTCCACTCACCTTTTTCTCTGTTTTCTTTCCTGTTATGTTACCACCTGTCTTGTCTGGAAAACTCATCAGGCTAATTGTCAGGTAGGTCCTTGTGGATGTGGGATGTGGTTGTTAGGGGAGTATCCATGGCAGGGAAGAAGTAAACAGACTGCCGGTGACCTGTGATGAGTGGTACAACTACACGGAAGAGGCACATATTAAATTACTCAGAAACTTCTTAACAGATGCATGAAGCTGTAAGCTGCACACTCTAACTGTGTTAAGCCAGTGTGAGCCTCTACCATGAGAACTTGGCCTAAGAGAACGGAGCAACGCTAAATGGCAAAGTAGGTTGCCTGGACCGGCCGGTTTAGCTGTGGCTCCGAACACAGGCTGCACCCAGACAGCTTAGTTGTCCCAGACGGCATTACATCCTGTATGGCCACGGTGACTGCTATAAATACACCATCGGCTGACGCAGGTTTGGCCAGGGTCAAGAAAAATGCATAGCGATGTATTTTTAAATTCCTTTTTTACATGTTCAGACAGACTTTGTGCCCTGAAGAAAGAGAGTGACTAAGGAAAAAAGGAGAGGTGGTGTATATTTTATTAATGCTAACCTCACCCTTGGAGTTAAACTTGACATGGTCTAATTCGAGTTGGAAGAATCGTTGCTTGTGATCACCATGGGGAGCAGTGCCATGCATTTCTCCTTTGGGTGTGTGTGGGGGGGAGGTGGAGAGTGAGTGTCCCTTCATCCACGTGAAGCAGCAGAGCAAGCTCCTTCTAGAGACTCAAGTGCAAGACAGACTCTGTATAAGCCCAAACCATAGCTAAGCCCAGAAGGAAGATACAACATTTAAATGAGAGTGCGTTTGGTGCACGTTTGTGTGTGTGAGAGTGTGTGTGTGTGTGTGTGTGTGTGTGTGTGTGTGTGTGTGTAGCTCATTTTTATCTTTTTCAAGAGAAAAAAGTATGTGCTTCAGTTGCCATGCAACGCAAACTGCTCTCACAGCTTTCTAATTTTAATTTCAGAAGTCCACCGAGCAAATGAAGAAGGTCCCTACTATTATTCTTTCAGTCTCATATAAAGGAGTCAAATTTATTGATGCAACAAATAAGGTGGGTACTGCACCTCTCCATGGCTTAGATACCAGATACAGTCCTGGGTATGTGATTTAATATCCTTCGCTTCCCATCATGACCAACATGCCCCATGTTAATCACTCCCCACTCCCTGAACTTCCTGCTCCCTAAACATAACTGCAGACACACTCACACATGTCTACAGAAGGGCGCATGTCATCCTGGGGATTTGACCTAAGATTCCTATACATACTCTGCTTTCACATGTCCATGGAGCCTTCCCGAATAGATCATGGCCACTTACTATCTGGCTTGTCCCTTTGGATCCAGAAAACATTAGAACAGAAAAAAAAATGTGTATAGAATGAAAATAAAGCAATATCATCCTGTTGGACATTTGACTTTCCATTTCTCTAGAGATACATGCCCTCTCATTTAATACATGTAATGAATACCTCACCAAGGAACACATTTTCTGACCTTAGTATTTTATAAGTACATTAAATTCTCAGCTACTGAGATGGAAGAGAGAATTACAGCTGTATTGTTTTCTTTATCTAATACTATTATTTTTTTTATTTCAAAGAGGAAAAGAGAGGAAACATCAATGATGAGAGAATCATTGATCGGCTGCCTCCTGCAGGCCCCAAAGTGTGGAGACTTAATCGGAAACCCTGGGAATTGAACCATGACCTCCTGGTTCATAGGTCAACGCCCAACAATTGAGCCACGCTAGCTGGGCTGTGTTGTTTTCTTAAGAGACACAATCAGAAAAGAAAGCCAAACCGTGCTGGGCTCTGCTGGGACTTTGTACCCACCAGTGGGAAGAGTTGGGAGCCTTAGGTCTGAGTGTGGACAACTGGGTTGCATTTTACTTAAAAGGTGTTCTGCAGTTCCCTTCTTGGCGAAGATAACAGTGCCAGAAAGGTTGGGTGTAGACACGGTCATTCTCCATAAACGCAAAGCTGACTGGCTCCTTCTCATAAGACCCCCAACATCCATGTGTTTTATTTCTACACCTTCCAACTGACGAAGTATAGGAGGAGGGGAATGCGGTGATCACCACTCATGAATACCATTTGTTTTCTGGACTTCCCCACCCAGACCTCCCCGCTAGGAGCTGAAAGTCATGGAACAGGTGAACGTAAGGGTACCTTAGGGCCAGGGCAGCCAGATTCAGATACCATGGGAGGTCCCATGGGCAGTGACCCTTGGGTGACTACACTAAACCTAAGCATCTGAATCAACCAATTCCCAGTTTTCTTGATTTTTTTTTCTGCAATGAAGAAGATTGCCACGCTAGCAGTCAGATATGCCCAAGCCCCCCATATCTTCTTAAGGAAACAACCTCCCAGGTTTAGAAACAGTTCTGAGAACCAAGCAGAAAGCTTATAACCTGGCATGATCATGCTGGCTGACAATGTCAAAGTCAATACATGGAACGTTAGTTTCAACTCTGCAATGGATTGGTGACAGTTATTGTTGGTCAGTTGTGGAGACTTAATCAGAAAAATCCCAATTGATTTGCTTTTATATTTCTGGGAAACATTTTTATTGGAGCATAAACTTGTGTTAGCCTTACTTAAATAATAGTCAGTTGATTTTTAAAATTCCCACATTTTAAGGTATCATTGCTACGCTATGTCTAAATTTCAAGAACAGCTTTGGCACTTGGAGTTTTTTCTAACCTGAAGCAACTGTCTCCACCCCATTTGCATTTGAAAACCATGAATAGCAATATATTTTCAGCATGTGAGTTTGACACTCGCTTAGAGGAACAACCTTAGCAAGCTTCAACCGCCAATAATTAGATAGATCTCTGCTCACAGATGACTACTCTTTGGAAATATATGCACCAAGAAAAGAAAGTAATATATACTACTGTTAAAAAAGTATAAGCACCAAAAGATATGCAAAAGGTAATTTGGGGTGAATAAAGGCACTAAATAAAGAAGGCCAGCATATCTTTTAAGTCCCCATGGGGGTCCTCTGCATATTTTCAAATCTAGAGCAAAGGCAAGGTGCATATGTTGGTGACAGGTGGAGCCAATCTCTTTAAGACTATATGACTATGTGCCTGGATTTTTCTTTTTTAATATATTTTCTTTATTGATTTTTACAGAGAGAGGGGAAGGGACAGGAAGAGAGAAAAAGAAACATCAATGTGATAGCAGAATATTGATAAGCTACCTCCTATATGCCCCCCACTGGGGATCAAGCCCAGGCATATGCCCTGACCAGGAATCGAACCTTTTGGTTCGACACCCAACCAACTGAGCTACACAGGTCAGGGCTGTGCCTGGATTCTTCAGTAATGTATGGACATTGGCCTCAACTGGCTATCCAGGATCCCCATCCCAGTATCCTGCAATGTAACTGATCGGCCTCAGTCTGACTGGCTGTCTAGGAGTTGCTGTGTGAGGACTAAAGCAGACAGGCAGTATTTGGAAGAGTAGAAAAAGGCAATGGTGCAACACCACATTGGTGGGGTTTGACTATAGAAGGTTGCACAACACTACCACCAACCAGGGCTGTAGGACTGGTTTCAAAAGTCATGGAGGACTCACAATTGAAGGACCCTGACCACTAAGGTTGTGGAATGGAAGGAACTGTGCTCAGACACCTAGATGCTAGCAGTGTTCGCAGTGGCATCTTTGTATGACACACTGTTCTGTAGCAAAGATCGACTTCTAATGCCCACAGCTGGAAAGGAGCAGATACATAAACTCCAGAGTCCTGCTGTTGGTCCATATCAGAGATTTCTCCCCTGGGAAGTGTTATCTTGGTGAGCACTTTGATTTGAAGAGAAGGACATGGGACATGTAAACATATTGGAAGACTTGGCACCTTTAGTTACTAGTGACCATTAGGCCTGTAACTAGGCTCAACCCAGTCACACCTTAACATTTATATTTGACTAGAGGTCCCATTGCATGAAGATTCATGCAATAGGCCTTCCTTCCCCTGGCTGCCAGCACCAGTTTTGCCACAGCACCCAGGACCCAGGCCTCAGTGGAGCCAAGTCTTCAGCCTTCAGGCGTGGCTCCGGCCACAGCAGAGCCTTCAGTCTCCACTCTTAAGTCTACCCTCCATGTCTGTGTATGTAAATTAGCCCGCCATTTTGTTGGGTTAATTTGCATACCCACTCCTGATTGGCTGATAGGTATTGCCGAGGTACAATCAATTTGCATCTTTTTCCTTTAATAGTATACATGTTTTCATTGCTCTTTCTTCATCAACAGCCCTATCCTAACCACTACATCTCTTTAACCCTGCCCTGGTACAATCGAGGGGTTGGTTCAACCTGACCTGGACAAGTAGAGCGGTTAAAGGACTACCCCGCAGTCACACAGCCAATTGGTCTTGGAGAAGTACTAAAACTTGACTTTCCCACCCCATATCCCCATGGTTGGCAAACTACAGCTCATGAGCCACATGCGGCTTTTTGGCCCCTTGAGTATGGCTCTTCCACAAAATACCACAGCCTGGGCTAGTCTATTTTGAAGAAGTGGCATTAGAAAAAGTTTAAGTTTAAAAAATTTGGCCCTCAAAAGAAATTTCAATCGTTGTACTGTTGATATTTGGTTCTGTTGACTAATGAGTTTGCCAACCACTGCCCTAACACTTATTCTGTTACTCCACAGCTGCCTTCCACCAACTAGTTTGAAGTATAACAGATGATTGTGTTAATTACTCTTCCATTCCTCTGGACTCCCATTAGATATGTGAAAGCTAAACACTCCCGAAAAGCATTCCTTCCCTTTTACTCTAATAAGTAAGTGGCTTTGGCCGAGTTCAAGAGACAGGGTTCACTATCTAGTTGTAAACTCAAATTTATTGCCTGATAACTTAGGAAACAAATCATGAATCCCGCTTCAAGAAGGAAGAGTGGAAAATGATCTTAAGCTAAAAATGGAACTTGGCCCTGGCCAGTTTGGCTCAGTGGATAGAGCATTGGCCTATGGACTGAAGGGTCCTGGGTTTGATTCCAGTCAAGGGCACATGCCCGAGTTTCATGCTTGCTCCCCAGTGATTCTCTCTCATCATTGATGTTTCTCTTCCTCTTCCTTCCTCTCTGAAATCAACAAGTGTATATTTTTTTAATTTAAAAATGGAACTTGGAATTGATTTAGTACCAAAATGTTGTAGATGAAGCACATCATGTAGCTCAGAGGCAGCTCTGGCGTAGCATTCGGCCCAGAGGACTGTGACCGTTTAGTCAGCAGGGTCTCCCAGAGGTGACACATTCCCATACCCAGAGCTTGGATGAGGGTGGGCTGTATCTGGCCTCCTGCCCGGCTCCCTCCTCAAACTTCACACCTGGCTAAATCAGGAATGGCCCGCACCAGGGTTTGGGTTTTGTTCGTTTGCTTGTTTCGAATGCCAAGTTCAAACAGAGTGTATCCTATTTTTCAGGCACAAAATAGAACATTTGCCTAAACAAGTGCCTGTTGTGTTTTGAAGTCAGATTAAGAGCCCATGGAGCATGTATGCTGTTCTCATTAGCATCACCTACTCTGCAGGTTTCTCAAGTTAGCCCTGGGCCGGGGCTACTAGGTCTGCTTGGGGGGCCCCACCTGTCAGAGCCCCGAGCAAGGAAAGCAGGTAGAGGCTGATGTAGGCTCCCTCAATTCATTATCACACATCCTTCTCAGAACCTCTCTATTAATTGTCTGAACCAAAACTTCTGCTCTACACCTGCCAGCAAGGCACCTCTTCAGCTGTTTTTCCACACGACGAAAGGCAATAGAAGGACACACAGTCTCGCCTTGTTGAAGAGGGTAGTTGTTGCCCAACTTTCTATCCCAAAGGCAGGGCAGAGTGAGCCCCTCTCTAGGGTCTTCTCTTGAGCCTTTTTAAACCTCTAGGCTCCTTAGAACAGTGGTCAGCAAACTGCACCTCACAAGCCACATGCAGCTCTTTGGCCCCTTGAGTGTGGCTCTTCCACAAAATACCATAGCCTGGGCGAGTCTATTTTGAAGAAGTGGCATTAGAAGTTTAAGAACTTTGGCTCTTAAAAGAAATTCTAATTGTTTTACTGTTGATATTTAGCTCTGTTGACTAATGAGTTTGCCTTAACACATGCGTAAGTGTCGGGGCTGAGCAAGGTAGGAGTTCATTTTTCACTGAGGTGTGTCACCTGTCTCTCATGACGATGTCAGTTTTTCAGTAGTGAGATCCCAGGTCCTCACCACATTTTGGCACTGTGGATATATCAAGTTTTGCTTTTAAAAAAAAATACCTCCCTAGCCCGGCTGGCATGGCTTAGTGGTTGAGTGTTGACCAATGAACCAGGAGGTCAGGGTTCAATTCCGGTCAAGGGCACATGTCAGGGTTGTAGGCTCAATCCTCAGGGGCATGCAGGAGGCAGCCGATCAGTGATTCCCTCTCATCATTGATATTTCTGTCTCTCTCTCTCTCCCCCTTCCTCTCTGAAATCAATTTTAAAATTTAAAAAAAAAAAACCTTTCTACACAAGCCCAGGGCCACAATGCTATCATACACCATTGAAAATCATCAAGTATGACATCTTATCATTTGGCAAGATTCAGGAAATTTAGTGCAATAAAAGCCATGGAGTACTTTTCACTGTAATGCTTTTCCAAGAAGTTGATTCACTTTATGCTGGTAAATGATCTCAAGAACATGAAATGGCCCTAGCCGGTTTGGCTCACACTGAATGAAGGGTTGCAGGTTTGATTCCAGTCAAGGGCATGTATCTCAATTGCAGGCTCAGTCCCCAACCCAGTCATTGGCTGGGTTGGAGTGCAAGGGGGAGGCAATGATCAATGTGTGTCTCACATTGATGTTTCTCTTTCTGTGTCTCTCCCCCTCCCGTCCACTCTCTCTAAAAGTCCCATGGGGAAAATGTCCTTGGGTAAGGATTAACACAAACACACACACACACACACACACAGAACACGAAATGCCAGTTTAGTTAACAGTTGGAGTCAAAGTTCTGTTTCCGGTAATAGCGAGTACTGGACAGGTTAGACCAGATCCACCCAGACTTCCCGAGGTACTGACAGCCTCCCAATTAAAATGATGGTAGGGGCTCTCAGCACCTGCCTCCATCATACCTGTAAATACTTTGTAGATGTTATTATTTTTAAATGCATTTTAAGAATCACTTATTCCTAATTTATATCTCTATTCAAAGAAATGCTGCCTGAATGCAGAAGAGGCTCATGACCTTCTGTTCCGAAACCATGTGTCTTGCAATAGAATGTTACTTGTTTATGGGGTTCCAATTTCAATTTGAGTTATAGTTGACAGAGCGCTGCGTGTAATGTCAACAGACATGGCCCCGGTGAAGGATGTCTTAATTTAATTTTCCTTTATGTGTTAATTCTGTAATTGCTTCCCAGCCACACAGCTCAGGAGAGTGAGGGACATGAAGTCCTCACGGGGGCTGCTGGCAGGGAAGGACATTTTGAACATCTTTGTAGACATTGATGGGTATACGTGGAACGCTATATTGCCGACAGGTTATTTAAGACTGTGCAATTAAAACCCAATTAGGCTAACTAAAGTATTGAGGTTTTTAGATCTATGACAACTGCAGAAAACATAAAGGGGATATTATAAGATAAAAATGATTGCATGATTATGTGAAATTTTTTTCTTTTTAAATACATCTATGTGTCAAAAAAAGTTTCTAGTAGAGATTTGCAGCCAACGATGCTCCTTAGTCATCTTGTGCTTCAGAATAATGGTACTTACACCTTTCCTCACTCACCTCCCACCAGTGATCCTCAGAGGCAGGATTGGATAAGGGTGCTGGCAGAGAGATGGCATAAAGAAATGCTACAGAGAGAAAAATGAAATTACGTTAAACCAGTAAGAGCTGGGTAGGGATGAGGGGCATCAAAATGCTTTGAAAGAGCCGGGCCAGTGGGTGAATGCCGACCTATGAACCAGAAGATCACAGTTCACAGCTCAATTTCCAATCAGGACACGTGCCCAGGTTGTGGGCTTGATCCCCATTGAGGGGCGTGCAAGGGGCAGCTGCTCAAAGATTCTCATCATTGATGTTTCTTCTTTTTATTATTATTGATGTTTATATCCCTCTTTCCCTTCCTCTCTGAAATCAATAAAACTGTATTTTTTAAAAATTATTTTAAAGAGCCTGAACTCTACAGTCAGGCAACCACACATTGCAATCCCAGCTCGACCATATGCCTCACTTCCAGGCTCTGGGTACCATCTCCTCACCTCTAAGTTGATGATAACCTCAGTACCACTCAAAGTTGTACACAGTGTCACCCCCAAGACCCCACCTCAAACAAGGCATCCGAGGCCCAAATAGTGCAGTGTGGCCTTTCCCTCATCCCATCCCTACACCTTAGCCTGAACGGAGTCAAGAGACAGCACCTTGCCCTAGCTGGTTTGGCTCAGTGGATAGAGCATCAACCTGTGGACTAAAGGGTCCCAGGTTCAGTTCTGGTCAAGGGCATGTACCTTGGTTGCGATCACATCCCCAGTGGGGGGTGTGCAGGAGGCAGCTGATCGATGATTCTCTCATTGATGTTTCTATCTCTCCCTCTCCTTTCCTCTCTGAAATCAATAAAAATATATTGAGAGAGAGAGAGAGAGGAGCACTTTGATGCTTCTGCCTGCCGCCTTCTTCTGCACCGACTTTGGCTCTGGGGCAGGAGGGGCAGGGAGCAGCAGTGGGTAGGACGATGGTGCGAATCAGCCTCCTTGGGGCAGAGTTCCTCCCAACGCGCAAACTGTGCAGACCATGGCAGGAGGAGGCTGCCCTGCCTATCCGCAGGTGCCCGTGGGGAATGGAGACAGGAAAGTGATTAGCAATTACTCTTTATACAGAAGTGGCTGCCACCCCGACTGCTTCTGTGCGCAACACCTGGTGAGCACCGCTGCTCCAGGATGTGACTATTTTAGGTTGTTTTTAATTAAATGCAGACATGCCTTCCAGACCTGCCATACACCTACCCATGGAGAGTGTGTTGGATCACTTTGAATGTTTCTAGTCTAGATCATTCTAGAAAGGGAGAAAGCTGCTTCTCTGTTCATTTGCCTTGGTTCTAAAATATGCTGGTTTGTGCCCTGGCTGGTTTGGCTCCGTGGACAGAGCATCGGCCTGTGGACTGAAAGGTCCCAAGTTCGATTCCGGTCAAAGGCACCTTCCCAGCCCTGGTCGAGGGCACGTGGGGAACAACCAATCGATGTGTCTCTCTCACATCGGTGTTTCTGTCTCTCCTTCTCCTTTCCATTCTAAAATTCAATGGAAAAAATATCCTCGAGTGAGGTTTTATAATAATAAAATAAAACATGCTGGTTTGCAAAGGAAAGCAATGGCCGTTCATGTCGTGTCTTCCAGAACATAATTGCTGAGCACGAAATCCGCAACATCTCCTGCGCCGCCCAGGACCCGGAAGACCTCTCCACGTTTGCTTACATCACAAAAGATCTGAAGTCCAATCACCACTACTGCCACGTGTTCACCGCCTTCGATGTGGTGAGTAGCGACCTCTAGGGACAGTTTAAATCTTTTCCCAAATGTACCTGGAATGTATGGAAAGCCCAACTTGCCATTAATCTACGTGGCATGTTTACCAAAAAACGAAGGTATACTTAGTATAAGGTATTGTGCAGACTCGGTTTTCCTGAGTTTTTTCTATGTCACTCCACTGCTACCCAGTATTAAAAATGTCATTGCTCAACTACTAACTTCGCTTTTCAGATTTGACAAACCCCTTTCTTTCTCTGGAATCAAAATATAGAAAATGTCTTCCTTCCCTGGGCCTGTCTGTTTCTCTGGTGGCTGTTTCTAAATAGTAGGCCATAATGGTCTGGGTTTGTTTGGACGAAAAATAAATGTCAGTGCTTCATACAATATTTGTGGTTTTCTATTTTGAATAGCAGTCAGATTAGGCACCTACAAAAATAATTGGGAACACCAACGTTTGGCCCATTGGCTTAGTCAGAAGTTAGTCTTACAATGATGTCCTCGGGGTGTTGTACCTCTTAAAGTCCTATTTGTCGTTAGGTCTAAAAACTAGCCCATATATTACAAACTTGGAAAATGAAAGCAATTCTAGAAAATAAGCATTCCCATAATATACACACATCTTCAAGATGGTACAAATTGAATGGCATTCTGCATGTGAAGCAGATAGATATGGCTGTAACCAAGAAATCATTTGTAATCAGGAGAAAGCTCTTCTCTGTTCAGTGTGTTTGAAATATACATAAAGAATTGTATCAGCCCTAGCCATTTGGCTCAGTGGATAGAGCCTGCAGACTGAAGGGTCTCGGGTGCGATTCTGGTCAAGAGCATGTGCCCGGGTTCCAGGCTCAATCCTCAGTAGGGGGCATGCAAGAGGCAGCCGATCAGTGATTCTCATCATTGATGTTTCTATATGTCTCTCCCTTTCCTTCTACTCTGAAATCAGTAAGAATATATTTTTAAATGGTTTCTGACCCCATAAGAAAGAATTACATTAATACTGCAGTGTAGCATATTTTTGGGAGTTCAATGTTTTGGATAAGACTTCTTGAAACAGTCAGTTTGAGTTCTGACAAACACACATGGACCACAGACCACCACAATGCAAAACTTACATCATCCTAAGGTATGTCAGACTTATGCCCAGAGCCTGGGTCATTCCTTTCAGTTTTTGAGACTTGAAAACCGGAAAGAATGGTCATATGCCATCCAACAGTTCCTTCTATTTTAGGAGCCCTGGGGAGACTAATATAGAAGTTACATGTGGTAACAGGAAGGGCCGAAAAGCAAAGCCCTCAAAGGCGGCTCCTAATATCTCTGGTTGTGTTTCTTTGCGTGGGATCAACCGGGTTGGTTAAAGTCATTTCAAGAGTAGGTTTCTGGTGACGTAAGCATATTCTTGTGAAATGCGGTCGTCTCTTTAAGCAGCAAAATTCCATTCTGTCCACCTACATTTGGGTTTGCGTGAAACCCCTTTCCCTGTGGCCATTGGAGTGCTGTCATGGGAAGCACAGCCAGGCCAGAGTTCACACCCCAGGCAGCTCCCCGCTCCCTGGTCTCAGACAAGTTGTGGGACTTTCCTGAGTTGATATCCTTCATATATAAAATGGGTCCAAGGATTTACACCTCACTGGTTTTCCTCGGGGTGGAACTGAAGGAACATATGTAGAGTGCCTCATAAGTAATAGGTGTCGGACATGAGCTCCACCTGTCCGCTCTCCCCGCCTGCTGACATTACCACTGACAGACAGCCTGGCTCCTTTTTCTGCTAAGAGACATAAGCTAGAGTTGCCGGAAGTGTATTTATGGTCCAAAGTTTTCCCATTGCCCTTGTAAAAGAAGTGAAAGAATACTAAGCAATACATAAATAAACTAGAAGTCATAGCAAACATCGACTCTGCAGGCCTCACATTGGCGTATTGCCTCCATTTGTTTTCACTGAATGTCAACATTAATATTCTGGTACTTTTTAGGGTGAAGTCCAGCCTCTCCTTGAGTATTGTAGCATTTCTTTCTAAATTAATTTAATTTGCCTTCATAAGAGTATCCAAACATTCTTCTACATTTGAAATGTAGAATACATTATGTATTCTACATTAAAAATGACACCTGTGGACCAACTGCCCCCTTGAGGTTTTTAGCTATATGTGTGCGCCGCACGAGGTTACTGGGATGAAACGGGGGGGGGGGGGGGGGGGGGCGGGGGAGGAGTAGTTGAGACCCGATCCATTTGGAAATCATGTGGAGAATGGCTTCGTCTTCTGTCTTCGTCCAGATGTTTGACTTCATGTAGACATTCCCTAGCTTAGGATTCCAGTATCAGCTCCCAACGATTTTCATCTCCAACCACAAAGCCACCGTTTCAGTCCTGTCTAGGTGAACAGTTTGTCTGACTTCAAAAATAGTAACAAAGGCCACCAGCCTTGGCCTGGGCCTTTGAGCGATTCTGAGATGCAGCAAGCTTTGCTGACGCTAAAATAAGCCTCTTTGAGCATAGATTTTGTATCTTTATGTAGGGCAGCTCCATATTCAGTCCAGTCTTGAAGCCTTAAAATTATTTTGATACGAGTCAGTCTCCTGGGCTGCCCAAATGGCAAAGTAGGGAGAGAGGGATGGAAAGAAGGAGGGAGGGAAGAGAGAGGGGAGGAGGAAAAAGGAGAGGAGAGGGAGGGGAGGGGAAGAGAAGGGAAGGGAGGGGAGGGGAGGGGAGGGGAGGGGAGGGGAGGGGAGGGGAGGGGAGGGGGAAGAGAGGGGAGAGGGAGGGGAGGGGAGGGGAGGGAAAAAGAAAAAGGCAGGGATGAGAGAGAGGGAAGCAGGAGAGGAAAGAAAATCCCTTGCTTATACATTTAGCTGACATGTATGAATACAAACACATTTTTGTATTGCAAAGCTATTGCCACTTTGACCTTGTAGATGTGTTATGGATCACACAATGTTTCTGAGTGTCTGCTACTGTCAAGAAAATTTGGTGGCCTCTAGGATGCTTCCAGTTCATGGAGCGTGAGATTTGAAATTCAGAGCATTTGCCCACAGAGATCCTGTAATCAGGAAGGGAGGCCCAAGCCACCGACAAAAGCCAGCATGTGAGCTGAACATACTTCACTCGCTCGGGGCCATGGCCGAGCGTTGTGTGCTCAGACTCCGGGAAGGTGCGCTGTGCTGCTTCCCGAGTTCATTAGGCAGCCTTTTGGGGAGAGCACCTGCAGGGGTGGTGGCCTACAGCACACACCTCAGGAAGTGTTACACCTAGTGATCTCTAAGCCTGTTTCCATTTCTTTGGATCTGTGGTACTTTCAGCTTTAGACGATAGGTGGATGAAAAGATTCGAGCAAAGATGGAATTGGGGTTCCCAAGACAAAAAGGCAATGCCTCCCCACAGGCACGTGCCAGGCCTGCTTTGGCTTCTGGACCCGCAGTCTTGTGGCAGCTGATTTCTAGTCACAGCTATAATCTGCTGGGCCCGGAACAGACCTCATAGAACAAAAGGCTTCCCAGGCCCCACCTTCCCAGCAGGGGAAATTTGGGGAAGAGGGAGCAGTAGGATTGGGTAGAAACAAAGGATGTGTTATAAGACTAGATGTTGTGGGGTTCAAAACATGGATTCAGCAATGTTCTCCACTTCTCTCATCTCAAACTAGGGAAGGGGTGTTCCCTGCTGCTGGGATTACAGGGGGGTGAGGGGCTGAGTATTTCAGTGGCCACCAGATCCCAAGGCTGCAGTGATCATCCTTCGAAGGCCAAGATAGGTAAGGGACATCCTAGAGGCCCACTGCAGAAGATTCCTTCAAGAATAGGGCTTCCTGGGGCCTTCTCCACTACCCTGCCTGCTTCCCTCCCTTCTCCACAGCCCCACCTGCTTCTCCCGCCACCCCACTTGCTTCCCTACAGCTTTGCTCCCTTCTGCAGCCTTGGCTTCCATCTAAGCTGTCTTTAGTCTTTGCTCTGCACCTGGATATGCAAATTAACCACCATCTTGGTTGGGTGAATTTGCATGTCACTTCTGATTGGCTGGGGGCATGGCTTGTGAGTGCAGCAGAGGTATGGTCAATTTGCATGTTTCTCTTTTATTAGACAGGATATTATATATGTATATTACTCAGTTAGTCCAATTTCTAAGTCATAGAATCAAAGTAGGTAGATCAGGGAGACTTTGATGCATTCTCTGTGGGAGTATTGGGTCTATTTTTTAAAACTGGGAAGGACCTCATTCAATCGTTTTAAAACAAGCAAGGTTGTTTTTTAAAATTTGTTCATAGCAAGCATTAAAGACGAGATTGTTGCTAGACCCCTGCTAATTCTCACTTCTCTTATAAAGAGTATGTTCGCAGGCTTTCATATTTTAACCATGCTCATTTTTCTCTTACTTGCAACTTCCAAACTCTGTAACCTTCAGTGTGCAGCACGCGGCCGGCCAAACAAATGGCCAGCCCACTGGTCCGCGGAGGTGAGCCAGGGCAACGCCTGCACACAGGGCCTGGGCTTTGCCTGGAAAACAGTTTCCAGCCCTCTCTGCCAAAGAATGAGGGCGTACTAAACCCCCAGGGGACACGTAAAGAACAAATAAGATGCTTTTGAGCTAGATTTTTCTCACGCTTTTCATTATCAAAATGGAAAGGCCTATCCTTATGATTATAAAATTATTCATCTTCATTTAAATAAAGTTCAAAACACACTAAAAAGGAAATTCATCCACAGTCCCAACACACAGTGGTAACCACTGGTAAGACTTGGATACATCGTATCTCTGTTTTCTCGCACATGGACAGATGCCACCCAGTTTTGTAGGTACACATATATTTTTACTTACAGTCTTTTCTCCAGTTTTTTTGTTTTTTAATAACTCAGTTTTCATTTTAAAGGACTGCCCCGTGTTCCGCTCCGAGGCTGTATGCAGATTACTTAATCAGACCCCTTTTAATGAAAAAATGTTAAACACTATAATGAATGTTCTTGCAACTATGCCGTTGAACCCTTGAGCCAAAAAGATTTTCAAACCAGGAATTTCCAGCACAGACCAATCCTAGTGGTGCCCCAGTTAATATAAATTACTATCTGGTGGTCAAAGCGTGTCCTAGGGAACAGATTTCCCAGCCTCTGCTGCGGTTTTTCTTTTTTAATTTTTTTTCTTTACCGATTAAGGACACTGGCAGGCTGGCACGGCCATGGCACACTCAGCCCCAGGGCGCCTTATGTGCGCGCCACCTCAGCCAGGTTCAGTGACCCTGAGTGGGGGCGGCTGAAAGGCTTAGAGAAGACAGACGAGAGAATGAAGGCTGGACCTCGATGGGACACTGCTCCCTCATGGAGAGACAGCGTCCACGCCAACAAGCCGTGTCTTTATATTATAGCAGGTGCCACAGGTAAAGTAAGGGCCTGGTCAAGATGTTTGCAGCATTCTCATGAGTTTTGATCCCACTCCATTAATGCACCTGATCAAGCTTTGTTTACTCGCAGCCTGTATCACTCAGGCACGTGGGGCCACGTGTTCCGACCTCAGGTTCAAGCTGACAACTCCAGCTGTTGGCTGTCACTGTGCTGGGAGGGCTCTGCTCTCCAGGCTGGGACTGGCACGTGGCCATGAGAGGACTGTGCCCTCTTGTCAGCCCAAGGCTTGAACCCGTCCAAACACGGTAGCCACACCCCACAAGACACATTTTGTGTCCTTATCCCCCATTGCCCACCCCCCATACCCTCACCCCCCTGTTGTCTGTGTCCATTGGATAGCTTATATGCATGCATACACGTCTTTTGGTTGATCTCTCCCCTTTACCCCCACCCTCCCCTGCCTTCCCTCTGAGGTTTGACTGACTCTGGATCTGTTTTTGTTGTCTGCTGCGATTTTTCTAACTCAACCTCAGTACTTGGGTTCTCACTAGGAAAGAATTCAGAGCAAGACCCAAACTGTAAGGAAACATTTATTTGGTAAATTACAAAAGTAGGAGAAGTAATTCCTAGAAGAAATGGACTTCGGAAACAAGTGATGGAAGTAAAAGAAAGGCCCTTGGAGCTTGGGAGTGAGGAAGCTAATGGCGAAGTGCCTGGGGTTGGAGGGGGAGGGAAAGGGAAAGGCCTGGCCATGGTCCCAGGAGGGAAACTCTGGGTCCTCCATCCTAAGGGCTTTAAGGGTGGAGATTTTTAGGGGAGGCGGGGGGTCCCAGGGAAAGCTCTCCATAGAATATTCAGCTTTCCAGGTGTGTCCTCCCTGTATTGACTGGCCGGCACCAGGGCAGGGGGTCACTATTCCATGCAGCTGGTCCTGACTTCAGCCTTGGCTGGTTTCCTTGCTTATCTCGGCCAGGAGCTGAAATACAACTTGAGGCCTACACGTTATCTGTAGGGAGGAAAGGTCAGGGGGCCCAAACCACTTGCCCAGCACCCTGGGGGCGAGGTCCCACCCTACAATGATCTTCTGTTGCTAGGCACCTGGGCTTTTCACCCTGGTGACCTTCTGTACCTGGCGCATCGTCCTTGCTCTGCTCAAGCCTGTCCAACTGCCTACAGCAGGTACAGCCTGTGACTAGAACACAGGAGGACAAAGTGGGGGGCTCTATCTGTCTTTTCTATAAGCCTCTCATGCCCCCCATCACTCAGCAAGCACCTCCTGGGCCCTCACTGCAGGCCAGGCCGCAGGGACTGGGCCCTGGCAGGGAAGCGGCTCAGCCCGCATCCATGGGGATGTTCAGCTGCAGTCCTGGCCGCCTTAAAGGGCCCACGGCAAACATAAGCAGCCCACACAGCCTCCAGTTTGCAAACCAAAAACAAGGTTGCCTCCCTGGGTTATAAGCAGGATCTATCCTTAAAGTAGGATGGCTCCTCAGCTTCCTGTGCTGTAGCAATTCTTCATCCACCGAGTAAAGCCCCCCGTGGGGGGAGGGAAGGTCAGTGCTTCAGGGGGCAATGGCCCCCACTAAATCATGACCCCCTGCCTCCACCCTACAGAGCTTCTGCTGGACACAGTGCTGCCTCAGGTAGGGCCCTCAGGGTGAGAATCCCTCTGCTGGTGGCTCATGTCCAGTCACCCCTTTGCTGTTGGCTTCCTCTCCGCTGGTCCTGACGTGAGACCCAGGCAACTCGCCTACCCTGCCCCAACTCAGACGCATCCATCTCCCGAAGCTTCTGGGCTTAATGTTCTCAAGTGGTCTTTTTTTTGTTTGTTTAACCGTTTGAAAAAGTCTTTCAGCTTAAGTGTGGTTCTATGCTATAGTGGCCAAGAGCAGGGCCTGTCAGAACTGCTGGACTTCAGCCCCAGCTCGGCCAGGTGCTGGCTTCATGAGCAAGTTATTTAACCTTTCTAAGCTTAATTACCCCACAGGCAAAACAGGAACAAGAACAGCCCATGGCACAGAGCTGATGGGATTAAATGAGACTCCCTGTAGAGCACAGTAAATAATAAAAGTTGCCTGGTATGGTCATTAGATAACTCTTGCCCTGAGTGGTTCTCAGAACAATCCAGTGAGGTAGGCACTGCATATGTCATTATCCCCTTTTTAAGATAAGGAAACTGAGGCTCAGCGCATGCTCTTCCCAGTAATCACCCCCCACACCTGCACCAAACACCCACGTATCAAACACGCACACACCTGGGCCGCCTTCTTTCCTTGGTGCTCCAGGTAAGGTAGAAAATACTCAAGGGCAATTGCCAGAGTAAGTGTGAATCTAGAAGGAGACTTGCTGGAAAGGCCAACACAGGAATCCTATCTAATAAAGAGGGAATAAGCTAATGGACCATCACTCTGTCACAAAGATGGCTACACCCACAGCTGAGGCCAAGTTCCCTTAAGCAACCTTAATGAGCAATCAGCAAGGACCTGAGGCTATACCCTCCCCCTCCCTCCTGTCCCCCCCTGTGGGAAGGGACACCTTAGTGTTTGCTGGGCCCTGTGACCAGGAGGGGTCGAGGCGTCAGCCACTTCCCTGCAGCCAGGACTGGAGCCGAGTCTCAGGATGGGCCTCCTTGGCCGCACACAGTTCACCCCAGCTTTGAGACTGAGGCGCCCCCTCCCGCTGCCTTCCTCCGGACTGCGTGATGCTCCAGTGACCTGCGAGGGTGCTTGCACACCACCCCAAAAGTTGATAGCATAAAACAACACTCTTTCAAAAAGTATATATTTGTATGGATTTCAGAGAGAGGGAGAGAGAAATAGAAACATCAACGATGAGACAGATCCTTGACCAGCTGCCCCTTGCACACCCCCTACTCTAGATCGAGCCCGACACCTGGGCATGTGTCCTGGCCAGGAATCGAACTGGGACCTCCTGGTTTGTACATAGGTGGATGCTCAACCACTGAGCCACACTAGCCTGGCTGCAACACCCGTTTTATTATGTGTACAATTCCGTAAGTCGGGAATCTGGGCAGAACACGGCAGTTCTGCCCTGCTTTGCCCGACAATATTAGGGGCCTCCACTCAGGTGGCGGCAGGCGCTGGGGCAGCTCAGTGGGGGACATCTCTCTGAGCCTGAGGTCCTCCCCACGTGGCGTCTCCTGCAGCTCCAGTGGCCAGGGTGACTCCCCCTCAGTGTGTTGAGCCTGGGCCGGGATGGCTGCTGTTGCCCCCAGGCAGCCTCCCCACGGCCAGCTCGGACATCCTCGCAGCGTTGCCATCTCAGGTGTTCAGACCTCTTACTGGTGGCTGGTTGCCCTCAGAGGCCCCAGTGGAAGCTGCCAGACTCCCTACAGTCTAATCTTAAAGGCCCAGCATGTCATTCCTGCTGCATGCTGCTGTCTGGGCTTCAGTAAAGCCCATTCAGAGTCAAGGAGGCGGAGGAGCGGCTGCGCCCTCTCGGCGGGGAATGTGGCGGCCGGCTTGGAGACCGGTGACCACACAGGGAGGGCTAAGAACACAGGCTTTGAGTCACAAACATCGGTTCATACCACAGCTCGGTAACCTTCTAGCTGTGTGATGTCAGGCAAGTTACTTAACCTCTCGGAACTTCAATTTTTTTTTTAATCTATAAAATAAGGATGAGGATATTCTACCACAGATGCTTATGTTAAGACTTCAGTGAGATCATTGTAGTGCTCTGCACACACAGTGCCTAACACCAACTGAGTTCTCCCCGCGTAGTAGGTACGCTACGTCCAGTAACAACTTGGTAGTGTGATTCCTCTGGTTTGTCATTCTGCTGTTCCTGCATTCTGCAAGCATCTGTTAGGTGCTGCTGCAGCGTGCCAGGCACGGTCTCGGACTCTGGCCTCCCCACAAGGGCGAGGACAGCCTGTTGCAAGCAGAGACCAGTTGGGCTTTCAGGTTTTCAATGAGTTCCCCGTATTGGAAAGCAGTGACAATGGGCTGTGCCCGCAGGCTTCGATGGGGAAGCCCAGGGCGTGTCACCTGCGCCTCTCGGATATCTCAACATTGTCTTTGGCCTCGGCCCAGTAGAGTCTCCTGCTCTCTTCCCTTTTTAAGTGGCAGGGCTGTTACTAAGGAGGAACAGGAGAAATGAGTCTGCCTCCCCGGATCGGAGTGTGTCCCAGGTCCCATCTGACCAGGGTGTGTCCACTCAGGGCCCTGGCGTGTTGGTGACACAGCACTCAGCGTGCCATCAGCTGCTCCTTGCACCGGGCACCGGGGGCCCTCCCTGACCTCCGGAATCTATACCTCACACACTCGGAGATGAGAACGTACAGGAGAGGTAACAATGTCCTGCACCCGATACATAATCATGGAAGAAGAGCTCTGCAAAGCATTCTAAAATAAAGCAGAAACCAAGACATCAGGGACAAGGCAAGCCAAACCTCAGAGGCCATTTGGCAGGCAACCTCCACCCCACAGGCTGGTCTGCGTGTCTTTATGTGAGCAGCTTTCTAACACCAGGAACTAATTAAAAACGAAGGCAATGTCAGGCAAGTTACTAACTCCGCCTCCTTGACTCTGAATGGGCTTTACTGAAGCCCAGACAGCAGCATGCAGCAGAGCTTCTGACCCAGCACTTTTCACAACCTTTACACGTCCCGCAATAGGCCTGTGAAAAATCGCACTTGCTCAAGTGAGCATCTTAGACTTTCATGTGAAGGAACGCCCACTTGGAGGAACTTGTTTTTGGGTTAGTGCTAAAGGAGCTCACACTCCCTGAGCTCGCTGTTCCGGCATCTGAAAGCTGATGGTGTAGAATCCCTGAATCGCCGGCTTCCCCTTAGCTGCTGACCCAGAGGACAGACGTCTGGTATGTGTCCCTGACAGCTGGACCTCAGCCCTCTCCAGGGTAGACCAGCAAGTGCAAGAGCCCACGACTTCCTGGGGAGAGACTGCAGAAGTCAGCAGCCCCAGTCCGCCTTTCAGAGCCCGGGCGTGTAGGCAGTGGGAGGGCTCAGCCCTCCTCCGCTCTCATTTGTTGGTGCCTCACTAATTTTCCAGGCTGACTCATCCTCGGAGGCAAATGGGCTCGGTCTTCATTGTAGGAAGTGCCTGGCTGGCCGTGCGAGGGTCACTGTCTCCAAGAAGCCCACACCCGTCGTGTGGGGCCATTGTTTCCCAACGGGCCAGCTCAAAGGAGAAGACATTCTCTGTCACATTAAATCTCACCCTCAGAGGCGTTTTTCCCGTTCGGGTCTAAGACCCGGGTCCATCTGGCATTGGTCGGAAATCTGGTGGATCCAGAAACCCAGGACCCTTCCACGTGGCTTCTGAAAGCCATTCGCTATTGCCCGCTACGTCTTCATCAAGTGGGGTCAGCACCAAACAGTCCAGAGACTCATGGGAACTAAGTGATTCTGTGCGCTCAATTGGGGGGACGGGGAGGGGGGAGGAGGGGAGGAGGGGTAGAGAGTAGATCACATAAGCGGAACGCTCTTTCTGTGGTTTTGGAAAACTATGGACAGATGTCCAGGCACATTCATCAGGATGAAAACTTGGGACAGACGGACTGCTCCCTGTGACCAGTGGACACCTGCTTTGAATGGGCTTTGGCCTCAGGGGGTGTTGTCCAGATCCTCCCTCTTTGGGGCCCGACAGTGTCCTGTTTCCTCGGGGAGACAAGGCGGGGTGGAGCTGTCCTCAGAAGAGAAGGCAGAAATCAAAGATTCACCCGGGAGAAGAGAAAGGGGAGCTGGAAGTCGCCTGGAGGGAGTGATTGAAGGTCTGAAGGAAAGAGCCTTCCTCCCCACCAGGCTTGGCACGGAGCTGGGGCCTAACAGAATCTCCTGTCTCTTGCTGATTTGATGATAAAATATGGAGTGGACTCCCCCCACCACCACCCCCACCCCAGGAGAGCAAACGCCTGGGGAAGTAGATGGATAATTGGCTCCGCTGGCACGCTCGCTGCTGGGACTGTGAGCCGCCCGCCAGCATGACTAACGCCTCTCCCTCCGCCTAAATTAGATTCTGATTGTGTTCCCGAGATGTTCACTGAATCGCAGATGTTGGAGGTAGAAAGACCCAAACTTCTGAGGAGCACCTCCCGTGGAGCGTGCGGGGTTGTCACAGGCACAGCTGGGCACCCTCAGGCATCAGGCCAGAGGAGTCCCTTCCTTTTCCTTCCCTTCCCTTCCCCGGCCTGGGGAGCGAGCTAGCTGCCCGCCGGGGCTCTGAATGGAGTGGGCTCCAGGCCAGGGGGTGGGGGTGGAGGCAGGGGCCTGCTCCCTGCCAGAGTGGGAGGGAGGCTGCTTAGCTCAGCTGTAAGCAAGTGCCTGGCATCAGGGACTAAATCCTGGTGCAGGCCCTTAAGTTGGACCCGGAGTGTCCCCTTCTCCACACATTTGCATCCTCACCACCACAGCAGCTGGAGGAGGTCAAGGTCCCCGCTGGTTCACCCCCACAGGCTCCTCAGCCGCTGGGCTTCTCCAATGTGCAGTGCGCCACCGTCAACGCGTTCTGGTTTCTCTTGCAGAATTTAGCCTACGAGATCATCCTGACGCTGGGCCAGGCGTTTGAAGTGGCTTACCAGCTCGCACTGCAGGCGAGGAAAGGGGGCCACTCCTCCACGCTCCCAGAGAGCTTTGAAAACAAACCCTCCAAGCCCATCCCCAAGCCCCGAGTCAGCATCCGCAAGTCCGTGGTAAGTAGAAAGGCTGCAGATGCTGGGGAAACCTGGACCAGAGGGCGAGGGGCTGCTCCCTGGGCACCTGTTAGACTCAGGGCCTGCCTTTCTTCACCTTTGCCTTGGCCTCCTCCCTGCACGTGTCTGCCATCCTCTCAGCCCAGTTCCCGGAAAGCAGGGGGGGACCATCTGCCTGAACCTGTAGGCTCCCGAGAAAACGCCACCCCCTCTGTCTCCTCTGGCAGCCAGGAGGGGCTGGGCCTGCTACTGTCCTTGAGAATCTTTCCTGAAGGTCCCAGCATGGGAACAATGTTCCCTGAGCCTCAGGAAGCCATGCCTCCAGGGGAAAGCCTCTGAGAGCCCGTGGCCTGTAGGGAGGTTGGCAGAGGCTCACGGTGAAGGTGACTCTACCCAGAGGAAGCTGGGTAGTCAGAGCAGAGCTGCACCGACTTTAGAGTTTGGGGTTTTGGGGAATCTAGATGACCGGCCCCTGGCCCTTCCTCCTTGTCCTCTGCCTTCCTCCAGGAATTCCCTGCCCTGCCCTCGCAGGCGCTCTGCAGACGCCCTGTCTTACAGACTGGCATGCCTTCAGAGCACCCTCCTCTGGTAGTAGCAACACCCAGAAGCTGGAATGTTCCCAGCTGGCTTCTGCTCCATATGGTCTCCTAGAGACGCAGGGACCAGACCGGGCAGGCCTGTCCTTCCATCTGTAACTCCCTCCCCTCCCACCAACTTCTGACCCCAGGGTCCTGGGGGAGGTGCAGGATTTCCGATGTTTGTGGAGAGGTGCCTCCCTCTGTGACCTTGTGGGTTCTTGTTGGCAATCTTCTTGTTGGTCTCTGCTCCTGTCACTGTTCTTGGCAATGTCAATGTCCCCTGGGCGGTCCCTGCCCTGGCCTCTCTGTGCCTTGCCAGCCCACTCTGGGACCTTACCTCCACCCCCCTCAGCCATCACCCCATGCTCAGCCCTCCTCGCTGATCAGCACCAGGGACTGGGCGCCTCTGAAAACCTGTCCGTCCTTCACGCCCTGCCCCCTGATGCCCTGGTCCTCCCTCCACAGCCCCTCCTCCCCTTCCCGGCCGGTCCTGACACACGCCCAGAACTCAGAACTCCAGACTCGCAGGGTCAGATTTCTTCAGCATTCTACAGACACCTGAAACGTGGTATGTCCAGGACAGGATTGTTGGTTTTCCCCTCGAGGTTGTTTGTGATCTTTCCCAGCTCAGTCAACGACACAACCATTCCCCCTGGTGCTCCAGCCGTGAATCTAGAAGTCACCCTGGACTCATGGCTTCCCCTAGGCCTGCGCCAGCCCATGAGCAGCTTCCTTCCGCTCAGCCTCTAAAACGTGTCTCAGATCTGCCCACTCCTCTACTCTCCTGTCATTCTTCTCATCCCGGGAGGGTCCAGCACCGCTCCTCCCCAAAACTACGAGAGTACACCTCCTAGCAGACCCCCAGCCACCACACGGCACCTAGGGTCATCTTCTCGAATCATAGATCAGAGCCGGGCAGGTGTGGCTCAGTGGATTGAGCGTCACCTCATTTACCGAGAGGTCACCGGTTGGTTCCGGCCATGGCACATGCCTGGGTTGCAAGCAGGCTTGATCCCCAGAGGGTGTGCAGGAGGCAGCTGGTCAATGTTCGTCTCTTATCAATGTTCCTATCTCTCCCTCTCTCTCTAAAATCTTCTTAAAATGTTAAAAATAACAAACCCGTAGACCAGATCATGGCACCACCCCCAGCTCCCTAAAGTCTGACTTCCCACTGTCCTTCTCTGTGACGCTCAGGCCTTTCTGGTCCTGGGAGACAAAGCTCACTCCCACTCAAGACCTCACTCTCAGGCCAAGACCACCTGGTCTCATGCCCCCCAATTTCCACACGGCTGACTCTGTCATTCAGGTCTCAGCTGCAGGAGGGGCCTTTTTCTGGGCCACCCTCGTCACACACACGCTCATCACTGGCTCTTAATTCTGTGTAGCATTTATTAATGGAGATTTATTGTCTCTCTTCCCCGACACAAAATATGAGTGACATGTCCAGGAATTTTCAGGATCCTTTGTGGTTTCTCTTCGAGTAGTCTGTGCATTCTCGTGTGGGCTGTAAACCAGTTCTGGGCAGGTGCCCCTGGTCCCCATAGACTCTGCCGGAAGAGCAATGGGGGCTGGGCGCTCTGCGGGCTCGTGGAATCCACCTGGGGGCTTCCCTGAGCGAAAACACACAGGACAGCCCAGTGTGCTTTAACGGCCTCAAGGCCCCGGCCTGCACCGGGGGTCCGAGTCCCGTGTCCCACCACCCCAGTCATTTATTGCTGAGAAATCATCTGTGATTCCTGAGAATGCGGGACCTGCTCCCACACAGCCTTGTGGAGATGCAACCAAATCGCGTGGGAAGGTAAGCGATGGGCATGGATCTCAACCTCGGCAGGATTTTAATAAACCCAGCCGGTGATCTCTTGGTAAACGGGGTGATGCTCGGCATGCAAGCTCACTGTACAGGGGCAATGGGAGAGGCCTCCCCTCAGCGCCCCTGCCCAAGGTTGCTGAGCAAGCCAGGGACCAGAACTGAGGGCCAGAGCGAGGGGCAGACAGGGAAACACCCTTTGGTGCCTGGTGAACTCGCCCCAGGCCCTCCTGAGAGCTCATGGCTTTGCATGCACAAGGCGAGGCCGGTTTCAACCATTCTCCAGCTCGGCCTGACCTGGCCCCTCTCACCTCCCCCTGAAGGTGTCTCCCCCTCTATGAACTGACTACAAGCCCCAGTTGGGCCACGTTCCCTTCCCTCAGGGACTTGGCCCATGCTGTTCCCTCTCCCCTGCCTTGGCCAGACCTACTCTTGCTTTCCTTCAGCTCTCCATGTAGACGTTATCTCCTTCTTTTCATGTTCCTATTCAGCAAGGACGCTGTTTCCCCGAAAATAAGACAGTGTCTTATATTAATTTTTGCTCCCAAAGATGCGCTAGATCTTATTTTTGGGGTGGGGGATGCCTTATATTACAGCGAGTAGGTCTTATTTTAGGGGGATGTCTTACTTTCGGGAAAACAGGGTATGTAGGGGCTGCCAGGAGCTTTTCTAAGTAGTGAACAGAACAGACAAAACCATGTCTTCAGGACAGAGAAATAGATGCGATAGGATGTGTGTGGCGGAGGATTTCACAGAATAGTAAGAGGAGAGGCAGCAAGCTGGGGCGCTGTTTGGACAGGCCCGTGGTGAGGAGGTGATGTTCGAGCCGCCACCTGCGTGACGTTGGGACATAAAGCAGGCTGGGGTCTGGAGAGGAGCGTCCCTCAGAGCAGACGGAACAGCCAGAGCAGCCGAGGCCCCTGGCGACGTCTTAGTGCTGGGGGAGCAGCAGGGGGGCCGGTGTGGCTGGAGCCAAGCAAGGTAGGCGGGCAGGGCCAGCTCCAGGTCACCTTGAGGACTTCGGGTTTATTCTCTGATGGAAACCATTGGAGGCTTGAGAATCAGGGAGTGCCATCACCGCCTCCTGGAAGTCCCCCTGGCTTTCCTGCGGGCCCGCAGAGCACCCTTCCCCTCCCACCTCACTTCTCAGTGTTGAGTGTTGCCCTGTCCAACCCCCAACCATGTGCCTTCAAGATCAAGGCCCGCATCTCATTCCCCATCCCTTCTCCAGTGCTTTGCACGCGGTCCGCGTGCAATAAATGTGGTCGAAAGAGCCAATCAATGATTCTCACAACCAAAAGCCCGGAAGTCCTGCGGGGGGAGGAGGGGACGGTGTTGGCCTCTGAGTAGCGGTAGGCCGCGTGCTCGCACCCCGTACAGGTACCGCATAACAGGCATCAGCCTTTCTCTCTCAAAGCAGATCGACCCTTCTGAGCAAAAGACTCTGGCCAACCTGCCGTGGATTGTGGAGCCGGGACAAGAAACCAAGAGGGGGATTAATACCAAGTATGAGACCACGATTTTCTGATACTCACCGTCCTCCCGCCCTCGTGGTGCCTGGCACGCCGCGCAGCCCGGAGCAGGCTTCCCCTCCCGCCTCCGTTCCCACCCAGCCCAGGAGGAGGACTGCTCGGTCTGTGTGGCCTCGTCACAGGCGAAAGGCCGCTGGCCATTCCTGGGGACGTTCTCTCCGCACCAGCGGCAGAAAGCGCCACCGCAGCCCTGAGAGGCACGGGCTGAGATCTTCGAGGGCTCCCGACTCCCCTCCCTGACACCACCCGAGGTATTTCTAACGACTGGGCCCCCACACTTGCTTTGCTGTGGTTGGGGATAAACATCTTTTTAAAAATAAAAAGTGCAGGGGATCTCTAATACTGCCTAAAAGTGTAAACATCTTGGGTTTTTCACTGTCCGCAGTTTTAAAGGTAGAATCAGAACAGCCCCCCACAAAGCATCTGTAAAATTCTATCACTGAGCATCATTTCATGTAACAAAAACCGCCCTCCATAGTGGCCAGGAAATCCTGCCTCCCAATTTCTATATTTGTGGGTTTTTTTATGTAATCAACTATGTCAGCTAAAGAAAACCTTCACATCTACGGACTGATTCAAAACTTACGAGTGATCTAAAGCAGAGAAATTTATTATGCACAGGAAAATGTGTCTTGTATTCAATATTTTTACTAAAAAGATGTTTCATTAATGCATTGATAAGCAAACGAGGTTAGTTGTGAGGGATGTTTCGGGTTAATTTCAAGTAACTGAATTGCTACTGCTACAAACCAAGAGGGCAGGCTGAGCGGGAAGGCCCAGGGGCAGGAGATTCGGGCAAGCAGACGGGGTCCGACCCGAAGTGCTGACGCAGCCAGAAGCCTGCAGAGATTGCTTTTCTAAATCTTCACAGTGTTTTAAAGAACACGTTTAAAAAAAAAAATCTAGGGCTCCTGCTGTCAAGATTTCTGTCATGGAAAACGTGTTTGAGAAAGGTGTTGATAAAATTCTATTGCAAAAATTTGTTTTCTAGAAAAAATAAATACAAAAAAAAAAAGAGAGAAGAGATTCCAAAGTAATAAAACCCTTTTCTTGAAACAGAAAAATAAATAATGTTTGCTTACTATTTGGTTAAATGGAATTTACTTACATTTCATTAAGCTATTTTACTTTTTTTAATGTCTCTGTGGAGTATTTGTATGATAAATACCATAATGTATATTTATGTAGAATCAAATTATATACAGTACCAATATCATTATAGAAAAAAAATAACGTTTTAATGTATATTGTTCTAACTGATCATATTGTGAATCATTTTGAAGTTCATTATAGAGATATTGATAAATTGTGGGACTGTCTTAATGTTGCTTTTTTTTTTTTTAATTAACCAATATGATTTTAAACCTGAGAATATCAGTTACATTCATCAGTTGGTGAGTTTTGGAAGATAACTACATTTTATTTCAAACGGATAAATGTATATGGTTTCAGTTCAATGTGGAAGAATTTTAATACAATATTAAATTACTTGAACTGAACAGTTCCTTGTACATATTTTGCCTATTCACTGTCGATATGTATGTAGAAAATGGAAAGTAAAATAACACATCTATGGTACCAAAAGGAAACTGTATAGGAGCAAAGTGAATAGCAGCTTTGCCGAAACAGAAACATACGTGTAAATATGCTTGGGCTTCCAGTTATAAATTTTGTAATTTTTGTCATTATTTATATCCTATTAAAAAAGCACACAGAATAAAAAGGAGATTGTACAGCCGCCGGCGCCTGGCATCGTTCTGTGAGCACTTCCTGCTTCCATTTAGGCAGGGAACCAAAGGGCCAGCCCTCTCGCTGTGCGTAACCAAAGGGATCTTTACGCTGGCAAAATAATTGAGAAAATCTGCTCATCTCCGAGTTCGACCCGTCTGAAAAGATACAGTGGTCTTCACAGCTTGAACTTCAGCCAGAAAGCCCCCATTGTCTTTGTTGAAATATTTAAAGTGGCTGTGAGGAGAAATTGCCAAAACATAAATTCCTAAAGGAGGAAGTGACCACGAACTGGGTCACTTTTATAGGACCACATAGATTGCAGGTTGGGTAAAGCATCTGCATGTTTGTCTTAGCTCAGGCTGCCATCATGAAATACCATAGTCTGATGGGCTTAACCAACACACTTAATTTCTTACAATTCAGGAGGCTGCAAACTCCAAGGTCAAGTCCAAGCCCACACAGTGGTTTTCATAAAAGACACTTTATCTTGACTTGTAGACAGCCACCATCATGCTGTTTGCTCTCATGACCTGTGTGTGTGTGAGCCCAGGTAAGGAAGCAAGCTTACTGGTGTCTCTTCTTACAAGGGCACTAATGCCATCATGAGGGCCCCACCCTTATGACCCCATCTAACCCTAATTATTTTCCAAAGGCCCATCTTCAAATACCATCACATTGGAGGATTAGGGCTTCAACATGTGAACTTTGAGGGGACATCAATATTCCATAGCAACATTCATCAATCCTTTCGTTTTTCCTAAAATGCATGTGCCAGCTGTGAATTAAGTGGTAATAAGGCCATGTTAGAGACACACTGGGAAGATCAATGGTTCGCTTTCCATACCCTGTGGCTTTCAGATCTCTCCACTGCGGATCCAAGTCTGTTACTCAGCAAAATACATGCCAACGCAATCTTGGGGCACTACCCGACTGACATGCATAGGCCCAGGGCTTTGAACCCCAAAGAGTAAAACCATCCTGCGATGCGGTGGCATTCGCAGAGGCAGAAGGGCAGGTTTCCTGAAGGAAGGTTTGGGCTGGAAATGTAGATGGCAATGCTTCAACTGCGCTACTTTGGCCGTTTATCTTTGCTAACCAAAGGTCAGTATTGCTTTTATTTGTTGTCTCCATAGATCAAATGCTTATTTGCTTCAGTTACGGCCCCAGCACAGAACAGATGGCACACTCCAAATAGGATCATTGAAGAGTTTAATAAATAAAATACTTACATAGATGTTGGCAGCCTGTAGGGTACCAGAGGGGATAGAGTGGTGTTCCTGGGCTAATGATGGCCTGAGAGGGCAAGGGAGAGGAGGGGGCGACATACAGGTTGAGAAACGTGGCCTGGTGCAGGGGCCCTCAGCAAGAGAGCCAGGGATTAAGATACTCTAATCTCAGCCCTGGCCAGTGTGGCTCAGTTGGTTGAGTGTTATCCTGTGTACCGAAAGGTTACTGGTTCCATTTCCTGTCAGGGCACGTGCCTGGGTTGTGGGTTCTATCCCTGGAATGGGTGTGTATGAAAGGCAATCAATGTATATTTCTCACATTGATGTTTCTCTAAGCGGGTGAGGATTAATATATCCTATATAATAAAAGTAATATGAAAATTGACCATACCTCTGCTATACCCACAAGCCACGCCCAGCAGCCAATCAGGCGTGAGTATGCAAATTAATCCAACCAAGGGGACTCTGGCCATGGAGACAGCAGAAGGCTTGTTCCCCAGCAATGGAGGAAGCCAAGCTTTCTGCACACCTGGCAGGCCAAGGCCTCCAAACTCAAGGCTACAAAGTTTCAATTATAAAAGATAAATAAATCACAACAAAAATGGCTGTGGCCACTGAGTGAGCAGGAGGTTTGCCTCCACTCAAGGCTACTAAGTTTCAATTATAGAAGATAACTAAATCCCAGATACCAGGGCCTCCACTTGGGTCACTGAGGGGTGTGGCCAGCCTTCAAACCACTACAGGCCTCACCCAGGCTGCCCCACACCCCAAGGGAACCCCCACCCTGATCCAGGATACCCTTCATGGCAAACCAGCCAGCCCCCACCCTGGCCTCTCTATCCTATTTAATCCTATCTAATAAAAGAATAATACGCAAATTGACTATCACTGCAACACACAACATGGCTGCATCCATGTGGTCAAAGATGACTGCCCCCATGTGGACACAAGATGGCCACCACAAGATAGCCAGTAGGGGAGGGCAGTTGGGAGGGACCACGCCTGCAAGGGAGGGCAATTGGGGGCAATCAAACCTGCAGGGGAGGGCAGTTAGGGATGACCAGGCCAGCAAAGGAGGAAAGTTGGGGCAACCAGACCTGCAGAAAAGGGCAGTTGGGAGGGACCCAGACCTGCAGGAGGAAGCAGTTGGGGGGGACCAGGCCAGCAGGGGGGCAATTAGGCATCAATCAGGCTGGCAGGAGTGTGGTTAGGGAGTGATCAGGCTGTCAGGCAGAAGTGGTTAGGGGCAATCAGGAAGGCAGGCAGGCAGGCAAGCAGTCCTGGATTGTGAGAGGGATGTCCGACTGCCCATTTAACGGGCAGTTGGAAATCCCTTCAGGGGTCCCAGATTAAGAGGGTGCACGCTGGGCCGAGGGACACATATCCCTGTGCATGAATTATGTGCACCGGGCCTCTAGTATGTGGATATATATATATATTCTAGTTGGCTCAGTGGATAGAATGTCGGCCTGTAGACTGAAGGGTCCCAGGTTTGATTCTGGTCAAGGGCACATGCCCGAGTTGTGGGCTCAATTCCCAGTTGTAGGTGTGCAGGAGGCAGCCAATCAATGATTCTCTCTCTCCCTCTCCCTTCCTCTCTGAAACCAATAAAACTATATATGTATTCTGATATCTCTCTATCTATCTATCTCTATCTCTATCTCTATCTTCCATTCTGCATTACCTGAACCCCCGGTGCCAGAGGGCAGAGACACACTGGTATGGTCTACACAGGGCAGTCTCGAGCCACCAATCAGGACTGGGAATAGGGAGGAGTGGATCTGCGTGGCAAACAGAGAGTGAGCCCCCACATATTAAAGAAGGGATTTGAACTAATTGTCTGGAAGGGAAAATCTGACAAGTTGGCAATTACCCTGTCCATGGGAGTGGGGATCCTTGAATGGTATTACTATTCGAAAAAGGACTTCAATCATTCCATTAATTTTTTCTTCTTAAATTATATTCTATGACAAATTTGGGTAAATGAACCCTATGAATATTATTT
This sequence comes from Antrozous pallidus, assembly GCA_027563665.1. NCBI lineage: Eukaryota > Metazoa > Chordata > Mammalia > Chiroptera > Vespertilionidae > Antrozous > Antrozous pallidus. The sequence goes on along the minus strand of CM050513.1, from coordinate 102,647,577 downwards.
CTGGTTAGTTCATTAATAAGTCATGGAAGTGATTTTTCTCAAGACACCAGATTTTTGTTGGAATACTTGGGAACATAGCTGGTGCATAGCAAGTTTGGATGTGATGGGGCGGGAGACAGGCTTACATAAAGAACACCTGGCCAAATCCTCCAAAATCAATACAAATTCACACTTGGGCCAAATAACATTGCGTCCAAGCTCTTTCTGAAAAGAAATGAAAATGTGATAAGTGGGTGAACCTCCAGTGTTCTTGTTCCTTCACTGAATTGGAATATAATGACCGTGTTCAGAAGGCTGTATGGAATAAAGCCTTTTTTTTTTAAGCATTAAGTTTTTCAGTTCTTTTTACACAAGCTCTTCACTGAGTATGTTTCTTGTGAAAATTAAGCAATCTGATTGTTATAACACATTTTTAAAATTCAATCTTTATTGTTGAAAGTATTAATATGTCCCCTCTCCGCCCCCCTCCCCCCCCCCGCCACCATTGACTCCTTCTAACCTGCCCCTGCTTTCCCCCACCCAGGCCTTATTGTCTGTGCCCATGAGTTATATATATATATATATATATACATACATACACATACAGGTCTTTGATTTCTTCCTACTACCCTCCCCCACCTCCCCTCTGAGATTCCACAGTTTGTTCCATGCTTCTACGTCTCTGGATTTATTTTGTTCATCAGTGTATTTTGTTCATTAGATTCCACATATGAGTGAGATCATGTGATACTTGTCTTTCTCGGACTGGCTTATTTCACTTAGCATAATGCTCTCCAGGTCCCTCCGTGCTGTCTCAAAGTATAACACGTTTTCTTAAGACAAGATTGGGTAAGCGCCAGCTGAGTGGTACTGGACCATGGTGCTCCATCAGGTATCCTCCTCCGCCTGGGCCCCACATCCATCTGCTGCTGTTGGAGCAAACATGTGGACCCAGACATCGGCCTGCCCCGGTGACATTCCTGCTTCCCACAGAAACCAGCTCCAAACAGGCGGAGACCTGCCTTAGCCCTGTCGAGTGATGACCACCCTGTCCACTGTGAGCTTCCCTCGGTACCCGCCAATCAGAACTTTCGTTTTTTGTTGTTTTAATCCTCACCCAAGGCTATTTTTCCCAATGACTTTTAGAGAGAGAGGAGGGCAGAGGGGGGAGGGAAGAGGGGAGAGAGAGAGAGAGCCATCAATGTGAGAGAGAAGTATCAACTGGTTACCTCCTGCATGTGCCCTGGGCTGGAACCTGCAATCCAGGTATGTGCACTTGACCAGGGAGCAAACCCATGACCTTCTTTGCTAGGGCCAAGGCTCTAACCACTTAGCAACATCAGCCAGGGCAACCAGAACTTACTTATGGTAGTGGGATTAATGCTAAGACGTTGGTGCTGACCTGGGGAACACCAATTCTACTGTTCCCTGTCTTCATCTCAAGCCAATGTGCTCACTCAAAACTCACTCTGAGCTCAGGGTGGCGCCACTGAGCCTATCATTCCCACCCAACATACTGCACTCTGTGTAACTCCTAACAAATCACAGCTACAAATTACCACCAACACCGTGTTTGCTTTCCTCTCCAAAACCCCAGAGACCTATGTAGTAAAAGCTGCACAGGCATTTCAAGAGTAATGGCCAGCAATGCAAACACATCCGACTGAAATCAGGGCGGGCGGGGGGGGGGGGGGGGGAGTGTCACTCAGCTGAAGGTGGCGGCTGACGTTTTTTTTGTTTGTTTTTTAAAAATATATTTTTATTTATTTCAGAGAGAGGAAGGGAGAGGGAGAGAGAAATAGAAACATCAGCGATGAGAAAGAATCATTGATCGGCTGCCTCCTGCATGTCCCACACTGGGATCGAGCCTGCAACCTGGGCACATAGTCTGACTGGGAATCGAACTGTGACCTCCTGGTTCATAGGTCAATGCTCAACCACTGAGCCACACCGCTGGGCAAGCAGCTGAGGCTGACCCGCTGCTTGGCTCAGACGGCTGAGGCGCAGGCGAGTCGCACACCAGACTCCATGAGCACAGCGGAGCTAACATGCACCTTCCAAGTCCTGCCATTTAGGAGACCTGAGTCATCTCAGGCCACAGTGAGAGTCAGCGGAGACGGGTCGCCCTCCAACCAGTGAGCTCTGAGCCTGGGCAGAGCAGTCCCATCCAGGCTCCACTGAGCTGGCCTCGCGTCTGTGGCCTCCATCGAGCACCCCTACAGCTGCTCCTGCCACTCCCCTCTCACTGCCTCTCCTCAATAAGACACCTGAGGAGGGAAGACAAAACGCCTCCACATAAGAACAACATCAGCTGATTTCTGACATTTGGGAAGCTGGTTTCTCGCCACGTCCCAAACCCGGACGTTCAGTTTCCCAAGACAAAATAAAAAACAACACACACAAAAACTAAGGTGCTAAGCGATGACTTGGGGAGACTGGGAAAGAAGGCAGACACGGGAAATTCAGCAATCCCGTTTCAGCAGGCCATTTCCGGGGAGCTGGTCTGCAGGGAGGGACGAGGTAGTCAACTCTGAGGCTTCAGGGCCACACGGTCAACAGGAGTAAAGGGGGGGCGACCCACAGAGCACCTGCCTCATCTCAGGGGGCGGTGCCTACTCAGTTCCTGCTGGTTCTGGCCAGGTAGAAAGGAAGGCTCTGGGTCAACAGGCTGTCTAATAAATCCAGATTCTTTTTTAGTGTGTGTGTGTGTGTGTGTGTACACACACACACACACACACACACACACACACACACACACACACAAACAATATATATTATTGCTTGAAGTATTACAAATAGTAGTACATGTTTCCTTTCCCCCCACCCCATTGACCTCCCCCAGGCCTCCCCTACCCCCCAGCACATGCCCTCACCTGTCCCCCCTCCCAGTGCCTTGTATCCATTGTATCCCTTATGCGAAATCACCAGATTTTCAAATGCTGGCAACAAATGCAGTTTTAAAAACTCATCTGCGGGCTGGGTGTGGTCCATGCATCACTTGTGTGAGATTTTCAGAGAAATCCACCCAGTTTCAACGGCCTCTCGGCTGGAGGTCCAGTTACTGATCAGAAAAGGAACAGTGTGTCCGGATGAGGGGAGGAGGTGGAGGAGAGAGGGCTGCAGGCTCGCTGACATTTGCTGAACTGGTCTTATACGCCACATTAGTTTACGGGAGTCCCAGGAACTATACATCAGAATTAGTCTCTTAAAAAGGGAGAGGCTTTTTTCTAATGTAACAGCAACTTCCGAAATGGTACAGGGCTGGAATGGTAGCTCCAGTGCATCAAAATCCCAAGTTCCTTCATATTTCCAGTATGCCGTCCTTCCTGTGTAGCATCCAGCTGCAAGGTCACCTCAGGAACCCAGAATGGCTGCTGCGCATCGTCCAACACACATTCCTGGCAGGAAAAAGGATGATAAGAACCCAAGGGCTCCTGCCTCCCAAACAAAACAAAACCTATTTTCTGGAAGCTTCACCGTCAACTTCCACTTCCATCTGACTGGCCAATCCTAAAGAGGGGCTAAAAATTAAACGTGTGAAAGCCCGTCATGGTGGCTCAATGGTTGAGCATCAGCCTAGGAACCAGGAGTTTGCAGCACAATTCCCGGTCAGGGCACATGCCCAGGTTTTGGCCTCGATCCCAAGTAGGAAGAATGCAGAAGGCAGCCAATCAATGAGTCTCTCTCTTCATTGACATTTCAATCTCGCACACACTCTCTCTCTCCCTCCCTCTTTGAAATCAATAAAAAACATTAAAAAAAAGTTAAATGTGTGAAAGTGCCCAGTACAGGGCCTGACACATAAAAGGCCTGTAAAAAAGTAGTAGCTCCCCCTTCGTTCCTCCTAAAACTGATTTATCGTCTCAGAAAGTTACTTGACAGAGCGGGGCATGTCGACATCAGAAATGTCCAAACCTGTAGAGAATTTTCCTGAGTTCCTTTGAGCCACACTGACAACATATGCTGGGAGCAAGGCCTCAAATGCTCCGGAGAATAACAATTTTGCAGCTTGCATTTAAAATTAAGGAGGGAACATAAGGAAGAGTACATGAGAGTGGGAGAAAGCAAGATGGGGACTGGATTACAGGATAGTTAAGATTATGTGCTCTCTTGAAACCTAGGTGCACAGAAGCAATGGAGAGGGCTTGCTTACGGCAAAAATAAACCTTTTGCTGAAAAGCTATATGCCTGGGACACGACTGCCCACCAGACCTGCCCAGTTAGGAATTTATAATCAGATCACCCTTTGAGGTTATTTTCCCTAGAACTTTTTTTCATCCACAGGCAAATAAACCCAAGGTGAAGGGTTTAAAACCACTGCTAACTGAAGATGAATCCAAAATGAGAAAGAGGTCTCCAATGCGTTCTCCAGCTAACCCCTACACAGGTGTCCATGACCCCAAAAGGATTCCACTTCCAATTGCAACTGACAATCAACTTGTAGCCCGGTGGTCTGGGTCTTTCTGTAAGGAACAAATCATCGCTCTTACTGGTAAGCTCTATGGGCCTCTGTAACTTGTTTCCTGAGCCCACGCACCTCACTGGCTCACTCTTTCTACCTGTGTGACTTTCTAAATAAGTTTGCATTTGTATTTGGAAAAAGAAAAAAAAATCAGATTTGTATTCTGGCCCTGGCTTTGACACTGATTAACTGCCTGGGGTGTGGCTCTTCCTCTATAAACTACAACTGCATAGTCTGCAGATCCACTCCTAACTACTGTGAAGATAGAATAAGGGCTGGGCCCAGCCAGTATGGCTTAATGGTAGAGCATCTACCTACGAACTAGGAGGGCACAGTTCAATCCCCAGTCAGCACACATGGTCGGGTTCCAGGCTCATTCCCAGTGAGGGGTGTGCAGGAAGCAGCCAATCAATGATTCTCTCTCATCATTGATGTTTCTTTCTATCTTTCCCTCTCCCTTCCTCTCTGAAGTCAATACAAATATATATTTTTTTTACTTTTTTTATTGTTTAAAATATTAAAATAGTAGTACATGTGTTTCCCTTTTTTTCTCCCTTGACCTCTCCCTGGCCCTCCCAACCCCCCAGCACATGCCCTCTCCTTCCCCCCGCCCCAGTGTCTTGCATCCCATGGTTATGCTTTTATGCATGCGTACAAGTCCTTCGGTTGATCTCTTGCAGCAACCCCCCCGCCCCCCGCCACCAATCTCTCCTGCCTTCCCGCCGCAGTCCGACAATCCATTCCATGCTTCCTTGCCTCTGCATCTATTTTTATTTCCCCCATTTTCTTTCTTTAAAAAAAAACAAAACAAAAAACCTTGCCTCTGCAGACTGGAAATAAACATATGAGCACAAAAAATGTATGAGACCCAATTTCAATGATCAACAGTTCTGAGACCCAGCTTCAACGTAAAAGTGCATGCCAGCAATGATGTCTGGATGGTGGACAACTGTTGGCAATGCAGGTCCGACCCTCTGTTGTTTGGTCCTGGGTAACCTGCAGCGACACACCGCTGCTGACCGCTAGCATGGCAAGACGTGGTCAGTATCTTCCATCTCTGGACTGTCTCTCCTCTTGTCTTCATGGTTGGAGCAGATCTGTTAACTCCTCTCTGTTGCAGGGATCCACATGGTCTTGGAATTGTTTTCTGAAAATATACAAACATATTCTCGACCAAAAGTTAATAAAGGAATCTTTTCTATAAATTTGACTTGGGATCCTTTTTGTTTTTGCCCAGACGATTTTCCTTTGGCTTATTTTGATGTCACAAATATATATATTTTTTTTTAACAAATTAAGGGCTGGGCAGTGTCCCGAGTGGGGAGGTGATGAAGATTTATATGGATGAATGTGAACATTGCTCCAGCTCTGCGCAACCACCTGGGTCCTAAGCAGGCGTCTTCACTCACCTGCTGGGTGTTTCCCCATTTGATCTGCTGCTCAGAACCACTGGGCACTCACTCAGGCTTGGAATGCTCTCTCTGGTTTCTTATTCCAGCCCTGGGTGATGGCAAATCGCAGAGGCAGGTTTTTCTCTCCACTTCTGTGAGATAAGCAGTATTCTCTGAGAGCCTGACCTCAGGAGTGAATTTAGAATGAATAACAGCAACTCATTTTCCTGAATCGTAATTGAAATGGAAACGGCCTAACTTCTGGTCTCCTCACAACATTATCTGATTCAGAAATCAGTCGCTGTTGATGCCAGATGACTTCAAAGGCCCGGTCTCTGAGGAGTCCCAGGTTTGATGCAAATTCTTCTGCCCCTTCCATGCATGTGCACACAGCTACACAACAACTCTGTGGTTAAACTCACAGCCCAGCAGCAGCTGACTTCCTAAGGTGGGAATGTTAATAACCGTACATCTGTAGTCTCAAGGAGAGGGTCTACGGGCAAGAAAATCTATTCATGTGACTATCCTCAGAGATTAAGAATTACAAGAAAACCATTTCTAAAGGTCAGTAAGTAAATTATGGTAACATAGGACATTTGCTGAGTCATAGATTGCCATACTTGCCAACCTAAACATTCTGGGGATATGTTTATTCATTTCATACAATTTGGAAGCAAATTTTTTCTATCCAAAAAAAGTTTTACTTTTCCTAATGCTGTTTCACAATAACATATCAAACTAACACAGGAAGGTGAAGAAAATGCTGCTGACGTGCTGCATCTTAATCTGACGGCCCCATGGTACCTAGTGCAGAGAGAACACAGCACGTGTTCTGGGCGGGCGGGCCAGCAGGGGCTTCCATCTTCAGATACTTATGGAGGCTCCGGTGGGAGCCAGGATTGTGTGAGACTCTGGTATAAAAGACAGAGACCTGGCTTTCACGGAGCTTCTGATCTAATGGGGACTCCAATAAGTAAGCAACACGGGACAATGGAAGTCATGTAAAAGAAAAGAGGGTACTACATCGATAATCTCAAAAAATATCCTATCTAATAAAAGAGTAATATGCAAATTTGACCGTACCTTTGCTACACCCACCAGCCACGCCCACCAGCCACACCCCACCAGCCAATCAGGAGCATGGGAGCGTGGCCAAGGAGGCCTGGGCCTGGGGGTGTGGCTGAGATGGCCTGGACCTGGGGGGGCCTGCGGGGGTGTGGCCGAGGCTGCCCAGGCCTGAGGGGTGTGGCTGAGGTGGCCTGGGCTGCAGAGGGGGGGTCTGGGGGACTTGGCCGAGGCAGCCCAGGCCACGGGGGGGGGGGGGGGGGGGCGGGGGGGGCGGGCATGGCCGATGCAGCCTGGGCCTGGGGAGTCGTGTCTGATGCAGCCCAGGCCTGGGGGCATATGTCCGAGGTAGCCAGGGCATGGGGGGCCTGGGGGTGCGTGTCCGAGGCGGTCTGGGCCTGGTGGAGCCTGGGAGGGCATGTCTGAGATGGCCGGGGCCTGGCCGGGCGGGGCTGAGGCCAGTGCTAGCCCAGGGCAAGCTGGCTGGGGCTAAGGCCCTGGCCGGAGGGGTGGGGGGGGCAGGGCTGGGATGGAGCCAGCCATCTGCCCCATTGCAGGGCGATGGCTGGGTGCCCAAGGCCTAAAGCCTCGGCCAGAGGGCTCCCAGTATGTGGGAGGCAGGCTGGGCTGAGGGATCACCCACCCCCAGTGCATGAATTTCATACACACGGCCCCTAGTATGAAGAATAAGAAGGAATTAGTAGGGAAACAAAGGGGAAGAGGGGCAGTATGGACGAGAGGGCAATGTATACAAAGCCATGGAAACAAGAGAGCACACAGTAGGGCCAGGGTTTTAAAGAGGTAAAAATCACGCAGGGGGCAGGACTGATGCATAGCTGGCAGTTGGGAACCTGTTGCCAGGCAGATAATGGGACCCAAATAATGGCAAGCATTGTTCACTGGTGCACGCTCCGAGATAAATACTTCATGAGCATTACTTTACTAAATCCTTACAACCCTGAGAGGCATTTTACAGGTAAGACAGCTGCTGCTATCTTCTTGTTTTCTTATTAGCTACTAGAGGCCCGGTGCATGAGATTCATGCACTGGACAGGAAGGAGGGGGGTCCCTCAGCCTGCTTGCACCCTCATGCAGTCTGGGACCCCTTGCTCCTTACTGCCCACCTACAGCAGAGGCAGGAGAGGCTCCCATTACCACTGCTGAGCTTGCCAGCCATGAGCCCGGCTTCTGCTGAGTGGCATTACCCCTGTGGGAGCGCACTGATCACCCAGGGGCAGCTCCTGTGTTGAGCATCTGCCCCCTTGTGGCCAGTGCACATCGTAGCGACCGGTCATTCCTCCTTTCCATCAATTTGCATATTACCCTTTTATTATATAGGATTATCCCTAATCTCCCCCGAACAATTAAAATGTATTTATTCATTTATTCCCTTAGCTGCTGCTTAAAATAGTGCTTGACACATGGTAGACCCTCAAAGCATATAACATAGATAGGTGGCTGAATGAACAAACTAATAAAGGAATTTTGCTCAAGGTTCCTTCACCCACACCCACTGTATTCACTACACTTACCACACTAACTTGCAATGTTCAGTCCTTGCTGGTCCTTCTCAGCTCCTGTGCAGGTCCCTCAACTCACCAACCTGGACTTGGTCCCGAGCCTCCTTGACACCCATTTCGCTGCTGATCTCTTTTGGTTTTTGTGGTTTCAAGTGTCACGAGTCACAGTGACTCTCGTGGTTTCTATCTCCAGCATAGATTTTTCTCATGAGCTCCAGACCCTTTTATCCAACCAGCTACTCAACATCTCCACCTGAATGCCGAATGGCCACTTCAAATGTACTACGTCCAAAAACCCACTCCTTGCATTGTCTTCTTCACCTCAGTTGCTCAAGCCGCACAAGCCCAAATTTGGTGTCATTCTGGAATTGTCTTTCTCACAATCTTGAGCTAATCTGTTAACGCTGATCTTCAAACTATATCCAGAATCTAATTTATCACAACCTCTACTGCTGCTGCTCTAGACCGGCCACCTTCATTTTGCCCAGATTATCGCAAAAGCTTCTCATTGGTCTCCCTGCTTCCACCCTTGCCTGTCAGCTGGTTCCCACTGCCAGAGTGATCAAGTTAAAGCTTCAGGCAGACGCTACACAGCTCAACCGCTCCTCGAGCCCCTGGAGCCCTCCACAGTGCACTCCTATTACACTCCCCTCACCCGGGCTCCTCTGGCCACACCGACCACCTCCCGGTCTGGAACAGACCAACCCATCCCACTTTCAGGCTTTTGCTTGCTCTCCAGACACCTGCATGGCTCAGCCCCTCACCTTTCAGGTCTGTACTCATGTCATCTTCTCAATAAGCAACTCCATCTAAACCGGTAATCTTCCCCCTACCTGTGTACACCCAGTATTACAACTAATACACTATAGCTTTTGCTTATTTACTTTTCGTCCACCTCTTCCTAGCCCCCAAGTGAAGTATGGCAAGGACTTTGTTTTGCTCACTTGCTATCTCCCTACAAATATGCCAGGTACACATGGTAGATCTCAATACATATTTACTGAATGAAAGAATGAATAGATGAATTCTATCCTTTATAGGATCTTCTCCAGGCCAGCTACACCAAGCAGCGATCAGACAGGCTGAGAGACAGAAATTTTGGTAGAAGTGAATTGCACAGAGCTGATAACGCTTCATCAAAAAGTTGTTGGATTTGGTTTGAAGAATCCTTCACATTTGTTTTCTAATCAACAAAGGACAAGCAAGGAGTATAAAACAATCCAAAAATGTTTTCAAAAAATATTTTTTGGAATTTTATTTTTATTAAAATTTTTCTGTTTCATGTATTAAAATGTATACCAAAGACAAAAAAAACACACATGTAAACTGTATCATAGATACAAATTATACAAGACACATACAATGTAAAAAAATCTTTATATATATAAAATGTGATACAAAAAAAAAAAATACAAAAGCAGGGCAAATTGCGTATCTGCAAGTACAAAGCAACATCCTCCCCTTGACTGACTACCTGCATTGTCATGAAACCTGCAACTCATCCTCCTAGCTTCTCCTCATCCCTCATGTTACTTCGTCTTCCATTTCCCTTTTAATTTACTTTTAAGACAAAGGCCTATCAAGATTTTTAAGAGCTGATGTTTGTTGTTATACTTTAATAGTCAAGTGAGTTCAATTCCAAAAGTTAATACTTCACACTCTGAGCTACAAACGAGTTCCTAAACATTGCATGCAGATAAAATTCTGATGATACTCTAAGCAGAACATGCTATTTACATAAATTTCTTTTACAAAATTAAGATGGCACATCACATTTGCTTAAATCACAGTAAGTCTATAACAAGTTCCTTAACCTATTAAAAAAAACCTCCATAACAATGTAAAAGATTTTACTCACTCTATTTATGCTTCTCTGAAAAGCTAAATAGAAATATCTAATCTAAAATACACCTAGAGTGGTCTAGTCCTCTTGTCCACCCTATTATATGTTAACAATAAAAACTGGCTCATGGCATACCTGCCACCGACACTAATCCCCATTTTTAAACTTAAAAATAAATTTTTAAGTTTTGGTTATTTTTTACGTAGCAACCACATCTATCATTAATTTATCAGCATATCACTTAACAATATATTCCTGGGAAAATGTTTAGATTTAAGTTGCAATTAAGGTTCCTAATTAAGTGATCAAAAAAGCTAATTATTGATGCTGATGTGCTTTTTCCTTGTCAGAATCTACCTTTTCAGGTTAGCCTCCAGGGAGGCAGGGAGGAAAGGAAGCAGGTAAGGAGAGAAGGAAAGGGAGACAGACTGGTTGGAGGGCCAAAGGGAACACCATCCAGAGCCCCGATGACTCTGGTTCTGGGGACTCTCCTAAAGTCACTAAGAGAACAGCATTGACATTGCCATTCATTTAAAAGTAAATGGAATTAGAAGAAAATGATTTTCTACTATTCTATATTTCTTGGGGAAAGTCTGTTATTAAAATTGGCTCCTCCCCAATCAATCTGATTTACTAATATCTAACTGCAGAGCAACTGATTTTAAAAAAACCTGAGGGTACCAGTAAAAAAAAAAAAAGGAAAAAAGAAAGAAAGAAAACAGAGAGCAAGACAGGACCTAGCTCAAAAGCTGACCGTGGGAGCCCGTTAGGGCACGGGCTGTCCTCAACTAGTGAGGGAAGGCAGACCAATAAAATTGACTCTGCAACACATAATTTTCACTCCACAGAATTTTGAAATCCAAGACTCACTTATGTAGTGAATTAAAGGAAATATTGCAAATTGTGCTCTCAGACACAATATTTTTAAAGCTAATTTAAGAAGTGCAAATAAGCTCCAGGGTTGTATTTGGGAAACTATGCCCCGGTGGGGTAATGTGGCTCAGAAAGCAGGCCACTGCTACTCTGAGGCACAACTCGCATAATGACAGTATTAAAATACATATTTCCTTCCAGTTATCCTCATTAATTATGTCAACCAATTTGAATGTATCAAGAGAGAATAACAAGGTACGTATTTACATTTTCATTTGCATCTTAAGGACAAATTGTTAAAAATAATGATAATTATGTAAAACAAGATTAAAGGTGTGTGCACTGGGGGAAAAGCTACATTAGTATCATTCTTCAAGCCATAAACAATTCTGTAATGAATGCAATACTGTAAAACATTTCACAGCTTTATAAAAAGTTGAAATACAGAGTTCATCATAATTTTTTCCTATTCAAAATTTAAGAGTTCGACTTCTATTAATGCTTAACAGTTTTACTCTAAAGTCTGTAAAATATATAAAATACCAAGATTATCAACAGTCACATATGTCTTGAAGTCAGGGGACACGTGTATTTTCACCAGATTGGTTCCATTTGTGTAGAAGGTCTGTGAGGATTCCCCAGTGATGACATTCCACCACTGTTCAGAGAAAAACAAAATTCCCATTAGAATGGTAATTACATTGTGTGACAATCTGTAGTACAAGCCAGACCCTTCACCCTATCACCTCCCGACTCCCACACTTCAAACAAACAGCAGGAAAGAAGTCCACAGTTAACACTGAATACAGTTATCAACCAGGTCAGCTCTCCTGACCAACCGTGGTGACCCTCACAGCGACCCTACACCTCCCTCCACTGGGAGAAGCGTGCAGCCTGTCGAGCGGGAGACACAAGGCCACTCGATGTCCATTATGGCCGTGGTTGAGCTGAGCTCCTGTATGTACGTCCTTCTCAGTGGAATGGGCAGAAGGATGCCCTCTCTCCTCTAAAAATGCCCCTTTGCAGACACAAACTGGCAGACACCAAGGCTATTCATAATATGGCTACAGGAGAGAATGTCCTCTCTACTGAATCTTCCCTTTCACCAGGAGGGATTCAAGAGCCGATGACCAAGTTTCTTTATAAACTCTTGTCATCCATACATGGATTTGCTAAATAAATAATGAACATCTCAAATGTAGCATGTGTTCTGGCCAGACCCCTCCCTTCTCCTCCCAATCACTGAACTCACTAAGATTTCAACAATATTTATATTCACTTACCAAATGGAGGTCATAAAGTTTACCCACATATCTCATGGCTAAGATGAGGGCTCAGGTACATCAAGATCCTGAGTGTTATGAACACAAAAAGTTTGATCCATGGCAGTACCTGGCCTTCTGCCTCGCACATGTGACTATGTCAGTTTGTCATGTTCCCTATCAGAATAATAACTGGTACAAGAACACCCCACGGACTTTGTAAACCTCATTGAAGCAAGATGCACTAAGACGACATTTTCCAGAACTGACAATTTTGCTCTATAAAGCAGCAATGTAAGCTAGACGGCAGAGGACACATTCCTGTCTTGAGCTGTTAGGGACAAATGACAGAGGCAGCAGCCCCTTAGAGGTCACCCAGGAACTGCCTCCCCTTACACAGAAGGAAACGAAGGTTCTGAGAGAAGAGAGGCCCCGTCACCCAAGATCACCCAGCTGGCAGGTGGCAGAGGTACAACAGTTTCCGGCTTCCTCGTCCAGTGCTCCCACCGCCACCTTCCCTCCATTAAAACAGACCGCTCTATTTGGACACTAGTACTACACTAGTCACTAATTTGAGTATGGACTAAAAAGCAATATTAGAGTGGTAGCTAACATGGGATTTCTGGGGCAGTGAAGCTATTCTGTATGATACTGCAATGGTGGACACATGCCATCTGTCAAAATTCACAGAACAAACACCGAGAGTGAACCCTGATGTAAACTATGGATCACAGGTAATAAGGATGTGTCAATGAATGTTAATCAATAGAATCAGGTACCACTCTGATGGTGGACCATTGATAGTGGAGGAGACAGGGAGTATTTGGGGACTCTATACATGCTGCTCAATTTTTCTGTGAACTTAAAACTGCTCTAAGAAATAAAGTAAATTTTTTTCTTAAAACACTGCGGCTAACGTTTATTCAGGGAACACTATGTGCTATTATATATAAAACTAGTGGCCCAGTGCACTAAGTTCGTGCATGCGGGGGGTGAGGGGGTTGTCTCTCAGTCCAGCCTGCATCATCTCCAATCTGAGACCCCTGTGGGATCGGGCCTAAATTGGCACTTGGACAACCCCCTTGCAATCCTCTCCTAACTGCTCACCTGCCTGACTGATCACTCCTAACCACTCTGCTTGCTGTCCTGATTACCCCAACTGGTCCCCTCTGCTGGCCTGCTTGGCCCCAACTTCCCCCCACCACCAGCCTGATCACCCTCAACTGCCCTCCCCTCCTGGCCTGATCACCCCCAACTGCCCTCCCCTCCTGGCCTAATCACCCCTAATGGCCTCTGCCTTGGCCCCCGCCACCATGGCTTTGTCCTCTGGGGTTGGGCTGCAATCAGGGACCCCAGGTGCCTGCGGCTAAGCACCCACATGGCTAGCCTTCACCGCTATGTGGGGGCCAGATCACCCGCTGGGGCTGGAGCTGGGCTGTGATCTGGGACCCCTGGTGCCCGTAGCGAAGCACGGCAGTGAGCGACCGGCCTTTGCTGCAGGACAAGGGGGGGGGGGGGCAGGGGGGGCCAGATCGCCCACTGGGGCTGGGGCTGGGCTGCGATCTGGGACCCCCGGCGCCCGCAGCAACGTGTGGCAGTGGCTGGCCTTCACCATGGGCCGCAGGGGCACCGAGGGCTGGCGGGGACCACCAGCGCAGTGTCCGCTCCCCAGGCCAGGGTTCCGCGGAGTGGCGGCAGCAGTGGCGCGAGGGGCAGCGCCACATGCTGCTTGGCCCCGCCCCCCCTCCTGATTGGCTGATAGGGTAGCAAAGGCATGGTCAAATTTGCATATTACACTTTTATCAGATAGGATAGTAATCCTGAGCATGAATCCATGTGCCAGTAGGTCGCTGCCACCCTCTGGTAGCTCTCTACCCACTGCCCCACCCTCCTGTAGCTCCCCCTGCCCTCCCTTATAGCTTGCTGCTCTTCCCCCTTCTGTAGCTCTCTGTCGCCACCCGTAGTCCGCTGCCCCACCCTCCTGCAATCCGTGATCTGATTGTTACATAGTCGGTCATTACGCCTCATGGCGTAACGGATAATTAACATATTCCTCTCTTATTATATAGGATGCTTTACATGTATTAATTCATTTAATATTCCCATGAGGTTGAAATTATTGTGCCGCCAAAACCGGTTTGGCTCAGTGGACAGAGCATCGGCCTACAGACTGAAAGGTCCCAGGTTTGAATCCGGTCAGGGGCATGTACCTTGGTTGCGAGCACATCCCCAGTAGGAGGTGTGCAGGAGGCAGCTGATCGATGTTTCTAACTCTCTATCCCTCTCCCTTCCTCTCTATAAAAAAATCAATAAAATATTTTTTAAAAAATAAATTATTGTGCTCATTTCACAGATGAGAAAACAGGCATAGAGAGTTTAACAATCCTGTGATTGATAAGATTATTAACTTAACAAAGCTAATGAGTAGCAGAGCAGGCCTCTGAACTCGGGCAGTCTGCCCCAAAGTGCCCTCTCCTGACCATCACACTCTGATGCCTCTAAGCAACAGCAAATCTACATTTACCTCCCCGTATTCTATATTTCAAACCAGCCTTCCTCCTCATGAGTATGAATTAATGTGGATTTCTTGTCATTCTAACAGTACACATGCCCTGTAGCATAACACAGGTAGACAGCTCAATTATATCATTTTTAACTTAGAAATAGGAACAATTTGGAAAGTTAAGCGCATTTTAGCTACTGGATACCTACTTTATCTTATTGACATTCAATTTATGCAACTTGGATTCTAGAGTAAACAGACTCAAAAGGCCCATTTTCTTGGACACCACAGCAGCTGCTCCTTTTTACTTTTAATTTGCTCTGTGCTTTGGAGAGTCTCATTACCAAGCTGGGTGGATGCAGGGTGAGCTGCATCATAATCAACTTAACTAGAGGGAAGAGCAGCCTGACTGTCACCTAAATAACAGAGACTGAACATACACGCTAAAGGTTCTCCCACCCACGAGGCATAACGCCTACAGCACAGCTATCTATGCTATGGCTTTGTTTCAAAGTCCCCCAAGAACTCTGGAAAGCTGGTCACTGATCTCTACCCCATCTTGTAAGCCGGGCTCACGAATATGGATGAGCCTTCAAGGGCACCCAAAGCATCAAGTGACGTGGACTCTAGAAGCTCAGTGCCAAAGCAGCTTTCAGCAGTTAATAAAGATCAAGATTCCCAGCTCCCAACACAAATAGCAATGCCACTCTTCTCAGCAGCATCCTCAGAGCAGTCCAGGGGGACAAGTGATGACAGCCTCACAATCCCTAATAACTAAATAAAGGCAAGTCCCCCCAAAATATAAGTTAATACTTATATTTAAGTATTGTTGTAAGTTAAGATTGTTAACTTACAACATATCCTTTTTATAAAAAGGATAAAAAAAAATACAAACAGCATGGTATTTTTTTTATCCTTTTTATTGATTTTAGAGAGGAAAGGAGAGGGAGAAATAGAACATCAATGATCACAGAGAATCACTGATTGGCTGCCTCCGACACAACCCCTACTGGGGATCGAGCCTGCCACTGGGCATGTGCCCTTGACCAGAATCGAACCCGGGACCCTTCAGTTCACAGGCCAACACTCTATCCACTAAGCCAAACCGGCTAGGGCAACAGCATGCTATAGGATAGAGGCCTGGTGCATGGGTGGGGGCCGGCTGGTTTGCCCTGAAGGGTATCCTGGATCAGAGTGGGGGTTCCCTTGGGGCCACTGAGAGCATGGGGCGGCCTGGGTGAGAAACCTATGGTGGTTTTCAGGCCGGCCACACCTCGCAGCGACCCAAGCAGAGGCCCTGAAATCTGGGATTATGTTCTACAATTGAAACTTTGTAGCCTGGAGCAGAGCCAAGCCTTCTGCTCGCTCCATGGAGACAGCAATTTCTGTTTGGGTTTATTTAAATTCTATAATTGAAACTTTGTAGCCTAGAGTGGAGGCCTAGGCACTAGGGCTGCAGAAGCTTGGCTTCCTCCATCACCCGGGCAACCCTAGCCTCTGTTCTCTCCAGCTCTGTGGCTGCCACCATTTCTGTTGGATTTAGGTATCTTCTATAATTGAAACTTTGTAGCATTGAGTGGAGGCCTAGGCTGGCAAGGGCAGGTGGAAAGCTTGGCTTCCTCCATTGCTGGGGAAACCCAAGCCTCCCTCCTGCTCTCAGTGGCAGCAGCCATCTTGATTAGGGTTTATTTGCTCCTGATTGGCTTGTGGGTGTGGCCTGATCAGAGGTACAGTCAATTTGCATATTGCTCTTTTATTAGATAGGATAAAACAACTAGAGGCATGGTGCACAAATTCATGCATGGGGGTAAGAGTTCATTAAGGGGGTGTAGAGGGCCACCTTGTGTCCACATGGGGCTAAGTTAAATACCCCACTCTCTAGTCATTGTGATCTTCTAAGACTTTGTACAGGGCAGTATGAGCTCTGGACCGAGAACATTCCCGATGGAGGCCCTTGGGCTGGGTTGGGAGGAGGGGCCACAGGCTTATTGGCTGACAGGCCCTGCCCCTGATCAGGGTGTAGGGGGTCAACTGGGTCTGGGCTGGCCTGATCAGAGCACAAATCAGGCTGGTTGGCTGCTGCAGTGTGTGTCATAGCCACTGGTCGTTCTGATCATTCTGGTTGTTCCATCATTCTGGACGCTGATCTTTTATAGATATAGATATACTCCAGCTATTACTATTAACTAGAGGCCTCGAGCACAAAATGTCTGCATAGGGGGTGTCCCTTCACCCAGCCTGCACCTCTCCAATCTGGGACCCCTTGAGGCCAGGCAGTCAAACATCCCTCTCACAATCCAGGACTACTGGTTCCTGACTGCTCACCGCCTGCCTGACTGCCCCTAACCACTTTTGCCTGCCAGGCTGATCACCCCTTAACCACTCCCCTGTCAGCCTGATCAATGTCTAACTGCTCCCATGCCAGCCCAATTTTCCCTAACTGCCTTACCCTAGTGACCTGGTCACCCCTAATTTCCCTCCCCTGTTGGCCTGGTTGCCCCCAACTGCCCTCCCCTGCAGGTCTGGTCACCCCCAACTGCCCTCCCCTGCTGGCCTGGTCACCCCTAACTGCCCTCCCTTGCCAGCCTGGTTGCCACTAACTGCCCTCCCCTGCTGGCCTGGTTGGCCCCAACTGCCCTCTCCTGCAGTCCTGGTCACTCCCAACTGTCCTCTCCTGTGGGCCTGGTTCCCCCCAAATGCCCTCCCCTGCAGGCCTTGGTTCCTGCCCCCTGTCCTCCCCTGCAGGCCTGGTCACCCTTAACTGTCATCCCCTGCAGACCCGATCACCCTCAACTTCCCTCCCTTGCAGGCCTGGCCCCTTCCAACTGCTCTCCCCTGTTGGCCATAATGCCCACAACTGCCCTCCCCTGCTGGCCACCTTGTGTCCACATGGGGCTAAGTTAAATACCCCACTCTCTAGTCATTGTGATCTTCTAAGACTTTGTACAGGGCAGTATGAGCTCTGGACCAAGAACATCCCCCACACTGCCATCAGAACTTCCAACAGATATGAGGAAGGTGGCCTTGCACCTCTCAGCCTCATCACCGCAAAACGGGATAATAGGAATCGCCCTTCTACTGTGCCGGGTTATATGAGGACACACTGAGAAACAGGAAGAGAAAGCAGCTTGCACAGTAGGATACAGGCTGTTCTTTCTTTCAGTCTTTAATGAACTCTTACCTTAAGGTAGCCTTCAGCAGAGACCAGCATTTTGCTATCTGGAGAAAAGCAGAGGTCGGTCACCCAGCCCCCATGGGTAGCAGCTCCCTCTTCTACGGAAATCGGAGCACACAAATGAAGAAGCGCACCACTTGAAACATCCCATATCTACATAAACATGATACAATTCATTAACAGGGCTGCCCAGAAATTCTTTATAAATATCTACTTCATCTGAAACATATTTGAAAATCTTTCTTAAAAATATAATTACAATTCAATACCTTTGGGAGTTCTCTCTTGTTCAAATTTTTTAAAAACACTAATTATAGCACAAATGTATTGCTTACAATATTTATCATTAACTATACTCCCAAAGGTAAAACAAAAGGACTTAGAGTGATTCTCTTCATTTAATAAAAAGAAAATGGAAGAAAAAAGGAATAAACAAAAAAGACCTAGCATATGAACTACCTCAAAATAAAACAACAACAAATTATTTTAAAAAAGAATTCTAGTCCTAGCTGTTTCAGCCTGCTGACTCAAGGGTCCCAGGTTTGATTCTGGCCAAGGGCACATGCCCAGGTTCCCCAGTGGGGGGCGTAGAGGAGGCAGCCAATCAATGAGAAATTCTCTCTCATCATTGATGTTTCTATCTCTCTCTCACTCTGCCTTCATCTGTGAAATCAATAAAGAAATACATTTTTAAAAGAAAGGAAGAAAGAAAGAAAGAATTCTACTTTAAAATTAACCACTAAGAATTTGACAGGTATCACTCAAATATGTAAAGCATATATATTTTAAACACAAAGTCAAAAAAATCTAGACAGAAGTCCCAATACAGTTCTAAATATACATGACTATTTTACTAGACTCTTAATAAACAACCCAATTATTTACAGATGTTAATATTCCCATTTATTTCCAGTGACACTTAATATATAAACAGTACTCTAATTTTTCAAAGAAATGCATATCAGATTTTTTTTTAAAAAAGCCCAACTGGAATGGCTCAGTTGATTACCAGTTCAAGTCCTGGTCAGGGAACATAGCAGGCTGTAGGTTTCATCCCCAGTCAGGGAGCATATGCAACCAACTGATGCTTTTTGTTTTTCACCTCTCTCTCTCTCTCTCTCTCTCTCTCTCTCTCTCTCTCTCTCTCTCTCTTTCATATTCTCTCTCATTCTCTCTCTCTCTCATTCCTTTCCTCCCTCTTTCTAAGCGTGTCCTCAGGTTGAGGATTTTAAAAGACAGTACAGAGAATAAAGTTTAAATTTTAAAAAATAGAGGCACTGCCTGGCCAGTGTGGCTCAGTGGTCGAGCACTGACCTAAGACCCAGGAGGTCACGGCTGGATTCCCAGTCAGGGCACATGCCTGGGTTGTGAGCTCGATTACCAGTAGGGACATGCAGAAGACAGATGACTGATGAGTCTCTCTCATCATTGATGTGTCTATATCTCTCTCCCTCTCTTTGAAATCTAAAAAAATTAAAAAGTTAAAAAAAATAGAGGCATAAAAATATCAAAAAAAAATTAGATGAAATCTGAAATAGTCAAACTCACAGAAACAGAGATTAAAATGATGATTTTCAGGGACTAAGAGAAAGAGAAAATGGGGAAGTTATGGTCAAAGGTTACAAAGTTTGCTATACAAGATATATATACTGTATTGGGTATTGAAGAGGGTAGACCTTGTGTTAAGTATTAATACCAATCACAAAGAAAATAATAATAAAGAGGGTGGGAGGGAACTTTGGGGTGTGATGAATATGTCTAGGGCCTGATGGTGGTGATGATTTCAAAGGTATCTGTATATATATCCCCAAATTCACTGAATTGTTTACATTAACTATATACAGCTTTTTACATGCTAAACATACCTCGATAAAGTAATACTAATGAATGAAAGATAAATAAATAAGGCAATAAAGTACACAAAAAAAGAATCAAATGGAAAAGATCATTAGAAAGAATTCCATAAGATATACTATAGAGAGGCAATTTTTTCCTTCAGGGTTTCTGAAAAATGAAACACTGCCTCATAACTAGTAAAGGAGCCCTTTCATCCAAGATGAGAACTTAAGAGCAAAATGAATGTCCCACACAGCCACTCCAGCTGGTGTGGCATTTATGAGAACGGTGTAGAGAAGACTGGTTACTTAGTGCGCAAGCAGGAGAATCTCTTTGCTCCTGGAAAGCCTATCTGGTAACGCCTGTATTCTTGCCAATTGCAGATTCTCTCATTCTTCTGCATTATATACCTAGTCCTTGAATTTTAAGTTCTTTTTTTATAAAAAAGAGGGGGGAAAAACAAGATTCTCCTCAAATATACCGGTTACCATAGCAGCCATCCCCAGTGCCCAAACCTTTCCCATCAAGTGCCCACTCCTTCTAACAACCAGAGGCAGGCAGTGCCATAGGCCTGCCATAGGCCACACTGTAAAACTTGACTATCTAAGGGGTATGACGCTAAAAAGATGTTTTCTTTCAGTGCTGAAAAAGCTAAATATGCAATTCATTTATAATCTAGATAATGATTTACAAAATTATTTTCCCCAAGTTCTGCCACTGAAAACAACCTTTGGTTCAGGTCCAAGAATTAAGATGACTCATTCTCAAGATAACAGCAGAGAACCAACTGCAAATAACTAGGGCATCTGCCTCCTTACATACATAGGAAATGCTTCGCTCTAAAAGGAGTTCTTTCTGAGGTAGAGTGCAGCTGTAAACACAACGTGCACAGCAGAAAACAACCCATCCATCCAGAACCCAGTGCATCCTGGTCCCATTAACGAAGGTCCCCAGTGTGGTCCAGGGGGCTTGGCCCAAGCTACACAAGGAGCAGTGTTTCATGTCGCAAACACCCTACCCTGATCTCCCTATTGTCATCTCCAGTCGCCAACAGGGTGCTGTCCACAGAGAAGGCAGAGCAGCGCACACAGCTTTTGTGGCCCTTCAATTCATGAAGAGGGGAAAGGTGTTCAAAACTCCAAATCTGGAAGGCAATTAGGATTGTTTAGGAACAGTAAATACATTCAAAATAAGCATCTGCAAACCCTGCCTTGAGTGTTGGTTAACCACAAACTCGATCCTTTGGAAGTTCATAAACCTTCTTGAGAGTCCAAGTTCCCACTTGTAACTTTGTTCCTTGTTGAGTTTCCCTTTAATTATTCAAATTAACTCAGCTTAAGGATTAAAGTTCTTAACTTTGGATTTAGAAGAAAGAACAGTAAATGAGTAAATATCAGTCTGTGCGTTCTGGCTCCACTATTTACTAGTTTCTTGTGGCCTACAACAATCCACATAAGTTGCTGTTGCTTTAATTTCTGCATCTGTAAAATGGGAACCAAAGTACTGATGATGTGAAGATTAAATGAAATAACAGAGTGAAATTTCTAGCACAGGGCCTAACATATGACAAGAGTTCTTTAAAGGTTAGTCACTATATTAACCTACAGTCCTGGCAGGCAAACAGAGTTCTTTTCTTTCCAGTATTCTCCCTTATGATCCCGTCATCACCATTCAACAAGCACAGACTGAAAACTACCATCTTCCAAGCACTGTGAGTTAAGATCTGGTGATACAAAGATGAACTGGATATAGCCCCTATCCTAGAAAAGTTTGTAATTTAATCAGAACGCTGGCTTATGAATGGCTAAGTGAACAGCTGTATAAAGTAAATGCTCTAATAAATGTGAAAACATGGAATGGGCACACTGATGGTGAGGCAGCTAATCTTGCCTGAGTGCAAGGAAAGGGCTCACTGAAGAGCTGGGACCAAATCTAGGTATGGAAGAACAAGTCAAAATGCTTCAGGGTAAAAAGTAATAGAAGGTCGTGTCAAGCCACAGTTATAGCATGCACAAAAAGTCGGAGGGAGAAGCAGCCTGGACAGAGGGAACAATGGTGGTGAGGGCCTGGGCTGGGTAGCAGGGTGGACTAGAAGGGGTCAGTGGAAGGGGGGACATTCATAATACTTTTAACAACAAAGGTTTTAAAAGTAAATAAAAATAAAATAGTGAAACAAAGAGAAAAAGAAAAAAGAGAGGGTAATGAGCTAAGGAATCTGGCTTACAAACCATGAGGTCAGGGAGGTGTTTCAGCAGGGACTCAGGCCACTGTAGGGAAGATAAACTGGAGGAGACACAGACCAGAGGCAGGCCCACCAATGAAGGAAGACAGCCTGATCTTAAGGGTGGGGACAAAAAGGGGAAGAAGGATCAAAGAGATATCAAGAAGTAATCAACAGAGCACAAATGACAGGATAGAGTCCCAGGCAATTCCAAGGTTTACAGTTTGGAAAGACAGGTGGATAATAATGCCATTAACAAGACAGATTAAAAAAGAAGAAAATGGAGTATTCAATGTCCCCAAATAAGCAGCACCATTTCACTGAACTTATATCAATTATATCAAAACCTTACTGTGGCTGTGCAATTAAATGTAAACCCTTTTCAATGCTTTTTATTGCCTATAATAAGCAGCAGAGATTGCATTTGCTTAGTAATGACCAAAGTAATCAGTAAGGAAGAAAATCAAAAGTCCTTAATGTTATTCATTTAATCTGACACCAACTAAAGGCCAATGGGAATCCTCCAAAAACTCACACAATAAGACAGACATGCAGTTAGAAACATATTATTCCACTTTACACATTATTTGGACTCATAATACATAGGACTCATAATACATAACTGATACCAGTTTTATGCATGCACATTTCAGCTGACCCACCTACCTTTGCAGTGTTGTCAGCAGAGGTAGATGAAAACTTGGTGGCATCAGGAGAAACATCACAAGAAAGTACTGTATCTTGGTGACAGACAAAGTCTTTTTCTATTCGTCCAGTGGTAATATTCCATACCTTCAAAGAAAAACTCAGAAGTTGACATTTTTAAGACCATTCTGTGTTTCTGAACATAATCAGCTAGAAGTCAGGCCTGTACAATAAGAGCGCTAGCACACTGGTTGTTCTGACCCCTTTTTACATGCCCTTTAGTACTAATGTTCATAAACACAGAGCACACATAGGTTACTGCAGTCAACTGACAGCATGAGAACACAAGTTTGAAAATTAAGTAGTTACTTATCAACCATCTGCTTCTGGCTATCACAATATTATCACTGCAACATTAGAATACTTTAAAAAAAAAAATCTGTTTCAAATTACCTTCACCGTTCCATCAAAGGACCAGGAAAGCAGTCTTGAATTTTTCAAGAGCCTAAAGTCTTTCACTGTTTCCTGATGGGCTTGAAGAAAGAAATATTCCTCTGATTGCCAATTCCATACCTGGAATATTTAAAAAATGTAAGTGTTATAATATTCTCCCCATAATATCCCATTGGAGGGGTGGGTAAGAATGTGATCCCCTAGAAAGAATATGGCGCCCCATTTTATAGACAGAGAAAAATTTAGGTTAAATAATTTGACTAGGAGTTATTGTTTGGCTGCCTCTTGCACGCCCCCTACTGGGGATCCAGACTGCAAACCTGGGCATGTGCTTAGGCCACTGAGTAACGCCAGCCAGCCCTTGCCTTATGTTTCCTCCTAAACAAAATTTGTTTTCTTCAGTTTCTGGAGAGCAGTTAATTACACCAGAAGATAGAGAAAAGCCACCACATGCTAGTGAGCTCACCATCTGATTAAATTTTCCAGAGAAAATTATCCTAATTACAGATTTCTGACCTTCTAAGCCAGGCTAGTCTGGAGAGTGTAAGTCTACTGAAGCTACTGAATCCTACTGGCTGCTGCCCAGCAAGGTTAACTGACCAGAGCAGCCTCAGACAAGGTCACAGAATTTCCAAGATCCAGATATCTTAGCTACAACCTAATGCAATCCTCAAAAATGACAAAGGAAGTGATATAGACATTATTTTTCATTTTTCACATGGATCTCCAAGAAAAGACCTCAGGAAAAAGGGAAGAAGAAACTGAAATAAGATAAGTAACTGGCACAAAATAAGCCATACAAACTTATGTTTGTATGTATACCTAGGCAAACATATGTATATCTGAAATCTACCTATATACTCTTATTAACCAATGCACCCCAATAAATTCAATTTTTTAAAATGTGTGGACATATAGTAAAAAAATGTAAGGCACATAGGTGAACAAAACTTTTACTTCTATGTCATGTCCATGTACAGAACCCTTAATTACTAAATCAAAGCAACTATGTTTATAGTCTTATTAATTCTAGACTTGAAATGAACACCTTTACATCAGGCAAATATGAATGAAACAAGAATGTAGCATTAAGGAATCTAAGGTTCTAGCAAAGAAAATGAGATGTCCCAAGAGCAAACAAAGAAACAAACAATAGAAGCTCTACTGATACAGATAAAAGTTCTGTGGAACTAGCCCTAGCTGGTTTAGCTTAGTGGACAGAGCATCGGCCTGTAGACTGAAGGGTTCCAAGTTCGATTCTGGTCAAGGACACATGCCCAGGTTGTGGGTTTGATCCCCCAGAAGGAGACATGTAGGAGGCAGCTGATCAATAATTCTCTCTCACCATTGATGTTTTTTTCTCTCTCTCTCTTTTCTCTTTTCTCTCTCTTTTCTCTCTCTCTCTCTCTCTCTCTCTCTCTCTCTCTCTCTCTCTCTCTCTCACCCCCCCCCCCCCCCCCCCCTCTCACTCACTCACTCAAAAAAGCGATTCCTTAGGGACTTGTTGGAGGGAATACATTCAAAGTAGGCTTGAGGAATGGTTTGGAAGTATGATTCACAAACTGTGGAGGGCATTTCAAACAAAGGACATGAGCGCCAGCAGGAAAACATGGACAGATTATAAGGTCCTGCTCATTGTCCACCATCTGGCTGGAGTGCAGGACATGGAGAGGAACAGTGGGAAAAAAAGGCTGGGAAAATATTTGACAACAGCCCAGAGCTTGATATCTGAGCTGTGGACAAACAGGCAGGTTTCCACAGAATTTTCTTCTAGTTTTAAAGATCAGCCACCACTACAGGTATGCATATTAGTAATATTCTGGATCTGGTTTTGACTGGTAATGGTTAAGAAGCAGAAAAGTCTTTAAGGTTTTTCCTATCGGGCTTAGGTAAAATAGTGAAAGAAACGTCATCTCCCTTATCCCCCCACCCCCTTTATTTATTCCTTTCTCCTCCACATTTAGCAGCCAACCTCCCCACCGAGCCTTAGACCTCAGATTCCTTCTGCCTCTTCTGCCTCGGGGTGCTCATTCACAGAAACAGGATAGCAGGGACAAGGTATCTTCTATAAGAGCAAGAGAAGCTTTCTAAAAATATTTCTAAAAATAATCTAACTCCAATATCAAAGATATTCCTAGAAAATATTTCTCCCTCTGGCTGAAAGTATCTGATCTTTAAGTGAGACATGAAAAACCCCTGAATTGAGCTTTTGACAGAAAGGCTATACAGAATACAATGTCTCAACAGAATTGCATCAGATGTAGTTTTACCCATTTCAAAGCCATCTGGAAGGAAGAAGGAGAAAAACTTAGACTGAATTAGGAATTTCAGCATTTTAAGAACTCAGTAATATGTCGGGGGCTTTTCTGGTTCCCCAAATCATATCAGAAAGGAAAGGCACCTGTGCAATTAAACATAAAATACCTACACCATTCTCACTGGACTTTCTGGGCTTTTCTGGACTAGAGGATCAGTGGCTACTATTAATAACTCTTCCTGATTGACCAGCACTGCCATTCCCAGCTGTGTCTGACTCCATGTTCATTCTTGCCTTATGTTCTTTATACGTAAATACTAGAGGCCCAGTGCACCCTCTCCAA
Source organism: Antrozous pallidus (assembly GCA_027563665.1). Lineage (NCBI taxonomy): Eukaryota > Metazoa > Chordata > Mammalia > Chiroptera > Vespertilionidae > Antrozous > Antrozous pallidus. The sequence goes on along the minus strand of CM050513.1, from coordinate 102,621,749 downwards.
TCAGGGATCCCTCTCGCAATCTGGAACCACTGGTTCCTAACCACTCACCTGCCTGCCTACCTGATGCCCATAACTGCTGCCCTGCCAGCCTCATGGCCCTAACTGTTCTCCCCTCCTGGCCTAATACCCCTAACTGCCTAACTGCTGTCCCCTGCCAGCCTGATCGCCCTAATTGCCTATCTGCTCTCCCCTCCTGGTCTGATCCCCCTACCTGCCTATCTGCTCTCCCTTCCTCTCCATACCCTTCGGGCCCACGGTGCAAGTGTGCTAAGAGGCCCAGACCCCATTCTGATTGATTGTTAGGTGATGGCATCCTGGACAATTTGCATATTCCTCTATTATTAGTATAGATTTATTGATTGATTGATTTCAAGAGAAAGGGAGAGGGAGAGAGAAAAAAGAAACATCAATGATGAGAAAATCATTGATTGGCTGCCTCTTGCATGCCCCCTACTGGGGATCCAGCCTACAAACCTGGGCATGTGCTTAGGCCAATGCTCAACCACTGAGCAACGCCAGCCAGGCCCTGCCTTCTAGTCTTACTGCTACCCTCCACATCAAGAAGTCAGTGAGCCTTCCTGAGCAGATATAAGAAAGAATTCAGCAATTCTGAAAGGGAAATTGAAATACCACAGCAGGAGCTTTCTGATGAGGCAATGATGACAGGGATATTTTTTGTTGTTGTTATTGGGACCAAACATACTGAATTGAATCACTTTATATAACAGCTAAACCTCTACCAGCATTAGTAAAGTATATTAAGGCTGAGTTTGGGGATGTCTCTACCATTAGGTATAATTTTTGCAATGTATTTACACTGTAGAATTTTTTCAACTATATAGATAATAAAATTCAAATTTTAATTCTTCTACCTCCAAAAAATCATACATTCTCATACACTGATTCAGGTGACACCACTTGGGCTTCATGCACAACAAGGTAAAGAATCAAAAACTACTAAGTTAGACCTCAATTTTCACAACTCTAGGTGTTAAAATCAGACAAGTGAATTCTTCCAATGTTGGTAATAACTTTAGTTCACCTCAATAAAGGTTTACTGAAATGGCTCTATATTCCAAGCATTAAGGATACAAAGATGATGAAAATAAACCTCCAAAATGGTAACTCTGCAGGGTGTGTGAGGATTTGTGTGCACATATGAAATCATCACATTGAATGTCTTACACATGTAGTTTTGTCAATTATAGTACACCTCAATAAAGGTGGGGGGGACAAATCTCCAATTAATTATATTAAAACATCAAAAACTCAACCAGTCTATTCTTGGTAATACCTTCCAAGAGTTTTGTTACATAAATGTATACTCATAAAACATTTTAAATGTAAAAAGCATTCCTAGTAGAGCAGAAAAAGAAAATGAAACACAACTCGTATTTCTAAAAGTAATCTAACTCTAATACCAAAGATATTCCCAGAAAATATTTCTCCCTCTGGCTGAAAATATCTGATCTTTAAACAGGACATAAAACCCCTGAATTGAGCTTTTGACAAAGGCTATACTGTATACAATATCTCAACAGAATTCCATCAGATGTAGTTTAGTTTTACCCATTTCAAAGCCATTTGGAAAGGAAGAAGGATGAATATTTCACGGAGTTTCACAGCAAATGCACCAGTACCATGGGAGCCTATAATAAGTTTCTATACTAAAATAGGACTCCCAAAGACATAACATTAAAATTTTCCAAAATAGCCTGACTGGTGTGGCTCAGTGATTGAGTGTCAACCTATGAACCAGGAAGTCATGGTTTGATTCCCGGTCGGGGCACGTGCCCAGGTTGTAGGCTCAATCACTAGTGTGGGGTGTGCAGGAGGCAGCCAATCGATGATTCTCTCTTATCATTGATGTTTCTCCTCTCCCTTCTTCTCAATAAAAATATATTTAAAATTTTTTTTTCAAAAATAGCTCTGAATAGTATAAATTCTTCTTCTTATTTAATTATTAATAACAATGTTTTAGGGTAAAATAATTTTCAGCTACATCTACTCAAAGGCAGAACTTTCCTAAATTGCGTTAAGGAAAGACATTCATAATACACTTAGTCATAATAATGTCACTAATGACCTAAATAAAATTTTGTTATATAAAAATAGTGATGACTGATAAAGGGTATATGTCTAAATCATAGATAGGACAAGTGGGAGAAGGAAAAAAAAAAGCCAAATTTTCATATAAGGAGGTCAGTAGATAAATCCTCAAAATAAAAATCAAGAATTAGCATGCAACATGGAACATAAAGATAAATATCAAAAGAAAAAGCTAAAACTGGTGCTTCTGGAGAATGAGAAATGGGAGAGTCTGTTCTTCATAATAAGCCTTATTATACTACTACTTGAGTCTTAAAAGTATGTGCACTGAAATTTGATGAAAATAAATTTTAAAAGAACATATAGGAGGCTTACGGTCTTTATAGCCACAATCATTCATTATGGTGAACTATTCTTTTTTCAAAAGATTCATCCCTATAATAAACATCTTTCCCTTAAGAGAATGAAATTATTTCAATGAGAATTTATTGCTCTAAAGAAAAATAAAGAGACATTACATAAATGTGGCAAAAAGTATTTATTGATACAAATTCAAATACCAAAGCAGATGGGAGAATTCAAATGAATCCTTGACTTAAAAATAAACAACCATCTAATAGAGAATTCTAAGTTAAATTGCCTGCCTCACCCACAGAAAAATTTGAAACATAAATGAGTTTCATCTAAAACAATGTGCATACAGTAATCCCACTCCTAGGAATATATCCCAAGAAATTAGAAACACCAATCAGAAAGGATATATGCACCCCTATATTCATAGCAGCATAATTCACCCTAGCTAAGATTTGGAAACAGCCTAGGTGCCCTTTAGCAGATGACTGGATTAGAAAATTATGGTACATCTACACAATGGAACACTATGCAGCCATAAAAAAGAAGGAATTCTTACCATTTGCAGCAACCTGGATGGAACTGGAGAGCATTATGCTACGTGAAATAAGCCATTCAATGAAAGAAAAATATCACATGATCTCAATCATTTGTAGATAATAAAGAACAATATAGTTCTTTATATAACTGATGAACAAAAAGACAGATACAGAGGCAGTAAAACATCAAACAGACTGTCGAATTACAGCAGGAAGTTTAGGTAGAGATGGGGGAGAAAAGAGACCAACCGAAGGATGCATGCATATAAGCATAACCAATGAACGCAAGACACTGGGGGATGAGGGCATGTATGGGAGTGGGAGGGGGCAATGGGAAGATATGTACACATGTAATACCTTAATTTAAAAAATGAAAAAAGTAAAAAATAAAACAATGCGCACAGTCTGAATGTATGCCCACAGTAATATGACGTTAAATAAATGTTTAAAATTCACGCCAGAAGTGAGCCATGATCAAAGTGTTCCTCTGACAGAGTCAGAGTTACATGTGTTAGGAGTTTATCCTCCTTCTCACCTGAATTGTAGAATCATCAGAGCTTGAAATGAGAGTCTTCCCATCAGCTGTGAACTGAATGTGCCGTACAGTGTTCTTGTGCCCATTCCTGGATTGGAAGATTCTGTTGTTTAGGAGTTCTAAAATCTTCAAAGTAGAAAACCACAGAAAATTAATGCAAAGAAACTCAGCAAGACCCAAGCTTATCACCCCAAAGTTACTACATCAACTACAGAAGGGTACAGAACTTCCATCTCATAGTACTTTCAATTTAACTAAAGCCACAAATGAATGGTACACATCTATACATGCATACCAATGCGCTTGCACTCTCTCTCTCTGTCTCTGTCTCTCTGTCTCTGTCTCTGTCTCTGTCTCTCTCTCTCTCTCTCTCTCTCTCTCTCACACACACACACACACACACACACACACACACACACACACTAAATTAAAACAACTCACTGGATGAGACACGTGTGTTTTGTGAGTTTTTTGCTTAAACTAACTGTAAGATTCACCGGAATGACCACATAGCAGTAGGAACCAGTAGTCCTTTTCAGTATTCAACTACCCAATTCATCAAACAAGAGGCAGTCTGGACTCAATGTCCAAAAAGAAAATAACACTTAAAATGGATGAGAGACAAGGCAAAGTCTTTATAAAACAACACAGAGACGAGGTAAGATAAAGGATAATGAGGGAGACAGGTAAGGAAAAGAAGATGTGAGTGGGCTGGAAGGCACTGTACTGAGAAGCCTTAAAAGGGCTAAAGATTAATATGCCACATACAAAAATTAAGAAAGTAGTAACACGTAAAATCAGAAGAAAAAAAAGTGTTAAACAAACTTAAAAAATGACTATGTAAAAATGTTTTCAAATGAACTCACCCCTCCTCAGAAAGTAAATATGGTTTCTTTGCACAAATTAAAATGTACTCAAGGAAGCTTAAGAAAAATACTGATAGATGATAAAATAGGAGACTGTAGCCCTAACAGGTTTGGCTCAGTGGATAGAGCATCGGCCTGTGGACTGAAGAGTCCCAGGTTCGATTCTGGTCAAAGGCATGTATCTTGGTTGTGGGCACATCCCCAATAGGGGGAGTGCAGAAGGCAGCTGATCAATGTTTCTCTCTTATCAATGTTTCTAGCTCTCTGTCCCTCTCCCTTCCTCTCTGTAAAAAAGTCAACAAAATATATTTTTAAAAATAATAATAATAATAATAAATAAAATAGGAGACTATAGAAATTCAAACGTAGCCTGCATGTCTGAAATAAGGTTCCATAGAAAGCAAAGGGGGTTGTGGGAATAAAAGCCTTCCTGAATGAGGATAGAGGATTTCATAATTTCCATGGGGGGAGGGCCCAACAGTTGAGCACAGAAGCTCAGGGTTTGAATCTTAGCTCTACCACTTACTGATTTTATAAAGTTGTGGATACTAGGAGTTCAGACATCTATCTGTAAAACAAGAATAATAACTAACATCCAATGAGAGCATGTGACACAGTAAATATCTAATACATAGAGCTGTTATTATTTGATGTTACTAGGATGAATCACATAAAATTGTCATAGGTTAAAAATAGTTAAGTAGCAGTAATTTTACATGATTCACTTGTTATTTATATTATTTGATTATTTGATGACTTTGAGGGTGATAAAGATAAGATTGGATAGTAAAAACAAAAAGAATATAGTGCTGGCAAGAAGCTAAAAAAGAAAAGGGAAGCTAAAGATCCTTAAGGAATAAATCATAATACCTGTGTATAAATTTGAGAGATAAGACTGAGAGAGAAGAGCAAAGTTCACCTGTAAATGTACAATCGTTCCTTGCTTAACAAACATCCACAATGCACTTTTTCGGAGTAGCAGCCATTTTCACAATTAATAAATAACTTTTCAGGATAATGAAAAGAAAACCCAAAGCCTTAGCTCTGAATCCATGCCACAACAGACAAGGCTAACAACGTTCTATCACACTGACATCAATTCCCAAAAGCTTTCTTTTTCACTTTGTGCATAAACATATAGTCTCCCTTCTGTGGGTCAATATGGACAGGAGAATATTCCTCATAAAAATGAATAAAAAGTAACATAGGTATAGCTATTAATATTTTAATAATTAATTAATACATTAAGAACTGATTAATATATTAATAAATAATACATTAAGAATTGAGAAAAGTTGAAAAAGCCAATGTTCTTGGAAAAAGTATTATATAAGTAGAGAAAATATGCATCTGTGATGAATTTCATCTGTGAGAAAATCATTTTTATCCAAAATGATGTTTGTAACACTATCTTTTTGTCATTTAATCTACTTTTATTACTTATGTGGTCTTGTTTGGTAAGTTAAGAATTTCGGGTGGTGAACAGGTGTACAGAAGTAGAACAGCAAGGGGTGGTAAAACAGGTAAGCACAGGCAGCCCTACACTGTTATTCTCAATGAACCTTAGCAGTACCAAAATGGAAACAACTTATCCCTAAACAGCTGAACTTCTAAGAAGAGGAAAAAAATGCTCTTTGCATAGTAACAGAAGCTCTTATAGTACTTGATATACTTTAAAAACAGCTAAGTAGAGAATAAGAACACAAAAAGACAAAAAGCATGAGAAACAGTAGTAAAGGTGATCTGAAAATATACAACTGACAGGATTGTTAAGAGTATTTTTGGTCTAACAGAAGAATGACTAATAGATCACAGATTTATGTAGTAAATGCCAGACCCATGATTAATTCTATATAATAAAGAGGGAATATGCTAATTGACCATCACTCCATCACAAAGATGGCTGCACCCACAACTGAGACCAAGTTCCTATAAGGAGCCTTAACAAGCAATCTGCAGGGACCCGAGACTATACCCTCCCCTGCCCCCGTGGGGCTTGACAGGGTACCTCAGGCCACATCCCCCACCCAGCAGGGCTTGACAGGGACCTCAGGCGGCACACCCCACCCTAGCGTCAGGCTGGGGGACCTCAGGCCACACACCCCGCCCCAGTGCCAGGCCAGGGAACCCGAGGCCATGCCCCGCCCCCCTCGGGTCTTGACTGGGGACCTCAAGGTGCACTTCACATTCTGGTGCTGAACTAGGAGACCTCAGCTCAAGCTGCTCCCCCTGCCCCAGCACCAGGCTGGGGGACCTCAGGCCATGCCTCCCAACAGGTGGGGCTTGACAGGGGACTTCAGGCTGTGCCTCCCCCCCCCCCCCACCGCAGCACCAGGCTAGGGGATCTCAGACCTCACCCCCTGCCCAGCGAGGCTTGACAGGGAACCTCAAGGTACACCCCCAGTACTGGGTCAAGGGAACTCAGGCCATGCCTCCTGCCCAGCGAGACTTGACGGGGGACCTGAGGCTGCACCCCCACCAGTGGGGGATTTATGGGGGACCTGAGGCTATGTCTCTCTCCCAGTGCTGGGCTGGGGGACCTGAGGCTGCACCCCTCACCAGGCAGGGCTTGATGGGGGACCTCAGGCCATGCCCCCACCCAGCAGGGCTTGACAGGGGACCTCAAGGGATTGCCCCCCACCCTGGTGTGGGTCTCATACAATTTTGAGGTGCATGTGGGTGGGCGGGGACTTGACTCTGGGTCCCTTTGTGCACCCCAGACTCTGACAGTAGGAAAGTTTTCATATACATTTACTAATTTTCTTTCATCTCTGACACTTTTATAGAGAAAGGGCAAACAGCAATATTAAATTATTTCCTCTAATTAATCCCCTTTTAATGTGCACAAATTTTGTGCACCAGGCCACAAGTTTTAAATAACTAACTATATTGCACAGATTGACTCAAGTTGAGAACTGAATACCTTAATGGCTCCATCGTAGCCTCCAAATGCAACATACTGAAGATGTGGACTTAAGCAACAGCAACTAACTTGAGCTTCAGTCAGATAATCAATCTGACCTGTTTTTCCATTAATGAGCTAATGAGAAATAAGACACAATCAGTTATTAGTCTGAAAGAGCAGTTTTTGTTCCTTAGAATAGAGACTTTAATTGAAAAATAATAAAACAGAGAAAATAACCAACAAGAGTGCCCAAGGGAACAACAAAGCCCTTTCCTAGTCTCAGCAGCTGCATTTAGCACTTCATGTCATCCTTTCATTTCACCTTTACAGTTCAAATACACTTTCATAAGATAAAATGAGCTTTAAAAGGTTTAAAAAGCAGCTGCTGTGCCCAACACCTCAGACATAGCTGTCTGATTTCTAAACCCACAGCTAGCTCCACACCCTGTTTTCCATTTCTTTGCAGAGCCCGTTTTAATTGGGCTAACATTTGTAAAAAAGATGCTTTTCTGATATTATTCAAGGGGGTTGGCGAAAACAAGACTGAGACAGACATTACATAAAAAGGCAAATTAAAATGGGTTTATAACCTCCAACTCACAAGACAATATAAATTATTTTTCCCGTTCTTGGCGGGGGGAAGGGGGGAAAAGGGAGCACTGGAGAAGAACCCATGAGCATAATCTGGGTGTCTGGACTTGTAAACTGAAACTAAAAATACCCAATTTCATAACATGTACCAATGCTAATTATTATTATTTTAAATCCCCTTAAAGATAGCTTATCACACAACTACAACATGTGACCTAGGAAAATATTCCTCAAGCTTAAATCAATTTTCAGATACCTCTCTCTGACTATTACAACCTCAATGTCTTGAATTACTTTTCAATCCATAATAATCTGTAATAATAAAAGCATAATATTCAAATCGACCTAACGATCGACCAATGGCGGCCCAGGCATCCTTCAGGACGACCTTTCAGACGAAGCCGGGGCTGTAGCCACGAGATTGAGGCAGCCGCCACAGCTGTGAAGGCTTACTCTTGCACGAATTTCCTGCATAAGGCCTCTAGTATGAAATAAGCAGTAATCTTTATTTCAAGTACAAGATTATAGAGTCAATCAATCAAGGTAGCTTTTTCTTTACAATATTTTACCCAGCAAGTTCTGATCTAGTAGACGTTCAAAATAAAGATGGAACTTTTAAAAGTTTATATCTTCTGTCAAAAATCGATTTCCACATTTTTTAAAAGTGACTAAAAAATGTTTTGTTCACTTAAAGCAACTATTATTTGTCCTAAACAGCTGAGCCTCTAAGAAGAGAGAGAAAAAAAACTATCCTCAAAAGCCTCCCACAATCGTTGCCATAGAATAAAATGGCAATACAATAAGAAAGCCCACTGCATGAGAGAACACATTTGCCAATGACTCAACCATAAGGGTTTAATTTCCAATATTTACAGGGAAGTCATGCAGCGTAACAAAAAGAAGATAAACAACCCAATCAAAAAGTGGGCAACTGTCTAAATAGACACTTTTTGAAAGAAGACAGAAGGAAGGCCAAGAGACATATGAAAACCTGCTCAAAGTCACTAATCATCAGGGAGATGCAAATCAAAACAATGTGGTACCATCTCACATCTGTCAGAATGGCTATTATCAACACATCAACAAATGAAAGTGCTGGCGAGGATGCGGAGAAAAAGGAACCCTCCTGCACTGCTGGTGAGAAAGCAGACTGGTGCAGCCACTGTGGAAGACAGTATGGAGTTTCCTCACAAAACTAAAAATGGAGCTCCCATTTGACCCAGTGATCCCACTTCTAGGAATATATCCCAAGAAACTAGAATCACTTATCAGAAAGGATATATGCACCCCTATGTTCATAGCAGCACAATTCACCATAGCTAAGATTTGAAAGCAGTCTAAGTGCTCATCAGCAGATGAGTGGATTAGAAAACTGTGGTACATCTACACAATGGAATACTATGCTGTGACAAAAAAGGAGTTCTTGCCATTTGCAACAACATGGATGGAGATGGAGAGCATTATGCTAAGTGAAATAAGCCAGTCAGAGAAAGACAAATACCACATGATCTCACTCAATTGTGGAATATAATGAACAACATAAACTGATGAACAGGGACAGATCCAGAGGCAGAGCAGCATCGACCAGAATGCTGGTCCTCAGGGGGAAGGTATGGGAGGAAGTGGGGAAGGAGGAGAGATCAACCAAAGGGCTTGTATGCATGATATAAGCCTATCCAATGGACATGAATACCAGGGGGGTGAGGGTATGAGTTGGGGGAGGGTTGAGGGATAAGGACACATATGTAATACCTTAAAGAACAAAGAAATTATATATAAAGAAATGCCTTCCTCTTATGTGTCCCACTCATTGAGGGGCAAGATCTAGGTTACATCTTTTTGGATCCCTAAATGATAGAGCCTTTTCAATTTTGCCTGGCCCACATGGCTCAGTGGTTAAGCTTCGAACTGTAAACCAGGAGGTCACAGTTTGATTCCCAGGTCAGGGTACATGCTCGGGTTATGGGCTCAATCTCCAGTGTGGGGCGTGCAGGAGGCAGCTGATCAATGATTCTCTCTCATCAATGACGTTTCTATTCTCTCCCCAACCCTTGCTCTCTGATATCAATAAAAACATGTTTTTAAAAAAAAAAACTTCCTTTTCAGAGAATCTAAGAAGCATTCAAGAAATATTTTTTGAACAAATGTGTGAGTAAATGAGTGAATAAACAGGTATATTTCAATATGTGAAGCCCAACTCCTTCCAGCTCAATTCCAATGGGTCAGATTCCTTCCTCACTTGATGTGATTTTGTTCTTTCAAAGACACTGTTATCATTTCCCTGCAATAACACTCCCATTGGTATGCCCATCCCCCTTGCATACTCAACCAACATGTCTAATTCACTGCTGTGGACAAGTTCAAGTCTGTCCTCATGATATCCTAGACTCCATGCAAATCAAGGCATGTGACCACTGATACCAACAGAAGAGGAATGAGGTGTTTCCAAATACTATCTGAGCCTCAGCTCAAGACCTATATACTTAGTCAACTGATACCTGAGCATCTGATGATCCTAGACTACTGTGCCTGAGCCAAAGCCCAAAAGCAAACAACAAAAATTGTGAATTGTGAGTTCGAACAAGAACCTTGTACGGCCGAGACCGGTTTGGCTCAGTGGATGGAGCGTCGGACTGCGGACTGAAGGGTCCCGGGTTCAATTCCGGTCAAGGGCATGTACCTTGGCTGCGGGCACATCCCCAGTAGGGGGCGTGCAAGAGGCAGCTGATCGATGTCTCTCTCTCTTCGATGTTTCTGACTTTCTATCCCTCTCCCTTCCGCTCTGTGAAAAATCAATAAAATATATTTAAAAAAAAAAAAAAAAAAAGAACCTTGTAAGAATATATGCATGGCCCATAGTCACAGACAATGGGATGGTGAGGGGGTGGGGTGGGGAGACTCAGGGAAGGGCTGGAAGGGGTCAATGAGGGGGAAAAGGGGGACATATGTAATACTTTCAACAATAAAGACTTATTTTTTTTAAATGATTAAATTTTTCCAATTGTTTTCTAAAAAATACTCACTTGCAGACGTCTTATATTGTCAACTGCCAGAATCATCACTTCATTTTCTTGAAATACAACATCTATTTCTTGCTTTAACACTATAGCAGAGTTCTCACAAACTTTCTTTGTCTCCCAGAGCTGATTAAAATATTTTAAAAAACAAAGATTACTGTACCCTTGAAATCTTAACAAAGACAAGCCCTAGCAAAATACAAAACAAGCTTCATACTCAGAATGCCAATCATGCTAAAAAATATTCAATCATTAGATTATAATTCAACAATAAACATTAATTACAGTAGGTCCTCGGGTTACATCGGAGATCCATGGCATGACATAATGCGATTTTCACCGTAAGCTGGAACCCATCTACATAAGTACCTACGTCACTCACATGGAGCACATACACAGCAGTAATGAAGTAAAAGAGTAAAAAAAAAAATTTAAGATAATTCCTGATCTTTACTTGTGGTAAATAAATAATAAAAAACATAAAGCGCATATGCACATACATCAAAATGATGGAATTTTTTTAAATAAATAAATGGGAGACGGCAACGTAACCATGAAACAAGGACTGCCTGAACATGCTATAGTAAGAGGCAGTTAGTATTAAAGTGATGGGTGCTAGAGCCCAAATGCCTTGGTGTAAATTTTAGTTCTACCTGTAACTTTGGGCAGATTACGTAAATCCAGAGCTATTCAAAGATAAGAACCTTCTGCTGGTTCTCAAACTGTTTGATACCAAGATAAGGGGCTTGTACCGGAATGTAAATCCTCTCTATTACACTACACACTGTTAACAGTGTACTAAGTGATTTTTTTAAACAAGACTCCTGAATGAAAGAAGCACTGCACGGATTATCCTTCTAGCTCAAGCTTATGGAGACTGGCACTTTTCGTAGCACTGACTTAACCTTTTTGTGTCTGTTTCCTCAGCTGCACAGAAGACTGTTGCGGGGATTAGCAAACACATGTACAGCACTTTGCATGACATCAGGCATTCAGTAAATACTACATGAATTTCGGTTACAATTTGTGCAAAACACTGTATTCGATGCCACAGAGACAAACCAGAGTCCTTGGCCTCAGCAAGTTTATCATTTAAAATGTGTGCACAAGTCAGAGGAGTAAAAGAGTATTAGAGGTGAGGAGTAAATCAAATCTATACCGAAGTCCAAGGCAGGATTTGGTGAGTACCATAAGAAAATGACTTAAGAGTTACAGGGCACTCGAGGAGAGACAGTCCCCCAAATGGAACACTGCAAAAGGCTTCAGAGGAATCTTGTGGCTTGTAGGACCGTTAGGATTTTAATAAGGAGAGGTGCAGAGAAGTCAGATATTCCAACACAAGAAACCACATAAGCAAAAGTAAAGAGGCAGGAACTACAAGATGTTTGGGGAAATGTGAGCAGGTTAGTGTAGGTCACCTACAGAAATAAACTAGAAGATGGACTGCAGCAGAATGAGGCCATACTGTAGAAAAATTTGGTGGGAGATTTAGGAGTACACATTTACTCTGGCATGCAAGCGAGCCACTATATGGTTGTTGTTGTTGTTTTTCAGGAAAATGACATGGCTATATGAAGAAAATATCTTGGAAGCAGCAAGTAGAAAACCAAGGCAGAATCTAATACAAGAGACAACAGGTAATGAGTACTTAAACTTGAAATGGGAAAGTAGAAATAAATGAGAGAAAATGGAAATGTAGAATCCATTGGATTTGGCAAGAAACTAGATGTGGGAATTCAAGGTAGAGGAAATAGTCAATACTACTCTGATGAATCAAATGTGATATAATTAAATTAACTAAAATACAGTTTAATCATTGAACTTCTCCAGCACCTGGCCCATGGTAATACTCAATGAACAGGCCCTAAATGAATGAAACTGTTATGTCCATATAATAGCACTTTTCAAGGATAAATCTAAATGTACTGGTTTCCTATCCCACTTCCCCCAATACTGCCCATCAATTTCTTAGTTGTAGGAGGTTTAGCTTACCATCAATAAGTGTGTAAAACGAAAATGTCAGTATTTCTCACCCTGATTGTTTGGTCATCAGATGATGTCAAAAATGATGATCCATCAGGAGAAAACATCACACAATGAACCCAACTTAAATGTCCTCTGCAATCAGCCACTTTTAAACGGGAGTCCACATTCCACAACTACAGAATAAACACAGCATATAGGAAGTCACACTCATAAGCATTTTATATATGTACTAGAGGCCTGGTGCATGAAATTTGTGCACAGGGGTGGGGTGAGGGGTGTCCCTCAGCTCACCCTGCACCCTCTCCAATCTGGGCCCCCTTGAGGGATGTCTGACTGCCCGTTTTAGCGCCAATCCTGGGCAGTCGGACATCCTTCACACAATCCAGGACTGCTGGCTCCCAACTGCTCATCTGCCTGCCTTCCTGACTGCCCCTAACCGCTTCTCCCTGCCAGCCTGATCACCCCCTAACCACTCCCCTGACAGCCTGATTGATGCCTAACTGCTCCTCTGCCAGCCTGGTCACCCTTAACTACCCTCCCCTGCAGGCTTGATCACCCCCAACTGCCCTCCCTTGCTTTCTCCCTCCCAACTGCCCTCCCCTTCTGGCCTGATTGCCCACAACTGCCCTCCCTGGCAGTCCTGAAACCTCCCAACGGTCCTTCCCTGCTGACCATCTTATGGTGGCCATCTTGTGTCCACATGGGGGCAGGATCTTTGACCATATGGGGGCAGCCCTTTTGTGTGTTGGAGTGATGGTCAATCTGCTTATTACTCTTTTATTAGATAGGACTAGAGGCCTGGTTAACAAAATTCAAGGGGCTTGGCCCTCACAGCCCCATGTCGTCCAGAAGGACGTCCAGAAGGTCAGTCAGCTATCCAGTCTAATTAGCATATTATACTTTTATTATTGTAGATAATAAATGACTTGTGCAGACTATCCATTGATTTCATATTTTATTTAATTAATTAATTAAATTCTCACCCAAGGATATGTTTATTGATTTGAAAGAGAGGAAGGGGGGGGCAGACAGAGAGAGACATTGATTATTGCCTCTGTATACACAACTGGGGATAGGACCCACAACCTAGGTGTATGCCCTGACTAGAATCAAACCCATAACCTATTGGTGCATGGGACAACACTCCAACAAACTGAGCCACCTGGCCAGAGCATTTTATTATTTTTTTATAGCCAAAAACTAGAAACCACCCAAATGACCCACAGGACCAACTGAATAAACTACATGTATTACCCACTTAATGGAATACTATGAGGCCAAAAGAAGTAATGAGAAAAGCATCCTGATAATGACAAATTTCTGGGCAATGCTGTTTACAAAAACAAAGCAGAGTATATTTATTTCTGTCGAATATATACACATATGTATATATACACACTACGCAATACAAAATAAGAAACATGTAAATATATAAATGGATACAAATGTGGAGATAAACAGTACATATAAATACTTGCTTATATATGCAAAAAGAAACATTGGAATGTTAAACAAAAAACAAAATGGTCTTCTATGGACAGGGATGGAAAAGAGTGGAGGGGAAGGGATAGTGATGAAAGCAAGACTTCCCCAAATATAACTTATTATAGCTTTGGTTTAGAATCATGCAAACATTTTATGTGTTCTTTAAAAATTAATTTAAAAAATAGATGAACACAAGAAGCTTCTATGTTCAGACTATTTTCCACTGTCATCTAATCCTCATTTCAACTGATTGCAAAATCCTGAAACAAATGAAGGTACTAATTGTACATGTACACATTTCTCCTGTTATTCATGCTTGTTACAAATTGTCACTGTCTACCATCAGCCCGGCTGTATTCTGTCCTCAGTACTGCTGTAAATGACTCAAATATATCCCAGTCTAATGAAGTGCCATATGTGCCCGAGTTCCTCTCATTACACTCTGAATTACAGACCTACTTTATGATTTCAGAATAGCACGGACAAACAAGTGCTTCATCACATGCCCAGTGGTTTTCAATCAGTGAGTTCTATGGCTACAAATTAAGTAGATGAAATTTTCTCTGCCTTCTCTCCAGAGTCCAAGGTGGGACACAGAGATGAAAGTGGTTATCCTACTGAAAAATCTCCCTTGAAATCCTTCCCTCTCTTCCCTTCTAGTTCTCCCCCCATCATTTCTTTGTTACCCAGGGCCTCCCAAACCTCATCCCTGTATTTGAAGAAGAAAGATAATGTCCCCAGGTGCTTTCTAAGAATAGGATAAAGATTTTAGAAGTGACAGGAAAAGCAGAAAGATGGGTTGCATCTCCAAAACTCCTAAAAATCCTGACAAAATCCAGAGAAGGCCCTAGCCGGGTGACTGGTTAGTTGGTGCATTATCCCTCACACCAAAAAGGTTTGCAGGGCACATAACAGAGGCAACGGACCGATGTTTCTCTCTCACATTGATGTTTCTTTCTCTCCTTTTTCCTCACTCTCCGAAATCAATAATAATGAATTTTTTTTTAATATCCTCAGATGAGGATATTAAAAAAAAAACACATCCAGAAAGGGGAAATTTCCAACCACACCTACCTTGAGGATCTACAGGTAAAATGCAAGATTCCTAGCAGATCTGAATCTTTCAATCCAAGGCCTCTACCAAGAGAATACTGCCCACAGCACCCTACTTCCCACTGTTTCAAATAGGACTGGAGTTTGTTCACACTCACTGCCTCTGCTCCCAGTGCAATGAATTCTTGGCAGGGAAATTCTTCATTGTTGCACTGCTGAACTTAGAATTAGGAGGAGCTTACAGAACTCATCCATTCACTCTCATTTCACCTGTATCTCCATACTGAATGCCTAGAGCTCAGCAACACTCTCTCTCTCTCTCTCTCTCTCTCTCTCTCTCTCTCTCACACACACACACACACACACACACACACACACACACACACACCCCTTCAGAGTATGGGGCAAGGTTGGCAAACTCACTAAAAATTGCTGAAATAAGCACAGACCACTGAAGAAGTGCTCGCAGTAGTCAAGCTTCCTTTGAAAAGAATCTGTATACCAAATAATTTTCCAGATAAAGGCCCATCCTCATTCTCTTGGGCTGTAATCAGAAAGGATTTCAAATTGCCACTTAAGAAATTAGTAATAACAAAGAATGGAAAAACAAATCCATCTTTGGAGGAAAAATATAAGGGAATTCATTGCTTTTTATATATATATAGCAATTCACTGGGTGGGATTCTTCCAGGGCCGGGGGTGCAGACTCTAAATATAAACCCTATCAGGTAAGTGCTAAATTACAAATACAAGAGTCATTTTATTCTTTAGTGCTAAGCAATGAACATCTCATATTACACAATTATAAATTTATCTTCCATCTTATCCTTCTCAGCGCTGGACTCATATCTCACCATTACTTTTACAGAAAAGCCTGTACCTATTATTTAAGAGATGCTTTGTTTCCCCCAGTAGGGGGCGTGCAAGAGGCATCTGATTGATGTTTCTCTCTCATCGATGTTTCTGACTTTCTATCCCTCTCCCTTCCTCTCTGTAAAAAATCAATAAAAAATATATTAAAAAAAAAAAAGAGAGAGAGATGCTTTGTTTCTGCTCCAAAAACCAGTGGTCATTCCACTGTTTCCTCAGACCATGCACATACTACCCATTCAACAAATACTTGGTGAATAATACTGTCATTGCCAATATGATTTGTCAAGTCTTTAACCTGCTAAAGTAATAAAGATGGCCATATAATTTAAAGCTGTAAGTTATTATGCCATGAAGAAAATACAATTCCCCAAGCAAACATCCTCAGCAGTTAATGGTTTAAACAGCTCATTCTTCATCATCCTTGTACCAGTGGAGACACAAACTTTGTAGCACAAATTCAACTACTCACCTCCACACAGTACTGGGACAAAGCCACCACTGCCAAATGGTTATGGGGGGAGAAGTCACAGTACCGGATGGTATTATGGCCTATATGGATGTCTGCCAATAGGCCACTGGTATTAATGTCAAAAAGCTGTCAACATAAAAAAGAGAGAAGCTATGAAAGTAAAATATTTTTAAAAATAAGCTATACCCAAACTGAATTGAAATTTATTTCTAAAAGATTATCCTCCCATTTCAAATATAAAGTATAAATCCTGAAAATACACTATAATTACTGGTAATTAGCATATTATTAACAGTCATAAGTAAATATAAATCAATATACAAATACTCTTAAATTATCACTCAACTTGAAACATGTTTCCTATAAAGGAAAATTAATCACAGATGATCTCTCTGGCCTACAGAGAAACAGAACCCCTGTGAAAAAAAATGGGAGTAGCCAAATTAACACACAGAGCAGTTCTTCCTGATGCTTGTTTATGCAAAAGAGAAAATAGATAATCAGAAATGAAGATGATCAAAATAAGATATAGCAGAGGCTTGCTAAAATGAAATTAGCTCAATCATTTCTAGTTCTCTTCAGAGCTACCAAATTACTCCATTACAATCAATCATTTTCCCATTTTTTAACCAAAGAAGAGCTACTTTTGAGTAAGTCAAACTTCATTTCAATTTTTAAAATATTTTAAGTGATGAGTATACTCTTCAAAAACTTTTCCAAATTATAAAAACCATTATACCAATATATATATATATATATTCCTTTATTGTATGTGTGTATATATATACATACACACACACATACACAGTATAACAATGTAAGAGCAAGGCAGTCTTGCAAAGGGAAATAAGCTTCAGCAGAAGCCATGAAAATGTCCCAGAAATGTACCATGCACAGATGGTAAGTAGCACGCATCAGGACCAACCACAAAGGATAGGGAATCATACTTAAAATGCCTTCCAGGACAGGTCATTTTAAAAATTAATGTCTGTGAGCGAGAGAGGAAACTTGGCAAATATGAAATAGGCAGCCGTTTCAATTATGGAATAGCAAAAAGAAGACACTAACAATAGGTGTGAACTAACAACACAAAAGAGTTGGAGAGAAACAGGAGAGGAATGGAAAGACCAAAAGTAAGAAATTGGGATCTACATGTAGTTAAGGGCGATCTTAGGGTAGCTTTATTTTAGCAGGTAAAATAAGAAGCTGGTCTAGATTTTTAAACTAAGAAGGCATTTCATGCAATATAAAACTATTTCCCTCTCACTGTAACGTATCTTTTAAAATGTTCAAATTCTGCTCAATACCGTTAATCACTAAGGAAATGCAAATCAAGCTACAATGGGATACCACTTCATGTAACAGGGTGATTAAAATACAATAAAGGAAAATAAGTGTTGACAAGGATGTGGAAAAATTGGAACTCTTATACATTGCTAGTGGAGATATAAAATGGTGCAGATACTATGAAAAAAATGTGGTGGTTCCTCAAAAAGCTAAGGGTTATCGCTACTAAATCGATAATACTAGCATAAACATTCCCTCAGTGGGGTTTTATATAACCATATGGTATATTTTCAATGTGTTCTTAAAAGGTAATATCTAAAATGAGTAAAAAAGGGAGAGGTTAGTAAAAAAATACAGACTTTCAGTTATAAGATGAATAAGGTCTGAGGATCTAATGTATAACATAGTGACTATATTTAAGAACACTACTGGATAACTGAAATCTGTGGAGAGAATAGAAGTTAAATGTTCTCATAAAAAAAAAGTAAACATGTGAGATAACAGTTGTATCATTTTGACTGGGGGAATCCTTTCATAGTGTATAGTGATATATCAAATCATCACATTATATACTTCAAATATCTTACATTTTATTTGTCAATTATACCTCAATAAAGCTAAAAATAAAATTGTAATATCTCTTACTCAAGTCTTCTAAAATTACTGTTAGAATGGAATGTTGCTGAGCCATAAACCTGGCTCTCCAAGTTATGATGTAACTTTTAACAAATTCCTTAATTCCTTGGCTGTTCTTTCTTTTTTTTTTTTTACACCACCCCCGAGGGCTCTGCAGGTGCAGCCACCCTGCCTGGTACGCCCCGCGCATCCCTAGAACGAGCCTAGCGGCGGCCCAACCTCCCAAAACTCCCACTCCTCCTCCCCTCCTTGGCTGTTCTAAACCTCATTTGTTGCCCTAACTGGTTTGGCTCAATGGATAGAATGTTGGCCTGAGGACTCAAAAGTCCCAGGTTCGTTTCCAGTCAAGGGCATGTGCCTTGGTTGCAGGCACATCCCCAGTAGGGGGTGTGCAGGAGACAGCTGATTGATGTTTCTCTCTCATTGATGTTTCTAACTCTCTCTCCCTCTCCCTTCTTCTCTGTAAAAAAATCAATAAAATGTATTTTAAAAAACAAATAAAATAAACCTCATTTGTCTCATTATCATCCTTGGGCAATTGCAATCTGCTTGCCCCTTGAGTATATATATGAAAAGAAATTACAACTATAAGCTATTATTAGATTTGAAAGAGGAGGAAGGCATTTCCTTGTCTTTTACTTTTTTGCAAATCTTCTTCATTTACTTCATAGAAATCTCACAATTGTCTTCAGGCACTGATGAGTATTTTTTATTTTTTTTTTTTGCTTATCAGTCACATTATCACAAAATTTTAGGGGTGCCCTAACTGATGTGGCTCAGTGGATAGAGTGTTGGCCTGCGGATTGAAAGGTCCCAGGTTCAGTTCCAGTCAAGGGCATGTATCTTGGTTGCGGGCACATCCACAGTAGGAGGTATACAGGAGGCAGCTGATCGATGTTTCTCTCTCATCGATGTTTCTAACTATCTCTCTCACTTCCTCTCTGTGAAAAATCAATAAAATAAAAAAACATATATTAAAAAAAGTTTTAGGGGTAAGAAAGCACTTTGGAAATCACCTAAACCCTGGCCAGGTGGTTGGGGCGTCATCCTGTACACCGAAGGGTTGCAGGTTCGATTCCTGGTCAGGGCATGTACCCAAGTTGTGAGTTTGATCCCTAGTTTGGGCGATTACAGGAGGAAACCAATTAAGGTTTCTCTCTCTCTCTCTTTCTCTCATTTTCTCCCTTCCTCTCACTCCAAGATCAATGAAAACATGTCCTCAGGTGAGGATTTAAAAAAAAGTTTTAGCCCTAACCAGTTTGGCTCAATGGATAGAGCGTCAGCCTGCAGACTGAAAGGTCCCAGGTTCGATTCCGGTCAAGGGCATGTACCTTGGTTGCAGGCACATCCCCAGTAGGGGGTGTGCAGGAGGCAGCTGATTGATGTTCCTCTCTTATCCATGTTTCTAACTCTCTCTCCCTCTCCGTTCCTCTCTGTAGAAAATCAATAAAATATATTTTTTTTAAAGTTTTAATCACCTGAACCAACATATTCAAAATTGTAAAACAACAAAAACAAAAAGTGATGCAAAAATTATTCTATGCTCTTAATAAATATGAGGAACACCAGATTAAACAACACAAATTGTTTCTGTATTGTAGGACTTCTTGAAGCCTCAAATAGGTTAGTATACACTAATTATTTATAAGAGGGAAGCAATACATACCATTCCTAAACCTGTATGACCATGGAGATCTTTTCTCACAAGGCCTATCGACATCCCCTACAGCAATGGTTGGCAAACTCATTAGTCACCAGAGCCAAATATCAGCAGTACAATGACTGAAATTTCTTTTGAGAGCCAAATTTTTTAAACTTAAACTTGCTCTAAGGCCACTTCTTCAAATAGACTCCCCCAGGCCTTGGTATTTTGTGGAAGAGCCACACTCAAGGGGCCAAAGAGCCGCATGTGGTTCGAGAGCCATGGTTTGTCAACCACTGCCCTAGGCCACAGAGCCAAATCATGTAGCTATACTTTTTATTTCACTAAACAATGTAAAAATGGAAAAATTAACAGAAGTTTTAATTTTCTTTAATTTTGGCTTTTTAAAATATTGGTACTTACAAAGATTTTATTTTTTGCTGCCACCATTATCTTGGAACCGTCAGAAGACCACGAACAACATTTCACTATCACTTCCATATCCTCTTGAGGCTCCTCTGAACTTAGGAAGAACTGCTTCACATTAATGCTTTTCCTCTCATTTGCTGATTTCACATCCCAAAGCTTTAATTAAAAATATAACCAAATCAAATAAACATTTTAGGTTTATTTTAATCTCAAATCACACCTCTAGAATGCCACCAGGATTAAATATCCTGCAAACTACTCACTTTACCTAAAATTATTTTTACTTATTATTTTTATAAAACTTTTAAATTAAGGATTCCAATTTTATTCAGTATATTCCTAAAAAGAAAACAATTCGAAGCACTGCCTGAAGTGCAGAATGGAAAACTAAATAAAATGTTCAAAGAGCCTTGCATGTGTGGAGAAGGCTGTGTGGACAGTAAAGATGAGCTTGGAATAAGTGAGATGAAGACGAACAACTTGCCATTGCTGCCCTCTACTGTGCCACATGTGAAGTGCGCTTCACATCTACTGCATGGACAGCATGCAATAGGCGTGAACACAGGAGCCAGTCCAAGCTGAGTTATAATCTAGCATCCAGACACACCATTCTGCAAACAGGGAAATTAGAAGATATGCTGAAGCTCTGCCTATAAATCTTCTCAGAACTTGTCAGCCAGACATACTCTACAGTTAGAAGGCTGAAGACTTTTCTCTGAATACCTCATCAGATCAACACAAAAGATCTAAGGAGTATGACATCAGGAGTTCAACATTAAAAATGACAGCCAGCCCAGCTGGCATGGTTCAAGGGCTGAGTGTCAACCTATGAACCAGAAGCTCATGGTTCAATTCCCGGTCAGGGCATATGCCTGGGTTGTGGAGATGTGCAGGGGGCAGACGATCAATGATTCTCTCATCACTGATGTTCCTATTTCTCTCTCTCCCTTCCTCTCTGAAATCAATAAAAATATTTATTTTATTAAAATTAAAAAAGATTCAACCAGGGATCAGTATCAAGAAAATTTTTTAAAGTATATTTTATTGATTTTTTTTTTACAGAGAAGGGAGAGGGATAGAAAGTTAGAAACATCAATTAGAGGAACATCCATCAGCTGCCTCCTGCACTCCCCCTACTGGGGATGTGCCCACAACCAAGGTACATGCCCTTGACCAGAATCGAACCTGGGACCCTTCAGTCCGCAGGCCGACGCTCTATCCACTGAGCCAAACCAGTTCCGGCAAGAGAAGTTACCTTACTATAATTTGGGAGTCACCTAGTAGCTTTAACATATCTCCTTTTCTAGAGAGTCTAACAAAAAAAGTGCCCACATCCCCAGTAGGGGGCGTGTAAGAGGCAACTGATCGATGTCTCTCTCTCATTGATGTTTCTGACTTTCTATCCCTCTCCCTTCCACTCTGTAAAAAATCAATAAAATATATTAAAAGAAAAAAAAAAGTGCCCAAAGGGGTTGAAGTATTTCCTTGGAAGAGGTATATGCCAATAAAATGTATTGTTTGCATGTTTTAAGTTTAACTGTGTTCTATAAACATCAAAGAGATACAACAAGAAGATGACAAGGTCTCTGCCAATCATAAACTTATATTCAATCTTACCAGAGAAATACAAGGCACATGAAAATGACTGAATTAAGCAGAAAAGATTTACAACTAAAAATTGGAAGACAAACCAAGCAGTTTCCTCCCTTCCTCCCTCCCTCCCTCCCTTCCTCCCTTCTTCCCACCTTCCCTCCCTCCCTCCCTCCTCTCCCTTCCTTCCTCTTTCTTTTTTTTTTTTTAATATATTTTATTGATTTTTTACAGAGCAGAAGGGAGAGGGATAGAAAGTCAGAAACATCGATGAGAGAGAGACATCGATCAGCTGCCTCTTGCACGCCCCCCACTGGGGATGTGCCCGCAGCCAAGGTACATGCCCTTGCCGGTATCGAACCCGGGACCCTTCAGTCCGTAGTCCGACGCTCTATCCACTGAGCCAACCGGTCTCGGCTCCTTCCTCTTTCTTTCTTCTTCTTTCTCTCTTTCCTTCCTTCCTTTTTCTTTCTTTCTTTCATCTATCTATCTATCCATCTATCTATCAATCAACCAACATAGGTATACAGATAAATATGTACATATACTCAGAACAAGATGGATGTTATAAGAAAATACTTTCTGAAGAAGGGTTTGCATAGTTTTAAAGGTCATTAAAAACTATGGACAAGTGAATAATATACTAAGAACAACTAATAAAACATATAGAAACACTTGCTGAAATAACTCCCCAAAATTACCCTGTCTAGAAGTGACAATTAGTGTTTAATATATTGGAGGTAGAATAAAGAAATTTGATAGGAACCGAGGCAGCAGAATGATTGAAGATGAATAGCCTTCGAATTAATACCTGATGAACATGGGTTTATCCCAATTTACAACATGGCACCTTTTTGCCCCAGCTAAAAGTGACAAGATGAAAATATAGGTAGGGAGGATTCTAGCAGCTCTGCACTGGGCTAAGGAGTAATGAAGAGTGCATCTTAGAAAGCTGCTATTAGCAGCTGCATGAACCACAGCAAATACTAGAGAGTGGGAGGGGAAAGGTAGACCAAAAGACAAGGAAGTCAAAGGTGGATTGGTCTTAAGAACAAAGGAAGAAAGGAGAATCAATAAACAGACTAGAATGATTATAGAGACAAGAAAAAAAAAGAGTGAAATTATTGGAGAAGTTAGGTGAAGTTTTAAAGAGGAAGAATTTGGGTTTTTGAGCAAAACCAAGATGGCAGCATAAGGTATGCACCTGTACATGCTGCCTCTCACAACCATACCAAAACCACAACTAAAAGACAAAACGACTATCACCCAGAACCACAGGAAAGCTGGCAGAGTAGGAGTTCTACAACTAGAAGAAAAAAAAGAAAGCTCACTTAGATTGTGTAGGAGGTGCAGAGGCATGGAAAAGCAGATGTACGGAGGCACACGCAAATCAGGCTGGCGACTGGGTGCACTGTTTTTTTTCAATTGGAAGAGAGATACAAGCTCCCAATTGCTCTTAACTCCAGTTTCTGGCAAGACTCTGGGGACCCAGACTCCTGTGGGGAGAAACTGGACTGTCTGGCATCAGGTTGGAAAGTGAGGGTGGCTTTCTTGCAGAGGTGCACGCAGGAATCATTGTTTACTGCGCTGGGGCACGGGATGCGGGGATGCGGAAACTCGGAGACTAATGACTGGCAGCCATGGCTGTTTGCCACACCCTAGTGATTCCCTGAGATCCCGCCCCACCCAATTCACAACCCACCCGAGCTGTGCGCAGCAGCTTTTGGATATGAATGGCCTGCCCTTTCATAGCCTAACCTAAAAAACTGCAGCAGGGTCAGAGAGCTCCAAAACTTCCAAACCCCAAACAAAGAAGAGAAATCTACAGATCTTGCTGTAGCTCCTGTTGGGTGCCCTCAGACATTCGCTGACTTGCACCTCCTTGGAGATCCAGAAGCCAGTGTACCTAGTGGTCAGTGTGAAACGAACCAGATTTCCACTCCTCACAGACATAAGTGACATACTCAAGAGGCAGACTCAGTGAGCACCAAAGTCACTGAAGCAAGTCCTGCCCTATTAGGGTGTCTCCAGCACAGCAGTTCTTCCATTTATAGATACATCTGATCCTCACAGACAATTGGCCTGGAGGTCAATTCCTCCCAGTGTACCAACAGCAACCAAGGCTTAACTCTACAGCAAGACTGTGCACCAAACCCACAAAGGGGTGCACCAAAAGTGTCCACCACAGTGATTTGGGAGGCTGAGCCACTGAGCCCTATAGGTCACCTACCACACAAAGCCACTCCATCAACAAAGAGAAGCAGCCAAATTGCGGAGACAAAAAAACATGTCATGAATGAAAGAAATGGAGGAAAACAAACCACTGGATATAGAGTTCAAAACCACAGTTATAAGGTTACTCAACCTTATAGAAACCACCAAGAAACTTAGTGAAACCTCTGAGGAACTTAGTGAGACCTTCAAGGATCTTAATGAGAATGCCAAAAAAAAAAAAAAAAAAATGAAAAAGGACCAGGCAGAAATTAAGCATACACTGTCTGAAATAAAGAATATACAGAAATCCAACAGTAGACCAGAGGATCCCAAGAATCAAACTAAAGATCTGAAATATGAGGAAGCAAAAAATACCCAACCAGAAAAACAACAAAAAAAGAATCCAAAAATATGAAGATAGTGTAAGGAGCCTCTAGGACAACATTAAGCATACCAACATCAGAATTATGAGGGTGCCAGAAGAAGAGAGAGAGCAAAATATTGAAAACCTATTAGAAGAAACAATGACAGAAAACTTTCCCTACCTGGTGAAAGAAATAGACTTATAAGTCCAGGAAGTGCAGAGAACCTCAAACAAAAGGAATCCAAAAAGGACCACACCAAGACACACCATAATTAAAATTCCAAGGGCAAAAGACAAAGAGAGAATATTAAAAGCAGCAAGAGAAAAACAGTTACCTACAAGGGAGCACCCATATGACTGTCAGCTGATTTCTCAACAGAAACTATGCAGGCCAGAAGGGATTGGCAAAAAATATTCAAAGTAATGAATAGCAAGAATCTACAAGATTACTCTACCCAGCAAAGTTATCATTCAGAATTGAAGGTCAGATAAAGAGCTTCATAGACAAGAAAAAAAACTAAAGGAGTTCATCACAGGATTATATGAAATTCTGAAGGGTATTCTTTAAGAAGAGGAAGAAGAAGGAAATGGTAAACATAAAAATTATGAACAACAAAGTGACAAAATTACGTATCTATCAACAAGTAAATCTAAAAATCAAGTGAATAAAAACTATGATGAACAGAATAAACTGGTGAATATAATAGAATCAGGGGCATAGAAAGTGAGTGGACTGACAATTCTCAAGGGGAAGGGGGGTGAAGGGTGAGGGAAGAGACTGGACAAAAATCATACACCTATAGATGAGGACAGTGGCGAGGGCTAAGGGGTGGAGGAGGGGGATCAGGTGGAGGGGAGCTATGAGGGGGAAGAGGAACATCTGTAATAATCTGAACAATAAAGATTTATTTTTAAAAGAAGAATGTGTCTAAAACCTACCAAAAAAAAAAAAAGGATTTTTGGTTTTTTAGAACTATAATTTAGGGCAGCGGTTGCCAACCTTTCGGACCTCATGGACCACCAGCTGGTGAACCCTGACTTAGGGGACTGAACTAAACTTTTTCCTTAGCTCTGAGTTTTCCCCCAGTGAAACTTCTTAAAAACAGGAATAACATAAAAGTTAGGATAAATAAATGATAAATAAAAGCAGGACTTTTACAAATTTGACCCCATAATTAAATATGTTATACTGCAAAAAATTAAATTAAATTAAATTTTTAAAAAATTTGATCCCATAGATCGCAAAACATCTTAAAAATTAAGAAATCAAATTTATGAACTTTACAGTATAAGGTAGTTAATCCATGAATAAACAATCATTATGACAAGTAATTACAGTTACATTAAATAAGGTCCTGGAAGTTGAAGCTCTGTTTGCAGAAATGTGAAACGGAAGCCTAATTCCATAACCCAATTCTGAGGCCATAAATTACAACCCATTTTAATAATAAACAAAAGCATACCTTTAATGTTCCATCAGCTGAACAACTAGCCAAAAACTTATCATCTGGTGAAAATCTGCAGTGATTGACTGAATTGGTATGACCAAACATGGTATTTCGACATTCTTTTTGATCCAAATCCCAAAGCTATTTGAGAAAGATAAAAATATAACTAAAAAACTAATACTGAAAGGGAAAAAGTTAGAAATCATGTCAAGTTCTTTCTTCCATTTCAATTAAGCTTTTTCAGTTACAGGCAGATGTTCAATTCACAGTAACACAAAGGTGTGAAACACAAAGGTGAGCTTGTGATTAACAAGTAATGGGGCAACCCTTAGGTCAACACCCAAATCCACTCAGGGACTCAAAGGCTCGCCTGGACTTTTAGTCTGAGCACTAAGTAACTGAACAATTACTGTTTATTTTAAGAAGGTAGCTTGGAGTCATTATTATTCTACTCAGCTCTATAATAAGTAATATGCAAAATAAATCACCCCAAATTCTTTTAGATGCTAGAGTATCCAACTCAAAAAGTGGTCATTTCTAAGATTTCCCAATGGCAAAGCTTGAGTGTGCTAACTAAGCTAAAATCTATTAATGCTCTAAAAAATGACTAAAAAATATAAGGATAGCAAAGATAGATATGCTATTAATTATATGACAGGAAATATAAGGGTTTAGAAGAGCAAATTAAGCAATACCCTCAAGAACTGATTAACCAAATCCAGCATGTGAAACATTCCACAGGACAAATGACTCAATTTCTCTAACCAATCAATGGCATAAAAAACAGAGGCAGAGGGAAAGGGGAACTTTTATAGAATAAACAAGACTTCAGAGGCATAATAACAATCAAATGCCACCTGAACTTCAGATTCTGACCCCAATCAACCGATGGTAGAAAGATATGTTTTGAGACTCACGGGGAAATGTGTACATGAAGTATTTTGAGGCAATATGAGATGATATCTAGGATTTGCTAAAAATGCCCTAGTCCAAAAAAATTGGGATTTGTGAGAAAATAAATTAAGATTGGAAAAATGTTGATAATTATTGGAGCTAGATGGTGGATAGCAGAGGAGTTCATTACTATCTCCTCTCCTTTTGGGTATGGTTGAAAAGTATTTAAAAATGCAAATAAAGGGGACAATAGTAATCTCTGATGATTTATGCTAACTAAACACAAAAGGGTAAATCAAGTATCCCCCACAATTAATTTAAATCCTTAGGAAATGATCAATAAGTGAGGTAAGTCCTGTTCTTCATGGTCACCTCCATGCTTGGTTCCTTTATCCCAACCAGTACCAGGTAAACCCAGTTCTTCAGAAGAGTGAGTTACATGGGGGCAGCTTTAGACTTACATATTTTCATTGGCGTCTCTCAGTTCAAGAATCACAAGAAGTGAGTTCTAATAGCCCTCAGGATAATGCAAGTGTGGTATGACAAGTCTTACAGTAAAACTTGTTCAAAATTAAAACTTTTGACTAACAAATAACCCCTTCCTACATCTTAGAGATTTCTGTCTACATTTAACAAAAGGAAATATATTGCCTGGGCCGGTGTGGCACAGTTGGTTGTCTCATGCACTAAGAGGTCACAGGTTGGATTTGGTCACGGCACATACCCAGATTATGAGCTTGATCTCCAGTAGGCATACAGGAGAAAGCTGGTCAATGATTCTCTCACATTATTGATATTTCTCTCTATCCCTCTCCCTTCCTCTCTCTAAAATCAATAAAAACATATTTTTATAAAAAATAATAAACAGCCCAGCCAGTGTGGCTCGATGGTTGAGCGTTGACCTATGAAAAAGGAGGTCACAGTTCGATTCCCAGTGAGGGCACATGCCTGGGTTGCAGACTTGATCCCTAGTGGGGGACATGCAGGAGGCAGCCAATCAATGATTCTTTGTCATCATGGATGTTTCTCTCTCTCCTTCTCCCTTCCTCTCGGAAATCAATAAAAATATATTTAAAATAATAATAATAAATGGAGGAAATATAAACTTCCTCACCCTACAATATGTCAACAATAACATCAAATTTAGTCACATATACTACAAAAGTCATCTAGTTTTAGAAGTGGGTTCATTCAAATAGAGCAGAGCTTTTCTGAAATGGTACACCAGTCTTCTTTTTAATGGTGGTTTACTCAATAGAATAAACTTTAGTGAGTAAAAGTGATCTATAATTGTAAGATAATTTTATGCTTCTATGTTATTTTGATCCAATCTGGTGTTTTCAAATTGTGTCTGCAGGGCCCAGGGACTCCAGAAACATGTCTGAAAAGGCACTAAGGTGGGGAGGTGGGGGGGGAAGGCAGAGAGTAAGAGAGGGAACAAGAGAGTATGTAGGCCCATACTCCCACCTCAACATAAGAAAAGTGGATTTTATCTCTTCTACACATTGAGCTTCTACATAAAAGTTCTCTTTGGGCCTTCAGTGGATAGAACGTCGGCCTGCAGACAAAAAGGTCCCAGGTTCGATTCTGCTCAATGGCACATGCCCAGGTTGCATGCTTCCCAGTAGAGGGCGTGCAGGAGGCAGCCAATCTATGATTCTCTCTCATCATTGATGTTTCTATCTCTCAGTCCCTCTCTCTTCCTCTCTGAAATAATAAAATATATACTCTTTAAAAATTATCCTTTTTTTTTTAAGTTCTCTTTGAGAGGAAAAAAATAAAAAGGTTCAACTTTCTAAAAAGGAGAGGAGGCAATTTTCAACAAATGTTTCCATATTTTCATAAATTTTTTTAAAACAACTTATTTAAATGTCAAAAGACAGAGATTATGAGGTTTTCCAAACTGAAATGTTTTATCCACTTCACCAAAAAATGCAATGTCCCAATGCAAAAATGCTGTGACATTTACAAAGAAAGGGCATAAACCAAACCAAAAAGAATCCAAAAGAAGTTAGCAGACATTTCTGGGATCAAAAAAAATTTAATCTAGCTATCTTTAGTATGCCACTTAAGTGGGGGAAAAAATAAGACTCTTTTATAATTTATAATTATAAACATTAGGAAACATGTGAAATGAATTTCTAATTTTGGTTTTAGAGGGTTATTGTTTTTTGCTTTTTTTCCCCCACTACTGGCACCTTTTCCTTTCTTCTTCTGACAACAAAACCTCTCTTTTGAATCAAACCCCACTTATAACTCAAGTGGGCTGACTTTACCTCATCTGTCCAATTTCTACATGACTAAACTTGTGACCCTTGGTCAATCTAAGGATTCCATCCTACCGGCTAGTAGGGTTATTTAGCAATGAGTATATAACTGGAACCAGGTCAACTACAGCTTTCTCTAAAATTAAATATGCAGAATCTGGGAAAGAGCAAGTTTATCTTCCTCTGTGATTATGAGCTGTAAGACCTATATAAGCCAAACTGAGAATAGCTCTATTTCCTGTCACACAGAGTTACCATGCCTGAACCCACAAAGGGGAAGGCCGAGTCCAGAAATGGACAAGGAGTTAGAGCCTGTGGATGTAGTTTAAGCATTTGGAGTCAGCTCTGCCTGAAGCCATGCTCCCTCTAGCCTTTCCAGTTACATGAGCCAACAATATCTTCTTTGTTGCTGTTGAGTGAACCAATCTGAAAGTCTGTGTCACTGCAACCAAAGATCCTGATTAATACAATGTACAAGAAAGTCAAAGGCGATGTCCTGATGGGTCTACAAATTTATCTACAGAATTCTCATTATCCACACTTACTTTGAGGAAGCAGTCACTTGACCCAGTGGCTAAGAGAAGGTGATGTCTGCTGTGAGTAAAGTGGCAGCAGTTGACTTGCTCTGAGTGCTCATCATAGCTTTGTACCAGTTGCCCAGTCACAGAATTCCAAATCTAAAGAAAATTTTAAAAATAAAATTTACCATTACCTCTTACTTTGAAAAAAGCAAATAAAATATGAACTACTTTATGGGTGCTATCCATTCTGTCAGATTTTCTCAGGTGTTGATGATGCTAATAAATACCTCCCACTTTTCTAAAACATGTCAAATAGATTTTTTATTAAAAGCTTACTTTGCAAGTCTATACATGTGTCTCTCTATAGCAAAACATCACAGTCTTTAAGGGCAAGATTTTAGATGTTCATCTGAATGAAAGCAGTGCTATATGCAAATGAAATAATGGACTTCGCTGGGAATGATGAAATCCATCATCATTTCTCCAATGAAGACCTACCTGGCTATACCACTTTTAATTTAAGTGTCCCTGGGCAAGTCCTTAATTTTCCTGTACCTCAATCCCCTCTTAAGGAATACATATACCTGTCCCACAGAATGGTATCAAATGGGAAAAAAGATATGAAAAGTGTCTAATGATACTAATAAATAAGTATAGGCAGATGGCTCAGGGAAAAATATAGACTGTATGTTCTGAAGGAGACCTAGCTTTCAACCCTGGCTCCATGAGTTTGGGCAAATAATTTCCCTCTGAACCTGTTTCCTCATCTGAAAAATAGGATCAATACTTATTTTGCAAGCTGTAGAGTGAAACTGATCATTTAAGAAAATGTATAGTATAAAGCTTCATGCAGTGTTGAGTTCACAATAAAAAATAATCATCATTCTAATTACTATGTAGGGTGTCTAACTAAACATGTCTACTCCATCTAACAATAAACAAATGAAGTAAATTACCTAATCACTCTTCACTGGGCTTTGGACTTCTCAGAAGTACTAATGTCCCTCTCATAGCATTGTCTTTTTATCTCATCAAAGCACTCCCCAGAGGTCCAGAGAGTTTCCTTTATTTTGAGGTTCTTTTAATTTCTGCCTCTTGCTTTAAAATTTGAATTCTTAGAAAAGAGAAACTTGGTATTATTTTTTTTTTTTTACTCCTTATAACTTTGACTTTGGAACTGCTCAGAGTGGCCAACTGCAAGTCTAACTCAGAGTAAAGGTTACAGAGTAAATTAACTAGTTGGTTGTAAAGTCACCTAAGAGAGTCCAATATATCAAGAAATAGATTTCTCAAAGATCTCAATTTAGTCTGGACACTCCAGAGCCTTCTTCAAGTGGATAGAAACTCCATGAAAAGTTCTGAGCCAATTCTATTGTTGTCAGGTCCACTAAGGTCCACCGCACCTAACCAGATTCAGCACTCTACAACCCTTTGAAAAAAGCCTGAAGTGAAATTCCCCCTCCACTTATCATGTAAAACATTCCCTTGGCCTTTAATTTATCTTACATTCTGCATAAATGCCCTAGCTAAAAGCCAAATTTAAGGATAAGAGACAAGAAAAATTAACAAAGATAAAAATTACCCTGTATTTATTTTTCTCTATTTACTTTTCAGAAATAGATTATTAATTTGTTCATCCATCTGGTTTTACACTGAATATAAGCCAGTGCATAAAGGTAAAAAATCTGGGTTGCATTTCACAAATTACAACAGAATCCAATCTCAGGTAGTAATTTTGTACAGTAACAGTAGACTTGACTTTGGGGATTTAAATATATTCTAATATGCACAGTATTGGGTACGTGCCCTTTTCAATTTTTCTCAAGAGACATATTTTACCTGTAAGGTTTTATCAGCTCCACAAGAAGCTATTCTGTGACCATCCTCAGAAAAGCAGGCATGGTAAACAAGATTTAAACTGATATTTAACCCACAGACCAGATAATAAATGGCAGGCAAATTCATTAATTTGTAACTCTTTTTCTCAACTGCCTGGTAAATATCTAAGACTGATCAACCTGGATATTTTTGCTGGGACTTAAATATGAAGGTTTTTCAGAGAGAGTTAATTTACAATGGATAAAACTAATTTACCTCCAGTTAGTAGACCAACAGGCAAGAAGGAGTCCTTTAACCCTTCTTATTGTAGTCCCTCTATTATGAAAAAAGAAAATGGATTCTGAGGTGATTACAACTGAAGAGGAAAATGTTTCCTTACCTTCACTTTTTTATCCCCTGAGCAGGTTGCTATAAATTTGTCATCTGTTGAGAATGCACAGCAAAGCACTTCATCTTCATGAGCCTTGATTTCTAGAAGTTTCTCTCCTGTTTCAGCTTTGAACACCTGCACAAGCAACAACAAAATCTTTTTACTATGTATCACTTAACCATGAACCATCCTATCTAATAAAAGAGTAATATGCAAATTGACTGTACCTCTACTACAACCACAAGCTACGCCCACAATCCAATCAGGAGCAAATATGCAAATAAACCCAACCAAGATGGCTGCAGCCACAGAGAGCAGGGGGTAGGGTTGGGTTTCCATAGCAATAGAGGAAGCCAAGCTTTCTGCCTGCCCTGAGCCTGCACTCAATGCTACAAAATTTCAATGATAGAAGATAAATAGAAATGATGGCAGCCATGGAGCTGAGAGAGCAGGAAGCTTGAGTTGCGCTTAGAGATGGAGGAAGCCAAACTTTCCACCTGCCCTGGCTGGCTCAGGCCTCCACTTAAGGCTAAAAAATTTCAATTATAGAAGTTAAATGAAACCCAACAGAAATGGCTGCCGCCCCTGAGTGAGCAGAAGGCTTGGCTCCGCTCCAGGCTACAAAGTTTCAATTGTAGAATATATATAAATCCCAGATACTAGGGCCTCTGCTTAGGTCGCTGGGGGGTGTGGCTGACCTGCAAACCACCACAGGCCCCTCGCCCAGGCCGCCCTATGCCCCAAGGGAACCCCCACCCTGATCCAGGACACCCTTCAGGGCAAACCAGCTGGTCCCCATCTGTACACCAGGCCTCTATCCTATCTAATAAAAGAGTAACATGCAGATTGATTATCACTCCAACACACAAGATGGCTACCCCCAGGTGGTCAAAGATGGCTGCCACCATGAGGACACAAGATGACCACCAAAGATGGCCAGCAGGGGAGGGCAGTTGGGGGGCGGGGGGGGGCCAGGCCTGCAGGGGAGAACAGTTAGGGGTGACCAGGCCAGCAGAGAAGGGAAGTTAGGGCAAACAGGCTGGCAGGGGAGCAATTAGGCATCAATCAGGCTGGCAGAGAAGTGGTTAGTGGGTGATCAGGCTGGCAGGCAAAAGCAGTTAGGGGCAGTGAGGAAGGCAGGCAGGCGAACAATTGGAAGCCAGCAGTCTTGGATTTTGAGAGAGATGTTCTACTGCCCGTTTAGGCTCGATCCTACCAGGATCGAGCCTAAACGGGCAGTCGGACATCCCTCAAGGGGTCCCAGATTGGAGAGGGTGCAGGCTGGGCTGAGGGACACTCCCACCTGCCTACCCTCCCCGCCCCCCGTGCACGAATTTTGTGACCAGGCCTCTAGCTATTTAATGAAAATCTTTCCTTAAAAGATCCTAATTATTGTTATTTTGCAACAAAAATGAACCTTGGCAAAATCACTCCAACAATCAGAATTTGTGTCAGAATCTGTATGCTTTAAAATAGAGAACTAGCCATTGTTAAATGTTTGGAATATTAATAAAAAGAACTAACAGTATAATTTCAGTTCTTGAGAATAATCTCACAAGTTCTTAACAAGCAAATATAAAAAATTTCATGCAATATAATTTCTTTCTGGGGCTCAAAAGACAAAATTAGTAATAAAGCACATATAGGAATAGGAATAAGGGTTATATAGTCATAATCTTGCAAAGACTAAAACAATTATAATTATAAAAGTTTTAACTAATTTGATCCTGATTCCTTCAAAATATAAAAGTTAGAGCATTAGTTTAAAGAACTCATTCATATTTTCTGAAAACAAATGACAATTTAAAGGAAATTCCTTCAGGCACCTTAGGAAACAATCTAACCTAATTCCATTTATTGCCAGAAATCTAAACCTGAGCTGGTGATAAAATAGGTATTTTACTTAATCAGTGTTTTTCAGTCAGAGCTCTGTTCACTCTGCTAGAAAGTTGTATATCTTTCAACAATTTTCAATTCCTCATTATCTTTAGCTGGCACATGGGTGATGACAACTGACGGACAGGGTAAAAGGCACCTCTATGTCCATTGGCAAGTTTAAAATTATGGGAAGAAAAAAAAACAAAAACACTACCATATCTTTAAAATCACTATAGATAGAAAAAGCTTTTATAAAATGTTCAAGAGATTCTGGTTCTCTATTTCTATGTGCAATTTACTTGACTTTTAGGATTTAAGTATATCTTAATACACACAGTACTGGGTACGTGCCCTTTTCAATTTTTCTCAAGAGACATATTTTACCTGTAAGGTTTTATCAGCTCCACAAGAAGCTATTCTGTGACCATCCTCAGAAAAGCAGGCATGGTAAACAGCATCTGTATGGGGGCGGACAACTAAGCGAGAGAGATTCTTGATGTTCTTTTTGTTTCTAAATACAAGGAAAAAAAAAACAGAAACCCTACAAGTGAGTATAAACTTCAGTAATAAACTGTCTTTTAGCTTAGTTACATTCCCCAAAATACAAAATTCTTAAAATTAAATTGCCAACATGTAAATGTAGAAGATCACCTGAAGGAAAAAAGCATAATATAAAAAATGTGGCATTTTAAGAGAAGGGCCACCCTATCTCAAGCAACCTGTCATGTGTTACAAATGTCACTGAGTTGGAAGAAATCTAGTTAATCAGATACACATCACCTTCCATTTTCTTTTGATGCTTTAATAATAATAACATGTGCAGAGAAAAAATTATGTAAGAATAACCTCAAGAAAAACCTCCCTGTTTTGTAAAAGTAAAGAATATGGCAAAATGAAGCTCATTTCCTAAATGAAGTATGACACTACACCTCTGCCATTATGATGATGTACTCTAAAAACGCTCTTCTCTAAGTACAATTATTCAGATATAGAGAAAAAGTAAATAAAGCAATGTTTCTGTGTATCTTAATCTACTAAATACTAATTATCCCACAGGTATAAATATTATATTATTTTTCACGGGCTAAAGGATAAAGGAACCAAAAAATAAAAATAAAGAACAAAAGGGTAAAGGAATATAACATATACTTAAAATGAGAAAAGTATTAGGACCGTCAGGATTTCATGTTCAGTCACTTTGATTGCAAGCATATATGTTAAATGGTTTCGTGCTTAATTTAAGAGTCAAAGTTTGGCTCTAGCCAGTTTGGTTCAATGGATAGAGGGTTGGCCCAAGGATTAAAGGGTCCCATGTTCGATTCCAGTGAAGGGAATGTACTTCAGCTGCAGGCTCGATCCCTGGCCCTGGTTGGGACGCATGTGGGAGACAACCAATTGATGTATCTCTCTTCCACATCAATGTCTCTCTGTCTCTCTATCTCTCTGTCTTTCTCTCCCCTACCCCTCAGCAAGCTACACAAGCCTAATCAAGTCTCAACCTCTCTGTGCCTCCGTTTTCTCATTTGTAAAATAGGGCAAATAATATTTACTAGTACCTTATAAGGTTGTTCTGAAGATAAAATGAATAAGATGTGAGCCTATGTATATTTCAGGCATGAAAAAGATGATAGTTTACCTTTCCTTTTACTAATTAATAAGAGCAAAACTGAATGGCCTCTTTCAGAAGTTAGAAGAATCATGATTCAGGGAAAGTTTAATAAGGACTAAGTGCAAGACAAAGTACTAATTATTTAATATTCAATATATCATTTAACCTGCACAAAAATAGTACTTGCCTCAAAGCACTGTTATCTCTGTTTTACTTATGAGAAAGCAGAGGAAGCTGTAACTTGTTCAAAAATCTCAAAACTGTGATTTTAGAAATGAGACTCAAAAGTAGGTTTGTGGCTTCAAAGACCATGTTCTTCACTACTTACTGTATTACACTAGATAAAGCACTTGGTGTTAATATTTAGAATGACTTAACCAACTGCCATACACGCAAACATGTATTTCTATGAACTCTTTGAACATGTATATTCCTCTGATGCTTACTTCTCTAAAACTTTTCAATAAGTAAGAATGCTCATTAAAAGTTCTAGCCTTTTCCAAAGAACTGTAGTTAAATCTTCCTGCAGTGAACTTATTCACTACTTGGAAAAATAATGATATAATTAGCACGCTGCTCCCTTTGGTCTCTCCTAACCTACTTACATCCACTCCAGGTAAAGCACTCCGTTATCGACCTCCTGCTTGGCCTGCAGCTTAGCTTGCTGATAGACTTCTGAAGTTTCCGGCTCACAGAGGCCCAGCTGTACAATACTAGGAAATGGTTGTCGTCCAAGAAGATGTCCATTTAAAGATAAAAACTCCTGGAAATTTTCACAGACTGCATAATCCTATGAACAAACTGAAATCTCTTAGAAATATAACCAGAGCCAACATTTTTCTGTTTCTGTGATCTCATCGCCTTAAAGGCTTAAGTTACAT
Organism: Antrozous pallidus; assembly: GCA_027563665.1. Classification (NCBI taxonomy): domain Eukaryota; kingdom Metazoa; phylum Chordata; class Mammalia; order Chiroptera; family Vespertilionidae; genus Antrozous; species Antrozous pallidus. The sequence continues at coordinate 102,585,161 of CM050513.1, read as the reverse complement.
ATTCTCTGTATGAGCTAAAATTGAATAACCAACCACGTAGGTAACAAGTATAGACTTTTAAACATAGGATAAATTTTTAAACATAGGATAAAAATCTCATTATCAAAGTACTATTTTCTTAATACATTCTTTAAAAGCAACAACAACAAAAACACTGAACACTTTACTTCTTCAAATTTCAAAACTTAATCCTATTCACATTCCCAATAGACTAGGAAGCAAAATAATTAGAATAATCAAAGGTCAAAATAAGAAAATTATCTTTCTTCGTCCCTCTCTATTCTGCTTGTTCCCATTATTAAACCCTAGAATTAAATGTCAGAAAAAACATGTCCTTTCAGATCTTATTTTTTGAATGAATATATACCTTTTCATCCAGTATATCCCTGTATTCCACAAATTCATGAATCAGATGAGCAGGGCCTACAAGTTCCGTTTTTGCTTTAATCCAATCCAGGGAAAACATTAAAGCACAAAGTTCCTTTTAAAAAATAAATAAATAATAAGATCAGGAACCCTGTTAAAGAAATCAGAGAGTTTTAAGTCTACCATCATTATCCTAACACTACTGACAGAAACTTAGCAGACACTCAAATTTAAGAACAAAAAGGAAACTATTAAAAAGGAACACATAAATAGTTCCTAAGAAACATAAGATGAAACTCACACCTTAACTCAAAATAAATTTTAGTCGGATTAAAGACTTAGATATAAAATAGAAAACTTCAGAAAACAGTAGAACAAATAGACAAATATCTCTATAAGCCTGCAGTAAAGGACATGTTTGCAGGGATGACACCAAAGTAAACTACAAAAAAGAAAAATGGGGCATTTAATAACATAAAAACTCAAATCTTCAATATAGTAGAAAACAAAGTAAATAAATTTGAAGACAAAAAATAAACCAGGAAAAATTTTTTATAACAGGTATGATAGATGATAATATTAATAGAATAAAAATGACTACTCATTCAGTTTTATAGAAAATTCTTTAAAAATAAGAAAATGATAGCCCTAACTGGTTTGGCTCACTGGATAGATCATCAGCCTGCGGACTGAAAGGTCCCAAGTTCAATTCCCGTCAAGGGCATGTGCCTTGGTTGTGAGCACATACCCAGTAGGAAGTGTGCAGGAGGCAGCTGATCGATGTTTCTCTCTCATTGATGTTTCTAACTCTCTATCCCTTTCCCTTCCTCTGTGTAAAACATCAATAAACTATATTTTTTAAAAAAGAAAAGATAAGATAAACACCCCAATATAAAAAAGTAGGTAAAGGCAATGGATGAGAAGCAATTCACAAAATAGAAAGCACAAATTTTTTTTCCCGCCACCACAAGCTGGAACCTTAGTTTCTTCATTTTGTAAATGGAGATACTGGTAGCCCTCTCTCACAGAGTGTGACAAAACTTTAAATGAGTTAGTATGTGTAAAATGCTTAGAACAAATCCTGGTGCACAGTAAATACTTAGTAAATTTAAGCTGTTATTATTATAACAATCCTATCTCCATATTTAACCATTACCATTGCCTTCATGGAATATAATTTATCTCAAGCAGTAGCTAATCCCATTTACCTTTCATGGCAGTTATTTACATGAGCAAGGATAAAGGCAGGGCAAATCCAACCTAAAGTATTTCGATGAGAAAGTAACATGTTATCTAAGCTCTCTGTGCAGATACTTAATTACAAAGTCATTACTTAATCCTCTATCTCTAAACTCACTTTAATCTTGGATGGGAACATTGGTACCATTTTAAACAATTTTAAAAGATAAAAACTTTTAAAAGAATTTTTTTTTCATTGTGTTTTCTTAGAAAAATGGTTGAAACATGATATAACTTGGTGAAAACTTCAGTGTTGGGCTGCCTGTGTAAGATTTACCCATCACAAACTATTTTTTAGTATCAGGTTTCTAAAGACTAACAGACATGGTAAGACTATGAGCTGTAACCAGAGGAAATGAACATTGTCTTGCACTATTGGTAGTGATGTAAGTCAAAGCAACCCTTCTCTAGAGGACAGTTTGGCAATCTGTATTAAAATTGAAAATGACCCACAAATTACACTTATAAATATGTGTGCTAAGACAATAATCAGATGAGTATGCTTACACAAGCTAATTGATCAACTGGTTAATCACAATGTAACTACACAATGAAATAGTATGCAGCTTTAAAAATTATGTCGCTCTACATAAATTGACATAAAAAGATGACCACATAATATAATTAAGTAGAAAATAAAATACAAGATAGCTCGGCCGATGGTTGAGCATTGACCTATGAACCAGTGACCTCGGTTAGGGCACATGTCTGGGTTGCAGGCTTAATCACCAGTGGGGATTATACAGGAGGCAGCCAATGGATGATTCTCTCTCACCATTGATTTTTCTCTCTCTCTTTCTCTCTGAAATCAATTTTAAAAAATTTTTGAAGTGGATTTTTTTTTTAAAAACCTGGACCTATTAATTCCACTTCAAAGAATTTTCAAAGAAAATAATATAGGTACAAAGACAGAATATTCATTACAGCATCATAAAGGCAAAAAAACTGAAAACAACCTAAATGTTTAACAATTACAGTTTGGTTAAGTAAATTAGGCCATTGATATTTACTGAACTATCTTAAAAAACAAAAATAAAAAAACACTATGCTCTAGCTGGTTTGGCTCAGAAAACAGACCATTTGCCCATGGACTGAAGGATCTCGGGTTTGATTCCAGTCAAGGGCACGTACCTTGGTTGCAGGCTCAATCCCAGGCCTTGGTCAGGGAGTGTGTGGGAGGCAACCAATCGATGTGTCTCTCTTGTGTGTGTGTGAGTGTGTGTGTGTATGTGTGTGTGTGTGTGTGTGTGTGTATCTTTCTCCCTTCCTCTCTCTCTAAAAATCAATAGAAAAATATCCTTGGGGAAGAAGACCAAAAAAAAAACAACCACCAGACTACAACACCATTTTTGTAACAAAGAATTAATGTACCTAAGCACAGAAAAATAACTCACCTTGGCCAGTGTGTTTCAGGGTTAGAGCAATGGCCTGAGCACCAAAAGGTCTCAGGTTTCATGCACAGTCAATGGCATGTACCTGGGATTGCAGATTTGGTCCCTACCCTGGTCAGAGGATGTACGGGAGGCAACCAATCGATGTGTGTCTCTCACATCGATGTTTCTCTTTCTCTTTTTCCTTGCTACCTCCCTCCCTTCCATTCTCTCAAAAAAAGAAAAGAATCAATGAAAAAAATATCCTCAGGTGAGGATTAATTAGCAAAAAATTTGAAGAAAGAAAAGAAAAATTACTCAAAGTTTTCCAAAATGTTAACATTTTTAATAGTTAGCTGGTAACTGACTTCAAATATCATCTATGCATTAATGGTTCCCAAATGTTATTTTTAGTCCATAATCTTCCCTAGAAACCTAGATTCATACATCCAACTACATGCTTCATATTTCTAGTTAGATGTCTTAATATGAGTATCAGACTTAATATACCCAAAATGAGTTCTTAACCATCACCCCACCCCTAAAAATACTTGTTCTATCCACAGACGTCGCCATCTCAGTTCATGGCAACTCTAATCCTTCCGCTGCACAAACTTGGAGTCATTTTTGACTCTTCTCTTCTCTTACAATGCCTATCAAATCCATCAGCAAATGATGAAGATTCTACCCTTATATCATCACTTTCTTTCTCCTTCATGCTTTTTTTCTTCTTCTGAGTACTTACTGACATAGGATACATTTATTTGTCCACTGTCAGTCTCCCCAAGAATGTAAGCTCAACGACAGGAGGGACTCTGTAGCATAGCCTCACAGTGAATAAGAGTAACAGTACATAGCAGAAATTTAATAAATATTTTTTATTATTTTTATTGATTTCAGAGAGGTAGGGAGAGGGAGAAAGAGACAGAAACATCAATGATGAGAGAGAATAATCGACACCCTGCACGTCCCCTACTTGGGGACAGAGCCTGTAACCCAGGCATGTGCCCTGACCAGGAATCTAACTGTTACCTCCTGGTTCATAGATTGAAGCTCAATAACAAAGCCACAATGGCTGGGCTAATATTTTTTGAATGAATGAATATACTCCACCACCCTCTATTCCCTCTCAAAACTTAAAAACAAATTCATACTGCCTATAAAAACAAGCTACTGGTAAGAAGAAAATGAATTTTCAGGTGGTTCATTTACTGCATTTACTAAGGTACCCTTTAAAAAAAATCACTGCAAGTAAAAATAGTGGCAAAAACAAAAATACTTACATAGTCTATAATTCTATTTTTAAAAATTAAAAAATTCTACCACACGGGACTAAATCAAAGTGAGATAAAAGAAAATAATTTTTAAGTCGATCCTCTTACTTTGTGCATGTTGGCACTGGCCATATGATAGGCCAGGAAATTATACCAGTACATGCAGTCCTCCTGATCTGGTGAAAGAGCATGTAGCTGGTGATGTCTCTGGAACTGCGTGATTATCTTCTTATGTAGATCCTGAAACACAAAGGAAACATTTCAGAGGAAAGAAACAATTTCATAACCTGAACATTACAGTAATATCAGCTTCCAAAGCTATTTAAGAAAAGAGAGAAAATATTTCCATAAGATACTTATTAATTACAAAAAGAAAATATAGCAACTTTACAGTGGAGATACTGGTGGATACCAGTTTAATGAGGCAATCAATGGTAACATCGCTGATAATAAACTTAACTGAGGAGGTAAAAGACCTCTACTCAGAAAACTACAAGACATTAAAAAAAGATATAAAGACATAAATAGATCGGAGAGCATACCGTGTTCATGGATTAGTAGCATCAACATCATTAAAATGTCCATACTACCCAAAGCAATCTATAGATTCAATGCACTCCCCAACAAAATACCAATAGCATACTTCACAGACCTAGAAAGAACTCTCCAAAAATTCATCTGGAATTAAAAAAAAGACCCCGATAGCCACAGCCATCCTGAGAAAGAAGAACAAAGTAGGAGGGATCTCAGTACCAGATTTCAAGGTGTGTTACAAAGCCACTGTTCTCAAAACTGCCTGGTACTGGCACAAAAACAGGCATATAGACCAATGGAATAGAATAGAGAACCTAGATATTGACCCAAACTACTATGCTCAATTAATATTTGACAAAGGAGGCATGAATATACAAAGGAGTCAAGATAGTCTCTTCAATAAATGGTGTTGGGAAAATTGGACAGATACATGCAAAAAAATGAAACTAGACCACCAAATTACACCATACACAAAAATAAACTCAAAATGGGTCAAGGACTTAAACATAAAACGGAAACCATAAAAATACTAGAAGAATCCACAGGCAGAGAAACCTCAGACAGAAGAAGCCAAGATGGCGGCATAGGTAAACACCTAAACTGCTGCCTCGCACAACAATTTCAAAACTGCAACTAAAGGACAAAACGTCGATCACCCAGAACCACAGGAAAGCTGGCCGAGTGGAAGTTCTGCAACTAGAAGGAAAGAGAGAGGAGCACTGGGATGTGCACAAGTGCTGACAATCTGAGGTGTGGAGGCGCGTGAGCCGGGTTGGTGGCAGGGAACATGCTCCCGATTACTCTGAACTCCACTTTCTGGAGAGATACTGGCGACTCAGACTCCTACAGAGAGAAGCTGGACGGTCTGCCATCGGGTCGGAAAGTGGGGTTGACTCCCTTGCAGAGGTGCCCGCAGCAGTCATTGTTCACTACGCAGAGGCGCAGGACCTGGGGACTTGGAGACGCGGAGACAAAGAGAAGGCTGAGTGGCAGCCATTGCTGTTTGCCACGCCCCAGCCTAGTGACTTCCTGAGACTCCTTCCCGCACAACCGGCAAACCTGCTGGAGCTGTGTGCAGCAGCATTTGCATATAAAAGGCCTGCCCTATTGCAGCTTAATATAACAAACTGCAACTCTGGTCAGACCAAAAGAAATCTGCAGACCTCTGGGGACATGTGCTGGGGAGTAAGGGAGGCTGGGGGGAGGATAATGGGGGGGGGGAGGAAAACATATGTACTATTAAATATAAGTTATACTGCAAAAAAGAAAAAAAAAAGAAATCTGCAGACCTCGCTGTAGCTCCTGCTGGGTTGCCTCAGGCAGTAGCTGAACTACACACCATTGGAGATCCAGAAGCTAGTGTATCTAGAGGTCAGTGTGAGATGACACCAGAATTCAACTACTCACATCCATAAGTGACACATTCAAGAGGCAGACTCAGTGAGCATGAAAGCCCCAATGAAGCAAGTCTGGCCCCATAGGCGTGTCTCCAGCACAGCAGTTCTTCCAATACATCAAAACAGGGAAGCATCAAAATGTGGAGACAAAGAAACATGTCACAAATGAAAGAAATGGAGGAAAGCAGACTATTGGACATAGAGTTCAGGATCATATTTATAAGGTTACTCAAGAATCTTCTAAAAACCGCTGAGAAACTTGATGAGACCTCCAAGGAGTTTAGTGAGACCTTCAAGGACCTTAATGAGAATGCCAAGAAAATGGAAAGGACCAGTCAGAAGCATACACTGTCTGAAATAAAGAATATACTAAAATTCAACAGTAGATCAAAGGACTCCAAGAATCAAACCAAAAATCTGAAACATAAGGAGATAAAAAAAACACCCAACCAGAAAAAGAATCCAAATATATGAAGATAGTGTAAGCAGCGTCAGGGACAACCTTAAGTCTACCAACATCAGAATTATTAGAGTACCAGAAGAAGAGAGAGAGCAAAATACTGAAAACCTATTAGAAGAAATAATGATAGAAAACTTTCTTTACCTGGTGAAAGAAATAGATTTACAAGTCCAGGAAGCACACAGAACCCCAAACAAAAGGAATCCAAAGAGGGCCACACCAAGACACATCATAATTAAAATGCCAAGGGCAAAAGACAAAGAATCTTGAAAGCAGTAAGAGAAAAACAGTTGGTTACCTACAAGAGAGCACCCATACGACTATCAGCTGATTTCTCAACAGAAACTATGCAGGCCAGAAGGGAATGGCAAGAAATATTCAAAGTGATGAACACAAGAACCTACAACCAAGATTACTCTACCCAGCAAGGCTATCATTCAGAATTGAAGGTCAGACAAAGAGCTTCACAGATAAGAAAAAGCTAAAGGAGTTCATCACCACCAAACCAGGATTATATGAAATGCTGAAGGGTATTCTTTAAGAAGAGAAAGAAGAAGAAAAAGGTAAAGATAAAAACTATGAACAAAAAAATGACAACAAATACATACCTACCAACAAGTGAATCTAAAAATCAAGTGAATGAAAAATCTGATGAACAGAATGGACTGATGAATATAATAGAATCAGGGACATAGGAAGGGAGTGGACTAACAATTCTCTGGGGGAAGGTGTGAGGGGTGCAGGAAGAGATTGGACAAAAATCTTACACCTATGAATGAAGACAGTGGCAGGGGGTAAGGGCATGGGGTGGGGTAGGGGATCGGGTGGAGGGGAGCTAGGAGGAAAAAAAAAAAGAGGAACACCTGTAATAACCTGAACAAGATTTATTTTTTTTAAAAGATATAAGAAGGAACATTTAAAAAAAAATCTCAGACATATGCTGAAGCAATTTCTTCATTGATACTACTCCTAGGGCAATGGAAATTAAAGAGAAAATAAACAAATGAGAGTACATCAAAATAAAAAGCTTTTGCACAGCAAAAAAAAAAAACAAAAAAAAAACCATCAACAAAACAACAAGAAAGCCCACTGTATGGGAAAGGATATTTGCAAATGTTATCACTGATAAAGGTTTAATCTCCAACATCTACAGGGAACTTATACAACTTAATAAAAGAAACTAAATGATCCAATAAAAAAAATGGGCAGAAGACAGAAGGAAGGCCAAGAGACATGAAAACATGCTCAAAGTCACTAATTATCCAAGAGATGCAAATCAAAATGACAATGCGGTACCATCTCACACCTGTCAAAATGGCTATCATCAACAAATCAACAAACGACAAGTGCTGATGAGGATATGGGGGGAAAAAAAACCCTCATGCACTGCTGGTGGGATTGTAGACTGGTGTAGCCACTGTGGAGAACAGTATGGTTTCCTCAAAAAACTAAAAATGGAATTCCCATTTACCCAATAATCCCACTCCTAGGAATATATCCTAAAAAACTAGAAACACCAATAAGAAAGGATATATGCACCCCTATGTTCACAGCAGCACAATTTACAATAGCTAAGACTTAGAAACAGCTTAGGTGCCCGTCACCAGATGACTGGATCAGAAAACCATGGTACATCTACATAATGGAATACTATGATGCTATAAAAAAGGAGGAATTCTTACCATTTGCAGCAACCTGTATAGAACTGGAAAGCATTATGCTAAGTGAAATAAGCCAATGGGGGGGGGGGGAAATACCACATGATCTCATTCATTTATGAATAATAAAGAACATTATAAACTGACTAGAGGCCCAGTGCACAAAATTTGTACACAGGGGGCAGGGTGTCCCTCAGCCCAGCCTGTAATCTCTCTGATCTGGAACCCCTTGAGGAATGTCCGACTGCCTGTTTAGGGCCGATCCCTCGAGCCTAAATGGGCAGTCAGACATCCTTCTCACAATCCAAGACTGCTGGCTCCCAACTGCTCACCTGCCTACCTTCCTGATTGCCCCTAACCACTTCTGCCTGCCAGCCTGATCACCCCCTGATCACTCCCCTGTCAGCCTGATTGATGCTTAACTGCTCCCCTGCCAGCCTGTTTGCCCCTAACTGCCCTCCCCTGCAGGTCTGGTCACCCCTAACTGCCTTCCTCTACAGACCTGGTCCTCCCCCCCCCCCCAAATGCTCTCCCCTGCAGGCCTGGGTCCCCCCGCAACTGCCCTTCCCTGCAGACCCAGTCACTCCCAACTTCCCTCCTCTGCTGCCTGGTCACCCCTAACTGCCCTCCCCTGCAGGCTTGATCACCCCCAACTGCCCTCCCTTGCAGGCCAGGACCCTCCCAACTGTCCTCCCCTGCTGACCACCTTGTGGTGGTCATTTTGTGTCCACATAAGGGCAGAATCTTTGACCACATGGGGACAGCCATCTTGTGTGTTGGAGTGATGGTCAATCTTCATATTACTCTTTTATTAGATAGGATGAGCAAAAAGATACAGAGGCAGTAAAGCATCAAACAGACTGTCAAATTACAGCAGGAAGGTTAGAGAGAGGGAGATAAGAGATCAACTGAAGGACTTGTATGCATGCATATAAGCATAACCAATGGACGTAATACACTGGGGCGTGAGGGCATGTACGGGAGTGGGGTAGTGGGGGGGGGGGGATGGGAAGATATGTACACATGTAATACCTTAATTAAAAAAATTAAAAAGAAACGATGTATCAACACCCTGATATGATTCACCGAGGACACAATCCTATCGAATAAAAGAGGAAATATGCTAATTGACCCTCATACCATCACAAAGATGGCAGCGCGCACAGCCAATGAGGAAATATGCTAACTGATTGCCCTGCCCTCAAAGATGGTGGCACCCACAGCCACAAGATGGCAGTGCCCAGTCCCCTCAGCCCCACTGGGACAGCAGGTGTGCAGCAAGGCCAGGCCCACCCCCAGGCAGGCCTGGCTGCTCCGCAGGCCTGGCTCCAGAGTCCCCCAGTCCCCCCAGGGCCAGCCCAAGGTGCAGGCAAGCCTCGGGTGGCAGCTGCCCAGCCCACACTGAGGCGTAGGAAAGCCTCAGGTGTCAGCTGCCCAGCTGCCCAGGGCTGGCCCAAGGCCCAGGCAAGCCTCAGATGGTGGCTGCCCAGCCGCCCAGGGCCTCCTGAGGCTCAGGTAACCAGGGCCAGCTGAGGCTTACGCTGCCTGCAGTGGCAGCAGCAGAGGTGTGATGGGGGCACTGCCTTCCCCTGATCACTGGATCGTCTCCTGCCCCTGAGGGCTCCCAGACTGTGAGAGGGGGCAGGCCGGGCTGAGGGATCCTCACCTCCAGTGCATGAATTTTCATGTACCAGGCCTCTAGAGTGCCAAATATCTAGGTATAGTGAAGGCTTGGGGAGGAGGTAGAGGCAGGGATGGGAGATGTCAATGGGGGAAAAAAGGAGGACATCTGTAATACTTTCGACAATTCTAGTAAAGATAAATTTTTTTTAAACTAGCTAGACTCCCAAAAGTGACCATGAAAGATAAAGCTGAGGAATTTTCACAGATTTGAGGAAACTAAGGCAACATGACAATTTAATGCAATATGGGATCCTGAATTGGATTTGGACCACAAAAAAGACATTAGTGGGAAAGCTAGCAAAAGTCAAAGTCTGTGAATTAGTAACATTATAGTTACATAAAGGTATTTAATTTTGGGAGGAACTAGGTGAAGGGTATTTGCACAAAATCTCGGTACTATTTTGTAACTTTTCTGTGTCTAAAATTACTTCAAAATATTCAACAATAAAGATTTTTTAAAATAATAAAAACCAAACAAAAAAATATTTCAAAATAAAGTGTTAAAAAAAAAAAAAGCATACAAAGGTACAGGTACCTGAAGCTGGCTGCGGTTCTGCTCTGTAAGGAAATCTACCTGAAGATCATGCAAATAGTAACAAAATGATTTGCCATTCCGATCACAGAATAATAGAGACTTATTAACAAACTCTTGTAGTATATCTTCAACTTCTTCAGTCTCCATGTCCCAGAGAACGCATAGCACCTAGGAATCAAGATACAATGAGCAGGACTGTAGAAAAGCTGAAACACACACAAAAATCACATCTCAAAGCCCTGAAGAAGAATCGCTCTATTTCATAAGAAGCTCAGCCATTCCTCAAGATAGAAAAGAGAAAGAAGCCAGCTGCTTCTCCAGCTTCACTAGAACCACTGAAAATTAGGTAACTCGTCCCAGTTCAACATCGAGCCCTTGATTGAAACTGAACCTTCCAACCCACCATCTCTGTCACGCGGGTCTTATCCTTCAAGTAGCCTCTGTAACAATATCGTTGGTTCTGTATCCAAGATTGCATGCCATAAATACCCAGCAATGCGGATTCTTGACCCTTCTATTACCTTTGTAGGCACCTTAACATCCTTCTGAAAGATGGAAAGATCTGTGTAATAACTTTTGATGTCTTCTCTGAGCATGTCAACACTTATAGACATGGCTTCATCCAGAGCCTCATAATCATAAGATGAAGATTTCCTTATCCTCTTAAATTGCTTATTCTGAAGTTGCCTGAGGTAGTACTCCCAGCGTTTGGGAAAATCACGTAAAAGTGCACCAATTAAAGACACTACAAGAGGAGAACCTTAAAAAAAAAAAAAAAAAGTCACTGTGTTAATACCATCTCATTTCAGAATCACCATTAAGTTAAGAACCGATTTATTGCTGCATGTTATTCAAAGCCTTAAAATATTTTTAACTCTTGGATTCATTTTAGGTGTTTGTTGTAAGGAAATTATTAGAAATAATAAATATTTCATTTAAGCATGTTCATCACAGAATTACTTAAGATAATGAAAAATCTTAACAGAAATGACTGAATTAAAGCATATGTCACTGGTAAATTTTTTTTCAAAAGATATTTAATGGCATAGTAAAATGCTCAAGATTTGTTATATAAAAAGGACAAGATTTAAATGATGTATATCACATCATAATCTTGACTTTTTTTCCCAAAGTTATATGTCCTAAAAGACTGGAAAAAATACTCTCATTACACTAATAATTATCAGATTATTAATAGTTTCTATTTTTCTTTATAGATTTACAGTTTCAAAGTGAATATGCATCAGCTTTATAATTATAAAAATCAAGTACCTTTTCTAAGTTTAAGGTTTTTTAAAAAGTCAATTAACTCAAAACCAAGTATTTATTTAATGGCAGAAAGAAAAACAAGAAAGTATTTCTATGCATTAACAACAATGGAAAAAGTAATCTTCAATGCTGATAGATTTGACTACATAAAAGTTTCAATTTGTGGCCACAGCCAGGTGGCTCACTTGGCTGGAGCATCGTCTTGTACACCAAAAGATTGTGGGTTTGATTCCCAGTCAGGCACATACCAGTCATGGTGCATGCTGGAGCAACTAATCAATGTTTCTCTCCCTCTCTCTCAAATCCATAACACATATCCTCAGATAAGGATTATTTTTAAAGTTTAAATTTCTGTATTTGAAAAAGACTACAAATGAGATTAAAAGGTAGACAAAAAAAACTAGGGGAAAAAATTTGGGGGGTGGGGTAGGGGAGAGGAGGACATGATAAAAGGCTAATAGCTTCAATAGAGTACCTAAAAGTCAATAAAAAATACTTAGATAACAAAAGAAAAGTGAGTCAAAAATAATTTATTAAAATGCAAAAATTCAATAAGTAAAAAAGTTAACTTCACTACTAAAAAATGTAAATTAAGAAGACAAAACCAGTTTTTACTTTCAAATTAGAATACTATTTTTATAAAATCCCAACCAAAAGAATTTTAAGCTTTTGCTATATTTTTGACAGCAGAGGTCACGTCTTCATGCTAAGACTAGAGGCCCAATGCATGAAATTCCTGCACCAGTAGGCCTTCCTTCCCCCAACTGCCAGCACTGGCCTCCCTCTAGCACCCAGGACCCGGGCTTCCCTCTGACACCGGGACCCAGGCTTCCCTCAGGCCACCAACAGGCATCCGGGACTCGGACTTCCCTCACAGCTCCAGCTTCATTTGGGAGGACATACAGTCTAATTAGCATATTACACTTTTATTATTATAGATGCTGCAAGTGTTCACTTAATATTATTTTAATGAATGAATACCAAAATATCATGACATTTAGGGTTATTATACATTTAGGGTATCAGACAAGAACCTAAAATACCAAATATTCTAGTCAAGTTTCTGGATGTTCCTGTGCTAAATTGTCATATTCATTAACTTAATTTACACAACAGGGTAAATTAACATCTCTATAGCCCCCTCATATACAAAATAAATACCTTTACATTCTTTTATAATACTATGGGCTTCTTCTGGCAAATCTGTTTTCTTCATATTAACAAAAAGGGATAAAATTTCAAGTCCTTTTTCTTTTCCTAAGCCACTCTCCACAGGGACTACATATTTAGGGCCTGCAAAATCACAAGATATAATAAGTAATTTGGTGTGCTTCATATTTAAATGTAATTGAATTAAAACACAAAGGTAGTAAAAACTAAATTAATAATCCTTACCCATTACTGAATCTGTAACACTCTTGTCTCTGGTTGTAAGAAGAATCTGACATTGATTGTCAAAAGCTTTCAATACCCAAGCATCCCAAACATCATCCAGGATCAACAGAGACCTAATTAAAAGAACTGTATTGAGTCACTAATGACATTTACTTTAAGCTTCCTTTAAAAAAAAGAGAATGCCACTACTGTGATATCCCTTTCACAATACAGGAATAGGCCAAAAGTAGGTTTACAGTTGTGAGAACATCTATTCTTGTATCATTATTTATTATTGTATTATTTTACACATGAAAATAAACCTATACTTTTGCCCACCCACATATTGATTCAAATAAGAAAAACATTTTTGAACCTGCCCCTTCCTCCCATCTTCAAGGCATATTAAAGTTAAGGGACCTCTTAAAAGAGGTGATTAGAAATCAGCAACCTAGTGCCTAAAAAGAACTATCTACGTAATGGGATGTTTCCAATTCAATCTTTAAGCACCAAAACCAAATGGCAACTGGGCTCAGGTTAGCACTAGAATTAATCATAAAACAATGATGATTTTGAACCTTTTTTTACCTACAAAACCAGCAATTTCATATGTTCCAACCTAATAGAATACACTAGCAAGATTATTTTTCATTTAGTTCCCTAATGGGGTTTTTTCCATCCAAGAAATCAGTTCATAATGACAAAGAACCTCTGTGTCAATTCCTGACTGGTCTCTCCAAAAACTTTTTAAACTCACCAGAACAAATAAGAGAAAATACAACTAAAACCTGATAGCATAATTACACAGCAGCATTTTTATCTGAATGGCACATTACTTCTGAACACTACAAAAAAAGTACATACACAGGTTGGAAAATTACAGAAGCATAAACCAAAATAATGCTGAGAGAAAAACAAAATGACTGGCGTTATAAGCCATGTCCAATACATCTGACAGTAATTATAATGTTTTCCTAAACACAAATCACTTTCATTTTGCAAAGGGAAATGGGGTTAGGAAGAAGTTACTGAGCAAGAAAAAGGGAAATGGTTGTAGTCTCAATTCTATTTTCTCCAGAATAGATACCAGTGACTATCCATGGAAAGGGTAGATGATAGGGGAACTAGAGGAGAAAAATCCAGAGAAAAGGAAGCTTCCTTCTAATGAGTAGCCATCATAAGCATCCAGAAAAAGCTTTTACCAAAAATTAATCCTCTCACCTGATATCCTGATATTAATCCCCTTACCAATGTGAGAATCACTGCCATACTCAGCGGCTGTTACATATGACAGTGTATGTACTACATCAAGTGCATCCGTGCCATCACTTAATTCTCACCCAATTTACTGTTACACTCCCAAGGAATGCTTTCCTCATCTCTGTTCTTGCAGCACTGACCCAGGCACAACACTCAATGCGACTTAAATGAGCAAATGAAAGGAATGCCACTAGGTCAATGGTCGGCAAACTGCGGCTCATGAGCCACATACGCTGTTTGGCCCCTTTATTGTGGCTCTTCCACATAATACCATGGCCTAGGCAAGTCTATTTTGAAGAAGTGGCGTTAGAAGAAGTTTAAGTTTAAAAAATTTGGCTCTCAAAAGAAATTTCAATCGTTGTACTGTTGATACTTGGCTCTGTTGACTAATGAGTTTGCCAACCACTGCACTAGATCGTGGAAATTAAACTCTTGACTGGATCTCCGGCAATACTCTCCACACAAACAGCAACTAAGCTGCTGTCTCCCTTCATGGTTAGTGAAAACTGTGAAGTAACTGGTAACAGTGCCTAGCACATAATTATATTGGTACTAGAGGCCTGGTGCACAAATTCATGCATCAGTGGAGTCCCTTGGCCTGGCCTGTGGGATCAGGCCAAAACCTGCTCTCCAACATCCCTCGAGAGGTCTCAGGTTGTGAGAGGACACAGGCCAGCCCAAGGGAACCCACCGGTGCACAATCAGGGTGCACAATGAGGGCCAGGGAGGGACTTTGGAAGGGCCTCAGGGCTTGTCCGGCCTGTCTCACTCAGTCCCAATTGGTCAGACCCCAGCAGCAAGGTAATCTTATCGATCTGAGCGTCTGCCCCCTGGTGGTTAGTGCACGTCATAGCTAGCAGTTGAGCATCCTTAGCATATCATTAGCATATTACACTTTGATTGATTGAAGGGACGACCAGACACTTAGCATATTAGGCTTTATTATATAGGAGGATTTAGTGAATTAATTAATGAATCATTAAAATAAACAAATAGCCGAGACCAGTTTGGCTCAGTGGATAGAGCGTCGGACTGCGGACTGAAGGGTCCCGGGTTCGATTCCGGCAAGGGCATGTACCTTGGCTGTGGGCACATCCCCAGTAGGGGGCGTGCAAGAGGCAGCTGATCGATGTCTCTCTCTCATCGATGTTTCTGACTTTCTATCCCTCTCCCTTCCGCTCTGTAAAAAAATCAATAAAATATATATATATTAAAAAAATGGAGAATGCTTTAAAAAAAATAAATATTAAATAAAATAAACTCAAAGTACATGGAAACAGACAAATTACATGTATACCCAAAAACTAATTCAACACAACCACAGAAGGATCCCAATTAAAATAAAAAATTCTTGCAGACTCAGTTGCTTAAACTTATTCTTTCTCTTGTTAATCCACTAGAAACAATGGTCAGAGTAACAAGCTCGCATTTTCTAACAAAGACCACTCACCTACTTAATAAATATTTCTTGAGAGCCAACAATGGTACATAAGAGATGATGTGATACATAGGAGATGAAGAAGAAAAAAGTAGCAGTTTTAGGCTAAGGAAAGCCTTTTTTTTTTTTTTAAACACAAGAGAGAAAAGACCAGGAAAGCGATGATTCTTTCTTAGATCCTCTACCAAACAGCGAGGAAAGGGTAAGATGCTCTCAAGATGTCAGCAGTTAAGTCTCATTAGGACTTCACACGCCAACTAAATTTAACCATCTGTACCTTGGGTGTTTGCGCAGCATCAGAACGCGAAGACGGTCTTTAGCCTCTTCAATATTAAGTGGGAGCCTCTGGGAGAAACTCTCATCCTGATCCAACCGTGTACAAAGATTCTGCAGTTTCATCAGAAGCCCAGATTTGTCTTGCTTCCCAACTGAAACCCAGTGCACACCCCCTGGGAAGCAACCTGTTGAGGAAAAGATGAATAAAATTAGGCCTCTGGACATGAGTCCTTTTGTCAAGATGATACTGCTAAGCAGCAGATTTGTCAATATTCAATCTCATCACATCTTCAACTTCTTTTGATTAAGGGTATAAATTTTACTTGTAGGGCATTATTGAGTTTTACAATAGAAAAGTTCAAAGC
Source organism: Antrozous pallidus (assembly GCA_027563665.1). Classification (NCBI taxonomy): domain Eukaryota; kingdom Metazoa; phylum Chordata; class Mammalia; order Chiroptera; family Vespertilionidae; genus Antrozous; species Antrozous pallidus. The sequence continues at coordinate 102,568,663 of CM050513.1, read as the reverse complement.
ACGGAGAAATTTAAGTTTGAAGTAAAGCTGCTTTATAAATATACTAGAGGCCCGGGGAATGAAATATGTGCATGTGGGGGGGGTGCTTCAGGGCAGCCTGCACCCGCTCCAATCTGGGAACCCTCAAGGAATGTTCGACTGCCCCTAATCGGGCCTAAATAGGCAGTCGGACATCCCTCTCACAATCCAGGATTGCTGGCTCCCAACTGCTCACATGCCTGCCTGCATGATTGCCCCTAACCATTCCCCTGCCAGCCTGATTGATTCCTAACTGCTCCCCTACTGGCCCAATTGACCCTAACTATCCTCCCTGCCAGCCTGGTCACCCCCAACTGCCCTCCCCTGCTGGCCCTGGTCACCCCCAACTGCCCTCCCCTGCAGGCCTGGTCCCCCCAACTAACTCCCTACAGGCCTAGTCCCCCCAAAACTTCTCTCCCCTACAGGTCTGGTCCCCCCCAACTGCCCTCTCCTACAGGCCTGGGTCCCTCCCAACTTCCTTCCCCTGCTGGCCTTGTCTCCCCTAACTGCCTTCCCCTGCAGGCTTGGTTGCCCCCAACTGCCTTCTTCTGCCGGCCCGGTCATCCCTAAGTGCCCTCCTCTGCAGGCCTGATTGCCCCCAAATGCCTTCCCTTGCAGGCCTGGTCACCCCCAACTGACCTCCTCTATAGGTCTGGCCCCCTCCAACTGCCCTTCTCTACTAGCCTGGTCATCCCCAACTGCCCATCTCTGCTAGCCTGGTCATCCCTAACTGCCCTCCCCTGCAGGCCTGGGCCCCTCCCAACTGCCCTCCCCTGCAGGCTTGGGTCCCTCCCAACTATCCTCCCCTTCTGGCCTGATCACCCTCAACTACCCTCTCCTGCAGGCGTGGTGGTTCTCCACTGCCCTCCCCTGCAGGCCTGGTCCCCCGCAACTGTTCTCCCCTGCACACCGACAACTGCCCTCCACTGCTGGCCATCTTGTGTCCACATGGGGATGGCCACCTTGTTGTTAGGAGTGATGGTCAATTTGCAGATTACTCTTGTATTAGATAGGATTTTTTATTTTAGAAAGAAAAGGAGAGGGAGAGAAAGGTAGAAACATCAATAATGAGAATCACTGATTGGCTGCCTCTTACTGGGGATCAAGCCTGCAACACAGGCATGTGCCCTTGACTGGAATCGAACCTGGAACTCTTAAGTCCACAGGCTGATGCTATCCACTGAGCCAAACCAGCTATGGCTAAAGCTGCTTTTTATCAGTAAAATCTTACCAAACAGAATTTTACAATCTTTGCCCTAAGCCATCAATCATCACTGTACAGCAGTTTCTCAACCTAAGGCCTCTAGACATTCTGGATCAGACAATTCATTGCACTGCAAGATTTTTAACAGCCGCATGGATTCTATCCAGTAGATGCTAGGAGCATTCCCCCTCTCTAGTTACGACAACCAAAAGTGTCTCCAAATGTTGCCAAATGTCAGTTGGGGCATAAGGGGGAAATGTCTGATGTCTAGAAATGGGTAACTCACTCATTATGGCTCTCATATAGAGACGTAAAGTAAGAAGTTAGATTCAAGTCTGGCTCTACTGCTCACTAGCTATGCAATCTCTGGCAAATCACTTAACTTTAGTCTCATTCATTATACTAAAACTAGGGGCCCGGTGCATGAAATTTGTGCACTGGGGGTGGGTGATCCCTCAGCCCAACCTGCCCCCTCATACATACTAGGAGCCTTCAGGGGATGTCCTACTGGGCACCCAGACATCGCACTGCAATGGGGCCCATGACTAGCTTCATCCCAGCCATGCCACCCCAACCCCCCTCAGCCCAGGCTTTCGCCTCAGCCAGCTCCCACCCGGCTAGCATCAGCCTAGGCCCCACTCCGGACTTCTTCCTGGCCAGTGCTTGCTGGCTGCCTCCACCCCATCCCCCCAGGGCCCTGGTTGTCTTGGCCCCACCCTCTGGCTCTGGCTGCCTCAGCCCCACACCCCTGTGGTCCAGGCCAATCGGCCCCGCCCCAGCTCCTGATTGGCTGGTGGGCGTGGCTGGTGGGTATAGCAGAAGTATGGTCAATTTGTTTATTACTCTTTTATTAGATAGGATAAGACTGTTTACCCTACCTATTTCAGAGGTACTCTGAGAAATTAATGGTATAGAATATGTGAATTTGCTGTGTTAACTGTAAAGGGCTGTAACAGACTTTCTTAGTGATATAGATCTGAGAGTACCTTACACATAGTAAGCTGTGAACTAGTAAGCACTCTAGAAGAGAGGATATTATTATTACTGTTCTGTCAACTGTTATCATCAACATTATTGTCAATTAAAGCACAGCATTTCTTAAAGTATATATTTTTACCTGGATATTATTAGGGGTCAAAAACCTTAATACTTCATAAACTATACTTAATCAGTTCCCCACAAATAGAAAAAAAATGTAAAATATGGGGAACATTAGCATTAGATCATAGCAAGATCAGAATTTGGCAATGTACTGAGAAGCTAAAAGAAAACAAGTGACCAAGAGACAAAGAATTCTGTAACCGCAGTAAAGATGGCTCCATCAAGCCTGGTTTGATGATCAGTGCCAGTGTCTTAGAGGAAGGTGGACAAGTCCTATGCTTTACTCCTGAAAGCTTCCTGAGTTCCCTTATGCTTCCTCAGAGTAAGGCAACAATTACAAAGCAGTAAATCCCTGATTTCTGGTTCACTTTCTGGCTCCACCTAGTGTTGTAGCTATATTCTGAGAGTGTATATATTTGTAAATGCCCAGGCAAAGTTTGAAAGAGTTTACTGTAAATTTTTAACCATTACTATCCCTGGTGAAGAATTTAGGAGAAAGGTAAGTGAAAAAAATGTATCTTCTTTTTAAACGAAAATATTACTGCTGTAATAGTTATTTTAATGTATCTTTATTGTTGAAAGTATTACAGATGTCCCCTTTGTTTGTCGTTTTTCCATTGACCCCTCCACCCTATATCACCTTCCCCCAGGCCTTCACCACTCTATTGTCTGTGACCATGAACTCTGCATATACTACTGCAATATTTAAAACAAAGTTTTAAACTACCTGTTGCCTCTATAGTTCTTTTATTTTTAATTTTGTGCTTCCTATTTTTAAAAAATGTTTTAATCATCTTAGGATTAAAGACAAGGTAAAGAAAGTAATCTTTCTTTGATATAGCTAGCTAGTAAACTCTTTAAATTTAAATTTAACTATTACACCAAAGATCTTTCTCTCCTAAATTTAAAGCTAATAAATGAGGTCATTATAAACATATTCAAGAAAAAATAAAACACTACTAGCTTTAAAAACATAGATCAAATGACCTACTAACCTGAAAAACTTCTACTATCACAAAATGACAAATATTGAAGTATTTTTAATTCCACATTTCAGAAAGAATCTAAACATCTTAACTATGGGCACAAGAGGGAGCAATTTAGCCTTGTATGATTTCTATAATTCACTCAGAGAAACTTCATCAGAGAAAAAAAGTGCCTTTATTCAGAGATAATTAACCCCATCCTACTTTCCACACAAGGTTTATCGTGGTAGCAATTAATAATATAATAGCATCAAGGAACTCCTGGAAGGACAGAAGCAAATAGGTAGGCAGCATCTGGAAAAAGCTTCCATTCTTTAAAAACTCAGGGGGAGAGAGGCTGAAGAATGAGTGCAATCCCCAATAATCAGTAATTTAATTAAGCATGGCTATTAATGAAGCCTTCACGAAAACCCAAAATGATGAGGTTCAGAAAGTTTCTGGCTTTGTGGACACGAGGAGGTGTAGGGAGAGTAGCACATGGAAGCTCCACACCCTTCCCACATATTTGGTCCTTTTGCATCTCTTTCCACGGGCTGTTCCTGAGTTATATCCTTTTATAATAACCCAGTGATCTGGTGAGTAAGATGTTTCCCTCAGTTCTGTGAGCAGCTCTAGCAAATTTATCAAACCAAGGAGAGGGAGCCTCTGGTCAGAAGCATAGGTAACAATCTGGAATTGATTGGCATATAAAGGCGGGATGGGGGGGGAGAAATAGTCTTGTGGGACTGAACCTTTAGCCAGTGGGATCAGATGCTATCTCCAGATAGACACTGTCAGAATGGAATTCAAATCATAAGATACCCAGCTGATGCTAAAGAATTGCTGGCTGCATGGAAAAGTCCCATGTGGTGTCAGAAATTAAGTAGTGCTGTAGTTGTGCAGAGGCGACACATAGGAAGAGTATGTTTTCCCTTAGAAGAGGGGAACGGAAATGAGAACGGGAAATTTTTAAAAGGAAATACAGCAAGAAACTACAGACCTAATATGATAGACTGTGAAGTAACCTGGCCAGCGTGTCTTAGTGGTTGAGTGTCCACCTATGAACCTGTATGCGTCACTGTTCGATTAATTCCCTGTCAGGGCAAATGCCAGGGCTGCAGGTTCAATCCTCAGTGGGGAGCATGCAGAAGGCAGCCTATTAATGATACTCTCTCATCATTAATGTTTCTCTCTCTCTCCCCCTCTCCCTTCCTCTCTGAAAGCAATATATATATATTTTTTAAAAAAGACTGTGAACTGAAAAATATGATTAATTCAATCCTCTGTACTTGAAATCTCACAAGAGCATATGAGAACTATGAATGAAGCTCACTATACCCGGGAAAATTGCAACTGTCACTAACATTTTCCTTTAAACAAAATATTTTAAACCTATTCCAAGAGCGCAATTTGAACAATATGATTCCTGGGGAATTAATACCATAAGTTGTTAGTCAATTTTAACCGCTAAAATTTAAAATTCACCCCAATAATTGAGTGATTTCAACTGAGTTGAGGGTATACTTTTAATCTTATAAATTAGTACATTATAAATGTATATTTTATAGGCAATTCATCATAATATTGAAAGAAAAACCCATTTCTTCATACTAAAGAAACTTAATCTGACTTTATCCTGAAATACCCTTGGTGATCAATTTTGCAGGATGGATGGATGGATGGATGGATAGACAGACAGACAGAGAGACAGACAGATAAACAATTTATATAGAGCTAAATCCCAGGAAACTTCTCTATAATGCCAAAAAGTAGGAATTGGGCATACTTTCAACAACAGTAAAACTAACACTGCTGACAAAGGCTTGAAGTATAAATAAAGCCATATATATACAACAGGTGTGCCCTAGCTTTCACATTTCCAAATCTCTTAGAGGTTAAATATTTATTCCATTCATTCTGTCATCACCTCATAAAAGATCTTAATGGCTAATTAAATATTAAAAAGTTGCCCTTGGTGGTTTGGTTCAATGGATAGAGTGTCTGCCCGCGGACTGAAAGGCCACAGGTTCAAATCTGGTCAAGGGCAAATGCCTGGGTTGCAGGCTTGATCCCCAGTAGTGGTTGTACAGAAGGCAGCCGGTCAACGATTATCTCTCATCATTGTTTCTCTCTCTCTCTCCCTCACTCTTCCTCTCTGAAATCAATAAAAATATATTTTAAAAAACAAAAATAAAAACAGTTACTAACAACCAGAAGTCAGGAATCCTCCTCCTTCACTTCTAGAACTCACTAATAAATAGAGCCAAGTAATCGGGAGCTGTATAATTATTTCTGACAAAACCCTGAGAACCTATCAGACTCATTAAAATCAGGAGTACACCAGCCAAATGTCCTAAAACTTTATTCTGTAGAGTTTGCCCTTCCCTACTCCAGTAATTATCCAATATCCTTCCCAACTTCCCTACTCTCCCATCCCCGACAAACTTCTATTCTTCCTCCAAAGTCTAGTTAAAGTGCCATCTCATTCAGGAAGTCGATCCTGCCTATCTTCTTTCTCTGTAGACGTAAATGCATCCTTCCTTCGTCCTAACTTTGTACCTTACACTTGTTTCTACTGGTCAGTTTATCACACATATCATAATTTGTTTACATGTTTATCTCCCCTACTAGAGTGAATCCTTAGCTGAACAATCTGTGCCTTCTTTCTGGATTCCCAGCACCCACAGCAGTGCCTGGCACCACAGAAGGCTCTCAAACATTTATGGAATCCCTAAAGAAGAAAAGTCGGTCACCAGATACCAAGTGTATCTGTAAATTTCCCCTACAAAAACCTATCAACTCCCAGAAACCTACAGACAGCTCCCAATTTTTCTTCTTGAGGCTTACCATAAATAGACAAGTTACTAAAGATTTTTAAAGATAAGCAACTGATAAAATTAACTGTAGAAATGGAATTAGTAGTTTAATACAGGATGCAAATTCATGGGAGAATCACCTCCTGGGTGATTAATGGAACGGAATTTCCAAGAATTTCCTGCACTACAGCACTCTCTGCTAAAATAGACACTTAAATAGGAAGCTTTACTAGTAAGTCTACTACTGCCTGAAAAGCAGGATATAATCTTTCAAGATCCTTTTTCAACTCTACAGTCCCTTCATTGGTAAGATACAAGGGAACTAGCTTCATTCCAATGGTAATAAGTGCCATCAGAAAATACATAAATTTACTGGCCTGGCTAGCCAAGCCTCATTGTGACAGGCTAGGTCGAAAATATATTCCCAATATAACCATAACTATGGTAGGCAGAATAATGTGCCCCTCAAAGATGTCCATATCCCATTCCATAGAATTTGCAAAAGTTCCTTCCATGGCAAAAGGAGTTTCGCAGATGCAATTAAGGATTTTGAGATGAGATTATCCCAAGATTACCCTTATGATGATGGAGTCACAAAGGCCCTTATAAGAGGAAGGCAAGAAGGTCAGAGTCAGGAAGGAGATACGATGACAGAAGCAAACATCAAAGAGAAAAAGAAAGATATGAAAATGCTGGGCACTGCCAGCTTTTAAAATGGAGGAAGGGGCCATGAATCAAGAAAGCAGGTCACCTCTGGAGGCTGGAAAATCCAAGGAAAAGAATTTTCCTTAGCCCTAGCAAGTTTGGCTCAGTGGATAGAACACTGGCCTGTGGACTTAAGGGTCTCGGATTCAATTCTAGTCAAGGGCACGTGCCCAGATTGTGGGCTTGATCCCAGATAGGGGGCGTTTAGGAGAGAGCAAATCAATGATTCTCTCTCATCATTGATGTTTCTATCTCTCTCTCCCTCTCCCTTCCTCTCTGGTATCAATAAAAATACATTTCAAAAATATATATATTTTTAAAAAATTCTCCCTAGATCCTCAGAAGGAACTCAGTCCTACTGTCACCTTAATTTTATCCCAGGAAAACTTATTTTGCATTTCTGACCTCCAGAACTGTAAAGATAATAAACCTGTGTTATTTTAAGCCACCAAAGTTTTGGTAATTCGTTACAGCAGCAACAGGAAACTAATACGATGCCTAAAGAAATCTGCTTTGCCAGCAACACATGGTAATCAAAACTTACTTTCCAAGAGGTCATGATCTCGAACAGCTTCTGCGGCTAATACAGTCTTCCCACAACCTGCCATTCCATATACAGTGACCCATCCCGGTTCACCATTCAGTTTGAAGAGCTTCTGTTGAATTGCATTCACCAGCTTCTTCCTAGTAACAAAAACAACTGGCCTCTGCGGTACTCCTCCTTCACACAGGACTGTTCTCACTGAAATCCAGAACAAAGCAAGCATGAAGAGAACTTCGAAAGGACCACTCAAATAATATCATAACAACCAGAAAACATAAGCTGAGGCCTTAGCTTCAGAATTTCCAAGAGAAAAAGATGCAGCTAGCATATTAACTTCAACTTTCTCAGAAAACCCAGAACAAAAGCAAATATATACTGTTTGAGATGACTATAGACAATGGAAATCTCCATCTATATCTGCCCTTACCCTATTTCTCTGTGACTCTCCAATCTCTCTCTGATTAGACTGAGGAGAGTGTAAAGGAATGAATATGGAATTCCTTTCAAGAACTTAGATTTCTATTAAGTCTTATTCTTTCCTATGCATGAACTTGATAAAATCAGAACTGGAGAATAACTTAAATAAAGGCCTATAAATTATCTTATTATCTCTAAAAATTAGGATATATCTGTCTTACCTCAGAACAGTAGACAGCAAAAAGAGCAAAAAGAAAATGTGACTTAATATACATGCAAATAAAAATATTTAGGTTGGAAAATAATTTTTTCACACATATTTTTCAGTAAATGATTAGTCTCTTCAGCAGACTCTATCTACAATAAGATAAAATTGCAGCAATGTAGCCACTGTGATAGAAATGTGATAGAAGGTGCGAGTGTTATGCATACAAACCGTAAGAAGTTATTCCACCAACTGAATCTTTGCCATTGGAAGAAGAGATGACAGGAAGGCCACCGTGGAGAAGGACAGCAAGATCTTTATATCCTTCATGTAGTAAAGCATTGTAGAATGATATGTAGGAATAATTATCTTTTTTAAGTATCATTTTAATTAGCATAGCTGCTCGATGCTGTTGAGTGGGCTAAAAAAAAAGTAGTTTAGTATACTATAAAGAATATGTTTGCAACAAATCAGTGGAGAACAATACAAGTTCTGAAATAAATTCTAAAAAATTTTTTTAGTTTTTAAAAATTTATTTTTATTGCTGAAAAATATTACAGATGTCCCCCCCTTTTTTTTTTCATTGGCCCCCTCCACCCCATCCCCACCTCCCCCCAGGCTTTCACAACACTATTGTATGTGTTCATGGGTTATGCTTATATGCATATAAGATCTAATTTTAAAGAAAGTATAGAGTGCCTCAGAGGACTTTACCTCATTTTTTACTTTTTCCTCCTCTGACGGTGTTAAAACTCCATCACTAATCATGTGATCCATTATGTAGGATGTCTTGATGTCCTTTTCCAGGGCTTCTCTATGTTGAAGCAAATAATTTCGAGCTTTTGCATCCATTCTTCCTCAAAGTTTTCTCTCTCTGAGCTGTTAACCATGAGCTACAGGTAAACAACAAAATATATATTAGGGCAATAAATATATGAAAAATGTGTAACCTCACTGATAATCAAGATATTTAAAGAAAATAAGATTTTATTTTTTAGTGAATATTGTTTTAAATGGACAAAATCCAATGCTTTCAAACATGTGAGAAAATGAGTATTCTTATGAATTACTTGAGGTGAGCAACTTTCCTGGAAGGCAATCAAGGATACAAAAGTGTTTAAAGTAAGCATTCTCTTTAACCCAGAAATGTCACTTCTCGGAATTTATCCCAAGAAGACATTCACATATGTACGCAAAAATAGCCACAGAAAGAGTTAACAGAGAGTGCTCAACTGAGAAAGAAAAGACAAGAACAACCAAAATGCCCATCAATCTCAATATGAATTTAAAAAATTAGGATATATATGTATGAGATAGAATATTACATACCAATTTAAAATAAAACACAACTCCATGTACTGACACGGAAAGATTGTTAATGACACATTGCTGGTTGAAAAAATTAGAAATATGATCCCATGTACAGCACAAAATATGTATCATGTAAATAGATAGGGAGATGGGGAGATGTTTCAAAGTTTGTTCAACAAAATGTGTGGATTACTCCCAAGTAGCAAAACTTTGGGGTTCCCTCCTTTCCTATTCCTTGCCCCTATCTTTCTTTTGTACTGCTCTGTATTATCTTAATTTTTTTTCAATACACATTATCACTTTTACAATAAAAAACTTCCTTTTTAAGTTAAAATTTTATAAACAATAATCGTACTTAAATTCTCGTGCTTAAAACCTTTTTTTTTTTTTTAATGGATTTCAGAGGGGAAGGAGAGGGAGAGAGAAAAACATCAATGATGAGAATCACTCACTGGTTAGCTGCCTCCTGCATGCCCGCCATTGGGGATTGAGGTGGCAATCCAGGCATGTGCCCTTGGCCAGAATCAAACCCGGGACCCTTCAGTCCCCAGGCTGACACTCTATCCACTGAGCCAAACCAGCCAGGGCTATTTAAAAACTTTTTGTTTTCGCCCTAGCTGGGTTGCAAGCTCCATCCCCAGTTGGGGGCATTCAGGAGGCAGCCAATCAATGATTTTCTCTCATCATTAATGTTTCCATCTCTCCCTCTCCCTTCTTCTCTGAAATCAATAAAAAATATACTTAAAATAAAATAAATAAAACCTTTTTGTTTTCTTTATTTAACATAAGACTAATTAGAACGTTGTTGGTGTTGCATAATAATTCTCACACAAAGTGTATGTCAGCTCTCTGTCTTCAAAGATAAACACAGTTCTCATATGCTCACTCCCCTGATGTTTCTGCTGAGCTGCTAAGTATGACCAAGCAACAGGAAATACACTGATGTCATTTCTTGGATTAAGACACCACAAAGAAAGAATAATATCTTTACTTAAGTTTCCACCAACTTTATTTCAAATATAATGCAAACTATTCCATGGGTATAAAACCCAGATCAGAATGTATGCAAGTTTTAAAACAGTAACAGAACTCTAACCAATGTATTACAGTGAGTGTCCAAATGTGTATATTAATTTATTCATTAAATAAATATTTGAGTCTCTTCTTGTGCCACGCCCTACATTTACAGAGAAGTTTAAGTCATATCCCTGATGAAGTTCACAATCCAGTGGGAATGAAAAATAAAGAGATAATTAGAATGTTATGTCTAAGAGCAAAAACAGAGATAAACACAAGTAACAGGAGCATTAACCAGTAAGCCTCAATTATCCCATCCTTTCTAATAAAAGAGTAATATGCAAATTTGACCATACCTTTGCTACACCCACAAGCCATGCCCACAGCCATGCCCACCAGCCAATCAGGAGCAAATTATGCAAATAAACCCCAACCAAGATGGCTGCCACCACTGAGAGCAGGAGGGAGGCTTGGGTTTCCCCAACAACAGAGGGAGCCAAGCTTTCCGCCTGCCGTTGCCAGCCTAGGCCTCCACTCAATGCTACAAAGTTTCAAACAGGAATGGCTGCTGCCATGGAGCAAACAGAAGGCTTGGCTCTGCATTAGGCTACAAAGTTTTAATTGTAGAACATAAATTAATCCCAGATCCCAGGGCCTCCACTTGGGTCACTGGGGGGAGTGGCCAGCCTGCAAACCTCCACAGGCCCCTCTCCCAGGCTGCCCCACGCCCCAAAGGAACCCCCACCCTGATCCAGGACATGCTTCAGGGCAAACCAGCCAATCCCCACCCATGAACCAGGCCTCTATCCTTTCTAATAAAAGAGTAATTTGCAGATTGACCATCCCTCCAACACACAAGAGGGCTGCCCCCATGTGGTCAAAGATCCTGCCCCCATGTGGACACAAGATGGCCACCACAAGATGGCCAGCAGGGGAGGGCCATTGGGAGGTTCCAGGCCCTGCAAGGGAGGGCAGTTGTGGGTGATCAGGCTAGCAGGGGAGGGCAGTTGGGAGGGACCAGACCTGCAAGGGAGGGTAGTTGGGGGCGATCAAGCCTGCAGGGGAGGACAGTTAGGAGTGACCAGGCCAGCAGAGGAGGGAAGTTGGGGGCAAACAGGCTGGCAGGGGAGCAGTTAGACATCAATTAGGCTAGCAGGGTAGTGGTTAGCAGATGATCAGGCTAGCAGGCAGAAGCAGTTAGGGGCAATCAGGCAGGTGAGCAGTTTGGAGTCAGCAGTCCTGGATTGTGAGAAGGATATCCGACTGCCCTCGAGGGATCCCAGATTGGAGACGGTGCAGGCTGGGCTAAGGGACATCCCCCGCTCTACCCCCGCCCCATGCACGAATTTCGTGCACAGGGCCTCTAGTCCTATATAATAAAAGCATATTATGCAAATCGACCAAACAGCTATTAGTGGAACAACCATCTGGACGACCATCCATTTGGATAACCATCCATCCAGACCACACTATGACACCCACAGGTGCCAGGCCAGCCAAGGCAGGTACAATGCAATTGGTCAGGCCCAGCCATCACTCCACAGAGGGAGGCCCAGGCCACTGACAGAGGCTGTGGCTGGTGGACGGACCTCCCTCTGCAAGGGAAGCCCAGGTCCCAATAGAGGGACGCCGGTCCAGTCCCAGGTGCCACAGGGAAGTGGGTGCCGGCAGACAGGGGAAGCAAGGAAGGCCTACTCTTCCACAAATTTCATGCATCAGGCCTCTAGTTACTATGTTTTTAATGGGCCACCAAGTGTGGCACTTGTAAATATAAGGAAGTAGAACATCTGCCTCCGTTTGTCGAGGTTCATAAAATATCCAGGCTTGGAATGAAATTGCTAAAGAAAAAGTTATGATTAGAATCACAGCTATCAGATTTCTTAAGTGTTAATAACATTTCTATGATCGCAACCTAAACATAAAACATCCCTTAATTGTAAGCAATAAAACTCGATTTGACAAAACAAAAATGAATTTTCAAAATTATGTCCAATTCCCTCACAAATAGACATTCTGATCATCTGAAACTAATTTTCAACTAATTTCTAATTACCTGGACGTATTAAAAACAAGTAAAATTTAGCCCTAGCTGGTTTGGCTCAGTGGATAGAGCATCAGCCTATGGTCCCGGGTTAGATTCTGGTCAAGGGCACATGCCCTTGTAGGAGGTGTGCAGGAGGCAGCCAATCAATAGTTCTCTCTCATCATTTAATGTTTCTCTTTTTCCCTCTCCCGTCCTCTCTGAAATCAATAAAAAAAAAAAACTTTAAAATAATAAGTAAAATTTAAAGTGCACAAATTGAAATATCCTGAGTAAATTCTCAACACCCCACCTTTTGTATCACATTAAAATGAAAAGTCAAAAGTCTTCATAGATATAGAATCTCTTATTCTTTCTAAAGGAGGGCAATTTCATCCCGGAAACCCGTTAATAGTTGACTACTTCCTCTTTAGATAAATTTTCTTCCTGGTAGAGAAAGTACCTTGTCCCAGAATTCCGAGTCCCTGAAATCGGTACTGAGCCTCCAAAGAACCGACTTGAGGATAAAAAACGCAAACCTTCCCACAAAGATCTCATTGGGAAGAGCAGCCCTGCGGGGACAGAGTTGGAAACCAAATTGGGGGGGGGGGGGGGGGGTCGGTAACGGGGACTGCCGAAAGGGAAAGCAGGACTCGGAGCGAGGCCCGGACAAGTCCGGGTCTGCCAGGTGCCTCACCTGGGCTTCCCCAATCCGGGGCGCCGAACACCTCCGGGGACCTCCGACCGGCGCAGATGTAGGTGCACCGCCCCAGGCAGGTAACAGTCCCGGGGCACAAGACGAGGCCCGGCCCTAGGCCCGCCCCGCCCGTGGACCCCACCCCAGACACAAAGAGAGGAGGGCCACTGTCGCTCCTTCCCTCGGACGGCAGCTGCAGCCGGAGGTGCCCCCGCCCAGTGCCACTCTAGACGCTGCCGTGGCTCCTTCAAGTCCTCCCGGGGAGCCGACGGCCCAGACTCCTGCCTCACCTTCGGCTCCCTCACCCCTTCGGTCCGGGCATAAGGCATCCGCGTCCACTCGAAGCCGCCTCTTTACCCTGGGACGGCGGAGCAGTCAAAATCCGCGGAGCCCGCCCAGCCGAACGGCGCGCGCCCGCGCATGCAAATAAACACAGCCCAAGCCCCAGGAGGGCGGCCGCCGCCGTGCGCGCTCCCGCTCCGGCTTAAGCCCGCGCACGTACAAGAAAGCGCCTGCGCCCCGCCCACGGCGGGGGCGTGGCTCCGCCGCGGGGGCGCGCCGCGTTCCCGTGAAGGGCGGGCCCAGGCGGCGGCGCGCTGGACTTGGCGCGCATTGCCCCGCCCCGCCCTGGGCGTCCCCGCGGCCCTCCGGCACCCGGAATCTACCATTTCCTGAGGTTTGCAGCGTTACATGCTGAGGAAGCGGGTAGTGGGGTTACCTGACTCAGCTGGAGGAACTAGGAGACGGGAGGATGGCGCGAAGCAACGAGGATGGCCGAGAGGGGCGGGGCCTGCTTCGTGGGCGGGGCCTGCTTCGTGGGTGGGGCTAAGTCTGGGAGGGGGCGCGGTCACCGCCGTGGCTTCCAGCGGAGGCTGAGGCGGCCACGTCCCCCTATCTCTGGTTGTAGGGGCTGCCCGGAGTTAGCTGCCCTCAGGACGTCCCGACATGTCCGAGGTGAAGAACCGCAAGAAGTCGGGGCCCAAGGGCGCCCCCGCGGACCCCGGGAAGCAGAGCGAGGGCGGGAAGAGCGCCGAGGCGCGGGACGGTGGAAGCGGGGGCTGGGTGGACCCCCGGACCGGCGTGAGCCTGCTGTCGCTGGGCATGTGCCTGGGCCTGGCCTGGTAAGTGGACACGAGGCCGCGCGGGCCCCGAGTCCGGCCTCCACTGGTCGCCCCGCTCCTATCGGCATCCCGCCCTGGCCCCACCCGGCTCGACATCCACACATCTCCAAACCTCCCAATTTTGCGGGCTTCTGTTCCTCTGCCTCGACCTCAAACAAGGGACAACCCAACTGCTTTCTTTAAAAATATATATATATATATATATTTTGTTTAAAGTATTCCAACTTCTTTCTTTTGCTCTTTCCCTGTAACTCCGTTTTAACTTTGCGCCAGGATCGTGCCCCGATCGCTCAGCTGCAGTTGAGGGGAAGGTTTGGAACGAGTCGGCCATTTCTTAGGAGAGACCAGATTCGGCCAAACTTTTACTCAGTGCCTGCATCACTTCAGAAGCTTTGCCGTTTTTATAAACACGTTATTCCAGTCCGCTGTGCATTTGTCCGGGACAGATTTGCCCTAATGGCATCGTTTGCAGCCTTTAATGAATTCATTATGATCTCAAAGCAGCAAACGTTAATGATGATGTCTAAGTTGGGAGGATTTCTCACATTCTGATCGGTGTGCATGCGTTATGAATTTTAAAGTCTATTCCTAAGCTGCAGATCGAAGTTTGGCACTGTGGCACTGGAAAGCTACAAAAATATGTAGCACTTGGGACAAGACACACTTGTAAGTTGGACTTTCCCTCCATTTTTCAGTGACTTTTAAGGTATTTCGAAGATAGCTATTTATCTTCTAAAATAATCAAATTCTAGAAGGGGCCCTGGACATCCTGTAGCCTAGAACATTTTTCATGCTCGTAAATTTTGAATTGAACTTTAGTGGTGACTCATCCTAAGTTGAACTTAATAAAAGATTTGTCACGGGAATGTGAAATGTTGATTATTAAATGTTCTCTTGATACATTGTCATTTTACTAATGTTATTTTCGTATATGGAATACTTTATTTTGATCTTCAAGGAATAAATGTACTGAATTTACTGTTCTGAAAACTGCTCTTATATCTTAAAATGCATGGCCTTCTTTACGTAAGTTAAACCATTTTTGTATTAGGAAGGTTATTCAGTAATAGAATTTAGTTTTCTCAAAGATACATGTTGCTTTTCTCTGGAACCTGATACAACTGGTTTTACTTACTGAGCTTATTTATCTGAAGGTACATATTCATGAGAGCTAAATTATATCACAGATTGTTCACTTTTTCAGAAACTTAGTTCCTGTCCTGGAAAAACACTAATAATAATCTGTTGGCATAAGAAAATGTCCAAAGGCCTAACCAGTTTGGCTCAGTGGATAGAGCGTCAGCCTGCTGACTGAAGGGTCCTAGGTTCGATTCCTTGTCGAGGGCATGTACCTTGGTTGCGGGCACATCTCCAGTGGGAGATGTGCAGAAGGCAACTGATTGATGTTTCTCATCGATATGTCTAACTCTCCCTCTTCCTTCCTCTCTGTAAAAAATCAATAAAATGTAAAAGAAAAAAAGAAAGAAATGTCCAAAACTAGAGAATTTTTATTAATAGTTTACTTGAGCCAGAACTGGTGACAGTTGCTGGGAAGCAAGGTCTAAAATGCTCCAGAGAGTAACAGTTTTGCAGTTTCTTTTATGCCTTTGAAATTAAGGAGAGAACTTAAGGAAGAATATATAAAGGTGGGAAAAGCTAGATGGGGATTTGATTATAAGATAGTTAATAAGATTAATTATCTTGAGGTTGGTTATAATTTATTTCAAAGGTGTACTAACCTAGTTAACAGAAATAATGGACAGGGCTTGCTTAAGGCAAAGGCAAACCTTTGCTAAAAAAGTTATATGCCTGGGATGTGACTGCCCACCATGACCTGCCCAGTTAGGAATATGTGATCAAATTACCCTGTGAGGTTCCTTACCACTGAATTTGTTAGTGCCGATAGTAAAGGCCCAAAGAAATTACATTCAGTAGGAAGATTTTATTTGAACTGTCTTTGCAAAATGATAAAACAATATCTAAAGCTTTTTTTTCTTAAGCAGGAAAATTCTATGATGGTTATTAAAATAGTTGACTGTTAATTGCTCTTATAAAATCTTTTGCCACAAGAGTTGGGAGTAGAAAATACTTCAGTCACTGTTTATAGCAAATATTTATCCAGGGTAATTTCGGGAATAAAAAATTATTCTGGCAAGACATTTGCAAGTATTTTCCAAATAAACATTTAGCATCTCAAAATACTAGAATTACAACAAAGCCATTGAGATTTTTTTTTTTAACTCTAGAACACATGCTTCAGTATCCTACAGGTCAGTTTGTCAACTATTTAGTGCTTATTGTACTGACACTGTCCTGTTTGTTAAAATACAACACTGAGCATTTGTGCCAGTCAACACAGTTTATCCATCCATCCTCTTACACTTAGATTAAATTGAGAGGGGAAGTTTAAACCCATACTGCCTAAGGAGGATTTCAAGACATCTCTACTTCAGTGTCTTCAGGCCTTTAGGCTTGGAATTCTTGTTTAGAAAGTAAATAGATAAAGTGTAACAGATAAAGTCCTGACTTGTCAGTTTAACAATGAGATGTTGGAGATAACAGTTACCCAAAGCATCCCCTGGGGAGGTGTGCAACAGGCAGCTGACCGATGTTTCTGACTTTCTATCCCTCTTCCTTTATCTCCGTAAAAAAAATCAATAAAATATATTTTTTAAAAAAAGAATCTATTTAATCTGTACAACCCTATGAACTCAGTAGTAGTATCCCCTCTTGACAGATGAGGAAACTAGCAAAGATAACTTCAGTAGCTTGCCCAGAGAGGTTATACAGCTAGTAAATGGCAGAACCAAAGTTGCCCAACTCCACACTCAATTACTATCATTAACAAGAGGCAAGGGCTCTAACAGGTTTGGCTCAGTGGATACAGTGTCGGCCTGCAGACTCAAGGATCCCAGGTTTGATTCCAGTCAAGGGCATGTACCTTGGTTGTGAGCACATCCCCAGTAGGAATGTGCAAGGGCCAGCTGGTTGATGTTTCTAACTCTATCCCTCTCCTTTCCTCTGTAAGAAATCAGGAAGATGTATTTTTAAATACATAAATAGTCAAGCCTCTAGAGATAGAAATCTTTACTCCGGAACTGCTTATCGTTCTTTTTTTTTTTTTCTTCAACTATAAGTTGTAGCCCTTATCAGACCCTAATTGTTCATCTCATCTAAACTAGGGAAGATGGGTGTAAGAAGGCTTTGAACTGCTCCTGTTAAAAAGCCTGTTTTAAAAATTAGTTCTTCTCTGAGCAGACAGTTTTGACTTCTAGAAAGTCATCATCTTAATGTTTAAGAGTTAATATTTATAAAGCACTTAGAATAGTGTCTGGCACATCTAAGTGAAAAATACTCCAGCATACAAACCACTTTTCATTTTTTCATTACTAACCGTAAGTCAATTTTATGCTTGCACTACTCATATGTAGCAATGGTGAATCTTATCTCTTTTTTTATTTTTTATTTTGGTGAGCAGCTAACCATGAAAAAAAACAAAACCCTACAAATTGTCATCAGAGATGATATTTCCACTAACATGGCAGTTTCCTTCAAGCTTTTGATTAATATTGAAGAGAAATGCAGAGATAAACAACATTAAAAAACATTTAATAAAGTGGAAAATCCTAATATGTTATTGTAGTGGATAAACCTTCACAAAAAGTCCTTTTTATCATAATGAGTTTATTCTGAATAAATCTATGAGGTAACACTGGAGTGATGAATGATAAAACTAGTCCTTGAAATTATATGTATTTCTTTAGAATGGTCTCTATCCTTGGTCTGCTGGTCCCAGATAAGCTTATATCTTGAAAAGAACCTCTTAAAAGCCAATGAAACAGCCAATCACAAGAGAATTGAGTCTACAGATCCATCTTTAAAAATCAGGATAATGGCATTTTCTAATCAGAAGTTTTGTTTAAAAGTTCATATTAGCACATTCAATGTTATCGAAGGGATGGGAGCCATCACTAAAATAAATTTATTTCAGCCCTAACTGGCTTGGCTCAGTGGATAAAGCATTGGCCTGTGGACTCAAGGGTTCCAGGTTTGATTCCGGTCAAGGGCATCTACCTTGGTTGCAGGCACCTCCCCAGCAGGGGGTGTGCAGGAGACGCTGATTGATGTTTCTAACTCTCCCTCTCCCTTCCTCTCTGGAAAAAAATGAATAAAATATATTTTAAATAAATAAATAAATATGTTTTATCTGACATTGTAAACATTTGTTTAAAAAGTCTGGGACGCTGACGACACCTTGCCATGCTAGCAGTCGGCAGCTGTGCGTGGCTGCAGGCGGCCCAGGACCATACCAGAGAGGATGGATCTTGCATTGCCACAATGTGTCCACCATCTGGATACCATTGCTGACATGTATACATGAAAAACTATTTGACATTGAAACTGGGACTCAGAACAGTTGGACATTGAAACTGACACTCAAACTTTTTTTGCTCTTATACGTTTGTTTTCAGTATGCAGAGGCAAGATATTTTTGAAGAAAAGAAACAGGGGGAGAGTGATTGATGTAGAGGCAGGGTGGTCTTGAACAGGCTGTCAAGCTACAGGGGGAAGGCTGGAGTGGAGGGGAGGCAGATGCTGGGGGGAGATCAACCGAAGGACCTGTATGCATACATATGAGCATAACCAATGAATGAAAGACACTGGGGCGGGGAGGGGGGCAAGTGGGGACATGTGCTGGGGGGTAGGGGAGGCTGGGGGGAGGATATTGGGGGAGGAGGAAAACATGTACTACTGTAAGTTATATTGTAAATAACATTTTTAAAAAAAGGAAAAAAAAAGTCTGGGAGAGTTGAAGATGGTGGCATAGGTAAACATCTGAACTTGCTGCCTCACACAACCATATCAAAACTACAACTAAAAGACAAAACAGATATCCAGAACCATGGATAAGGCTGGCTGAATGGAAGTTACACAACTAGACGGAAAGAGAAAAGCGCACTGAGACTGGGAGGAGGTGCAGTGTTCGGAAGCGAAGAGGTACAGAGATACACGCGAAACGAGCTGGCAATTGTGTACGCTATTATCTCGTTCAATTGGGAGATACAGCTCCTAACTGCTCTGAACTCCAGTTTCAGGTGAGACTCTCAGGATCCAGTCTCATCTGGGAAGAAACTGGACTGTCTGGAATCGGGCCAGAACACAAGAGCGGCTTTCTCTCAGAGGTACATGCAGCGATCATTGTTCCTGCACGGTACTGTGGGACACAGAGACCCATGGACCTCTTAGGGGCAGGGCTGATGGTCAGCCACTGCTGTTTGCTCCCCCATAATGATTCCCTGAGTTCCTGCCCCACCCAATTTACAACCCCACCCAACTGTGTGCAGAGGCTTTTACATATGAATGGCCTGGCCTTTTGCGATCTAAAACCTAACAAACTGCAGCTGGGTCAGAGAGCTTCTAAAAGAAGGCCCAAGGCTTGACAGCAGCTTTCATCTTCACAGCTGGGCCTCATCTAGGCACCTCCAAACCCCAAACAAAGAGGAGGAATCTGCAGATCTCTCTGTAGTTCCTGCTGGATGGCCTCAGGCAGTGGCTGACTTTGCACTTCCTTGGAGGTCCAAGAGCCTGTGTACCCAGTGGTCAGAGTGGGACCATCCAGATTACAACTCCTAACATCCATAAGAGACAAAATTGGGGCAGACTCAGTGAGCACCAAAGCCCATTGAAGCAAGTCTTCCCCATTAGGGTGTCTCTAGCACAGAAGTTCTCCCACTGTAGACAAAAATGGTCCTCACAGCCAATTGGCCTGGAGGTCAATTCCTCCCAGTGTACCAACAGCAATCAAGGCTTAACTACAACAAGACTGTGCACCAAGCCCACAAAGGGGTGCACCAAGAGTGTCCACCTCAGGTAATTAGGGAGGCCAAGCTACTGGGCCCTATAGGACACCTAGCACACAAAGTCACTCTATCAACACAGGGAAGCAGCTAAAATGCAGGCAAAGAAGCAGGTCACAAATGACAGAAATGGAGGAAAGCAAACTACTGGATATAGAGTTCAAAACCACAGTTATAAGGTTACTCAAGAATCTTCTAGAAACCTCTGAGAAACTTACTGAAACCCTCAAAGATATGAAAAAGGACCAATTAGAAATTAAGCATACACTGACTGAAATAAGGAATAATATACAGAGATCCAAGAGCAGACTAGAGGATCCCAAGAATCAAGTCAAAGATTTGAAATATGAAGAAGCAAAAAACAAAAAGAAAAAAGAATCCAGAAATATGAAGATAGTGTAAGGAGCCTCTGGGACAACTTCAAACATACCAACATCCGAATTATGGTGGTGCCAAAAGAAGAGAGAGAGCAAGATATTGAAAACCAATTTGAAGAAATAACGACAGAAAACTTCTACCTGGTGAAAGAAATAGACTTACAAGTCCAGGAAGGACAGAGAACCCCAAACAAAAGGAATCCAAAGAGGACCACACCAAGACACATCATAATTAAAATGTGAAGGGCAAAAGACAAAGAGAATATTGAAAACAGCAAGAGAAAAACAGTTACCTACAAAGGATTACCCATATAACTGTCAGCTGATTTCTCAACAGAAACTATGCAGGCCAGACGGGAATGGCAAGAAATATTCAAAGTGATGAATAGCAAGAACCTATAACCAAGATTACTCTACCCAGCAAAGCTATCATTTAGAATTAAAGGTCAGATAAAGAGCTTCACAGATAAGAAACAGCTAAAGGCCGAAACCGGTTTGGCTCAGTGGATAGAGCGTCAGACTGTGGACTGAAGGGTCCCAGGTTCAATTCGGGTCTGGGGCATGTACCTTGGCTGCGGGCACATCCCCAGTGGGGGGCGTGCAAGAGGCAGCTGATCGATGTTTCTGACTTTCTATCCCTCTCCCTTCTACTCTGTAAAAAACCAATAAAATATATTTTTTAAAAAAAAGAAAGAAACAGCTAAAGGAGTTCATCACCGCCAAAACAGTATTATATGGAAAGCTGAAGGGTATTCTTTAAGAAGAGGAGGAAGAGGAAAAAGGTAAAGATAAAAATTATGAACAAGAAAGTAATAACAATTATCAACATGTGAATCTAAAACTAAAAAAAATTTGACAAACAGAATAAAATGGTAAATATAATAGAATCAGGAGCATAGAAAGGGAGTGGACTGAAAAGTCTTGGGAGGAAGGGGTTGTGGGTGTGTGGGAAGAGATTGGACAAAAATCTTATACCTATGGAGGAGGACAGTGTGGGGAGGGCGCTGGTAAGGGCAGAGAGTGGGGTGGGAACCAGGGAGAGGGGAGCTATGGGGGGAAAAGAGAGAAACAACTATAATAATCTGAATAATAAAGATTTTTTTTAAAATATATTTTATTGATTTTTTTACAGAGCAGAAGGGAGAGGGATAGAAAGTCAGAAACATCTATGAGAGAGAGACATCGATCAGCTGCCTCTTGCACGCCCCCCACTGGGGATGTGCCCGCAGCCAAGGTACATGCCCTTGCCGGAATCGAACCCGGGACCCTTCAGTCCGCAGTCCAACGCTCTATCCACTGAGCCAAACCGGTCTCGGCAATAAAGATTTTTTTAAAGAATTTAATATGATAGAATAACTTGATTGAAAAATGGCTGGCTGTGTCATGCTGTTATTCTTTTTTTCTTTTTATTGTTGACAGCATTACAAATGACCCATTTTCTCCCTTTTTTCCCCTTCCTCCTAACCCTCCACTGCTTTTTTGATGCCTCAAACACACAATTTCAGCTACTGCTCTTTCAGATCCCAAAGAATTAAGTCAAAGTAGATGGACCAGAATGGTACTAGATTCGAAGCACGTCTTTTGTGCTTGCTCATTTCAAGTTCAAACACACAACAGTCCATTTGTAGTTTTTACGACTGGGATAGCTTTTTCATGCTTCTACCCTGTACTATCTGCCAGATGGAAAAACACTCCAATTTTAAGACATCCAAAGTACATCGCTATGATGTGTATTTCTTAATATAAACAATTGTATATATGATACACCTTGCACTGCATATATGTTCTATTGTCACTTTAACAGTGACTCCTGTGTTCATTTGTTTTCAGTCTGGTTATTTTGCAACTTGTAATCACCATCATGTCCTCTCTCTTCCATTCCACTGCTTGCTTTTTTTTTCCTCTTCTACATTTTAATTTAAAAATGCTTTTTTTTTTACATAGGCAAAGTAGTAAAAATCACATTTTTTTCTAAATTAGCCATTATTTCTTCCTTCAAAATTTTCTGCATACATGTATTACAACTATCACACCGTCTTGCTCACTGAGCCAGCTAGGAACTGGAAGAGGGCAGTTTCGCTCGTCTTTGCATGAGTAGTACCGTTAAACCACTATCTACCTACATGTTTATTGAAATAAACTAATGAAAGCTGCCACTACCCATACCAGAATTTGTCATTCTTACCAGAAGTGGGTATAAAATAGTCCTTTAAAATTCAGACTTAAATAGATACGAATTAGGTGAGAGAGTGATTTTTTTTTTCTTTTCCAGGTTTGTATTTCAACAATCGGAAAAGTTTGCAAAAGTGGAAAACCAATACCGGTTACTGAAAATAGAGAACAACGAATTTCAAGGGCTGCAAAGTAAAATCAGTTTAATTTCAGAAAAGGTAATTATTAATTGGCTTATTTGGGAAGATTTTTTCCATTTTCCTTCCTCCTATCATCATTCTACCCCAATTCATAAATTCTTTTTTCCTGCCTTTTAAACAATGCTATTTTAACTCTCACAGGTCTCCCTACCTATTTACATTCTCCCTTCAATCCAATTTATACTTAAATTACATTTTGAAAGGAAAAGTTTTTTTTATAATACAACTACTGTTATTGTTTAAAAAGGCTAACATGCTCATATTGAGGTGACCTTAATTTTCTATTTAAATATCAAGTGTATATGCTTGATATTTTGGAAATAAAATTAGGATAGGAAAAGCATTTGATGGGCAAAGTTTCATCGTGTTTTATTCTTTACTTTCTGATTGGTAAATTATATATATATGCATATAAAACTGATCAACCTAAAAATAAATATTGATTGTGTAGCCAAACGAAAATTGAAATCCAGGTCTTTGTTGTGTTTGTTCAAGCTGCAGATGCAGATGCATTATTTCTGTGATTCTTAGAAATGTATAATAGATTTTAAAAATGTTAAGTATTACACTTCTCAGGAGAGGGTCTGCTGTAATCAATGAGGCATCTGTGGGCCTTGCCTGGCTACTGGGGACCAAAGTATCATTGGGATACATACCTTGTTTGTTCATTTCTTCGTGTGCTAAATCTTTACTTAAGTCATAAGGTGCCTGTCACTAGAGTGAGCAAGAATGTTATAAAAATAAACTGGAAAAAAAATAGAGGGTCTAAGTTCCTGCAGCGTCATGCACAAAATGGGCATATATTCCCTCAGAAGGAAAAGCCTTGGATGAAAATCATACATCCCCTCAAACATGCCAAGGGATCGAATGTGAGCTTAGGGGCCTCTGGGAAGGAGATGCAAGAATTGGTACTTTGACTTAGGGCTCGGGTTGGAATCTGGTTATAATTGTTGGAGGCTCTTCTCATCAGGGGGAAGATGATAAAAAAAAAAAAATGTCAGGAAACAGAAACTGAATGTGCTTAAAAGCTATGGAAAGCAAATTTTAAAGAAAAATTTCCTTTTAAATGAAAAATTTGGTAGCAAATAAAATGCTTTTTAAAGAAGATTTTTTTAATTATTAAAAGATATCTATATAGCTTTAAGCAGTTTGGCTCAATGGATAGAGCGTCAGCCTGCAAACTGAAAGGTCCCAGGTTCAATTCCAGTCAAGGGCATGTACCTTGGTCGCAGGCACATCCCCAGTAGGGGGTGTGCAGGAGGCAGCTGATCGATGTTTCACTCCCATTGATGTTTCTAACTTTCCCTCTCCCTTCCTCTCTGTAAAAAATCAATAAAAACATTTTTAAAAGAAAAAAAATATATATATATAGATAAGCCTAATATGCTAAATGTCCATCCTATCAGTTGACCACTCAACCAGTCACTATGATGTGCACTGACCACCAGGGGGCAGATGCTCTGACAAGAAGGTTAACTTCCTACTGGGGTCCGGCCAATCAGGACTGGACGAGATGGGCTGGGCACACCCTGGAGTCCTCCCAGGATCCCTCCCTGATGAGGCAGCCCCAATTGGCCGAGGGACCTCACCCATGCACGAATTCATCTACCGGGACCCTAGCGTTATCATAGGATCCAACAAATATTCAGTCTTTGCATAGCTCTTTCTCTCCCAGTCTGCCTAGGAGTAGTAGTTTAACTGCCTTCTCATAAAGCTGCTCCTCATGGCTAGCATAAAGCAGTAGGAGGAAAAAACAACTAGACCTGGACTCCCATCACAATTAATCACCTCAGAAAAAAAATCACCTAATTTCCTCTTGGACTCTATTTCCTCATTTATTAAATAAGAATAACAAATTTTTAATAAGGATTAGATGAGATACAATACATATGTAAACTCTTTGAAAACTTTCAAGCAGTAATAAATTTAAAGTATTAGCTCTCTTTTTAAAAAAAAAAAAACATTTTATTGATTTTTTTACAAAGAGGAAGGGAGAGGGAGAGTCAGAAACAGGATGAGAGAAAAACAACAATCAGCTGTCTCCTGCACACCCTGGGGATGTGCCCACAACCAAGTTATATGCCCTTGACTGGAATCGAACCTGGGACCCTTGAGTCTGCAGGCCGACGCTCTATCCACTGAGCCAAACCAGTCAGGGCAAGGTATTAGCTCTCTTAAAAAAAATGAAAAAGTATTAGAATGTATTGGCAGCCCAAAAATGATAGCTGTTGTGGTATACTAGTCACTATATATGTGTTTGCAGATTGAATCTTGAGACCTTGTTATCCTTTTGAACTTTGGGGGAATCCTGAGATACACGCCTCAGGGTATAATGATGCAATGATGAACAGTCCAGGTAGGAAATAACCTTTGGGAAAGACAAGCTTGCCTCTTCAAAATGCTGCTAACAAGACAACTAAACCTAGCAGTATTACCAATGTACAAGTATTTTTCAAAATTGGCTTTTAACGGAACTTGTATTATGGCTATATGTGTGCACTGAAGATAATTTGTAAACAAGGTTTCGAAGTGGTCCTGTTGTTTTATTCAGTGGACATTGTTCCCCACTGTCACCTGGAACTGCTTCAGGTATGATGGGGATGGGCCCAGAAGGTTTATGGCCATTTTTCGTTCTTTTCCTTTTTTTTTCTTTTTTTAAATAAATTTTTATTGATTTCAGAGAGGAAGAGAGGGACAGAAGCATCAATGATGAGAAAGAATCATCCATCAGCTGCCTCATGCACGCCCTTCACTGGGGATCGAGCCTGCAATCTGGGCATGTTCCCTGACCGGAAACCAGACCGGGACCTTTTTGTTCATAGGTCAACACTCGGCCCTGAGCCATGCCGACTGGGCACCAATCTTCCTAAATATCAGCGAACATGTTCTTTCTACCTTGAGATACGGGGACTACAAACATGTCCAAGATGTGCTCTCTTTGCCTAAGGAATTTAGAAACTCTCCTATCTTCACTGTCTCATTCATCAGTCTGTTAAGGGGTCAGATTTCCAGGTCACTTCCTAAGCCTTTCCTCATTGAGATCCAGACTTCTAACCTCTCCTTAAGCATCCATTCTCCTGTGCTAATTCTTTCATAGCACAAATCGTAATCTATTGTGATTTTGTTGTTGTTAATTGAGTCCTTTACTAATCTTTAGGCTAATCACAGTGTCTTATATCTCTATATAATAATGGAACAGAGGACACTCAATAAGTCTTATTGGAACTCTAGAATATATGTCATAAAAGATCCAAAACTCTCTCTTTTCCCTGCCAGGGACTATACTATATCCATAATTTTATGTCCAGTGTCTAGCACAGGTCTGGCACAGAGTGAACACTCAAATATTCTTGAATCATATGTGCTGAGTGACAAATAGGTGGCAAATACATAATACATTATGTGCTGCTCTACAGAGGTTCAGGCTGTCAGACTAGAGGTATGGGAGAATGCTGCACTGAAGAGCTGAGATCTGGTCTGAGCCTTGAAAGAAGGACAGAACTCAGCTAAGCAAAGAGGAGGGAAGACAAGCATAGAGAGAGGTTATAGATCTGGGGACTTAATCCTAGAAAACATCATATTGTACCAGTATTTTAGGAAACATCATATTGTACCATGATAGACATAGCAGTTTCTAAAAGCTTAATCTTACTGTAGTGTGCAGGGTGATTTAGAGAGGTAGTAATTAGAAGCAGATACTAGATAATGCTTCTAGAATACTTTCCTTGATCATCAAAGTCTCGTTTGGGTGCCCCATGTAGGTGCTTCCACAGTTCTTCCCCTATCATAGTGTTTATAGACTCGGCTTTCACCCCAATTACACTTAAGCTGCTAAAGGGCAGAACTTGAACAGTGTTAAGTCTTCAACGCAAGGCTGCAAATATTTGATAAATTAATATTCATTTCTAGTCTTTCCTGTGTCTCTAGGGCTATCTTTGTGAGTGTAGACTAAGAGAGGCACACAACCTGGTCTATCTCTGTTCCGGACACATATGAGGACATGCCAGGAACTTACCATAATTTGTCGATATTTCGGACACTTTACTATTTGACATAGTTGTCTCACTGAACTGGTTTTTACTTCACTTTGCCTTTGTGACATTTGTAAGATCTGATTCTGGTACCTTCTCCACAAAAGTTGGTCAACCAATTTTTTTTTTTTAGGCAGAAATTCTTTGGATTTAGAAAATCATTGGATTTAGAAAAATGAACAAATTTTATAACTAACTTACAGTTTCTTAAAAATCCAAATAACCAGGGAAATAACAAAGTTGTTTTCCATTGGAGTAAAAAAGAAAGAAAGAAAGAAAGAAAAGTGGTATCCTTCAGGCTCCCTTTAGCATTATCTTTCAGTTGAATATCCTTACATGAAAATGTGCGAATATTTAGGATTATAAGTTCAGGTATATTTCGCTGCCATAGTCCTAATCTATTAAATTTAAATATGTTAAAACAACATTAAATTAATAAATGTTTTTGCTAGTATGGCTCTGATATACTTGGTATTTTAGACATCTTCAAAATTTGAATTTGGCGCATGAACTGTTAAAGTATGTTTCCCTATACAAAAGTTATTAAGTAGCCTTGGGAATTGTTTTGTGTTATAAATGCAGCTTGAGTCTACTGAAAGTATCCTGCAAGAAGCTACATCATCCATGTCTTTGGTGACCCAGGTTGAGCAGGAAGTATCCAGCCTCCAGCATATCATGCATGACATTCAAATTAGTGAAGAGATGCTCGCTCAAAAGATGCAAAGCCTTAATGAGAAATTCCAAAATGTCACAAGTTTCTGGGAGAGAAGCCTGGAAGAAATGAATGCTAATACAGACATTTTCAAATCAGAATCAAAGCATATGCACTCGCAAGTGACTGTTCAGATTAACTCAGCTGAACAAGGTATAAAGTTGCTCACGGAGAGGCTAAAAGATCTGGAAGACAGCACACTCAGAAATATCAGAACAGTGAAAAGACAAGAAGAAGAGGATCTTCTGCGAGTCGAGGAGCAGCTGGGCTCTGATGCAAAAGCGGTTGAAAAGTTAGAAGAAGAACAGCATGCTCTCTTGGCCAGAGATGAAGACCTGACTACTAAGCTTTCCAACTACGAACCCAAAGTTGAGGAATGCAAGACACATTTGCCAACCATTGAAAGTGCAATTCGCTCTGTTCTCAGAGTCTCTCAGGACCTGATGGGGACAGAAAAGAAAATGGAAGACTTAACTCTTCAGATGTTTAACATGGAAGATGATATGCTGAAAGCAGTATCTGAGATCATGGAGATGCAGAAAACTCTTGAAGGACTTCAGTATGACAACAGCATATTAAAGATGCAGAATGAACTGGACGTTCTGAAAGGAAAAGTTCATGACTTTATAGTATATTCGAGTGCAGGAGAAAAGGGAACTTTAAAAGAACGCAATCTGGAAAATAAAGGAATTGATAGTGACCTTTAAATGCACAACATTTATTCTGATGAATCATATTATTATACATCAATTTATTAGTTCAATTTATTTTGTGTTATTTTGCTGTGTCTCACTTACCCTACATTATTGGAAAAGAAGTGAGCTGTCCACAGAAATGTATTATCCAGACAATCAAAGCTTATCTCTAAGCAATACAACTTATTCCATTTTAATCATTTTAAATAGAAATAATTCTAAAGTATATACATATACCTCTACTTATTAAAAACAATATCCTTAGTATTTTTCATGTTTTTCTAATAATTAATGGTCATTATGAATTTCACCCATTGGACCTAAATATATTAGTATCTCTGATAGCTAATGAGGGGTGTTTACCTCCTCACTAAGTGACCCCAGTTTGCTACTTTTCAAACCTTATGTCTACTTCTTATATCTCTTCTGTCACCTGAAAAGGTGACCCACTGACCTGTTACTGTCAGTGAAGTGCCAGCCTCAGCCAGGCCTTCATTTCCTTTGTCATTTACTGCAGGCTAAGAATCCAGACCACGGAGCTCATAGGAATTTTGTTAGTTAAAAAAATTAACATGCCCAAGAGCAAGATTGAGGTACTTGGCTATGCATTAATATGCACTTTTTGAAAACTATGGAGCCTTGGAATGTTTTCACTTTTTGTTAAGGTTCTAAACTGTGTTTTAGATATTTGTAAGAATCTTTAAATAAGAGTAATATAGAGTGAGGCAAAAGTAGGTTTACAGTTGTGAGTAAGCAAAAGTTTTTTCTTGTATTACTATTTATTCATTATTATATTATTTTCCATACAAACAACTGTAAGCCTACTTTTGCCCTGCCCATATCATTGGGTGTTTTTTTTTTTTTTTTTTTTAAGGTTTTTCCTGGGAGTGTCTTTTGGAATATCTCTGTATAGCGAGGCTTTTTATTTTTGAAAAAAGCTTCTGACTGTGTTACAGACTCCTGAATTTGCTAGATACAGGATCTCTACCTAGAACATACACCAATAAACCTGTGGCCTGTTTTAAAGAGGAAAAAGCGCGAAACGAGAAATGAGAGCCAGCCTGCCACCTCTTTAACTCTCCAGACTCACCGCTTTCCACTCCCTCCCTCTCCCTGCTCACACCTGTACGCTGTTTTCACCTAGAATGCTCCCTCCTCTCCTTGAGGGTTTTTCTCTTTTTTTTAAGCAACTATGGAAAAATATATATATATGTGTATATATATACACACACACATATATATACATACACACACACACACACACACACACTTTCAGAGAGGATTTCAGAGAGAAACATCAATGATGAGAGAAAACCATTGATTGGCTGCCTCCCGCACACCTGCTATGGGGTGAGGGGGGTCGGCCGCAACCCAGCATGTGCCCTTGACTGGAATAGAACCTGCAACTCTTCAGTCTGCAGGCCAATACTCTATCCACTGAGCTACGCTAACTAGGGCTTGAGGGTCTTTCTTAACCCTCCACTGCCCCTCCTGTGTAAAACTGTAAACTTCCAACTCCCTGTCCCCCTGAGAAACTTTCTATGTAACTTATTTTAACTATTATCCCCAATATGAGTTCTAGGAATGCAAGGATTTAACTGTTTTGATCACTGATACATCCCCGAGGACCAGAACAGCCCGAGTTACCTGACAAAAGTGGAGTAAATATTTGTGAATTAATGTTATCCACTTAAGAGATGTTTGCTGGGCAGCTGGCCCATGCCACGTTTGTTAAAGCCAAGATAAGTAAGACACTGTGCTGGCCTTGAATGCACCAGATGGAGAACTGACCACGAACAAAAATGTGCATCACAGGACTGCAAACCAAGGCCACAGGCAGACGTGCCAAATGCTACGAGGACGAGGCCTCTGCTTCCCCTTTCTGGGGACCAGTTCAGCTTCCCACCATCCCACAGCTCTCCAGACATCCCCTGCACGCGCCTTCCCCAAGCCCGAGCAGCAACTTTCTCATCCAGAGGTGCAACCTTCGGCCTCTTCACACAGGCACAGGATTTGATGAAACAAATTTAGAAGGTTCTGCTTGCCCAGATGGTATGGTTGAACCTATGCACCAAGAAGTCACCCATTGATTCTTGGTCATCAGGGCACATGCCCGGGTTGTGTGCTCCATGCCCAACAGGGGACTTGCAGGAGGCAGCTGATCGGTGTTTATATCTCTCCCTTTCCTCTCTCTAAAAATCAATAAAAACATATTTTTTTTAAAAAAGGCTCTGCTCTTCAGGTTCCACCCTCTCTCCTTTGCCTCAGTGCCACTTCCCACAGTGAGCCAAGTACACAAAAAATAAAAATTGAAAAAAGAGAGAGAAATAAATTACAATTAGAGAAATTAAAAGTGTGTCATTATTTTATTGCTATGGAAAGTAATGTCACAGGCTGAAAAAAAAAAAAAGTATGTCATTATTTTAGAAGTCCCCAAACTAATTACTACCCAACCAGATTTGTTTCACATAGTGATTTATTTTACTCAAAATTACATAATAGGGTCACAAGGAATAAGACAGGCATACTAAGGTAATTAAGCAGAGACCTAGCCGTATTTTTCTAATAACGATAATCAGAAATGTGCAGGATTAGGGGAGCACATGAGACTTTTATTGGTAAACTGATACATTAAGAGTGTCCAAACTTGGTGTTGAAAACTGAGACAACTGTATATGGAAGTACTATTCTTGATTCTTGCCAATAACCACTGTAGTCCCTTTTTGTAATGCAGTTTGAGTGGAATTCAGCACAAACAACTTGAAAGCAGTCAGTTACAAAGGGTAGTTGTGGTCAGGTCGTTATACTATGTAAATTTGCACATTTTGGGGAAAATTCCAAATAAGTTCTCCTAAGCTTGTGGTCATAAAAATGGAAGAGTCATTCTATTAAAAGTCACAGCATTAATTTCTGAAATCTTAACATTACATTCCTCAAGTTCTGAATGTCTAAGTTCTTGTCTGTGTGCACTGATAAAATTGTGTTTGTTTTTATTTTCATACTAATAAAATAGATTACAAAGTTAGCTGGAGTTGTTCTTTCAACCTCCATCCTGTCAGAGAGATGTGATCTCTTGTATTCTTCATTTCTATTAAATTTTTCCTGGTTGAACAGCAGCGGGTTGCATCCAATAGTGTGAGGATGGTGGCCATATTTGATACATCATCATGTTTTTGTTGATATCAGAGAGGAAGTGAGAGGGAGATAGAAACATCAATGATGCGAGAGAATCGTTAATCGGCTGCCTCCTGCACACCCCTGTGCCCTGACGGGGAATGAAACCATGACCTCCTGGTTCCTAGGTCAGCGCTCAACCCCTGAACCACCCACGTCAGCCAGGCACTTTGCATGTATTTTTTCTTTTTTTAATTGAGTTTATTGGGGTGATATTGGTTAATAAAATTATGTAAGTTTCAGAGGTACAATTCTATAATACATCATCTGTATATTGTGCATTCACCACCCTAAGTCAAGTCTCCTTCCATCACCATTTATCCCCCACTTATCCTCTCCTACCTGCTCCCACACCCTCTTCCCCTGGTAATCACCATACTGTTGTCTGTGTATGGGAGTTTTTACTTAATCCCTTCACCTGTTTCACCCAGCCCCCCTAACTCCTCCCCTCTGACAGTTGTCAATCTGTTCTCTGTATCTGAGTTTGTTTCTATTTTTTTGTTGTTGTTGTTGTTAGTTTATTTTGTTCATTAGCGTTCTCACCATAGCTTTGCTGACTATGACCCATTTTATAAATGAGGACATAGAAAATCAGCAAGATTAGCAATCTTTCAAACAAGCTTTTGGGTCTGTCCAACTCCAGAGGCCACTGTCCTCACACTATTCGATGCAACCCGCTGCTGTTCAACCAGGGGAGGAAAAAAAAATCACGAGGAACCTGTCAGGAGAACTACCCTGAGGATTCAAAAAGCTGTAATTCAGCCCAACTTGGTGGTAGCCAAATAACTACTGTGCCGCTATTAAACTATAGACTGTGAGTCATTCAAAAGTTGTAACTGTGACCTAAAATTGTTTGGGCCTTGGGCATAAGAAGGAATTAAACATTATTTAGGGAAGAGTGGGAAAGCAACGAAGGAGAACCTCAGATGGGAATCCTCTGACCTAGGCTTTGCCACCAAGTGTTTGTTCTTGGGCACTTGATTTTGAGGTTGTTTTTAGTCTGTAAAATGAGGGAATTGTACCAAATGATATGATTCCTTCTGGATTAAATTGGTTTTAAATTTTAGAGACATTTTCCAGGTCGTTTAGTGCAGTTCAAAGATCCTTTAGCAAAGTTTTTGGAAAGCCAATTGGACCCAGAAATCATTCCCTGGAACTATGTTATGTTTGTATATCCAGACAATATTTATCATCGTAGGACAATCTAGCTTAATACTTTGCATAGCATATAATAAAGAGCTAAATGCAAATGGTCGTCATGCCCTCGCACCCTCATGCCGGGAGCTAGGGGGCCTGAGGCTGCGCCGGTGGCACCTGAGGCCATGCCCCCCACCTGGCACCGGGCTGGGGGGACTAAAGCTGTGCCCCTCTCCTGGCGAGGCTTGACAGGGATGGAGCCGGCCGGATCTGGGTCTTGCCTGATTTCATAGCGTGTGCAGGTGGGCAAGGACTTGATTCTGGGTCACTCAGTGCACACCAGACTCTGACAGGATTTTCATATACATTTTACTAATTTTCTTTCTTCTCTGACACTTCCATTATAAAGGGCAAATAGCAATATTAAAATATTTCCTCTAATTAATTCCCTTTTAATGTGCCCAAATTTCAGGCACCAGGCCACTAGTCTATATAATAAAAGCCTAAGCAACCGTTAAGGCCTAATGACCAGAACAACTGGTGGCTATGATGCACACTAGCCACCAGGGGGCAGATGCTCAATGCAGTACCTGTCCCCTGATGGTCAGTGTGCTCCCACAGGGGGAGCACCACTGAGCCAGAAGCCAGGCTCATAGCTGGCGAGTGCAATGGCAGTGGCGGGAGCCTCTCCCACCTCCTTGGCAGCACTAAGGAACAGCAAGCCGAGTGGTAAGGAGCACCCAGCCGAGCAGTAAGGAGCAGTGAGCAGGCATGCGGTAAGGAGCAAGGGATCCCAAAAGGAATATTCCCCAAGAGCTCCCAGACTACAAGAGGGCACAGGCCAGGCTGAAGGCACGCCACCTGCCCCGTGCATGAATTTCATGCACCAGGCTTCTAGTTTATATATAACTTGGTAAATATTCAAATTATTGGCTGAATTTTTTGAGCTGCTACTGATAGACTCTCCCTGTCTTCTGTACATGCTAAGTAGCTTAAGCAAGGCATAACTAATTTTTTTAAGCCATAAGTAATTTTTTAAAATAGTTCAGTAAAACAATTAGTAGACAATTCCTACAGTGTATCGAGTTTATGTTTTAGTAAAGGTCAGTGAAAGTTCTTGATAAATTGCTTTTGTAAGATACCAAGTAAAACAAAGAGGCTTTCTAACAGCTTCTTAATGATCTGATCCTTTAAGAATAAACTTAGCTCTTTCTGAAGTGTCTTATTTATATGCTATTAAACAATATTTACAGAGTAGATACATTTAATAAATGATAACCCGTAATGAAATAAATGAAAATAAACCATCTCTTTTCACCCTTGGGGATCTTCTGTTTCAGTGAACACACTTTATTCTAAAACTTTCCGCTTAAAAATAAAACGTGGTTTTGCAAACACTACTCGATTTCCTTCCCATTTGTGGCTGTCCCTTATTGCCATAGTTGCAACAAAATTTTCACAGTCTAACTTCTCTATCAAAAAAAGAAGGATGGGGGAAGGGGAAACCTCTCCCACCAATAATTAATGAAGCATAAACCTGTTGAGGAAAAAAATTCTAAAATATACAAACATATATGATGGGGCAATTGAGTTGCTGCTTTGAATTAACTGTTCTACTGCCCCATTTAAGCCTTCTGTTTCTTTGCCACTACATAGTTGCTCCTTTGTCTTCTTTTTATTTTTTTTAATTCCCACCTAAGGATATTTTTTTCCATTGCTTTTCAGAGAAAATGAAAGGGCAGCCTCAAGGGAGGGAGAGAATCACTGATCTGTGAGAGACACATCAACTGGTTGCCTCCTGCACACACTGCCAACAACAATAACAACTTGAAATGTTGCCAGGCACTCAAAATGTTCATCAGCTAATGTGTCCAAGTTAAACCAAAAGGACAGTTCAGAGATAGCAGTACAGAGTGGATGGTGGGGAAGGACAATGGCATTGAAACATACAAGAACTAAGAACCACTTGTATTTGGAATCATGGAATTTTAGAACCATGGAGATAACTTTTGTTTATTTATTGTTTCATATGAATGTCTTCTCTACTAAACCAGTAAACTGAATTGAGGCCACAGCCTAAGCCAATGATGGGCAACCTTTTGAGCTTGGTGTCAAAATTCACCAAAAAACCGAGCATAACTCGGGTGGTGTGTCACTTTGAGAAAAAAAACCATAATGTGATATTTATCCTATCTAATAAAAGGGTAATATGCAAATTGACCATACTTCCTATCAGGCCACACCCATAGTCATGCCCACCAGACAATCAGGAGCAAATTATGGAAATAAAACCCAACCAAGATGGCTGCCGTCACTGAGAGCAGGAGGGAGGCTTGGGTTTCCCTGGCAATGGAGGAAGCCAAGCTTTCCACCTGTGTTACCAGCCTGGGCCTCCACTCAATGCTACACAGTTTCAATTATAGAAGATACATAATCCCAACAGAAATGGCGGCAGCCACAGAGCTGGAGAGAGAAGAGGCTAGGGTTGCCGGGGTGATGGAGGAAACCAAACTTCTGCAGCCCTAGCCTAGGCCTCCACTCTAGACTACAAGTTTCAAACAGAAATGGCTGTCGCCACGAAGCGAGCAAAAGGCGTGGCTCCACTCCAGGCTTCAAAGTTTCAATTGTAGAACATAGATTAATCTCAGATCCCAGAGCCTTCGCTTGGGTTGCTGGGGGACGTGGCCGGCCTGCAAACCACCATAGCCCCTCACCCAGGCTTCCCCACACCCCAAAGGAACCCCCACCTGATCCAGGACATCCTTCAAGGCAAACGAGCCTGTCCCCACCCATGCATCAGGCCTCTATCCTATCTAATAAAAGAGTAATTTGCAGATTGACCATCACTCCAACACACAAAAGGGCTGCCCACATGTGGTCAAAGATCCTGCCCCATGTGGACACAAGATGGCTACCACAAGATGGCCAGCAGGGGAGGGCCATTGGGAGGTTCCAGGCCCTGCAAGAAAGGGCAGTTGTGGGCGATCAGGCCAGCAGGGGAAGGCAGTTGGGAGGGACCAGGCCTGCAAGAAAGGGCAGTTGGGGCAATCAAGCCTGCAGGGGAGGGCAGTTAGGGGTGACCAGGCCGGCATAGGAAGGAAGTTGGGGGCAAACAGGCTGGCAGGGGAGCAGGTGGACATCAATTAGGCTGGCAGGGTAGTGATTAGGGGGTGATCAGGCTGGCAGGCAGAAGCAGGTAGGGGCAATCAGGCAGGCAGGCAGGTGAGCAGTTTGGAGCTAGCAGTCCTGGATTTTAAGAATGTCCGACTGCCCATTTATAAACAGGTGATCAGACATCCCTCGAGGGGTCCCGGATTGGAGAGGGTGCAGGCTGGGCTAAGAGACACCCACCCCATGCACGAATTTCATGCACCAGGCCTCTAGTAGTTTAAATAATGAAAATGTATAATTGTAGTATGTAACTGTATTTAATAAACCAAAAACTAATTATTTAACTTACCTGCTTAGTGATTTCTTTGTTCATCTGTCAGTTAGTTTCTTTTGTTGGTCTTCATATTACTTAACTTGTGTGGGGTGCCGTGAACTAAGATAAGTGAGGGGGAGGGGGAATTCTTCAACTAACCTGCCTGTTAGTGACTTTTTTGTTGCTGAATTTCATTGGCTAAACCTTCAATTGAAGGTTGGTATTTTGTGCACTTCAAGCCCAAGCAAGCACTACTAACTTCATCTGTCGATCTGTTTCTTTTGTTGGTTTTGATATTATTTAACACTGAGAATAAGGTCTTACAAAAGTACGTAGAGGGAAAAATTGTGAGTAAAGCCATTGCTACATTTTTCAGGGTGCTAAAAGTGTCTGGTAATCGGTTCCAGGCACTCCAAATTTCCTGTTCGTAGTGGCACTCCTCTTGATTCTCCAAGTGGCACCTTTACAGATTCTCAAGCTTTAACCTCAAGTCGACAAACACCGGAGCCCAGATGCTGTCTTGAAATTCTGCAAGTTGCATCTCCAAATCATCAATTTGCATCCATTTGGAAATCATTTAATTCCAAAGTACTGTAGACTACTACATCAGGATACTTAATTATTTTTATGGTCTATTCTAGGCTTCTAAATTGATTGAATCTATTACTGAACTGGTCAAGTAACGAGTCTAAAACATGCTGGTTTTTTATATGCAAGGATTCCATTTCATTTTGTACAGCTGCACTGGCCTTCTCAAAATACTTTGTTACTCGAGGAAAATACAAGTTTTAGTTTCTACATCTCGCTTGAAAATTTTGTTTACTTTCTAAAGCTTTTATGTATCCAAACATAACGTCAATACTTTTGCCAAAACCTTGTAACTTTAAGTTCAGTTCATTAATATGAACAGGGAGATCTGTAAAAAATATCAGGGTGTTGACCCACTTATCATCATTGAGCTGAGAAAAGTTTTCCAGATCCTTATCCTCAAGAAATACCTTAATTTCTTCAAAGCACTCCACAAAGCACTCAAGAACTTTGCCTCAGCTCAGCCATCTTACATTATTGTACATCAGCAGTGCACTGTTGGTGGAATCAACCTCCAGTAAAAGTGCAGAAAATTCTCGTTTGTGAAGGGGGTGAGCAGCTATTAAATTAACTATTTTTGTAAAACTGACATTAAGTCGTTTAAGTCGGTGAATCCTGCCTTGGCACATAAAACTTCCTGATGGATAATACAATGAAAAGGCACAGTAGAATGTCCAATAGCTTCCGTAAACAATTTGACAAATCCGACTTTTTTCTCCACCATGTTGGGTGCCCCATCTGTCGTCACTGACACAACTTTAGAGATATCAATGCTTAGGTCATGGAATGTTTTATAACAACCTTACATATTTCGCTTCCTGATGTACTTGCTGGCACTGATACTTAATCAACTCTTCTCTCATTGTGAGACCATCAGAATATCGACCAATAATGGCCAACTGAGCATGTGATGTGACATCAGTAGTTTCATCAAGAGAGATCGAAAAAATATTTACAATTACTTATGTCTCTCTTTAATTGATGTTGTATGTTTGTGGTCAGTCTCATTATTCTGTCTTTTATGATATTTCTACTGAGTGGTAACTCAGATATTCTCTGAATAATTGCATCTTTATTCTGCATATGTGAAATAGAACTGGTGCACATCTTAGGAGAGTTTCTTTAATAAATTCCCCCTCACTGAGTGCTTTTCCTTGCTGAGCTATGGAGTGAGCAATGCTCAGACTTGCAGATGTTAAATTTGTAGAGCCTTTTATAAATTTAAGGATGGAATTAGATTGGCTTTTATGAAGGTGTAGCTGCCTGGAAATGTATTTCTTCCTTTCATCCTCACTTTTTTTCAAGAGCTGGGAATGATTAGTTTCAAAATGTCTATTTATATTCCACGTTCTGCTTGCTACCATTTCAGTACACAGAATGCAAAATGTTCTGCCATTTTTTTTTATAATGCCATACATCTCGGTTCATGTCTCTTGAAAGGGTCGGCTACTGCTACTACCACCTTTTTACTTAACCTTGGTTTTTTATTTTTTTTATTTTTGGGTTCTCCATCAGGGGTGCAGTGACAGAAGATAGAATTATAGCCTGTTAGCCCTACAGGCAATTAGGGGTAAACTAGCCTAACTGACCACAAGATGGCACATGTAACTGCCTCTTAGGAAAGGGCAGGGTTAATAAGCAGAAATAGGCTTATAAGGATGTACAACAGTAATAGTGATGAAATGGAGTCTGCCCTATGCTGCAAAATGACTCCTTATATAAATTAAGATGGCTGCTGCTATTTCTAATGGCAGGAAACGGGACCCATAGCTCAGGCCCTCGCCTCTCCCAGCCTCCCCCTCACTTATCTCAGTAATGATGGCCAATTAGAAATCCACGACACCCCAGAACAGTAGATTGGATGATGGTTGCTGTGGTTATGTGGTTGCTGGTAATGGCGATCACAGAGCCCCCAAAGATGCGTCCCCTGCAGCATTCTGCTGCTCTCTGCTCCGCCAGCCAGAAGTGAGGTCAAAGATCCCCTAATGGCCTAACCAGAAGTCCCAGAACTAGATGCTCTGTGCCGGAGTTCTGTTGTTTGGCCTTACAGACCTCTGGCACAGCAAATGTTTCATTCTCGGCTATTGCACCTGGCCGTGCAGTAGCTGAGGATGAAACGTCCTTCTTGGCAGGGGGCCCCATACTTCTCTGTATGCAACCACATGCGGCCGCATGTCATTGAAAATGGCTCTGCATGTCAGTGCTGACCTGAGTCATAGGTTCGCCATCACGGGCCTAAGCTGTACTCATCTTTATGTCTCTCACACCTGGCATGCCTAATAACATACTAGGAACTTAAGAATTAGTTAAATTAGCCAAAACCCGTTTGGCTCAGTGGATAGAGCCTCGGCCTGAGGAGGCTAACCCTAACGCTCAATCCCGGTCAGGGGCATGTACCTTGGCTACCGGCCCATCCTCAGTAGGGGGTGTGCAAGAGGCAGGTGATAAACAATGTTTATG
This sequence comes from Antrozous pallidus, assembly GCA_027563665.1. NCBI lineage: Eukaryota > Metazoa > Chordata > Mammalia > Chiroptera > Vespertilionidae > Antrozous > Antrozous pallidus. The sequence goes on along the minus strand of CM050513.1, from coordinate 102,529,694 downwards.
GCTTTCTATCCCTCTCCCTTCCTCTCTGTAAAAAATCAATATATTTTTAAAAAGAGAATTAGTTTAATTGAATTATTTAAGATAGATACCCCAGAAAATTATTCATAAAAAAGGATAAGTGTATTTAAAGTGTCTTGGACATTCATTTTGGCACTTATAACTACACACAACTTACATCTCAAAAGTTATAGTGCCTTGCTTGACTGCGCGCCCCTCCACCCCCCTATTCTACCAGTGCTCATCTAGAAGGCTCTTCCCTTCTCCAGCAATGGAAAAATAAGTCACTATCATTTAGCTCGTTTTGTCATTATACAGAGAATTGATAGTACAAAAATAACTGAAAATGTCATTCTCAGTAACAGTTTATATTTCCTTAATGTTTTCCTTCTTATTCATTAGTAATATACTTAATACATCTTTTACCAAATGCTTTCCAGAGGAGCAGTGAAATTATGGTTAAAACTAACATAAAATTTAAGTTGATCCCTAGCCGGTTTGGCTCAGTGGATAGAGCATCAGCGTTAGATTCCGGTCAAGGGCGGGTACCTTGGTTGCAGGCTTCTCTTCTGGTTGGGGCTTGTGCAGGAGGCAACCAATCGATGACTTTCTCTCACATTGATGTTTCTCTCTGTCTTTCCCTCTCTCTTACACTTTCCCTAAAAATCAATGGGAAAATATCCTTGGGTGAGGATTAACAAAACTTTTTTACTGTTGAGATCTTAATCAACTTAGTTTCTGTGGTATTATATTTTCTTATAGTGTCAGAAGTCTGAAGCTATCCTGGAACAATGGAAGTCTTTTCAAATAATTGCTCATCTAAAGCATCTACAGGAGGAAATTTATGAATTGAAAACTTGGTCCAACAGGATAACTGAAAAACAGGGCATACTGAATAACAATTTGACAACTCTTTCACAAGATGTTACAAAAGTAGACCAAAGTACAACTTCCATGGCAAAAGATGTTGCTCTCAAGATTACAACTGTAAAGACAGATATACGCCGTATTTCAGGTCTAATAACTGATATAACATCATTGACAGACTCTGTGCAAGAACTGGAAAGTAAGATAGAAAAAGCAGAAAAAAATACAGTAAAAAATATAGGTGATCTTCTTTCCAGCAGCATTGACCGAACAGCAACGCTCCGAAAGACAGCATCTGAAAATTCACAGAGAATTAACTCTGTTAAGAAGATGCTTTCGGAGCTAAAGAGTGACTTCAACAAGCACACAGACAGGCTGTTAAGCTTAGAAAGTGACAGAGCTAAAGTTCTGAAGACAGTGACTTTTGCAAATGATCTAAAGCCAAAGGTGTATAATCTAAAGAAGGACTTTTCCCGTTTGGAACCATTGGTAAATGATTTAACACTACGCATTGGGAGACTGGTTGCTGACTTACTACAAAGAGAGAAAGAAATTGCTTTCTTACATGAAAAAATATCGAATTTAACAATAGTCCAAGCTGAGATTAAGGATATAAAAGATGAAATAACACACATTTCAGGTACGGATTAGTTTGAAATTATTTAGGTTAGATGGAAGTAAATTGGTTTTTAAATGAGACCTCTGTCATGTTATGAAGAGACTGACAAGTTAGAAATAATGAAATTCTGGAGTAAATACCATTTTGTACATGATTCAATTTTGTACAGTAAAAACTAAATATTGAAAAAGGTTGATCACTTGATTTTTCAAAATGAGTATGCTAAAACATGTAGTTGAAACTTTCTTTAGCAAGAACCTTATGCATCCCACTCACTCACTCACACACACACACACACACACACACACACACAAGTGGGGGGAAGCAGGATCTGCCAGTCTAGCACTGGGAAACTAGATGGGGCAGAATCTGAATCTGAATCTGAATCCCCACTTGGCCTCACTGACTGCCAGGCAGCATAGTCTGTGTGTTTGGGATCCTGCCATCAGAATCAGGATTGTTACATTCATTATCCATTTAGAGGAAGAGATTGTTTTTAGTGGGCTTTTTTAAATGTATTTTTATTGATTTTTAAATATATTTTTGATTTTTTTAGAGATAGAAACATCAATGATTAGAGAAAATCATTGATTGGCTGCCTGCTGCTTGATCCTACTGGGGATCAAGCCCATAACCTGGATATGTGCCCTTGACGGGAATCGAACCCAAGATCTTTCAGTCCACAGGTCGATGCTCTATCCACTGAACCAAATCAGCTAGGGCAAAAGAGGTAGTTTTGTCATTAGTTGTTTAATTCATTTATTTGAAAACATTTATGGAGTGCTTAGTATGTGCCAAGCACATGTGTAGGTGTCTCAGGGGCTATATAGCTGGCTAACAAGTATCCCCCGATCTTACAGAGTTAGCTATGAGGGGCTTTACTAGTAATCAGAGCTCTGGTTGCAAGAAACAGTAATCCAAATTATCTCACGTTGGGGAGGGAAAGATGGTTTAATCTATTAAATTTCATGAGTATCCCAAGGAAAGAATTGTGCTATAACCAGGGCTTATGGGACCTGGAACCACAAGGCCACCACCAATAGACAGTGCTCTCTCTCCTTCAGAGACCAGAGCATCAACCTCACCTAAGCACTTGTTAGAAATATAGAATGTCAGGCTCCACGTCAGAGCTGCTGAATCAAAACCTGCATTTGTAATAAATGCTGAGGAAACTCATGTGGATATTGAAGTTTGAGAAAGATTGCCTAAGAGAAACTTGAGACTGACCAGATCAGACTGCAAAGCCTTGGGTGGAGGGGTGAGGTTTTGCCTGCATCTCCCCAATTCTTCAGGGTTTAACGATTTTCATGTCAACATTATTCATTTTTTAGTATATGTCTTTGCAAGTTTTTCTATGAACATATTTTTTTAAATATATTTTTATTTCAGAGAGGGAGAGGGATAGAAACATCAATGATGAGAACTCAATGATGGGCTGCCTCCTGCACACCCCTTACTGTGATTGAGTCCACAACCCAGCCGGTGCTCTTGACTGGAACCCAGGACCCTTCAGTCCACAGGCCATTGCTCTGACCACTGAGCCACACCAGGTAGGGCCATACTTATTTTTTAAGACTAGGTCTAGTATTACATGTTAGCTACTACAATTAGTATTAAAATTTATTCACATAATTCCAAATTGAGCCCAAAGATACGTTCTTTCTGCTTTCCTGAACTGCTGATCCTCAGTTTCACTCACAATTTTACTGCTTACATTTTACTTAAGCACTGGGTGCCCATCGTATTTTCAAATGGTTCCCTGAGTGTCTGGAACTAGAGTTTGAGTTTCTTCTTTGGAGTGTTTGAGTTTTCTTGTTCCAAACTATAATAATTCTTATGATAGATTTTCCATAATTAGTGGCAAAGCCAGGCTTGTTGAAAACTGATTGTTTTAAAATAGTAGAAACAACAAAGGAATTTGAGATATCAGGGTTCCAAATCTGGCTCTCCTACCACTTAGTTCGGTAGCCTCAGAAAAATTTAGTATCTGTGAACCTTAATTTTTTTCATATGTAAATAAGACTATCTACCTTACAAGGCTGCTATGAATACTAGCATTAACATGTCTAAACTGCCTAGCACATCTAGTAAAGGACAAAGCATTTAAGTGACTAACAAAAAGTTATATAGTATGGGACTGATTTTGTCAACAGCTCTATGTCACAAAGGGAGATCATCATTGTAGTCCATCCTAAGCAGTATTTGTTCATAATGAGGATATCAAATGAAATGTAAATTATGTTCCATGGAATCATCTTAAGATACAATGCAATTTAGACATGGAAAAAATTTGCATTCAAAAATACAAATTTATCTGAAAATTCACTTATGAAAAATATTCGTTTCTATCAGTGCCAAACCAACAAGGCACTCATCTTATTTGGTGCTAGTTCTACTCATTGAAATAACTCACAAATCTGTCAGTAATTTGATAGCCATGCTGAGGACCCTAAAATCTGAATGTCACTAAGCTCATGGTCATGATTTTGTCTTCAAGTCAGATAGCTCCCGTGGCAAATACAGGATGAAAAACTGCATCTGTTCCCTAATAGTAGACAGCGTAAAATTATTCCAATAATATACATAGTCTCTTATGAGTCATCCTCAGCTGTGAAAATTCCCTGCACTATCAGTTAAAGTTTCAATTGTCAATAAAATCAGTAAATCAGTTCATCCCTAAGTATAAGTGGGTCAACATATTTTCATGTTAATGTTTTAAGTTTTAATCTTGCTTAATACAACCCCCTGGGGTTAATTCATGGGTCTTAAAATGTCCTTCACATGAATTATCCTCCATTTTCAAATCTCGCCTATACCATATTCTCCAAAGAAAGCCAGACTTGTACATCAAATCACAGTATTAGGTAAGAATTACAGTATGTCTTGTGTTTTCATTCAGCATAGCCAGCATTTATTGACTGTTGCATGCATAGCACATTAGTCCATAGAAGCTCATGAAAACTCTGGAATTGTTGCTTTCTAGGTAACTCATGTCATATTATAACCCAAAGAATCATAAACTCTATCAGTGATGAAGGTAACACCTCATGGACACCTATGACCATGGCTAAAAATGTGAAGGCAGGGCTACCTTTTAAGAGATAAATGATTCAGTAATATTTGAGGTAAGAATTGTTAGGAGCTGACTTATTAAGCTACCACATTATTTATCAGTGGAGGCATAGATAGCACTTGTGAGCCACAGATTCCTCTAAGTTTGGAATCAATTTTTTTTTTAAATCATGTGGTATCTGAAATTTTTAAGTTATTTCGTGCCCTAACCAGTTTGGCTCAGTGGATGGAGCGTCGGCCTGCAGACTGAAGGATCCCAGGTTCGATTCCGGTCAGGGACATGTACCTTGGTTGCAGGCACATCCCAGTGGGGAGTGTGCAGGAGGCAACTGAATCGATGTCTCTAACTTTATCCCTCTCCTTTCCTCTCTATAAAAAATCAATAAATTAAAAAAATGATTTATCTCATAAATGATAAAAATTATATGAACACCCCGACCCACACAAAAAATTGTATCAACAATTATATAACCTTATGCTAAAAAAAGTGTATAATTCTATAATTTAGCAGTTAAGACTGCCATGCACCAAACTTCATGGATATATGGACACTTTTATCCCCAAAACAGTTATCATGGAAATGTTAAACTCACTTTAAAATATGCTCAAAACACTTTTCACAAAATGGAGATTTAACTGTTACTTTTCAGTTCAATTTTATTTTGTTACTGTATTTGGTAAGTTAGCAAAACAGGCTATTTTGTTTTTAATTGACCTTTAAAGAGAGAAACATCAATTTGTTGGTCCACGTATGTAGGCACTCAGTGGCTGTCTTATATGTGCCCTGACTGGAATGGAATCTGCAGCCCTGGTATATCTGGGCAATGCTCTTACCAACTGAACTACCCACCCAGGGCAGATATTTTTATGAGTTCAAAAATAGAGAGGAAGAGAGGGAGAGAGAGAAACATCAGTGATGAGAATCACTGATTGGCTGCCTCCTGTATGCCCCCTACTGGGGATCAAGCCCACAACCCCGGCATGTGTCCTTGACCATATTGAACCCGGGACCCTTCAGTCCACAGGCCAATGCTCTATCCACTGAGCAACACCAACTAGCTAGTCATAAGGATTTTAAAGAGCACAGTACACAATGCAAAAATTCAATTATATGCCAAAATCAACTTCTCAAAATATAACATTTATCCATATTTAAACTAAACAAAGGAAATTTTTGAAAATTTAGGATGTTTCCTAAAAATATAGGAACTCTCTTGAGTGACAAAACTTGAGATATGATAACTTATGAGTAAGGATCAGAGGATTGAACCAACCGTGGTTAGTTTACATTTTTCTCTGGAGGTTTTATACTGTTTCTTTCCATTTTAGAATTAAATCTTTAAAAACTAGTTTTAAAAATAATTATCAAGTCACAGACAAATCATGACCAGTTGGATTTATTTCACCAGCAAATTTGAAACTCGTGCCTTAAGCAAGAGTACTACAGTAATTATATCAGGAATAGACGATTTCCTACACTGTCAAATATATAAAAGTTCCTTTTGCACTTCCGTCAACACTGACCAAAAGCAGATTCAGTCCGTATGTGCATCCATCTATCTACTCAGTTAACCCAAGCTTCTTCTTCAGAGACTCTGGCATCTCAGGCGGAGGAGGGCGAGGGAGTCTGAAGTAGACCTTCACGGAGTCATAGATGAACCACTGTAGTGCAGTCAGAGTGCCGATCATGATGATACGGGCAAAGAGTCCCTTCCACACGCCTGGTTAAAACATGACACATGAATGAAAACCGGGGTACACCCCAAAGTGTTATTCTTTCTTCAGTGGAAGAACAATCCTACCTTTAAACCCAAGTCTCTGGAGGACCTGAGACGCAGTGCTGCCCTTCTCTTTATTCAACACAGACACCACAGAGTCAGCAGGGTGGGAGACAATTGCACAGAAGACTCCAGCTGAAAACAGACAAGAAATACGATTCAATATGGGATCGGTTAAGGGAAAAAACCCACATCACAGCCAACAATCTTGACATGACTAATTAATAAAATATTGTAGTTCTTAGAACAAATCAGAATTAGAGTAAGACTGCCAAAGATTATAAAGCGATCTACCCAATCTTTCAAAAGTTTTTATATTCAGCTTTTAATCAACACTCTCTTGCATTTTTAAATCTGTTCTAAACAAACAAACAAAAACAAATAGAGCAGTCAAACCAATGTATTCCCAAGCTTAACCATGAATCCTGAAGGTCATATGAAATGGTATGGGAAGATAACTTCTTCAGAATATTTTTTCTTCACAAAAGAGGTTAGTAATGAAAATAACTGTCTTTCTTTTCAGACAAGCATGATTTAAGTAATTCATACCTATGTAACCTGCCACGAATGTTACAACCAGCTGCTCTCCCTTGGAGCATTCACTTCGGGGCTTAGGAACCACAAACTTGTACAATGCTTCAACAGTGCGTTCAAAGCAGGCGAACTTCATCATGGTGTATGGTATCTGTCTCATCCACAGAGGAGCAACCCCCTTGTAGAATCTAGGAAATCACAGGACTTATTTTACTCAGTTGAATATATTTATCTAGCAGAATTCCCATCGTTAACAGAAATGTCCGCACACCAGTCAAGTCCTGATAGTACAAAAATGGCAGCACAATTGCATGTCATTTGTATCAGAACCTAAGACTAACATGCAGGTATATTTATCTCACATGCCAATGACTCAAGCACCTTTGACGGTACAACCAGAAAGTTGCTGGATGCTTCTTGACTGGAACTACAAGAAACAGTAAGTTTACAAGTAGAACTCAGTTCAAGACTGGCATCCACAAAGGTGGATCTAAGGAAGCATGTTGTGGCCTGACCATATGCAAATTCTTAACTGTGAACACAGATGGTATGAATTCTAATAGTCTCCCCAAAAGTTAACGTTCAGGTCAAATATCAAGTCACTTATACCTGACAAATAAATGGTCCCTCCCTCCCTACTTTAGAAAAACTCCTTAATTCAGGGCTCAAACCATGTTATGAACTTATTCTTTTCCCTGGAGTTTATGTTCTATGTAAAGGGGTTGAGGGGATGGACATTAAACAAAAAATTTTAAAGTCTGGTAGGCTTACTGCTAACAAATGCAGTTCCCTCAAATGAATACCTCATACTACAAACTTGGCAAATGTTTACTTACGCATTTAAGCCTTCTTCCTTATACATTTTGGGAGCTGCATCCCTTAGAGTGTTGGCATAACCTGGTTGGGTTTGAATTCGAACCTTAGCAGCTTCCATAGGAGCCAGGGCAATGTCAGCAAAGAATTCAGCACTGGCAGAGGCGGCCAAATACAGTGATGTGCGCCAGAGATAGGTGTTTTCCTAATTGAAAAACACGAGGGACACGAATTGGCTGTTTTCAATTTTACTTTAAGGGATAGTTCTAGGAAACAGTTAAATTTCAGGCATTTTAAGTGTTTTTCTATTATACTGTCCATGGATAACACACATGATATTAGACTGAATATTTATCTTTCCCAACTTCATCAATGTGAATAGCTTTAACACCTAGGTAGCAAGAATGGCTGATCCCTGAACTACACTTAAGAATCGAAGACCGAAACCGATTTGGCTCAGTGGATAGAGCACGGGCCTGCAAACTGAAAGGTACCGGGTTCGATTCCAGTCAAGGGCATGTACCTTCGTTACAGGCACGTCCCTAGTAGGTGTGCAGGAGGCAGCTGATCGATGTTTCTCTCGCATTGATGTTTCTAACGTTCTATCCCTCTCCCTTCCTCTCTGTAAAAAAATTCAATGAAATATATATCTTTTAAAAAGAATCGATGGAGGAGAGACTGTGACATGAGTGAGCACTGCTGGAACCTCATGCCAGATCCAGAACAGATTGCTTCCTGTTCACCCAGAGACTGCCTGATGGGACCCCTACACCCAAAGTGTGCGCGTTTCGTTGCCCTGCCACAAGGCAAGCATGTAAGGCATTTTCCCTTTATCTGGGGCAGGTCACATGCAAGTCTCCCAACCCTCTCTCCCAGTCCTAAATAACTCCTTAGTGCCTACCATGTGGTATAGACTTCCATGCCTCATCCTGCTGCCACCCAGGACATGCTTCGTGTCTAAGTTCCCTTAATAAACTCTCGATATAACCCAAAATCCAACTTTTTGGAAAGCAGCAGTGTATAACAAAAAGAGCACTAAAATATAATTTTTTTTCTCATTTTGTCATTGCTAGAATAGACTTATGATTCAAAACATGTTGCTTATCATTTCTGAGACCATTTCCTCAGTTCTAAAATGAGGTGGATCAGACAAAAATCTAAGATCCCTTTTGGTTTTAAACTTTAAGTTAAAAGCTCAGGACTTTCAATTGCACAGTGAACTTACATACCTCTCCAAGCATGTTGCTATACAATACTTTGAAGACTTCATAAAAGCCAAATTTGCAGAGCCCCTGCATAGAGTAGCCAATGAAAGTTGGAGCCCATCCTTTAGCCAAACCACGAACACCATCCTCTTTAAGTGTAATTGAGAATCCATTAAATATGCCTTTATACTTCTGGGGGTCCACCTATATTTAAAACAAGAAAAAAATTAAAAATATACCAAAAAGCTAACATTTAATTTATATTACTTTTTAAATTTCCTTAGTTTTTCTTCCCATTTGATTCTAAAATAAATTTCAGCAACTAAACAAAAGAACAATACAAGCTCACCAAATGGTAACAGCTTATTATCTATAATTATATTTCTAATAATGCCCACATCAAGCATGTCAAACTCGTAGCCCACTGACATGCTTGAGTGTTCACTGAGGTTTAACTTTCTTTCAGTTAGATTTATGTCTTGGAGGGTTGGTTAGTTCAGAGGGTAAAATGTGTACAATACAAAAATACGTAACAAAACTGACTCTAAAGAGTTTTCACCACCCAACTCTGGCACTTTTAAAAATTTAGTTTCCAAACTACTGTCTAAATAAAAGATAAGTCTACAGGCATGCCTTAGAGATATTGCAGGTTCAGTTCCAGACCACTGCAATAAAGGTAGTATCACACATAAAGCAAGTCACACACATTTCTTGGTTTCCCAGCTCATAGGAGTTATGCTTACACTATACTGTTGTCTATTTAGTGTGCAATAGCATTGTCTAAAAAGACAATGTACATACCTTAAATAAAAAATACTTAATTGCTAAAAATGCTAACCACCACCTAAGCTTTTCAGCAAGTCATAATCTTTTTGCTCCTGAAGGGTCTTGCCTGTATGCCTGTATATCTCTGATATAGGCTAGCCCATTAAGTAGATTACATTATAAAGTCAATAAGGTTTTGTGAACTTAATCCAATCAAAGTAAATACAAGTTAAAAAGGTACATCAACATAATGAGTATCCGTCTTCTGACCTCAACTCATTTCAAGTTTGCATAAAAAGTTTTAAACAAGGTATATTTCATATCCATTCTATTAACTAAATGGAGAGAAAAATCTTATCTCACTATTTCTGCCAGTACTACAAGGGCTGGTATACATCACCTTCCTTTCCCTGCTAATATTTCACTTCCTTTCTCTTTTAGGTAAGTAGACTTCTAATCCTGTGTGGAACAAATAAATTTTCAAGGTTTGATTATTTTTGCTTCAATAATCCTAATTAAGATATTATAATTATTTAAAAATCTTTATGTAAGTGAATATATAAAAAGCTATACCCACAATATTTTAATATTAAGATACATTTTTAAATCTACATAGCACTGTCTCCCTTAATCTTATCAATTAAGAGATGTAAAGTTACTTCACATAATACACAAAGAATGGTTACCCACTGGGACATGTAACTGCTTGGAACATAAAGAACCAGGAGGCCTTGAAGAGGCACTTTGGCCAGAATTGAGCCCAACAAAAAAAAAAAAACATTTACAGCCAGAGACTGAGATCCGCAATCTACCCACATTCTTATTTTAAGAGGCATTTCTTGGATTTAAAACACTAATTAAAAAAAGATATTCGTTTGGTTTCCTACTCAAGTTTCTAGCAGTTCTTCTGTATTCAGATTCTTCTCATTTGTGAAGTCCTTTAAGATTATTTGGAATTAAGTCCCTCATGAAAACTTCTAACATTGTTACCCCAATACAAACCTGCATACGGCATTTCACTAAATCCAGAGGAACGACGGCTGTGTGTGTGATACCACAACTTAAGACCCCACCAAAGCCACACAGTGCATAAAACTTCATGGAGCCATATTCACAACTGTACTCTGTAATAAGACAAGACACACCATGCATTTTAGTATGAAACTCATGTTATCACTGGTTCTCAACTTACCTCCTGGATAGTTAGGTTTCCACACAGCTTGTTAGTAGATGACTACATCTTACAACTTAGCCATGCTTTATTCAGTCCCACATGCAAAACAAACCTGCATTCTGCATTTAACCAGATCTAGAGGAACCAATGCTGTATGTGTTGTGCCACAGCTAATAATTCCTCCAATTCCACAAAGGATAAAGAATCTGCCAGATCCATAGTCACAGCTATACTCCTCTGATTGGAGAAAAAAAAAAAAATCCAGTAAGTATTTCTTCAGATGACGAAGGCCATGGGAATGAAGAGAACTATTTCCCTGTGAAATAATTCTACTATCACAACAGAATAGCTCTGGCCACCTGTTTACAATTAAGTTGAAAGATGAGTTTCCACCTAGTTTAAGTAATAAGAAATTCACTGTCACAATTAAAACAAAAGATTAGGAAGATTCTATCAGTGAGAAAAAAAAAGTTTTCCACATTAATTATTAAAATCAAACTTCAAATCATTAATTGCTGAGAGCACACTTCAGAGTACAAATCAAACTCAGGAGGAGCACTCAGCCTGCAAAATTCTAGGTTTCCCCCAGCCACTAACCAGCACCATCCCCACTTATGGATTCCTATTGCATAAAACCAGAGAAACGTAAATCCCTGCACTCAAATACTACTACACAAATGAGGTTAGCTTTACCTTTCAAAATGGAAGCACGGAATGCTAGTGAAAGGGCTTTACACCCACATTAAGACTTAACAAACTTCAGATTTTACAGGTACAATCAATGTAACCGTACTGGGATTACAATTTCGTTTTCAGGTTTCTTTGTACATCTACTCCAGTGGGATTTTATTTAAAGCACACACACAATTCATTTAAGATGGGAGTCTAACCACCAAGAATCCCAAGAAATAAGACCAAAGGGATCCTACTTATTATGTCCTTTCTACGGCCCATCTGAGGCTGCACCTCGCTGCCTCCACATGTGGTATTAAAAGAAACCCAGTTATCTCATAAATCCCGGGCCAACTACTATCCGACTTGGAGAATACCTAATGGAGGAGGGAGTACTTTTTAGAAGAAAATTAAAGCCAAGTCAAGTAACAGATAACACAGTTAGACCTGCAGGTGGCCAGGGGCGAGGAAGGAGACTTTACCCAATGCTGACCAAGCGGACTGACGGCGGAGATAAGGAGCTGGTCAAGGCCTCTATGCCTCTGCTCCCTCGAGGACGTGGAGGTCACGGAGCGAGCGGTGCCTGGGCCTCCCACGCCCTTGAGGAAGGAGGGCCAAGGCTCCCACACCCGGCCTGGGAGGAGTGGGCTGTCATCCTCCGCAAGCACCCGGGCGCCGTCCTGCGGGGCGGCGAGCTGGGCACGTCCTTCCCTGCCCTCCAGGCCCCGCGGACCCCCGAGTGGGCATACCGAGCGTATCGGGGCGGGGTCTGAGCTCACCTTCCACAGCGGCGGCTGCCAGGTTGCGGGAGCGGCGTGGCGGGCTCGGGGGCCCGGCGGGGCTGCTGGAGGGACCCGCGAGGCCATCGTACACGAGCTGCAGGTGGGGCGCGTTGAAGGGGTTCGCCCGCGCCAGGTGCGCCACAGACGAGAACATCTTCCTAGGGCAGAGGGGGCGGGAGGTCAGAAGAAAGGCAAAGGGCGCCGTCAGGCCGACCCAACGCACCGCACCGGCAGCCTGGGTCCCCGACCGGGGCCTTCGTTTTCCCGCCTCCGCGCCCTTGAGGAGGTCACGGCCGCCTCCGCAAAAGAGGAGGCCGGCCGGGCCTACCGCCAAAGCATCATCCCCACGGGGGCTCCGCTCCCCGCCCCCCGTCCCCCGCACCTCCCGCGCGGAAGGCCGGACCAAACTCACTCCTTAAGATGGCGAACACACCGGCGCTCCGCGGAAACGCAGCGGCTCACAGAGGCCGAACGTCCTCCGAGCCCTTAGATGAGTGTCCTTCGCGCGTCGTCAGCGTGACGTACGCAGCCAGTCACCACAGTCGGGCGACACCCATTGGGGGAGAAGAGCGCCGCGGCAGTGACGTCATCGCGTTCTCCTAGCAACCCTATCCCCGCCCCGCCGGCCCCAGCCCTTCCGGTCCGGCTTCTGCGCCACAGGATGCGTTCTGCGCAGGCGCGCGAGCGGGGCCGGCTTCTGGAGTGGTGTGGGAGCTGCGCGCTTGACCGCCTCTTTTTGTCCCTTCACCTTGAAGAGTCTCTCCTTGACGCCGGCGCTTCCGTACTTTTCCGTTTAAGTGAGTTCCAGTGTAATAGTCGCTTAAGAAACACAAACACGGAATGCTCGCTGTGAATCATGTCGGGTGTTGCGGTTAGAATGTCACTGCGGTGTTCAGTGTCACTTCCACCGGACGTGTCTCCCAGACTTTAGGAGAGGATTTGAAAAGGAAATGTGCAGCAAGAATTCTAAAGCTACACAAAACAGCTTGCTGCTCATCACGGTATTTTATGTAGCATTAAGACGTTCTCGACAAGTGCCTTGTAAGCCCGGGGGGCCCAGAGAGGAACTAGAGTGAAGGTGGCTGGCAGCAGATTTTTGTGTGTTGAATAAATTTAGAAAATCTTCATTAGATTCAGTTTAACAGAGTAAGACTTACTTCAATTAAGGAAGAGGTTCGGAGACGTCGAACCTCTGAGGGAAGAGCGAAAATAAGGAATATATAAAACGGAGTCACTTAAAGCCGCTAAAAGTAACTTTATGAAGGTTGAGAGGCACGAGAAACCGATTCAGTTTTTGTTCCAACTAGCCTGGGAACTTGAACTTTCGAACTTTCCAGTCCTGTGTCCAGAGATATGGATCTGGACATAACCAGACCTCCGATTACCCCCCTGAAAAGGACCGGGGTCAGGGCCTGACATCCGCCTGACAGCCATCATCCAGACTGACATCTGACTGATAATCATCCTAGACTAATCCTAGGGCTATGAATGCAGGACTGATACTCTAATTCTCTAGAATGTACATCCTATATAATAAAGAGGTAATATGCAAATTGCCCATCAGGCCCTCAAAAGGTGACTGCCTATAACCAGGCGGGCAAGGGGGTTAGTGAGGGACGACCAAACGACTAAACAGCAGGCTGCGTGGGGCAACCAGGCTGACAGTTGGGGCGACCACACCAGCAGTGGGGGCAGTTAGGGGCAACCAGGCCGGCAGGGGAGGAGGGAAGTTAGGGCGTCCAGGCCAGCAGAGGGGGACAGGTCCAGGTGACCAGGTCAGCAGCCGGGGCAGTAAGAGGTGACCAGGCCAGTGGTAGGGGAGGGTGCAGTTGTGGGTGACCAGGCAGGCAGGCAGGTGAGCGATTAGGAGCCCATGGTCCAGGATTGTGAGAGGGATGTCCGACTGCCGGTCTGGCTTGATCCCGGTATTGGGCCTAAACTGGCATGTGAACATCCGCTGATAGGTCCTGGATTGGAGAGGGTGCAGGCTGGACTGAGGGGACACCCCCACACACACACTCATGAATTAAGTGCACAGGGCCTCTAGTTAAGAACTCTCAACTTTCCTTTGTTCTTTGGAAGGAACACTTATGGGGGGTTTGCCTAGCTGTGTTTCAAGTTTTCAGACTCTAAGACTCTTAAATCTTTATCATTTCTGTCTAGTCAGTCTCCAGATTCTGTTTGGAGTCTTCCTACACCTCTGTTAGCATTCTGGCCCTGACATTTTCCCAGCTCTTGATAAAATAACCTTGGGAGTTTACTTGATCTCTGTGAACCTCTTTCTTAAATGTAAGATGGAAGCAATGCCAGCCTCATGGGCTTGCCGCCTTATACAGTTACACAGCACCCTGTGCTTCGTGTAATGCCATGTTGTCACCATTTGAACCTCTTACTAATTTGTGAGCATGTTAAAATACACACACACACACACACACACACACACACACACACACAATGCAACCAAATAAATTTGAAGATCTAATTGGCTTTATTAAGCGATTCCCAATTCCAGCAACATCCCATCTAGCAACTAGAATGCCCTGAAGGACAATACAATATGGAAGGTTTGTATAGGAAGAAGGATGAGCAAGGGAACTATTAACAAAAGGGAAAAAAAAGAATTATTTTTAGACCCAGATAGCTTCTTTTGGAATAAAGGAAAAGGCCAGGGTTTTTAATCAACTGATTGTCTCTTCTTTCTATGAGGGTAGGGGTGAGGGTAAGGATGGCAGGGAGGAGATAGAAAGGACCCATGTTACAGAAATACCTTACTGTTGGTTAACCAGGAAGTCCAGACAGGTTGATTAAGATTATATTTCTTGGAGAGACTGAAACTGCAGTTAAATCAGGCATTAAATCTAGGTCCTGATCCATTGGGCCTTTAGCATGAGTGATGTCATTTTGGGCCCGTGGTTTTCTCACTGGCAAACAAGAGATCCTGCATTTTTGGAATGGGCCCTGCAGGTTATGTCGCTGGAGCTGGATGGGAATAATGCCTATCTTGCAGAGTTCATGAGAACTCAGTAAGATGATTTCTAAAAGTGAGTATTTTTAGCTAAGGAGCCAGATTGGGGAGGGGGTCAGTGGATGAGAAGTTACTGAGAGAGATGGCAGGGTAATTCTTGCTAAATTGGTCTAACAGGATTCTTGCTGAAGGCAAGCCAAGGTAATCAGATACCACTTGGAGGTGAAGAATTTTATCGATTATCAACTAAACTGACTTGATAGAATTATTGTTACACTTGGGATCTCGAAGGACATGCCCAATGGCAGGCCTAGTGGAAAAAGGGCTCAGAAGAGCCTAAAGTTTGTTCAAGAAGAGAGTCTTCTTACCTTCTAGAATCTCCTGCCATGGGTACTGGAAGCAATGGGAGGTATAGATAATTAATTGGTCTTGAGGAGGATCGGCAGACCCTGCAAGGCAACCGAATCGGGAGACCATTTCAGATTATGGGTGGGGAGAGTCCAGGCTCCTCAGCAAGGGAGGAAGGGCTAAGGAGGCTCAACAGAGAATTGAGGGATTTGTGATACCAGTATCCCCTGAATCTGATCATATGTTCCCATTTTGATATCCAGAGGCTCACTGCCCCTCAAAAAATAAAATAAAATAAATTCTCTACCTTTAACATGAGAACTGCAGGGTTGGGAATTCAGTTACATTTAGAATTAGATTTGGGGTTTGGTTTTTAGAAATTAAAGCCTTGCAGATTCTGGAAAAACAGTCATATAAACTTTCTGGTCCTTTATCTCATCTTGAACGGATAGTTTAAAGCCCTAAACTTATCATTCTCTTTACCCCAGTTAGGCATAATTAGGAGAAACCAACCAACTCCACTGTATGTCTTATTTTCACTTAAATATTTTATGGAATATTTTATGACTAAGTCATCAAAAACCTTGATTTCTTTAGCTACCGATTACAGGTGTCCACAAATGAGATATTAAGAAGCTGTTTTGGCTGATTCGTGCCATGGACTGACAACCAGTGTCACATTGATAGCTGGTCATCAGTGCCTTTAAATCGAATCAAATTCAGAGAACCCATCCTATCTAATAAAAGAGTAATATGCAAATTGACCATACCTCCTATCAAGCCATGCCCATCAGCCAATGAAGAGCAAATAATGCAAATAAACCCCAACCAAGATGGCTGCAGGGCCCCCAGAGATGCATCCCCATGGCATTCCACTGCTCCCTGCCTGCTCCACCGGCCAGAAATGAGGTCAAAGATTCCCTAATGGCCTAACTGTAAGTCCCAGAACTACACGCTCTGTGCCAGAGTTCTGTTGTTTTCGCCTACAGACCTCTGGCACAGAGTGTCTACATTACACTACAGCAAATGTTACATCTTCAGCTACTACACCTGGCTGTGCAGTAGCCGAGGCTGAAACGTCCTTCCCAGCATTTGGGGCCCCATACTTCCTTGTATGCAAACGCATGCGGCCACGTGTCTTCAAAAATGGCTATACATGTCAGTGCTGACACGCATGTCATAGCTTTGCCATCAGAGATCTACACTGATGATGCAGGAGGCATGGTGCTGCACAGGCATCTGGCTCCAGACTCAGAGACACTGAAGAAGAAGGTCCAGCAGTTGCTGAAAGAGCTCCATACCTGGCCATTGCCCCACTTGAAGGTGAGCCAGCAGATTAGCAAGGATGTGCATGAATTGCCTTAGCACTTCATGTCATACTAACCTTTATTTTTATTTTATTTTCAGTGAGGTACTAACAAGATTTCTTTTAATGTATTTTATTGATTTTACAGAGAGGAAGGGAGCAGGATAGATAGACAATGGATGAGAGAGAAACATTGATCAGATAACCGCCTTCTGTATGCCCCCTACTGGGGATCAAGACCACAACCAAGGTACATTCCCTTGACCAGAATGGTATCTGGGACTCTTCCTTCTGCAGACCAGTGCTCTATCCACTGAGCCAAACTGGTTAGGGCCTATACTGACCTTTAGAATGTAATACCTGCTGCTTCACTTCTGCCTTTGAAATCTTACACAAATTTCCCCTGTGGCCAGTCCTCAACCTGAACTGTATTGGGGAGATAAACAGAATTTGAGATGCTAGAAAGATAGAACATCCAAGTGGAACTTTCCAACTAGCATTTGTAAACTTAGAGCCAGAGGTCAAGTTTGCATTTAGGATTATCCCTTTCATGGGGATCACAATAAAATCTTTAAATAATTCCTACCATAGCCATGTAATAGAGGGGTATAATAAATTATGGAAAGGAGACTAAAGTCCCTTTTTATACCTGCGTTCAATAAAAAAGAATAACGTCCACTTGGTTGTTTTCTTTTTATTAGAAATCTTATTTATTTACATATATATGTATGTATATATGTATGTATATGTATATATATCTCCTATCTAATAAAAGAGTAATATGCAAATTGACCATACATTTGCTACACCCACCAGCCACGCCCACCACCCAATCAGGACCAAGGGGCGGGGCCAAGGTGGTGCAGGGAGCAGGGCCAAGGCCGCCTGGGCAGGGTGGGGCAGGGCCTAGGCGGCCTGGGCACTGGGAGGGCGGGGCCAAAGTGGCCAGGGCCGGGGGGTGGGGTCGAGGTGGCCCAGGCCATGGGGGGCGAGGCCAAGGCGGCCAGTGCACGCTGGCCAGGGAGAACGCCTGGGAGGGGGGGTGGGGCTGAGGCCCATGCTATCTGGGCTCGAGCTGGCTAGGGCGAAGGCCCAGGCAGAGGGGGGGCGGGGGGATATGTGGCTGGGACAGAGACAACCATTGGCCCCATTGCAGGGCAATGGCTGGGTGCCCAAGACCCAGGCCTCTGCCCTTGACCAGAATTGAACCTGGGACTCTTCTATCCACAGGCCCAACTCTAGCCACTGACCCAAACCAGCCAGGGCTTGTTTACTTTTTTTTTTTTTTTTTTTGCATGTCTCTATAAATAGAGTAAGGAGAAATTTGTCTCTTTGTATCTAAAATAGATAACATGGACTTCATCTTGGGGATATAATTTTATTGTGGAAAGCTTTACAAGGTCAAACGTCCCCATTTTCTTTGGAAGGATATCCTAGGTTGAGCCTAGAGTACCTTGGCTGTAAGATTAGGGTCACCCCCTTTAGCAAAGTCCACCCCAATAAGCAGACCCAGCTCTTGAGGCTCCCAAAGTCACCCATCTTTGTTCAGGGGATTGAAACTATGAGAGTTACACATGAATATTCAGGGACATTGTATTTTATAGGAAAACTAGAGGCCCAGTGCACAACATTGGTACACTGAGTTGGGGGCCTCAGCCCGGCCTGCACGCCCTCACAGTCTGAGACCCCTCAGGGGATGTCTGCCTCAGAGGCAGGAGAAGCTCTTGCCATTGCTGTTGCGCTCACCAGCAGTGAGCCTAGCTTCTGGCTGAGTGGTGCTACCCCTGTAGGAGAGCACTGACCACCAGGTGCAGCTCCTGTGTTGAGTGTCTGCCCCCTGGTGGTCAGTGCACATCATAGTGACCGGTCAATTTGCATATTAGGGTTTTATTATCCTACTAGTGGCCCAGTGCATGAAATTTGTGCACGGCGGAGAGGTGTCCCTCAGCCTGGCTTGCAACCTCTCCAATCTGGGACCCCTTGAAGGATGTCCTATTGCTAGTTTTCAGGGATTGGGCCTAAACCGGCAGTTGGACATTCTTCTCACAATCCGGGACTGCTGGCGCCTAACCGCTCACCTGTCTGCCTGATTGCCCCTAACCACTCTGCCCCTCAGCCTGCTCACCCCCAACTGCCCCCCTGCTGGCCTGCTTGCCCCCAAATGCCCTCCTGCCAGCCTAATCATCCCCAACTGCCCCCGTGCCAGTGTGCTCTCCTCCAACTACCCCCCCAGCTGGCCTGCTCGCCCCTAACTGTCCCCCCGCCAGCCTGATCACCCCCAATGCTCCCCCACTGGCCTAATCACCCACAACTGCCCTCCCCTCTTGGCCTCTAACTGCCTCGACCTCAGCCCCGCCACCATGACTTTGTCAAACAGAATGTCTGGAAGGTCTCCTGGAAGGTCTCCCAGTCTACTCAGCATATTACCCTTTTAACATATATAAAGGCCTGGTGCATGGGTGGGGGCTGGCTGGTTTGCCCTGAAGGGTGTCCTGGATCAGGGTGGGGGTTCCCTTGGGAGTGTGAGGCAGTCCGGGCGAGGGTCCAATGGTGGTTTGCAGGCCGGCTATGCCCTCATGGGGTGAGGATCCTCGCTGGGGTGTGTGTGGCCAGCCTGGGTGAGAGGCTGATAGGTGTTTGCAGGCTGGTCATGCTCCCCAGCAGGGACCATCACCTTATAGGGGTGTGGCCAGCCTGGGGGAAGAGCTAAGGGCTGCTTTTAGACTGGCCACACCCCATTCAGGGTTGGAGTCCCTGGCCAGCCGGGGTGAGGGGCTGATGGCTGTTTGCAGGCTGGCTATGCCCCCCAGGAGGGACTCTTACTCCATGGGGACATGGCCAGCCTGGGCAAGGGGCTGAGGGCCATTTTTAGGTTGCCCACATCCCCTTCAGGGTGGGGGTCTCCACTGGGATGCCTGGCCAGCCTGGGTGAGGGGGCTGATGGCTGTTTGCAGGCTGGCCAAGCACTCCAGCGGGGATCCTCACCCCATGGGGGTGTGGCCAGCTTGGGTTAAGGGGCCGAGGGTCATTTTCAGGCTGGCCACCCAGGCACCCAGTCCCTCCTTGAACGGAGGCCAGGGTGGGCATAAGCTTGGCTTCCTCAATTGCTGGGAGCAACCCAAGCTTCCTGCTCAATCCAGCTCTATGACTGCCACCATCTTTGTTGAGTTAATTTGCATATTCACTTCTGATTGGCTGGTGGGCATAGTGGATTGACAGTCAATTTGCATGCTTCTCTTTTCTTAGTGTAGATTAATAAAAGCCTATGTTGTCATGATGTCCTCATGCTGTAATGAGCTATCACTAGGAGGCTGCATGAGCAGCGAGCACATACAGGTGTGTGGGGGCTTGACACTGCTTGCACAGTGTAGAGGTGGGTCCCACAGCTCTGCATGGCAAGGCCGGGCGTTTTGTGGCTCCGTGTGGCACAGAGGCGGGTCCCGTGGGTCTGGCCTAGCTCTTTGGGGCAATCCATCGAGGAGCCCCAGATGGGTGGGCGGGGCCTACCTCTTTGGGGTGATTGATCGCAGGCGGGGCTCCTGCACTGTGAGAGTGCACAAGCCAGGCTAGAGGTCCCCTTCTTCCAGTGCACAAATTTCGTGCACTGGTCCTCTAGTCTAGGATAAATGGCAGGTGAATTATTTTACCCAGCCTTCTTCACATCTAGAAATTTCCTTCTTTCTTCAATTAAAAGAATAAAATCTGGTTTGGCCCAGAGAGGAGAGGCCACCTAGATGTGACAGACCCTAAAATAGTCCACATTGAAGGTGCACATACCTGTGGCAACTTTAATCACTCAATGGCTACAATCCATCACCCTAACAACTTTTAAATGAGGCTTGTTCATCACAGATTAGAGGCTCCCAAATCTGGTTTCTCATAAAAGCACTGGGGAGTTTTTAAAACACAGATGTTCTCAGGCCTCAAAAGATTATACTTACTAATTTCAATGAGTCCTGCAATCTGCCATTTTTTAAAGATCCCCAGGTGATTCTTTTATTATTATTATTCTTTAAAGTATTACAAATAGTAGTACATATATTTTCTTTTTTTTCCCTCCCATTGACCTCCTCCCCCCCTCAGGTGATTCTTATAGACAGCCAGGTTTAGGAACTAATGCTCTAGGGCAGTGGTCAGCAAACTCATTAGTCAACAGAGCCAAATATCAACAGTACGATGATTGAAATTTGAGAGCCAAATTTTTTAAACTTAAACTTCTTTTTTTAAAAAATATATATTTTATTGATTTTTTACAGAGAGGAAGGGATAGGGATAGAAAGTCAGAAACATCGATCAGCTGCCTTTTGCACACCCCCTACTGGGGATGTGCCCACAACCAAGGTACATGCCCTTGACCGGAATCGAAACCGGGACCTTTCAGTCTGCAGGCCAACACTCTATCCACTGAGCAAAACCGGTTTCGGCTAAACTTAAACTTCTTCTAATGCCACTTCTTCAAAATAGACTCGCCCAGGCCTTGGTATTTTGTGGAAGAGCCACAGTTCGCCGACCAGGCTCTAGGGCAGTTTGTCGCTCTGTTAACTAATGAGTTTGCTGACCGCTGCTCTAGGGAATTCAAAGATAAACACGAGCTGGTGGGAGTGAGCCTGCTCTGTGTTTCCTATCTGTAAACTGAGACAGTACCCTGAGTTACCTGGTTTGCCAGTGATACAAAGTGCTTAGTTACTAGAAAGGATCCTTGCTGATGTGGTTTGATCAAATGCAAGAGCAAGGTGCTAGGCTGTGGTGTACACAGAGTGTAACATACAGGGACTTTGTTTTTTGTTAGTATCTATTTATTTTGAGAGTACATTTATTAAAGCTGAGGACAGTGAACAAGGCAGGACTGAGGATAGAGGAAGCGACAAGGGAGAGACGAGGCAGGGCTGCTCTGGCTCTAGAAATGTTATGGAAAACAAGTGAGCCCAGGAGGGGCCCCTACAGGACATTTTAGGGAGAAATGGAATGAAAAAGTGATGAAAATAAAGGAATTAAACTTTATCAAAAGGAGTAGAAATAGTTCCGTCCATCCTTAGATACATGAGACAGAAGATACCTAACATGTAAGTCTCTCTTTATGTCCTGGGTCATCATGAACTGAAATGTACTGTAGTTTTGTCATAGTTCAAACTCACACCACTTGTGTGATATTTTTGCTGTAGGTATTAAGGGGCCTTCTCACAATTGAGCACAATTTAGGACAATCGCAGTTAGCCCTAAATGAAATTAAAATTTGCAAACGTAATGGAACCTTAGGAAAAATTTTGTGTTCTGCTATGATATCTCTAAACTTGTAAGGTAGCCCATTGCAAAGGACCATCTATCTGTAGGGACTCAAACATATGCTTTAGAGAGCAATCACTTCAAATGGTAGTGACATTGACAGACTATTTTTCTGAGAAACTACACATTGCTGTTACACAATTACAATTAACCTATATAACACTAGCAGTTACCTAAATTTTATATAATTTCTGATTATTTGAATCATTATGGAAAAGAAACAGTATTTTTCTTCCTTTGATTTCAAGAATGCCAACTTTGAAAAATATTTAAATCATCCCTCATTTAAGTGATAGAGTAGGAGAAAATAAAAATTAGAATTTTGTCAACAACCTAATTTATTTATCTAGGGCAGTTTATGGGTCAGCATAACTTGTTCCTGGGTGTTTGATCAGATTTGATGTCTGAATTAAATGAAAAAGATTATTACTGTTATTCATTTGTTAAATGGTATGGGTTAAAGCTTAGGAACTAATTTTCTATTAAAAAAAAAAATACATTTTGTTGCCAAAACCGGTTTGGCTCAGTGGGTAGAGCGTTGGACTGCGGACCGAGAGGTCCCAGGTTCAATTCCCGTCAAGGGCGTGTACATTGGTTGTGGACACATCCCCAGTGTGGGGTGTGCAGGAGGCAGCTGGTCAATGTTTCTCATCGATGTTTCTAACTTTTTATCCTTCTCCTTTCTTCTCTGTAAAAAAATCAATAAAATGTATTAACATATATATATATATATAATTGATTTTTTAGAGAGGGAGAGGGATAAAGAGCTAGAAACATCGACCACCTGCCTCCTGCACACCCCCTACTGGGGATATGCCCTCAACCAAGGTACATGCCCTTGACTGGACTTGAGCTCGGGACCCTTCAGTCTGCAGGCCAATGCTCCATCCACTGAACCAAACTGGGCAGGGCTATTTTAAAAAAAAAACATGATAAACACCTGAAGTCTGTGTAAATGGAAATGTAATTACTCTTAGAACTAAGTTGCTATATGTTCTTCATACATTGGTGGACAATGGGGTTCCTTATACTGTATTCTTGCACATGAACAGTATAATGTGTCCAGTATTACTACTGTCCTTCAAATTGTACTTAACCTGACTATTAATGTATTCCTGTTTTCATAACTTTCATTATATGAATTAATCTCTGAGTTATGTGGAAAAGCTTCAGTCTTAAACATTAAGAACTTCTTATATCTTATTTTGCCATGACCTAGTCCTGTTGGCTTCTTGTAGTATTGTTTTTCTAAGACAATCTCCCAATTAGGTCCAATCTTTCAGAAAATATCTAAGTATCCTCCCTAATTGCCTACTTGTCAATATATCAAAACTGCTCTATGTAATAGGAATCCAGACCATAGATTTTCAACCTTTTTCATCTTGCAACACACATAAACTAATTGCTCAAAATTCTGTGGAACATTAAAGATTTTTTTTAACTCATTCACATCAGACAGCTGTTGTTGTGTTGGCTGTTGTCATTATTTTATTTAACAACCTAAGGGAAAAGAGGTCAATGTCCCTGACTAAATATTCAAGTATTGCATGTTTTAAAAATTCTTGCAGCACACCATTTGAAAATTGTTGATCTATACAACTTAAAAATTTTTAGAATACCATTCAATCTAGAAATATTTTTTAAAAAATATTTTATTTTTTTTACAGAGAGAGGAGAGGGATAGTTAGACACATCGATGAGAGAGATACATCGATCAGCTGCCTCCTGCATACCTCCTATACATATTTTCCCTGAATCTACAGAATGCCTAGTTACTCCTACACACTTGTGTATTTCCTAAAAGATAGAGCACAACCAACAAAATCTGGATGTGAACATTGATATAACAAAAAATCAAAACAAAACAGACTTTAAAAAACAAAAATAAAATATAAAAAAGAACTATTTTTCTTCTAGTCCAATATCCAGACAGAAGCACATTGCATTTAATATTCATGTCTCTTTAAGCTTCTTCAGTCTGGAACAATTCTATCTTTCTTTGTCATTCATGGCCTTCACATTTTTGAAGACATACCTTAGAGAATGTTACACAATTTGAATTTGTCTGATGTTTTCTCATGACTAGATTTAGATTAACCATTTAGGGCAGGAATAGCACAGAAGTGATTCTTTGTTCTTTCAGAGTATAATATCAAAAGACATGTGGCCCTAGCCGGTTTGGCTCAGTGGATGGAGCATCGGCCTGCAGACTCAAGGGTCTCAGGTTAAATTCCAGTCGAGGGCATGTACCTTGGTTGCGGGCACATCCCCAGTAGGGGATGTGTAGGAGGCAGCTGATTGATGTTTCCCTCTCATCGATGTTTCTAAGCTCTCTCTCTATTCCTCTCCCTTCCTTTCTGTAAAAAAATCAATAAAATATATATTTTTTAAAAGAAGACATGTGATGTTGACTTGTCCTATTACTGGTGAGGTGGACTTGGACCACTTAATCAAGGTAAGATTTGTCAGGTTTCCTCATTGTAACTTTACTGTTTCTCATCTGTAATTAAGAAGTAATTTGTGGGGAGATGCTTTGAGAGTACAACTTTCACCCACTAATCTTCATATCTATCAATGATTATTGCCCTAATCTATTATAATCGCCAAATGGTGCTTTTGTAACTCCACCAGTTCTACATTACTATTGTACTGTAAGAAAGTGCTTTCCTCTCTCTTTTAGTTCATTCTTCATTTTAAAAAAAGTATTGTTTTTATTGGTTTCAGAGAGGAAGGGTGAGGGAGAGAAAAATCAGTGATAAAAGAATCATTGATCAGCTGCTTCCTGCACATACCACACTGGGGATCAACACCGCAACCCGGGCGTGTGCCCTCAACGGGAATCAAGCCATGACTTCCCGGTTCCCTGGTCAACACTCAACTACTGAGCCACGCCAGCCGGGGGCCTCGTCCCAGATTTATGACTACCTTCTCTGTCAGAGATAAAATTGCTGTTCATTATTTTCCAATACATTGTCCCATATTTTCTTTAATCCTCATCCACGGGTATTTTTTTCCATTAGTTTTCAGAGTGGAAGAAACAGGGACGTGAGAGACAACATTGATTTGTTGCCTCATGCACACCTCTTCTGCGCATGGGCTAATGCTCTAACCACTGAGCAACCAGCGGGGCCCGCCTCATGTTTCTGACCCCCTTCACCTGTGACCACACTTTGTGGTGTAGGCTCCTTGGCTTTAAGTAATAGCAACCGAAAACCAGAATTCTCACTACCTAATTACATAACCCAAGCCCATTTTCTTCATGGCTCCGTTTCTTCTGAAATAAGTGTGGTTCTTGTTCACCTGTCTCCTAGCCCCTGAAAGGTAACACAGGAAGGCCCCGCCCCCAAGACCCAGGTCCAGCAAGTGCCACAGAGGAAGGGACAGCACACGTGTTGAACGAGTTCCCAAGTGAAGAGCTTTTTACTGATTTCTTAACATTTTATTTTTGTAATAGAACTGATTCACATAAAAATACATTATTTCTTAAACCTGTTTAGGACATCCCAAATATATTCACAAATAAAAAAAATTCTGTTAAAACCTGTATCTTAATCTTGGTTCAGAAATGCAATTGCCACTTTGTGAGCTGACTCGTGGAGCTCAAGGGTCCTCGCTGCAGAGCACTCTAACACTAGGCTTGCCTCCTGGCCCTGGTCATACAAACCTTTGGCCTCTGGTGGCCAGTTAACCTGCGGTGCTTTACATCTCATCTCCTTCACCTGCCTGGTGGTACTTCTGGTGAGGCACGGGTACTCCCATCCCAAGGCTATAATTATAATGGCCCCGGTAATCTTAGCTCCTTGAGGTCTCTTTCACTTCTTACTGGGGACCAAGAATTGTAACCATTGGAATTAGGGGCAACTTGGATGCTGTTTGCTCATGGCTACAGGCCTGGAAGGGAAGCAGGCAGTGTGGGACGGCTCCTCCTGGTGCCCCCACACTAGCTCTAGCTGGCCCCATGCCACCCCCATCCACAGCTTTACTCCAGGTTCCCTTTGCGGTTCCTAGGAAGTCTCCCTGGGATTAAGAAAGTGGATGCTTTGCCTGCCAGTTTTGGTAGCATCGGCCACAGAATGGTCTTGTTCAATGCATTTGATATGTATTGACTTGCTTAATCGTTAAGAAAATCCTATTAAGTAGGTATTTTATTTTAAAATACACTTTTTTGTGTGTTTTGTTTTCAGAGAGGAAGGGAGTTAGAAACATCGATAATGAGAATCACTGATCAGATGACTCATGCACAACCCCTGCTGGGGATCAAGTCTGCCTGTGCCGGACTAGAACTGAACCAGGACCCTTCAGCCCACAGACCAACGCTATATCCACTGAGCGAAACCAGCTAGGGCTGAAGTAGGTATTTTCTTATTACAAATGAGGAGAGAATGATGCTCCGAGGGGTTAGACCATGCTGTCCGTGCTCGTTCATTTTCTACCAGTTCTATTTAGCCTTGTTCTTGGTATGACTTCAGTGGTCCTTCTAAGTTCCAAACCTCTAGGGATTTTTAAAGTTTACATCTAATTTTAAGCCTTTGATGCTGTTTTCTTTCTCATTATAGTATATATTTGACTATGAGAATTGACAGTTTAAATAAAATCACTTTTGGGGAATGAAGAAGATACAAGCACTTCGATCCCTGTGAACTCGGCTCCATGATAAATATACCATAACATCTTTGCTTAGTCTCAAAGCAAGATGTCCTGAGTGCCTCAGAAAAGCACTAAGACAGTAAAGCTGGGAAAGGTGGGGGAAGATGACTGAAAAGTAGTAGTTTCTACATTGTAGAGAAAGGGGTGCTTCTGTAAACTTCCCTGTCATCCTCCAAGTACACATAATGGTTACAACTACTTACCTATGAATAAACAAGGACCCAATTACTATAATGATTAGAATAAAACATAAAGGAGCTGACTGAAAAGAGAACTAAAATGCAACAATCCATAAATATCACTTAAGAAATGTTATCAGGACATTTTGCAATTTGTGCAATCTAAAAAGCATTTATTGCAATGACAAAACTAGAGGTTAACTTTTTTTATTGTTGAATTATATTGTAAAGTCTACATCTACAGCTTAATCGGGAAGAAATGCTTTGCATTTACATCAAGAATACATTAATTCTAGAGGAGTAAAACACACATACACAAAAGACCAAATACACATTGGAGGAAAAAAAAAAAAGAAGACTTTTACCTGGCCCTGCTTTTCCTATTTTGGACCATACCTTTCCTATTAGAAAATTGACCTTACATACATATTAAGTCTGATTTATCATCCCACATTTTTATCAGTAAATACAGCTCCTCACAATTTCTAATTATAAACAAAAGATTGAAAACAAAATGGGAAACAAAGTTTAAAAACAAAGAAAGTAAAAGTAGACTGCTGTTACCTTACACAGAAAAGTTGAGTAAAACGTGCTTCCTGTATGGCTCATCTCAAAGGAATCTCAAAGGAACACTTTTACTCAAAGAGGCAAGCATTTCTGACCTGAATGTTTCTCACTCCCTCAGGCCTATAAATGTTTCTGATAAACTGCCAAGTGAAAAATGTCTACAAAATATCTAAAAGCTCAATATCAGGAAAAGGGATAATTCAAATAAAAATTGTTTGTTGGTCTAAATATACACCTTCAGCATTTTCCCTTTGCAAAAGTATCTTTTTATTTCAGATGGCATTTAAAAATAACTTACATTTTTAGTGTGCTTGTGGTCAAAGACTGTAAAATTAGAAACTCAAATGAGTAAGTTTAAAATTTTTGTTTTACTTGATTCTGTTGAAATTTCAATTAACCAAGTTATACATGAGGTAAGTTTTAGCTAAAAAAAAAAAACAAACAAAAAACCAACCACAAAGATAAAGTTAACCACTTAAAGAGTACACAAAAATCATAATGCCCACCTCCTATTCAGAATTCACAAATTCATGTATTGTAACTACTATGTATCCAAGAAAAGTTTATGTATATTTGAAAGCTAATACTTTCTGCACTTTAAAATCAAATTATGTTGGGAAACAGGGAAAAAAAACTTGGCAAAATTTGTTTTTAGTAACAGAAGACAATGCAATAAGGAATTCAAATGGAAACAAAGACCAGTGTGTAAAGTTTCCAACTTATAAAGAGACACTTATTCATCTGAAAAATATTTGGTAGCAAACTGGATTGACAATATTTTTATCTGTAAATAAAAAATACAGGTTCCCAATTATAATCTTCTAGCTAGCTAAACAGCTTTTAAAAACATGGATAGCCAGTTTTCTAAAACATATACATATAAGAATCTTTAGCACTAAAAGATTACTGCTAAAATTCAACTGTATTTAAATGGGTCTTACTGAAGTAGGACATTCATGATACTAGAAATTTTTTAAAAAGTGAGTACAACAGGGCTACACTAATAGCATTACTAGTAATAAAAGTTACAGAAGAGATTATTGCTGTACTTTTCCCCATAAACACCATTAAACTTTGTTGCTGTTACAAAAAGTACAACTCCAAGTTACTTTTTCTCTTACCAAATTTCATGTTTCACATATTTCTAAAGTTTTTATTCAGCAGAGAATAATTCTTAAATCTTTTCTGTAAGATTTCAAAGTATTTAAATGTGTAGCTTCACATTATACATTTTGCCCTTCTTGAAACACAGAAACAATATACATTTTTCTCAAAAATGAAATAAGATGCCCACATTAAAAAAATAAAGTCTACAAAAAAGTTCCAGAGCTAAAAAAGATTATTTGTATGGCACGAAGTGATCTCCTACTAGTCCAAAGTCCAAAACATTTAAATGAAGTCCATTTATATATCGCTTACTTTTCAATGGAATACTATATTTATTGAGGTGAAATCACATTATATTTAGCTCTTGCGTCAAGAAGTAAACACAAATGTTTTTTTATACAGTTAATAAAAATAGGAGACCAAGATGACTGTGCCAAAGAGAGATCATTCAGTTGTGACTTTTAGAGTTGCTAAGATAAATAGCAGAGAATGGATTTACTTGGTTGGTTTCCATAGCTTGATAGACCAAAAACAAAAAAACAGCCACAACAACAAACAGCAAAATTTTTATCCACATGGGAATGGAGTGTCCCTTTTTTGCCTTTTCTGGCTTGACATCTGCCAAAGGAATATACTTAGGAATATATTTTGATGAAAAAGATTCCTCCATCCTGAAATCACTGAATTCTAATGGCCGCCCTGCAGCCCCTTTGATTGGTCTGCGACAGCTAGCACTGTTGGGAATAAAAGGACAAAGAAAAAAATAGATTTTAGATAAAGTCATGAGTTACGTAATATAAAATATCATGACCACTCCTTATTCCAAACACATTCCTTGAGTTAACAGTAAGTAAATGTCACATATAAACAGTGAGGTTAAGCTACTTAAAACTTCTATACATTTTCCATTTTAAAAGTTGCATTTTCTTTTATTAAAAATAATATTCAGAACATTGATAAATATTCACTAAACTTGCCTTCTTAAAGTCTTTTCAGAACTAATATATTTAGGAGATAATGGGAAAGAAATAAGGTAGTTTGGTTGTGATTCCTTCAGTCAGGAAACATTTCAACAGATATCCAAATACAGTCTTTTCAATCAGAAAACAATCAGTGAAAACAATGATTTCCTTCTTACTAGGTTTCCATTTGAATTTAAAAAGAGAAATTAAATAGTAGGTAAATTTCTTTACAATCCTTCAGTTTAACAAAGTTAATTTTGAAACAGACTCAATTTTCCAGAATATGAACTGATAGCTTAAAAGAATTAAACTGCTCCCAAAAGAACAGTTTAATTCTGAGAACACAAGAATAGTTAACTTTTTGTGAAGAATTAAAATTCCCATTTATGTGTATTAAATAATCATGTTATATACTCTAAATAAGTGAATAAATAAAAATGTCCCCGTAGAATCCACTAATACTTGTTTCAATGTATTTGAATACCTAATTCCTGTTGGTGTAGATGCTTCATAGGGAAACATTTCCTTAAGAATATCCCTTTCTATTCTTCTTTCCTCTGTTTTTTCTCCCACCTAATAAGAAACAAACAATGTTAAAAATTAGTGTAAATGTACAACAATGAAAATATATTTTAAATAGAAGTTTCAGAGAAGAGAATGCATTTCAATCTTTCCTGGCTTTTAACTGCCATTTCTAAATTATCACCTAAATATCCACAAATTTCTTCAAATTTAAGATGTTAATGTGATATTTTTTTTTTTGGGGGGGGGGGGGGTAGCCATACATTAAACATTAACAAATTAAAGTAAAATAAACAAAAATTCAGTGCAGCTAATATGGCAGTGTAAATTCCCCCAATGGATTTCCCATGCTTTTCATTAATATTGCTTTTTCCTCCATTAAAAACTTTGTAATAAACCTGATTGGAGTGGCTCAGTTGCTTGAGCGTAGTCCCCTGAACCTAGAGGTTGCCAGTTTGATTCCCGGTCAGGGCACATGCCACAGTTTTGACACTAAATCTCCAGTGAGGCCCCTGTAGGAGGCAGCTAATCAATGTTTCTTTCTCACCAGTATTTGTCTCTCCCTTCCTTGTCCTTAAAAAAAAAAAAAAAAAAAAAAATCAACAAGAATATATTTAAAAACACTTTGTAATAAAATTATCAAATATAGAAGATATCAAATATGGACCTTTAACAAATTTCAGTATGTGTTTTAAAGCAGTCAACCTAATCTTCCGAACTTAAAAAAACATAAAATATATATTTTTTAACAGCCTGATTGTTTTTGCTTGTTTGCCTTTACGCCCCAAAATAACCGTTGTTAAAAATTCATTATAACTATAATGCATCATGCAGTTAGTACGTTAAAGCTTAATTATATAGGAGTTAATCAAATGAAGCATCATACAAAGTCATTTTAAAGTCCCATTATTTGACCTTTCAGTGAAAAGATAGTATAGCCTCTCCTACTGCCCAGTTATACTTTCGACTCTCATCCATAACAAAGAGAACATGTTATAAGCAGCACACAAATGACCACACCCTTGAAAACTGGAACTTAGAGGCACACAGTAGTAGCAAGAGGGTAGTGTTAGCACATCATATTACATTGGTTACTTTTTATTGTCACTAGCCAAGTCGTTAAAATATATGCGCGTGCGTGCACGCACACACACACACACACACACACACACACACACAACCCCAGCCAATAAAGATCTGCTCCCTCCCACTTCAAAAACAAATATAAGTATTTCCTCTTTAAAAGATCAATGATAACATCGATCTAAATTTTATTCATTTACTTCAGCTCTTGTCAATGGTTTCTTTGGTGTTCTTCTGGGTATGTCTGAGAATTCAGTGATTGGCAGAATAGGAGCTGCATGCTTGAAATTTCCAGTCACCCTATTGACAACCTGCCAAGATTCAAATTATTCAGACTCAGAATTATCCAAATATAACAAAGACATGTGAAAAAAAGAAAAAGATATTTTATTTTTATATTATTTGAACTTTCCCTTAATAAAAATTTAGGCAAAAGGACCCAGAAATGAACATATTCAGTGGTTTTCACATATGAAGCCTTATTACGCTGTAAATATTTTAACAAAAGTATCCTTTTAATACTCTGGATTCTTGCGCAATGAATTAAACTTATACATATATAAATTGGTTATATAGAAAAAAATTTTAAATTGAGAATTATGTGGGAATAGGTTTAACTTATGTTTAGAAACATGTAAGTTTGATAGCTGCCAAATTCACCACCTCCCCAACTCTAACGGGTCATTTACAAAGAATACAACTTGTATAGTTTATGAAACATATTTACTAAGGTTTTGTTGCTTGAAGGCATTATAGTTTCAGCTATGGGAGTACTCTCTGAAATTATTGCACCATCTATACGAAAATGTTCTGAAGTATCCACCTGTTAGTTTGAAAACAAAACAAAAACAATAAATATAAAATAATCACTAAAACCCTACCAATCTGAAAACCCAATTCTAAGCAATAAGCCTTGCATCACCCTTTTCCTTGGAGTTCTTCTCGACCCTCTTGTGGATTCCCTAGTTAATGCCTGCAGAGGTCCGCCTTTGGAAGATCCACTTGTCCATTCAGTCTCAGTTATTCCAGCTTGAGAATAGCTCTAATCAACATCGACACAATAAAAAGTCATATTCTAACATCAAACACCTTAATAATGGCCATATTAGCACAGATAAGCCATGAAAACTCTCCAAATGCCAGCATTTGCAAACAATGCTATGCCCTCAATATATTTCTATATGTTTTGACTGAACTGATATGTAGGTATCAGGAAACACTTAACATATGGTAAAAATACATTCAAGATTCCAACTACAGAAGCTCACAAATTGTAATAGAAACAAGGGGATAAAAAGTGCATCAATTCATCACTGACTCCTTTTGTGACTGCTGTGTGCTATTTGCCTCTAGCATTGCAACTGCATCTCTGACCATCTAATCAACAAGCAGGCTGAGGCTGAGCATGACTTTCTTTGACTTATAAAAAAGTCATTTGTTACAAGTCAGAATCCTTTTAAAACAAAACACAAATTTTATAATTGTTAAACATTATTCATTTCCTGTGGTTAGGACTATTCATAACTATTAAATAGAATCAGCTTAAATTATAATCCCTACACAGCTATCTGACCTTAAAAATTCCCAGGTGTCACAGTCTTCTTAAAGGCATTAAAATTAAATAGCGACGAAAACTTAGTGTCATCTTTTTCACGAACATGCACACCTAACCTGTCACAGCCAAAACCTCCTTCAGTGCTATCCAGTCCTCACTTCAGAAAGATAATAGTGACACACTATTGTTTTACCTTCCAATCCAATTCTTCCTTGAAAAGCTGAGTAATTTTCCCTCATTTAAAAAAGTTATCAGTCCTTATAAAATAGCTTGAAAGCCATTAGACTAGTGCTTCTCAAACTGTACTGTGTGTTTCAACCAACTGGAGCTTTTGTTAAAATGCAGATTCTGATGTAGCAGCCCAGGTATGGGACTTGAGATTCTGCATCCAAACATCAAGCTATTCAATGTTGAAACCACTGTTACCAGCTGACCATTTAAAATTCTTTTAACTAGAAAGTATCCATTCATGATTAGCATATTAAGAGTGCACATATATGGTCACTTTTGCTTTCAAGCTAATTAGATAAAGGGTGTTTTTTTAATACTTGAGTCAATGTCTGTTAACTTTAAAGGTGAATATATTTTATTCTTGTCCTGGGACAAGAGTGGTCACCTAGTAAGTATGCTTATTTGGGTGGAAGTATTAGTACCAAACCCCACAAGATACTGACAATCTCATTGGAATGATTTTGTAGTTTCCCTTTGATTCACAATCTGAACCTCTGAGTCCTTTTTCCTGCTCTCAAATAGGAAATTTTTGTTGAATGCAAACTTAAAAAAAAAAAAAACACACACAAAAAAACCAGAGCAGTTCTGACACCTCCTCTTCTCCGTATTTCTTTTTTAAAATCCATTTTATTTTTAAATATATTTATTGATTTTTTCAGAGAGGAAGGGAGAGAGAGGGAGAGCGAGAAACATCGATCAGCTGCCTCCTGCACACCCCCTACTGGGGATATGCCTGAAACCAAGATACACGCACGCCCTTGACTGGAACTGAACCTGGGACCCTTCAGTCTGCAGGCCGATGCTCTATCCACTGAGCAAAACCGGGCAGGTCTGAATGCAAACTTAATGTTAGTTAAAAGAAAAATCTGTGAACAAATTACTTACACATATAATAAATGATTACTAATAGTTAAGTTTCTGATTATTTGAATAGAAGGAAACAGTTTCAATTTTTACAGCACAGTATCATCTGGGAGTTTTTAAAAAAACATCCTATACAATAAAAGCCTAGTATGTAAATCAACTAAACAGCAAAACAACCAGTGGAATGACCACTGGGGGCAGATTTTCAATGCAGGGGTTGCCCCCAGCCCATAGGCCCGAGACCAGCTAAGATGGGTGCCAATGCCCCCCCCCCCCATCACCCTAAGGCAGGGCTTAGGGACCCTATTCATGCACAAATTTCATGCACTGGGCCTCTAGTATCAATATAAAAAACATACCCTAACCAACCCTACCTTAGACCAATCAAGTCAGAATTAGAAGGGTGTATACATACTAAATTTTTATAACTTTTAAAGAGATTCTAATGTGCAGCCAGAGCTGAGAACTTGTTTAAGATAATGTAACTGATTTATGATGCACCTCATTGCTTCCTCTTTAATAACTAATACCAGCCCTAACTGGATTGACTCAGTGGAAAGAGCATTGGCCTGCAGATTGAAAGGTCCCAGGTTCGATTCTGGTCAAGGGCATGTATCTTGGTTGCAGGCACACCCCCAGTAGGAAGTGTGCAGAAAGCAGATGATCGATGTTTCTCTCTCATCAATGTTTCTAACTCTCTATCTCTCTCCCTTCCTCTCTGTAATAAATCAATAAAGTATATTTTAAAAAAAAAACACTAAAAAATGGTTAAGACTGTAAATTAAAAAAAAATCAATGCCAATATAAATAATTAGAAGTATTTTTAAAATATTCTATTTTAAAATAGTCTAGGTAAAATAGTCTATCTGGTATTATTAAACAGTATTTTAAAATTCTTCAATGAATATAAAATTGTATTGCTTAAAAGATGTAATATTTACCATTTATGCAACTGATACAATATAAAGATAAAACATTTTACCTATATCCATGAAGGGAGGGGGTTTGGGGAGACAATGTCTTTTTCCTTAAAATTAGTTAGCTACTAAATTCCAGGACTTACCATGTTATGTTTTATTTTTAATAAGTAACTAAAATAATCCCTTCATCAAAAATTCTTATAAAACATCTATTAAAACTATTATGGTTAATAAAAAGGGGCCAAATAACATTTAATGATTATCTTCTTCTATGAAAGGAAACACAAGAAACATATGTTACTTGTGGGAATAGCTGGGAAAAGGGATGGGTTGGATACTTTTCTCTATAAATTATTTATACTTTCCTTTGTTCAGGTTTATTAAATTCTTTGGTTGAGGACTATTAATCAGTTTTATCCTTGACTATCATCTAATTTAGAACTAGTCATCTTCACAGAAAACTAATACAACCAGAAAAGATATTCTGAAAACTAAAAAGAATTTTTCTACCAGAATCCATTTTACACAAGTGACTTTGAGAAAATAGAATTTAAAAAATTATAAATTTGTAAATCAGTGTTATAACTACTTAGGAAGATGGACTGAATAATATTAATTAAAAAGAAACTCACTGCTGTATCAAATTAGTAGTTAATGTGATTGCTACAGCATCCAGATTATAGGTAGTTTCCAAATAATATTTTCTATGAAAAGGATTAGAGGTCTTAAAAAAAATGGCTGATATGGAAAGAGGCGGAAATATATATGAGCATGGGTCCTTTTACTGTGCCAGAAAACAAGAAACTATCAAAAGACAGGATCCAACTTAGTAATCCCCAATAGCTAAAAATGGCACAATTTGAACATGAAAAAAAGAATTGATCATAAAATATATAAAACCATACTATTGTCCTGGCCAGTGTAGCTCAGTTGTTTGAGTGTTGTCCCATTCATCGAGGGATATCAGTTCAATTACTAGGTGGGGCTTGTCCCAGTAAGGGGTGTGCAGGAGGCAGCTGATTGATATTTCTCTCCCAAATCAATAAAAACATATTAAAAGAAAAAGAAAAATACCATACTATTAAAAGATACTTATTGATCAGTTTTCAAAGGGCACTTTGATTTGAAAAGTAGAAAGTAAAAGAATTAAACATTTATTCTGGCACTCTATATGAGTTTTATTTTAAGGTTACTAAGCAGTTCATCAAGAAAGTTCTTCATAAAAATTCCAGTTATAGAGATAAAGGAATGAGAGAAATCATCTTACAACTGCAAATGAAATAATGGATCTGGGTAATAATTATAAATGGCTGTCAAAACCATTAAATAAAAGGTGACAC
Organism: Antrozous pallidus; assembly: GCA_027563665.1. Lineage (NCBI taxonomy): Eukaryota > Metazoa > Chordata > Mammalia > Chiroptera > Vespertilionidae > Antrozous > Antrozous pallidus. The sequence goes on along the minus strand of CM050513.1, from coordinate 102,493,537 downwards.
AGAACTTTATAATGAATGGATTAGGCTTTCAACATTTGAATCCATTACTAATTTTAGCATAACCAAAGGACATCATGTGAAACAATGGAATATGAATGCTACAACACCATTTATGAAACGTTCTTGTCAAAGAAACTTAACCTGAAATCTAATCAACTCTATAATATGTGCTGTCCAATACAGTAACTACTAACCACATGTGGCAATTTAAGTTTATAAAGTAGTTTCTCAGCCATACTAGTCACATTCCAAGTATTCAATACCTACATATGGCTCAGGGCTACCATAATGGACAACAGATACTAAACATTTGTCATCACAGAAAGGTCAACTGCATTGTTCTACTGTAAATCTCTAACTCCCAGACTACAGGAAATACAGGGTACAGAAGAACAAATTAAATGACACTTGAAGAAACAATTGCCAAACCCAGAATATGAGCAAACCAACATGGTTTCTTAACCAAATAAATGGAGGAAAAACAGTTATAGGGGAATATCTCTCTATAGAAGTGAGATAAAAAAAAAAAAAACAAAAAAAAACCCAATATGTGGAATTTGGATCCTGATTTGGATAATCATGAGACATTTCTGAAACTGAAGGAACTTAAATAGTAGATAGGAAAAATAATTTTTAGGTGTGGTAATGGCATTGTGTGTGTATAAAAACAGGTGTTTTAGAGACATATACCAAAATTTTAATGTGTGAAATGACATGTCAGAGATTTGCTTTCATGTACTCCAGTGAAAAGCAAAATAAAACCAAATAATTAAGCAAGAGCACATGTGAAAATGAAATAAAACTGATAAAATGTTGACAACCGTTGAGGCTCTGTGACTGAAAGTCATTATTAAACTCTTCCCTCTACTGTTCCACATTTTAAATTTTGTTATCAAAGGCCATTGTCTAATTCTGCCTGTCATCTCTTAAATCTTCTCTCCTTTGGTTATTTATCCTGTCCTTCAGTTTAGCTTCCCCAACGGAAACAAATACCCTTTAAGCCATCTTTAGTATCATTCTCTCCCCCGCCTTTTTCCCGTTATCTGACCAGTCACATATTCTCGCTAGCTCTGTATACTCTGGGCCAAAATTATCCATGCTTGTCTATTTCAGTGTCCTTCACCAGATTTTCCTAGATTCTACACTAAGTGCACCTTGCTTCACCAACAATAAAAAAGGTAAATTTTCATCTAAAACAAGGAGAGTGTGGTGGTCTTAGGACCAGACTAAGTTCAGAGTTGAAGGAAAAGTCACAGAAGACACACAAAAGTAAAAGCAAAGCCAGAAATATAGACACAGCGTGGCTCACGGGTTGTGTGTAGACCTATGAACCAGGAAGTTACTACAGTTCGATTCCTGGTCATGGCATATGCCCAAGCTGCAGGCTTGATCCCATTGGGGGTTGTGCAGGTGGCACACGATCAATGACTCTCTCTTACTGTTTCTCTCTCTCCCTTCCTCTCTGAAATCAATTTAAAGAAATCTAGAGACAAAGACAAATATAAAACCATTCCCCCTCCTTTTAAAGCAATATCAGAATTACTTAGGCATGCCCACCTTCTTTTATTTTACTTTACTTAAGTATATTTTTATTGATTTCAGGGAGGAAGGGGAGAGATGGAAACATTAATGATGAGACAGAATCATTGACTGGCTGCCTCCTGCATGCCCCCTATTGGGGATCGAGCCTGCAACCCAGGCATGTGCCCTTGATCAAAATTGAACCCAGGACCTTTCAGTCCACAGGTTGACGCTCTATCCACTGAGCCAAACCAGCTAGGGCATGTCCACCTTCTTTTAGACAAATATCATATAATTTCACTGACAGGTGGAATCTAAAAGACAAAACAGAATCAGACTCACGGATGCAGAGAACTGGTGGTTGCCAAATGAGAGAGCTTAAGGGACCAGGTGAAAGAGGTCAGGGGATTAAGAAGTACAAACTGGTAGTTACAAGACAGTCACAGGGATGTAAAGTGCAGCATAGATAGGCAATTATAGTCGATAATATTGTAATAACTATGTATGGTGCCAGGTGGGTACTACTTACTGAAAGGATCACTTTGTAAATTACATGAATGTCTAACCACTATGCTGCACACAAGAAACTAATATTGAATGCCAACTGTAATTGAAAAATAAAGTTAAAAAGATAGGGTAATAAAACAAATTTTTTTCAAAAGCAGTATGACTGGCCTTGAACCATGCTTAGCACAGAATCAAACACAAATGAGACATGAAACACACTTTCACATTAACACAGGTACACTACTACTGACAACACAAAATTTGGATTTGTGATGCCATTTAATGAACAATGAATGAACAATATTTAGTGTGATGGAATATGGGAGTCAACTATTAACCAAAGATTAGGACACAGGGCTGGAAACTACTTATACCTGAATACAGTGATCACGAAACTAAAGATACCTGGTTGTGCTCAACTCTTCTTTGCTTGAGTATTACTGGAGTCTTTGCTCTGCCCTTTAGTGGTTCTCTCTTCTCAAGCTTGAGCTCTATTTTAGAGTCTGGAAATAACATTGGAGAAACCATTACTTTCTGAAACATACAACAAACGAAACCATCTTAACATTAGTTTGGAATGCTAGCTTTAGGCACACTAATATGTAAAATAAGTCATCTACAGGTATTACCTCAACAAACCAAAACTGTTTAAATGCAATTTTTGTCTTTTTCTTTCCCATTCTTATTTTATTCCATTTCTGTTTATCTTACCCACTCCTTAATCTGATCATAACTTCCTATTCTCCTTCCCTTTTTCTGGGACTAACAACTTGAAACAAAATGAATTCCAACTGCTCCCATGGAGGCTTTTCACTAAAAACAATTTAGAGGTGGGAAAAGAACATTAAAACATATAGTTGTTGCCATTCTTTTGTCTATACATTGTTAATGTTTGTTATTAAATTAAAAATTGAAATATGTAAAAGAAAAAGCTATAGGGAATTTTAAGAATGAAAAACAAAACCAACCCACCTATACAGTACCAAACTTCTAACAACATTAAGTGCAATTTAAGTCTTTCCACCCTTCTTTTTTGATGTGATAATAAGAAACAAGTATAGCCCTAGCTGGTTTGACTCTGGATAGAGAGCGTAGGCCTGGTGACTAAAGGGTCCTGGGTTCGATCCCCAATAAGGGGCGTGCAGGCAGCAGCTGATCAATGATTCTCATCACTGATAAAAAACAAAACAAACAAAAAACACCTAAGTACAACTGAGGAGGTAAGACATCTTATCAGGAATAATCCAACCAATCACAGACCACTTCCCCATCTCCTCCCAAAACAAGATAACATTTCTTTGAAGAGAAGCTAGTGCATATGTATCACTTAGCATACCACCATAATAGTTATTAACCCAAATAAATATGTATGTCTTTTTAGAGGCTTTTAATATTCCATTCCTCTATCACTTAAAGAGCTAGATTTGATTGATAAAAATTTTAGTTAACTTCCACATTTTGTGGCCGTTTGTCATCACATAGCAAAATGTCAGTTGATACCTCTAAAACTTGTTACCAAAATCTTTAGATTACTTTTGTACCAAAGAAGAAATGGAGTCAATTATTAAAAGCTTAGCTTTGCATGAACTCAAGGCAGTTGTACTAAAAGTAGTCAAGGGAGCCATATGTCTTGCTAGTCCTAGTCCAAACGTCTACTTGCAAATTTCCCAAAAATGAGCAGTGATTTTTATTTTTAGCATGTTAGCTCAAATAGTTCAAATCTTTATTTAGGATTTAAGTATCAACTCTATCCACCACATCCCAAAGCTCCTATTAATAGATCTATTATATATCTGTATTTGGAACAATCCTTAGCTTTATAAAATCTTAAGCTTTGTTAACTCAGATTCTAAGAATTAGAAAACATCCAAAGAACCTAATAGTAGTTGAGCAGAAACTGATTTTTTATTAAAAAAAATATTTTATTGATTTTTTACAGAGAGGTAGGGACAGAAAGCTAGAAACATCGATGAGAAACACCGATCAGGTGCCTCCTACACATCCCCTACTGGGGATGTGCCCGCAACCAAGGTACATGCCCTTGACCGGAATTGAACCAGGGACCCTTCAGTCCGCAGGCCAACGCTCTATTTGCTGAGCCAAACCGGTTTCAGCGAGCAGAAACTGATTTAAATAAGGCATCTGGTTACAGATTAATTTCTCTTACAAATTTTGAATTCCAACAGCCAATAAAAACATGGTCCTCAAATATAATAAAACTATATTTAGAATATTTTCAACTATACCACTGTAATGTCAAGTGAGTTTCAATGATGAAATGCTAAAGGGATGTTCATACACAAATATCTAACTTATCTTAACTCCAAGAATAAAACACACATAAACATGTTGCTGGAGACCACACAAAACTGTTCAAATTTAACAACTTTATTGAATTTGCAGAATACATTTTTAAAGTCACACAACACTTAGTAGGTACATGTATACATGTACATTTCAGAACACAAATAACAAATAAAATTATTCCCGGAAAGCTGCAAAGATGGGCATGTAATAGTCTAAGAATCTGGCTATGAGTACTCTAGGGACCATATTTTGCTTATACTTAATACTATTATTTTCATAGAAGTACAAAGAAGTTCAATTATCAAATGCCTCTACAGTTAAACTCTTACAGTCATAGAAATGAAAACACAAGATAATATACTGTTTTATAAAGATACAAAGATATTGGGATATAGTATGATTTCTTATGATTTAAAAAATCACTATCCAACTAACTTAAACTTGCTTTTAGAATTTAGATTAAACCTATGAACTGCAACATACCCTGAAAGTGCTTTTTTAAATTTCCAGCATCGAGTTCATCTAATAAACTATAGTGATAGTGAGAATGCACTATCCTAGAGTATCATGGTTTAGAACAGTATTTCTCAATGTGGTCCACAAACAGCCCATGCAGAAATGAGGCACTTAAAACAGAATGTAGGTCAGCACACTGTTTTCTCTATCAGTAAAATTTTACCAAGAAAATAAACACTGTCATTAATCTGAAAATTGTTTCTAGATTCAAATTCTTTTGCATGCTTGTCTGTGGATCCTAACAGTGTGAAGACTGGCACACTGAGACGCAGTATCGAATATTATGAATGATACTGTAGACATAAAGTGAAAAACAAAAGAAAAAGGGAAAAAATGTAGAAAAGCTGTAGAAAGTAAGAAGATATTAAGACCAGCAGATACTTTATTCATATTCTAGTTAATAGAATTTTTAGTTTTGAATAGTTGTAAAATCTTATGGAAAAGAGTGAATGATTCGAGGTAAAAATGTGACCTACAAAGCTTTAAATTTTATCAGGCTTTCTATCTGTGCAACTTTTTTAAAAACGCCGTTCTATGTAGGCAATTACTTTTAATAATTTGATGGGTTGAAGCTTGACACTTTGAAATCGGCCCCATCTGGAAACCAGAAAGACCTTAAAATTTTTTTATTTACAAGTACTTAAAATCCCTAGAAAATCTGCTAAGTTCCCCATATCAAAGTTAAGATGGACGTCTTTATTTTTAACTTTATTAGTGTTTATTTCCACGCTTTTTAACGACTTTGTGTACTTCTCCTCCAAATAATGTTCCCCCTTTAAAGGGAGTAACAGCCAGCTTATTCTTAGAAGCTGGATTAATTTTGCAATCTTTCAACCAGAGATAACGGCGACCTAAAGTGGAAGATCCCATGGTACGGGCAGCCATCTTTACTTCATCAAATGCAGCGTCACAAAGAAAAGAGGCTGCATCATATGTTTTGCTCAGAATCCCAAGTGCCTGGTGGCTATGACTAGGATCGGAGCTAAGAATTTGTGCAGCCTGACTAATGTCAGCCTGCATAGCCCGAACTACAAAGGCTGTATGGGTTGCAACCTGCAATGCTGATGCTGCAGCTTCATATACTCTACAAAGTGCTGAGTCCAACTGTTTGTCAGTTGAAGCTACCTGAGTACCTGCTGGTAGAGTGGCTTCAGAAATAAACTCCAGGATTTCATCATCTACTTTTGGAACTGATAATATCTGTGTTGCCTCTTTGGAAGATATTGGATACTTGCATGCCAATGAAGGCAGCTGCCTGTCAATTTGCTGCCACTCCTCTTCAATTACTTTTAAAATAGATCCGTGGAAAGGAAAAGATAGTTCTGAGGCATCTATTTTATCATGCTGTGATTGCTTAGACATCTCTATACCTAAGGTAGCAAGTGAGTGAGAGACAACAGTTGTAGCAAAAGAAGACATGGATTCAGATTCACGTATATTTTGAAATGCCAGAAAGGAACCTGAATCCTTTTCCTCTCCTGACTTTTTATTCAGTCTAGGCAATTTTCGTGGAGGAGAGAGAGATTCAGTTTCTTGAAAATTAGATTGATCAATTCTCTTCCATAGGTTTTCTATATCCAGTGAGGGTGTAGTGTTAGATGTTCCAGGCAAACTACCTACCCCACTCTGGACCAACAGAGAATTGACATAATCTCTGATTGCCTGAGCAAGAGGTGGAGAAATTACTTGTGATCTCTCAGACTCTTCTAGTGTTTTCCTTTCCCTGGACAGAATCGACTGGCTTGAACCATGGGACCTCTCAGTACATAATGGTTGAATTCCACTTTTCTCTCCAGAGTAAATATTTCCTATTACGTCTTTATAGCAAGTAGTGGTGGTTTCTTTAGTCAGTGAAGGAGAAGCTGCAGCAGAGACCAACCTGGCAGCGAGTTCATGCTGAGATGTCGAAGAACTGCTCTCTAAACATCTATCATGGCTAGAACTGGAGGAAATAAACAAATTCCCTCCAGAGGCTAACTTGTGCAACTGTTCCCTGCCAGGCAAGGTTGTGGCAATAAGAGGTTCCCTAGGTGGATCCCCCTTAGAAGTATGCACTCTCTTAGCTGCCTGCAGTTCAGTCCTGCCCAAAGCAGGACGGGGGGAGATTTCAGGAAAAGAAATACCCTGAAAAAATCCACCAGAGGGAGTAGTTGGAAGTTCAGAAAAAGGAACAAAATCCCTAGTGGACTTCACTTTCTTGTGTTCTTTCTTCTTTCCTGTAGAGGCAAAAGAGGCAGGAAGTTTAAGCATTACTTGTGTTTAAGCTGATTTTATTCTTTGCCTCCTTGCTAACATAGTGCTGTTGAAGAAAAAGGCTCTATATTTCATATTCTGAACAACCAATAGATAGACTGTGCCCTGGCAGGCAATGTCTAAGAGATATGAGTAATTTGGATCAAATTAAGTAATCATGAAATTATAAAACAAGTCATATAAATGGATATTTATAAATATAAACTTGTTCTTATAATAAATTTTAAAAGGTTATTTATTTCTTGTACTATTTTCAAAAATATTTAAATATTCAGTTAAATTTTCTTAAAATAGTCCACTAAAATATCTGCTTTGAATTTGCCTTGAAATCAGATTATCTAGCAAAAAATATCACTTTAAATGCTTATAGAGAAGAGAGAAAACATGCCATATGTAAACACTTCTGCTATATATTAATTACAAGGAATAAAACAGATAAGTAGTGAGATCTTGGCAGTAAACAGAATAAAGAAAAGTGACAAAGATTTAGCATGATATTATTTATATAGATCTTTTAAAGTACATAGTCAAACCATGTATTAGATAGATGCATATAAAAAAGATTTAAAAATGGGATGGAAAGATAAGCATAAAACTAATGTCAGTGATTATTTCTATGTAGACGACACTTGGAAAGGGATGATTGGGGCAACTTTGTCTTTATTTGTAATATTTTATTTTCTTAGAAAAAATGAGATTTGAAGCAAAAAAGACAGGTACTTAGGTAATTTTAGGTGACAGAAAATCAGATGCTTGTACTTTTCTGTTTCTTAGAGTTTTCAACAAAAGCTATTTAAATCAAAATTACTGGAAAAAATGATACAGTATGAGCAAAAATTACATGTCTTGGTAATATTATTTTAAATTTTATCTTCTGCATGGTTACTATATCTTATGAGTCTGAAAAAAAATCACATATATCTTATTAACATAATTTAAAACTTTACCTTCTTCGTTGTCACTGTATCTGTCAGAATCATTACTTCCATTCTGTCTTGTATTTTCTGCTGAAGAAGAAATTGTTGGCAAAGGAGTAGAAGATCTTGAATCTGTTCCTTGCTCTCTCAATTTCAACAGCTTTTTCTCATATAGTTTCCTGGTTGTTCCTGTATTAAGGTAGAACTCGCTTTAGTACTTACATTGTCTTACTTAAGATAAGCTCAGACATTATCTTTAGCAAAATTAAAATGTTACTTTCATTCTTTGCTTTGTAATTATTTAAGTGCTTAAAAATGAATTTTTAAATAATTTTTTAAACTTTTGCTTGAGGATGTTTTTATTGTTTTAGAGAAAGGGGAGGAGAGAAAAAGAGAGTGAGAAAGGGGAGGAAGAGAAATATCAATTAGTTGCCTCCCATATGCATCCTACCTGGGAATCAAATCCTCAACCTTTTGGTGTAGAGTCCAGCCAACTGAGCCCACCTGGCCAGAGTTGTATAATGAATTATTTTATAAAAAGATATTTTTATAGTATTTTAACACATAACGTTTCTTGTAGAGCATGGAATATATAGATTGATACAGGTCTTTTTTAGACAACCTACGAAAGAACCAGGTAGGACTGAGTATTTTTGCTTCAAAAGTTTTAGAATTTGTATATTTTCTCCAGTACTGCATAATAGTACTTGCCTATAAAAATAGAAAATCTATTTTTATTAAGCGATTGTATTCATCTAAATTACTGTGATTAGAACCCCACAATTTGCTCAGCTATAGTGGCTTAGTGGTTGAGCTCTAACCCATGAGCCAAGAGGTCCTCCAGTTCAATTCCCAGGTCAGGGTGCATGCCTGGGGTTGGAGGCTATAATTCCACTGCGGGTGTGCAGAAGGCTGCCAAGTGATGTTTCTCTCTCATTGATGTTTCTATCTATTCCTCTCCCTTCCTCTCTCTCTAAAAAGCCAATAAAAACATATTAAACAACAACAAAAACCCTCTAAGAGATTAACATGCACATAAACAGCCGTCCAGTTATGGGAAAAGTACTATAAATCACATTTAAAAAAAAAAATTTTTTTAAATTTCAGAGAAGAAGGAAGAGGGAGGGAGAGAGGTAGAAGCATCATGATGAGAGAGAATCATTGATCGGCTGCCTCCTGCATGCCCCCTGCTGGGGATCCAGCCTGCAACCCATGCATGTGCCCTTGACCGGAATTTGAACCCAGAACCCTTTAGTTCGCAAGCCGACACTCTATCCACTGAGCCAAACCAGGTAGGGCTATAAATCACATTTTAAAAATGTAAATTTGTTTGGCATAATATTGGTCAGAAAGATATAAAACTTCAGGTATGTAAGATGAATACGTCTGGAAATATAACAACTGATCGGGATGAGGCTAGCCATGGAGAAGGGCCATAGGTGGTTGGCAGGCTGGCCCTGCCCCTGCCCTTGCCCCTAATCGAGGTTGGAGGGGAGGTCTGCTGATGGGGCAGAGCTGCTGGCTGGGAGGAGGGGCCATGGGCTGATGATCCCTATTGGGGTGGGAGCGGGGTGATCAGGGACAGGACTCCGCTGGGGGGGGAAGAATCATGGGAGGGGAGGGTTGGTCACCTGCCCCACCCTCAATCGGGGTGGTTGCTGGCCACAGTAGGCGTCATAGCGACCCGTCATTCTGGTTGTTAAAGCGTTCCAGTCATGGGCTTTTTATATATATAGATAATACACATTTTCAACATCTTCTTTTTGAATTTTAAATAAAATTTTACAAGGATACCAAATGTCTGCTGGTAATTATATTAATAGGTAAATATTATTACTTAAATACAGTTATTAAATAAAACAAAAGGTGCATTTAAAATCCTTGTTTGCTCCTACGCCTATAAGAGAAAATAAACCCATGCATCTCCAGTGTTCAAACTTTTACATAACTTAGAAGATCAAAATATATAGAACTTCCTCACCCTGAGATTATATATTACCAAGATCTTCTAAAATTAAGGCATATTCAGCCTTGTAAAAGTAACCAAATGATAGCAATTCAGTGTATTTAGTTCTAAGTTTTCTCTTTTTAGTTTGCTCTTCAGGGTATCATTCTTGAATTCCAATCAAAACAAGATTTTTTACAATTCTCCCATGTGCACATATTAAATTGGTTTTTCTCCCGTTAAAAATAAAAAGAGGGGAAAAAGGTCCTTTTAATAATGAAAAATGCTAGGTATTGATTAAGCTGAGTTATATTAACAAGCCTATTACTAAATTACTGATTTAAATGACTTTAGCCAGTCATGTTACCTCAGATTTTCCTCAAGTGACATATATGACATATTACCATGTATCTCACTCACCAGGTAATATGAACACATATGAAACAATCTTGACAACAGAAGTAAAGTGATCTCGGAGGTTGTCTAGTTCAATTCCCTCTTTTATAGTTAAAAAAGAAAAAAAGTAAGGTCCTGGTCACATAAATGATTGACAGAGTGGCCCTTAGAACCCAAACTTAAGTGCTAGGTAAAAGGGAAAAACAATCTGGGGTACTACTTCACAGAAAAGAAATTTTGTCAACTTACCCACAATAGGGCCAGGATTGACCCCATATTTCACAAGCTGATCCAGAAGATCTTCATTAGTGAGTTCGGTTACATCTAAATCATCTTTATCTTCTAGTCTGGGTTTATCAGTTTTCTTTGTGGCTTTCTGTAAACAAAGTCCAGTTATTTCAATATGAATTTTGAAATATTCATTTACTATATAAATAACACTATATACAATAAACATGGAAAGTCACCTTCAAATTGATTTATAGTTATATTAAGCCTTAGCCATTTAACTAAATTAAAAGTAACTCATTGTTTAGAGATATTTTCTAAGTTTGATTATAATTACACAAATCTAGTAGCCAATCAAGTAACTTAATTTTACAGACATTGTTATTATTTTATTTTTATTGATTTCAGAGAAGAGGGAGATAGAAACATCAATGATGAGAATCATTGAACAGCTGCCTCCTGCAAGCCCCCTACTGCGGAGCAAGCCCACAACCCAGATCAGAACCGAACCTTTATTTCGCCAGCTGACACTCTATCCATTGGGCCAAACCGGCTAGAGCTAGACATTATTATTAAAACAATGTAGGCTAACCTGTCTAAAGAGGAGGTGATGGCATGAAAAATTCAAACCAGTAAATAGACCTGGTTTAAATATTTTCATCCAGATAACTAAATAAATTCACTACTGGTCTCTTTTATAATATTTAAATGTTTAAGTTAATCTAGCAGTTTAAGACTTTACCATAAAAAATGTATAAAAATGATTCTTTTAAACAAGCACACCAGAACTTACAAAGCCCAAGTGAAGATTCTTCTCGTAATATAGTGACTTTAATAGCCCGTTTTTGACTCATGAAGGAAGTCAGACACATCACTTCTGAAAAAGCTTTTTTGCCATACTTACTTCTAGATGACCATTTCATTAAGAATACAGCAGTCTGGCCCTAGGCCGTTTGGCTCAGTGGATAGAGCATTGGCCGGAGGACTGAAGGGTCCCAGGTTCGATTCCGGCTGAGGTCATATGCCTGGGTTGAGGACTCGATCCCCAGTAGGGGGTGTGCAGGAGGCAGCTGATCAATGATTCTCTCTCATCATGGATATTTCTGTCTCTCTCTAAAGATCAATAAATAATAATAATTTTAAAAAAAAGAATACAACAGTCTGGCCCTGGCTGGTATGGCTCAGCTGGTTGGGTGCCGTCCCATGCACTGAAAAACTGCCAGTTCGATTCCTGGTCAGGGTAAATGCCCAGGATGCAGGCTCAATGCCTGGTAGAGTGTGTGCAAGAGGCAACGGAATGCCACTCTCAGGCTGATGTTTTCCTCCCACTCCCACTGGTTGCTATGACTTGCACTGCCACTAGGGGCAGATGCTCAATGCAGGAGCTGCAAAGCTCAGGTGACTTGGCAGTGGCAGTTCTCGGATGGATGCACCCCAGTACCAGAGAGGAAGGAGCCTGATTCCAGGGTGTGTTGCCCGAGAACTGCCCTCTCACAATCTGGGACCCCTCAGGGGATGTCAGAGAGCCAGTTTTTAGACCTCTCCCCACAGGACAGAGCGAGGGACCCCACCTGCTGGAGGGACTCGCTCACTCCGCAGATGCCTTTTAAGCCAAGGTGCTGCCCCAAGTGTGGCCAGCAGGAGAGAAGTCGCGGGAGGTGGGCTCCAGGCCTGTCCTACCCTTCTCGCCCAGTCCTGCCGGCCACCTTCTAATTAATTTCCTTTCAATGTGCACAAATCTGGGACACTATACCTATGATAAAGTTTAACATAAATTAGACAGAACAAGAGGTTAGCAATAACTAAGAATAAAATAGAACAATTATAACTACAGTTATAATGAAAGTATATGAACTTTGCCTCTTAAAATATCTTAGTGTATTATTATTTGTACAGCATGGATACATTGGACAAAGGGATGATTCATGTCCTGGGTGAGACAGAGCTAGACAATGCAAGATTTCGGTCAGCATGCTACTCAAAACTGCAAAATTTAAAACTTATGTGTAAACTGTTTATTTCTGGAACTTTCATTTAATATATTTAGACTGGCTAATCAAGGGTAACTGAAACTATGGATAAGGGGGACACTACTATATTTGAAGGAACATGGAACAAGGTTTGAGAGAAATTACAAAGGAATTTTTAAGAATAACTTAAGCAATAGCAGTATCTACTTTAAAAATTACGTAAACTTCCAATCACTTTAAATAATGGGCACAAATGTCAAAGTCAATGTAGGCCCTAATATTTAAGCAGAACAGTTAACACATAAAGTAATTTATGCAAAAGGGCAAAAAATCATAAAGTTATATAAACTGTTTACTTTCCATTGATGTCGGGGAGTGTGAAGGGGGAGAATTACATTATTTGGCCAAAGATTAGAATTTCTGCTTTTCTAACCAAATAAAAACTTGAATACTTTAATCAAATAAAAATTAAGACAAGATTATGAGCTATTATTTAAAAAGAGCAGCTAATAAGAGCAATGATATCAATTTAAGGTAAGCAATAAAAATCTGGCTGTGATAAATTAGTGAGAGTACTTTCAGAAAGTTTTAATATACAGGGTGGGCAACAGTAGATTTATAAGTTGTGAGTATGCAAAAGTTTGCTCTTGTATTATTTGTTGAATTACTTATATTACAATTTTAAATCTACTGTTGCCAACCCGTGTACATACTGCACTTACCTAGGATCTTTAGGCTCAAATCTTAAAGCAACCCACACCTTGATATCAAAATAGTTGCACAGAGCCTAAGAGTTCTATATATCAAAGCCCCGATGTCTCTTTAGAGAAAAAAACTTTTAATCAAACAGACCTAATCCCATGTTAATGATCTACTTGAATTTTCCAAAATGTGTGGACTAGAAAAAAAAAAAAAAAAAAACTCCATTGTAGAACATAAATGCCTCAAAGAAAGCTAATCGGGTACAGATTACTTGTAATAATCCCTCTCATCACTATCATCAAAACATCTAGGATATTTTATGGGCTCAATTTGCAGGAGGCAGACAATAATGGCTCTTTCTCATCATTGATGTTTCTCTCTCTCCATCTCTGAAATCAATAAAAACATATGTATTTTTAAGTCTTACCCCAGTATGAGTCCTAATCTTGGGCCTGATAATCTGTATTTCAATTAATATCTCAGGTGTTGTTGGACGCATTTAATAATGTAGTAGAAAGCAAGAGTCTTGTCATACTTATGTCTCCCAAACATGTAAACTAAAGCGTGCCTGAGCCCTCGCTGGTTTGGCTCAGTGGATAGAGTGTCAGCCTGCAGTCTGAATGATGCCAGGTTTGATTCTGGTCAAGGGCACATGCCTGGGTTGTGGTCGATCCTCAGTATGGGGTGTGCAAGAAGCAGTCAATCAATGATCCTCTCTCATCCTTGATGTTGCTCTCTCCCCAATTCCCTTCCTCTCTGATATCAAAGAAAAAGAAAAAGTGCCTGGCACAAGAACAAGTACTTGATGTTCTGTTGAATGTATAAAAGTGTCACCTGGGGAGAAAAAAAAGTCACGTATTTTTTAAAATCCATTCTTAAAAAAATTTTTTTTATTGTTGAAAGTGTTACATATCTTCTTTTCCCTCAATGAATGCTCCCCTCCCACCCCCATACCCCCAAAAATCCACTTAGGCTTATCAAAAAATAATAAAGGCTTATCAAATTGAAGTACGAAACCAACTCCCTTATATTTTCTTAAAATAATGAAATAACTATAGCTGTACAAAGAAATATTAGGTTAATTTATTGGAATAAGGTAAGTTAAATTGAGCAAGAGTTCATAACAGGCTGCTTGCTTTTTATTTTTAATTTGTAGGAAAATTTCAGAAATGTAATGTCATTTTATGAAATGTCAAATTTAATAAGAATAAAAATTGGGAGACAGGTAGTGTAATATATATAATTATCAAGCCAGCAACTTCAGTGAGGAAGGAATCATTAGTTGTACTGATTCCTGTCTTCAGAAAGCTTTGTTACTTTTAAGTAACTCATGTTAATCTCTTAGTTTCATTCAATCAAAAATACTCATTACCTAGTATGCGCCAGGCACTGTTCTCCAGTTTCTTCTCAACTACCAGGTGATCTCCAATATCTTTTCCAACTTTAAAACCCAACAGTTGGGGTGAGGGGAGAAGAGTGCCCTAATACATGCTGATGGGAGATGTGACTTTGGATGGCATGCACAGAGTGTAATATACAGATTTTCTAACATAGAAACCCATACCTGAAACCTTTACGTTCATGCTGACCAATGTCACCCCAATCAATTCAATAAATACATATTTTTAAAAATAGAGCATCAGTGTATAGAGCATCAGCCTGCAGACTAAGGGGTCCTGGGTTCAATTCTGGTCAAGGGAACATGCCCGGGTTGCAGGCTCAATCTCCAGTAGGGAGCGTGCAGAAGGCAGCCAATCAATGATTCTCTCTCATCATTGATATTTCTATGTCTCCCTCTCCCTTCCTCTCTGAAATCAATAAAAATATACTTAAAATAACCTATAAATATAAAAGCCCAGCAACCGGAATGGTGGAACAACCAGAACAACCAAAACGACCAGTAGCTACAACATGCACTGTGGCAGCCAACCAGCCTGATCCGGGCCCCAATTAGGCTGGCCCCCTGCCTTGCCGGCTCTGCCTCCCATAGCCCCCAACATCCTGATTGGGAGTGGGGTTGGTGTGTGTGGGAGCGGCGGCACAATCGTGGGTGGAGCCGACTGGGCCAACATCCTGCGGCCCCTCCCTCCCACTGGCTCCGCCCCATGGGCCCCCATGCGGGGGGGGGGGGGGGAGCCAGACAGACCTAATGTGCACAATTTGTGCACGGGGCCTCGGTAATAACATCCTATCTAATAAAAGAGCAATATGCAAATTGACCATATCTCCGATTAAGCCACACCCACCAGCCAATTAGGAGCAAATTTTGCAAATAAATCCCAACCAAGATGGCTGCCACCACTGAGAGCAGGAGGGAGGCTTGGGTTTTCCCAGCAACAGAGGAAGCCAAGCTTTCCACCTGCTGTTACCAGGTCTCCTCTCAATGCTACAAAGTTTCAATTATAGAAGATACATAACCAACAGAAATGGCGACCACCACGGAGCTGGAGAGAGAAGAGGCTTAGGGTTGCCGGGGCAATGGAGGAAGCCAAATTTCTGCAGCCCTAGTCTAAACCTCCACTCTGGGCTACAAAGTTTCAATTATAGAATGAAGTTAATCCCAGATTCCAGGGCCTCTGCTTGAGCCGCTGGGGGGAGTGGCCAGCCTGCAAACCACCAAAGGCCCCTCGCCTAGGCAGCCCCACACCCCAAGGGAAACCCCACCCTGATCAGAACACCCTTCAGGTCAAATCAGCTGGTCCCCACCCATGCACCAGGCCTCTATCCTATCTAATAAAAGAGTAATATTCAGATTGACCATCACTCCAACACACAAGAGGGCTGCCCCCATACGGTCAAAGATCCTGGCCCCATGTGGACACAAGATGACCAGAAGGGGAGGGCAGTTGGGGGCGATCAAGCCTGCAAGGGAGGGCAGTTAAGGGAAGTTGGGGGCAAACAGGCTGGCAGGGGAGCAGTTAGACATCAATTAGGCTGGCAGAGTAGTGGTTAGGGGGTGATCAGGTTGGCAAGCAGGTGAGCAGTTTGGAGCCAGCAGTCCTGGATTGTGAGAAGGATGTCCAACTGCCTGTTTAGGCCCAATCCTACTGGGATCGGGCCTAAACGGGCAGTCAGATATCTCTCAGGGAGTCCCAGATGGAGAGAGTTCAGGCTGGGCTGAGGGACACTCCCCACCCCCATGAACGAATTTTGTGCACCAGGCCTCTAGTTACCTAATAATAGACAAACATGTAAATTGACCACACCTCCGCTATGCCCACAGCCAACCAGAGTATGCAAATTAACCCAACAAAGAAGGTGGGTTAATATGCATATGCAGGTGTGGCACAGCCAGGAGGGGCAGGATACCTGCTATGAGGTGGCAGCAGAGGGAGCTACAGGAACAGTGCTCCGGATAGAATTGAGTAGCCTTTTCTGCAACTCTCAAACATAATTTGGCTTTCTCACAGATTGCAGATATTCTTTAAAAAATGTGAGTTTAGCCCAGCTCATGTGGCTCAGTGACTGAGCACTGACCTGTGGATCAGGGGGTCACGGTTTGACTCCCTGACAGGGCATATGCCTGGGTTGCAGGCTAGATCCCCAGGAAGGGCCGTGCTGGAGACAGCCGATCAATGATTCTCTCATCACTCACGCTCGTTTCTCCCTCTTCCTTCCTCTCTAGAATCAATAATAAAAGTTAATTCTTCCCATGGTCCCATTAAAAACAAAAAAATGGGAGTCTATATTGTTACTATAAAGAGCTAACAATGACTACAACATAAAATGTTGTACACATAAAAGGAATGTTCAAAAGAGAATAATTTCACTATTATAAATGCCAGCATGCTTTTCCTATATATTTGATATTTTTCCTATACCTGACAAACCTATTAGACTCCAAAGTTATAACCATTTACTTAATGTGCTTTAAAACAGATTATTTTAAATTTCTGCTTTTTATGATGTTATTGACCAACTACCACTATTAACTTTTTCTTTAAGAGACTTTTTAAAAATATTTTTTTACTTCAGAGAAGGGAGAGGTTGATAAAAACATCAACAATGACCAAGAATCATTAATCAGCTGCCTCCTCCACACCCCTTACTAGAGATTGAGCCCACAACCCCAGCATATGCCCTTGACCACATTCAAATCTGGGACCCTTCAGTCTGCAGGTTGATGCTATATCCATTGAGCCAAACCAGCTAGGGCCTACTATTAACTTATTCAAGTTGTTCACACTATTAAGTCTAGCCAAGTATACACATTTTTTTTTGTTTGTTTTAAATACAAGTAGAGAGGTCTTAAATTTATGGCTGTGAAAGTTTTTCTCTATACGCATCAAAACATGAAATGACATATAAAAGGCTTAGCATGCCACGGAACATAGTAGGGTCTCTTAAAATGTTAATTCCTTTCACCCAGAGTTTATTTGCATAGTGCTAAAAAACTTGGGATAATATGGGAAATTTGGATTACAAAAAGAATAAACATGATTATCATACAAAAACTAATAAATTAAGGTGGTGGGCAGGGTCAGCAGAAATCCATCTCCAGTACTTAAGAGCACAAGACAGGAACTAAAATGTTGAGTAAACTGAAATTTAGAACACAGAGTAGGCTGGGGCATACTCTTCTAAAAACTAACTGAAGAACAAACATCAAAAACCATGATGGTTGTTTTTGTAGAAAATGAATCATCAAAATATGAACGATAATCATATAATAAAAGCTTAATATGCAAAAACAATGGAAGAGCAAAATGACAGGTCACTATGATGCACACTGACCACCAGGGGGCAGACGCTCAATGCAGGAGCTGCCACAGGGGAGGGTTGCTCTGCCAGCAGCCAGGCTCAGGGCAGTGCTAAGGAGCAGCCAGCAGGTGGGCAGTAAGGAGCAAGGTCCCAGACTGGGAGAGGGTGCAGGCCAGGCTGAGGTACCCCACCCTCCCAGTGCACAAATTTTGTGCACCAGGCGTCTAGTCCTATTATAAAACATACAACCAAACACTTCTATGGTTCAAGAATATGTTTGTGCCCTGGCCAGTGTTGCTCACTAGTTAGTGCATTGGCCTGTGGACAAAAGGGTCTCAAGTTTGATTCCTGGACATGAGCATATACCTGGTTTGCAGGTTGTACTGGCTCCTTTAGGGGGCAACCAATTGATATGCCCCTCTCACGACCTCACCACCATGTTGCCAACCCCCATCTCTTTCCCAGCCTCCTTCCTTCTTTTCCACTCTCTAAAAATCAACAACATATCCTAGGTTAAGAATTAACAAAAAAGAATGTATGCACAGACCAAGATAGGGTTCTATAGACCTGTTATTTTTTAATGTTTTCCATTTAAATGGAAAACATTTCTTTTTCAGCCAAATCTTTACTGAAATTGTTTGAGCATTACTTTCTTTTCCAGAGAGACTGAAGAAAAACAGATTAAGGGATATATACTCTATTTCAAATGTAAATTTGTTTTTTTAAATGGAAGAATCAACTGGCTTTCTTCAAATCCACAAAAACAAGACATCAGAAACAATAAGGTCAGTCTTTTATTTGCTTATTTATTATTTTAATAAATATTTATTACAGAGAGGAAGGGAAAGGAAGAGAGAGACAGACAAGAGACATCAATGATGAAAGAAAGAAAATCACTGTCTAGCTGCCTCTGGTACCTATCAATCTGCAACCTGGGCAAGTGCCCTGACCTGGAACCCCAATGTGACCTCTGGTTCATCATAGCTCAATGCTCAACCACTGAGCCATTCCGGCCCAGCAGTCTTTTATTTATTGAACAAATACAGACCTGGTACTACTATTTTCCAGGCACTGGCTTAAGACTTTCAATTACTGAAAGCCCAGGCTAACATTTTCAATTAAATTTACACGCATTTATTACATCTTTATTTCCCTTTTTTTAAAGTATATTTTATTAATTTTTTACAGAGAGGAAGGGAGAGGGACAGAAAGTCAGAAATACCAATGATGAGAGAGAAACACCGATCAGCTGCCTCCTGCACACCCCCTACTGGGGATGCGCCTGCAACCAAGGTACATGCCCTTGACAGGCAGGAATCGAACCCGAGACCCCCTCAGTCGGCAGGCCGATGCTCTACCCACTCAGCTAAAGCGGTTTCGGCCTCTTTCTTTTCTATATGGGTAGTCCACAAAGCACATCAGATAGATTTTTTAAAACTAAACAACATAACTTCGAAACAAGTACTTTTGAATTATACCAATAATTAGTAGCAACAGTTCCAAGCTCAATATTCTAAGTCCTTACAAAGCATTGTCCCTTACATCAATCATTACTTTGAACTACATTGTTACGATTTGAAGTCTGGTAACTTGATAGATTCTTACCAGCAAAACAACCTAAAGAAACTCACCGAACAAAACCCCCAAACTGTTCTTAAACAAAATATCTATTTGCTGGAGCCAATCTGAGATTTACACGCGATTAGATATTCCAAACTGTGACACTGACATACCAGAATGTCATGAAATAAACATGTCTCATGATTCCGAAGTCTTTGCTTTCCTCCTACAAAACCAACCAACAACAACAAATAAGCCAAAAACCCAAGCTCTTAATAACCAGAATTTTAAAACGTTTTGAGTGTCTAATATAACAGCTTAATGGCATATTTTAAATGCTCGTTTTAAGGCCCCCCGCCAAAAGATGGCCTTCGTGCTGGAAAATAACACAAACAAGAAAAACATAAGCGGTTCAAAAAGCCCTCCAGATTAAAAAAAAACACAACATAAAAAGGCGGGAATTGATTTCAAATTTTGGTTAGAAATTAGTATGCACAAATTGCCCTCCAGGGAGCGCTCCACACTCGGTTAGCAGTCACTGCAGTTAAGAAAGCGGGAAAACGCTCAAAGGTAACCCCGCGCAGTTTCGGGATGACCCTCCCGAGCGCTTTCGAAAAGGGCACGGCGGTCCCTGTCCGAACGCCGTCCCGGAGGCCCGCCGGCCACACCGAGCCCCCCGCCGTCCGCGCGCAACCTCCGAGCACACGCGAACTTCACGCCTCCCGGGCACACGCTCAGCCAAAACGCCAGCCCTGTGGCCCCAACTTCGGGGGCTCTCCTCCGCAGCGCCCTCCCCTCCCGTGGCCTGCAAGTTCCAGCTCCGCCGTAGAGGAGGCCCGAGGGGGCGCCGAGGAGGGAGGACCGCGAGCGCGCAGGGAGTGACAACCGTCAAACGGCCGCCTTTGTGGCTCTTACCCTGCCGACGGCGGCGCGGCCGCGGCCCGCGGCGGCGAGGACCGGGGTGGGCTCGCGCTCCTCGTCGCTGGAGAAGTCCGGGGGCCCTTTGCTGTTGGCGCCGGCGGCGAGCGACGGCCGGTTGCGCGCCGTTAGGTGCTGCAGGTAGAGCTGCACGTACACGTCCTTGCGCTGCTCCCCCGCCGGGAGCGTCACATTGTTGGCCACCAACTCACTCTTCAACTTCTCCTTGGTCAGGACCGAGGGGTCCTCCAGGAACTCCGGCATCTCGGCGGCCAACCCCCTGCCCCGCAGCCGTCACTTCGGTGCTCACGCCGGCGCGCTCGCTCCTCGCCTGGGGTGAGGGCTGCTGCGCTGCCTCCGAGCCTCACGGCTTCCGCTGGGGAGCAGCGCGCGGAGAAAACAAAACAGCAAAAACAGCGCGCAGAAAGCAAAGCAAAAGGCGGACACAAAAGCCCCCGGAGCGGAACCGCGGACCAAGTGTATGTAGCCCAGCCAGGCGTCCGCACCAACCCCAGCCCACACACGACAGCCGAGGCTAGCAGCCTGCTTCGCCCACGCCCCAACAACGCGCGCCGCCATTGGCCGGAGGCCGGAGGAAGCGCGGCGCTGATTGGCTCGCTGCCTCGCGCGGGTTCCATTAGCCGCGGCGCCCTGCGAGAGGCTGTGGAAACGCAGTTTAAAAGCCGCTCGGGCGGGAGCTGCGCGCTGGCCCGTTTCTGTTTCCCCTTTCCCCACCCTTCCCCAGGACGCCGATAAGAAACCAGTCGGGCTGCTTTTGTGCGCCGTGTCCTTACCCCCCCCCCCCGCCCTCCCCCGGCTGGAGAAGAAGCCTCCCTCCCCGCGTTGTGCGCCCCCGTGTTGAGCCTTCCTCCCCGGGGTCGGGCGCCCCGAGCTGAGCTGCGGGGACCGCGGCTGGGCCTTTCTGTCTCTCGGGACACGACCCGCCGAAGAACAGTCCCTCCTTCCCCAGCCGCTGGCCCCGGGAGGAAGGAGAAGCAGCGAGAGGCGTGTGTGCAGATAACTCATCGTCCTTGATTTGATTTACTTTCGAGTAAATGTAAAGCAAACGCCTTCACGCCTCGGCTGGGGAATGCTTCTTTTGTTCCCAAAACTCGGGAAAAGCCAGACCTCGACTACAGGGAACTTCAAACTGCCCTTGAGCGGTGATGAAATTGTCTTGTTAAGTATTCCACTTGGCTTCTTGCCCTGAGGATTAGGGCATTTAATCATCACCTGCGAAGTTAGTTGGGGCTGTTTGCTGGGAGCCATCTCTGAGTTACCCTCCACCTGTACCTGACCATCATTTAAACCTAACGTTTAATAGTCAACAAAACAAAAGGAGACATTTAGGAATGCCTGAGTGGGCAGCTTAAGATAACTGAGGTGGGTACAAACTCGGTTTTCATCATGCCTAGTGATTTATGATTAGGCCGGCAAACCCTAACCACGTTACGGAATCAAATTAAAACCTGGTGAGGTCTCAGAAATGTGTTACAATTAAAATACCCTCCTCAGAAATGCCGGGGGTGGCAAGTATCTGTATTTCTTAGGAACTTAATATACTTCACGATGCTTTCTTCCAAGAAAGGAAAGAAGCTGAGATTGAATCTAACGCATTTTAATCATTTACCCAGATTCTGATCTCGAAACTAGTTTATAAGCTGCTTTAAAATGATTTTTAAGCATTTATCTGATTTCTAAATGGTTACGTTCGAGTAATTATAAACGCTTTCACTAAAAATGTTTCCTGTATAGGGGATAATGGGGGAGGGGGGAAGGACATATATGTAATACCTTAATCAACAACAACAACAACAAAAAGGAAAAAAAAATGTTTCCTGTGGATAAAAGTCATTTTGTTCAAGTGGAGGACACATTTCTTTTAATGAAAGGTTATTTTCCTAGAGGCAATATTTTAATTTTTTTCCTACAAACCTCAGTATTTACATATATTTAAGCAATAACATTTAACTATTAACATTTAATTAATAATGCTAATTAAATATAGTATTCTGATTAGCAAGCTTCACTGAATACATAGGCAAAGGAGGGGAAGCTGAGCTGAGTGGCAAAGGACCAAGCTTTTGCAGTGCTGGCAACCTCACACGGAATTAATACACAGAGGACGGTCCCACTGTGCACTGCGCCCCCACAGTTCACTTACTTCTCCCGGGATCCTCTCACATTGTAACGGGCAGAGCAACCAAGTACTGAGCATGATCTCTGCTAAATCGTTCCCCTGCAAAGTTGGTCTTTGGCTCAACTGCACTAACAGCTTTTAAGAGGTGAGTTTTGCTCTTCTCACTGAAAACGTCATAGAGTCGCCAGAGCTAGGTTTGATCTGATTGGAATGATCTCCAAGCTGCTATGGTTTGATAACACCTTGGCAGCTGGTCGCTGAAGTGGATCCTCAGAGGAGGTGGCATTACTGACACTTAAGGATAATCTTCTCCTCCCTTAGTATACTGTGAGCAGAGTACAATGTGGGAGTCACAGAGCCACCTGAGAGAGTACTGCACTGGAACTCTGTTTTCATAGGGCTTTTGCACCAGAAAATTTCCAGAAAGTATAATCTTTAGAGGCAGAAATTCATCCTATTTTTACCACAAGCAAAAGAAAAAAAAAAAAGAAAAAAAAATCATCTCTTGCATCTGAAAATTGTTTTAAATAGAGATAGCACTATGCCCACAGGCCAATAGTAAATATAACTCACATGAGTGGATTAAAAAACTGTGGTACGTCTACACAATGGAATACTACGATTCGTTAAAAAAAGAAGGAATTCCTACCATTTCCACCAACATGGATGGAGCTGGAGAGCATTATGCTAAGTGAAATAAGCCAGTCAGAGAAAGCTAAATGTCACGTGATCTCGCTCATTTGTGGAATATAATGAACAACATAAACTGATGAATGAAAACAGTTCCAGAGACAGAGGAATATCGATCAGACCACCAAACCTCAGAGGGAAGACAGGGGAGGGTGGGGGTAAGGGGGAGAGATCAACCAAAGGACTTGTATGCATGCATATGGGCCTGACCAATGGACACAGACAACAGGGGGATGAGGGCATGAGTGGCAGGTAATGGGGGAATAAGGACACGTATGTAACACCTTAATAAAGAAATTTTAAAAAAAGATAACTCACAAAAAACTACATTCTAGATGCCTGAAATGTTCCCTGAGCAAAAGCATCATTTTCATTCCCTTTTATTAATCATCTCACCTTTTCTTTTCCAACAGGTTACTTGTGCACTCTACATTTCTCAGGAGACATAGCTGATGTCATATACTATCAGACAGTGAGACTGCCTTTCTATATCATCCACAAACGCCAGTTATCAAATTCAGACTTGGTATCATCCTAGGTGCATCAGTATATCCCTTGCACTACTTTTTTTAGTGATGAACGCAGGACCGTTGTCCATAGGTTGATGCTCTAACCACATAGGCACAAAGGCCATGGCCCATCTACCACCTTTACTGCTATCATTTATCAACCTCTTGGCCACCCTACCTCAGAAATTACTGTTGCTCTTTGCTCTAGGTTTTCCTCGCCATCTCTTGCCTGCATTGTGTGTGAATACAACATTCTTACAGGTGACCCATACAACACCAACACTTGGCCTCTTGGATGCTTGCTTGATCTGTCCATCTCCAAAGATGTGTTCCTCTATTCCTTCACATCCATTCACTCCAGTAGTAAGAAACTGAACCTTGTCATCAATAACTGTTTTACCTGCTGTATCTCAATTTCAGACAAAGCAGTTGTCAATTGCTATCCTCCCTGTGGCTCATTTATTGCACTCTCATTGACCTGAGACTTCCAATCCATTAACTCCAACACTTTCAAAAAAATCTATTATCCTGCTTCTGCAACCATATACAGTAATCGCCTCCAACTCATCTGACTTAGATTCCCTGATCAATTCTTGTAATCAGTCTTTTACAAATGGTTTTAACTCTCTTGCCCCAATGTCTTTTCTTATTTGGAAGAACCTCAACCCTGCTGGAACAAACTTTCTCATTGCTTACAACCAAGTAACAAATATTACTAGAGAAACATCATACAACCGGGCTGGCTGGTTTTAACCTACTATGTCAGATCTCATAGGAGCACTCAACACTGGCTGGAAAAACTAGTCATCTGGATTAATCATTCACACCTTCACTTCTCTCCCACAAAACACAGATGCCTTTCCCCGACCTCTCCCATTTTCAGCTGGTGACCTTGCCTCATACTGGAGGAAACAGAAACCATCTATAAGGAAAGATGGCTTCAACTTCAGATGGTTAAATCTGCAGTCATTTTCTCTTTCATCTTTCTTGTTTCAGTGGAAGAGTTGTCCCTTTATCTGAGTGAATTCCACCACTTCAATTCTGGATCTCATACTTCTTTCTCAAGAATTTTATTCTTTCAGTCATCTCCTGTGACATTTCTGAATTAAAAAGAAAAAGATTGGCGTTTTATTTATATCCAATATAAAATTTTAAAATTATCTTTTATGTCAATACTGGCATAGGTGTTGGTTTTTTCATCTTTAAATGTTACAGCATTGATACCTAAAATATTTAAAACAGTGGAAAGGTATGTCTATGTGAAGCCACAGTTTAAAAAAAAAGTTGAAACTCTGGCTGGTAGTTCAGTTGATAGAGCATCATCCCAACACAACAAAGTTGCTTGGTTTCATCCCAGATGTTTCTTGTTCTCTCCTAAATCAATTAAAAATTTTTTTTAATTGATGTACTTTGTGAGAAAATTCTTCCAAAACTTTTTTTCTAAATCACTTGATAACTGCTTCCATTTTCCTTTTTGAAGTTCTTAATTCTATTAAATGTACTGCAGACTTTTTTTGTTTTTTATTTTCAAAACATTGCATATAAAAATAACATTTTTGTTTTGCATAGGACTCAGTTGTGAATTTAAGGGTGTCACCTCAAACTGTGCAGATGACGAAACACTACAAGGTCTTAAAAGTCATGTTCTTAAATTTTTTTTAATATGAAAGAATGTTCACGATATAGCAATCAGTAAAAAACAAACAGAAAAAAATAGAGAACCAATTTGGGTAAGATCGCAGTTCTATAATGAACTAAAGAATGTATGGATATGTGTATATTTAAAATATAGACAAAAAAAGACTAAATATATATAGACCAAAATATTTCTAGTAATTTCCTCTAGGTGTTGGGGCAAGTGATTTTTATTTTTTCCTTACATATTTCTATATTTCCCATGATTTCTAAAATGAATACATGATTGTGTAACCATAACTACTTTTCTTTTTGAAACAGTGTGAGAAATCAGGGAATCACTTGGCTTTTCAAAATTCAGTCTGTCAGTTTTGTATTTCCAAAGGCTCCATTTTATCAGTTCATCCAGAGTATATCAGTCTTAGGTAACTGATTAAAAATAACCTCAAAAGAGAAAACTGGCTTAGAAAACGGGTGAAATAAATGCTCAAAGCATTCTGTACCAGTGAATAAATCCACTTGGAAGAGTAAATGACAGACTGGGAATTTTTGTGTGTGAAATAAAACAAAATCACATAGCTACTGTCAGGAGTTGGTAATTCAAACATGGATCTGCCTATTCCAAAGCCACTTTCCTCACATCATTTCTGTATAATGATTGCAGACGTTTAAGTTAAAATGAAGTGTTGGATTTTAGGTTGTTTCAAAGTTAGAGCAAGTCAGCAAATCAGCCATTCTAAGAAACTACAGACATACAGTTTTAGAATCATAGCAGTATTAGTAATGATATGTATATACACTGCTTTACAAGTTGGTCTTTTAGTTGTTCTCTTAGCAACTCTGTGAGGTAAGCAGGCCCTCCAGTCTGGCCGTGCTGTATAGGCCAGTGTTTCTCAAACATTAGCTTCCATCAGAATCGCTTGGGAGGTCTGGTTAACACTCAGGTTGCTAGTCCCATCGCCAGCAGGTCTAGGGTAGAGCCTGAAAAATTGCATTCCCTACTCTTCTCCAGGATGCAGGTCTAGAAACATCAACTCTAGGTGTTTGTTTGTTTTTTACATTCTTTGTAAAGCTGCAGCCAACCATTCCACATTCTTGAATAATAGCTCAGCATTGCCCTCAGAATAAAATCTAAGTTAGGATGGTACACAGTGAGTGATCTGAACCGTTTACCTCTACAGCTCTCTCTCTTTCTTCCTCTCTAGCCATGATAGCAGTTCTCCAACAAAGCTGTATTAACTTTCCAGGGCTGCCATTAACGAAATGATTAACAACGTAATACAACCTGCTGGGACTACCTCACAAGAGTATGATCTTGTACAAATTGGACAACATGCTCTGTTTAAGCTAAGATCAAGTATTGTTGCATGTAGATAATATGCTATATATGCAAAGGTTGCCAGGGGGAGAAACAATGTAAGTTTTGTTACAGACTAAGTCGTGTCCCCCTAAAATCCATAGGTTGAAGCCCTGACCCCCAGTACCTCAATATGGGGCTGGAAATGAGGCCTTTTAAAGAGGTGATTCAGTAGAGTGGGTCCTAATCCAGTCTGACTGGCATCGTTATAAAAGGATGTCGTAGTACAGGGAATGTGAGGATACAGCGGCCATCTATAAGTCAAAAACAGGCTTCAGAAGAATCCAGACCTGCTGTCACCTTGATCTTGGACGTCTAGTCTCCAGAACTGTGAGAAAAAAAAAATTCTATTGCTTAAGCCATCCATTCTTCGGTATTTTGCTATAGCAGCCCTAGCAAACTAATTTCAACCTCTGTTTTTGTAGTTGAAGAAATCAGATCCCAGGAACATTAAGCGACAAGAGCTTGACTCGAGAAGGCATTCCAATATGTCCACTGGGTAAATAAATGCCTTAAAAAAAATCACATAGCAAAGTTTTCATTATTTTTCAAGATCTTCCATTATAAGGCCTTCTTGAACTACCCAGGGCAGATTAATGTCCCTGTTTTAGCGCCATCACACCACTCTGTTTATTCTACTTTCCTGCAGTTATCCCAAAGTATTTATGGTATTTGGTTACTTAACCTATTTGTCTACTGCTGCTCAAAACACAAACAAACAAAAAACCCCACACAAACCCATTTTTACTCAGTGTATCCTTTTCCTCGGTGCGCAGGATGAGGCGCATACTTGGTGGTCCATAAATATCTACTGGAATGGATGATCCAATCTCAAGCCAACCAAATAGGGGAAGGAAGAACTAACTACATAAAGTGAGAATACAGGGGTCAGCTCTACGGCTCTATTAGGTTGAATCCTAAGAAATTAATATTTGGTATTTTCAAAACATCGAACAACAACAAAAAACCTCAGGGAGTTTTATGGATCATATTGAATAAAAATCTAAAAATATTCATTCCTCATAGCCTTGTTATTTATTTTTCGTACAACTATTTGGCACATGCCTGTAAGGAACTATGTAGTCCTGAAAGTTCTGACGCTTACCACAGTGAATGGGTACTACAGTAGTTGAAAGAGGCTGACATGGCCCCCCTCATCCGAAAACACGGTGCACGGATGTATCACTTAGATTCAAACGTTTAGTGCCACCTTCATTGTGCACATTTAGTGATGAGGGGGATCTGGAGTCCAGCCACCTATTCCTGTGTGTCAGTTTCGCCTATAAAAGTGGGCTATTAATCGCATGTTGTAAGATTGTTACAACAATGTTACAGTGCCTGGCAGAGGGACTAAACTATGTAAACTATCATAATCCTAAAAGTGAGGCATTGTACCCTTTTCCTTGCTTTCCAAAGGCAGCAAAAGCGGGTCTAAAACCAGCTTTGGAAAACCACCTAGCACAGTATATTGCACCGTGGGCTGATATGCCCACTAAAACCCCCTTATTTTTCACCCATTACGCATGTTAAGTGACAGAAAACTCACTTTCGAAGGCGAAACAGTACAGGAATCACGAGCCTTAAGGCTCTACGTTATATACCGAGTCTTGTCCCTCTGCAGAGTAAGGATTACCAGGATGCCATTTGAACGAGGAAGACTGAATTCTAGAAGGTGATGGCATTTTCAAAAAATGGCGGGAACACATCTAGGTTCATAAGACGCCAAGTGGTTGAGGCGGCACAAAATAAAATTGCCATGACCCCGACGTGATTCGAACACGCAGCCTTCTGATCTGGAGTCAGACGCGCTACCGTTGCGCCACGAGGTCCTGCTGGGCTGTGGCTCGCGCAGTGTCTTAGGACTCCGGTAACATGGCGTCTCTTTTGTGCAGCGCCAGCGGCTCCTTCACCTCCCCCCCCCCCCCCCCCCCGCTCCTCCGTTAGGTTCAGGTCGAAGCACAAGTCGCAGGTGGAGACTGATACCTTCACCACCAAGAGCTTCCTAACAGCTATCCCTCTACCGAGGTGGGGACGGAACTCGTGGAGACCGAAGAAAGCGGTTTCCGTTCAGTCCCGTCCCCACGTTGGGAGGAAATCCGTCCTTCCTCTTCAGGAAGCGGTTTCCGCTCTTACCCGCCCGGTTAGGGGCGGAGCCTCCGCCCTCTCTCTGCCTCTCCCCTCCCCCTCCCGGGCCCGCGAGCCGAGGCCCTGACCTTCCTCCGTGGTCCTTTGGCGGGGTCTCCACTGCGCACGCGCACGCCTTCGCCAGCCGGCGGCTGGGAGCGAGCCCAGAGGGCCGCCCGAGCGTTTTCTTCCCTCTCCCTTTGCCAACAATAGAAAGCGTTTGCTCTCAGTGTCGTAACTTTATTTCATGGTGAGAATGAAACTACAAAGCCATCAGTTAGAAAAACACACAAAGAAATTAACAAAAAATTAGTATGCTGCGTTTGTCAGCAATGTCGCGCACTTGAATTACAAGGAAAATTGGGATCGGAAGGAATAGAAATCATCGTTTAGAAAAGACACCAATTTGCATGCTGTTGAATTACAAGGAAAATAGGAAATCAGTAAAAAAAAATAAAAGAGCTCCAACCTCCCCGTCGGGGAATTGAACCCCGGTCTCCCGCGTGACAGGCGGGGATACTAACCACTATACTAACGAGGAGCTGTTATCGTCAGCACTCCCAGGTTCCTCTTTAAAGCTTGTAAAGCTACCCCCCCCCCCCCCGTCCTCTTATTTATCTCTCCTTCCGCCCGCAACCCGGAAGTGTCAAAACGCAGTTACTCCTCTGCTAATCTTTCTCAGTACTTTGGACTCTCGAGCGAAGGGGGGAGGTTAATAAATGGGCGCGAATGAATGAAACAAAATGCGCTTTGTTTTAGGGGTGGTGTATTGTTGAAAGTAGTTTTCCGGGTTCTTAATGTTCTCCGAATAATTTAGGCTGCAGGCAGGAGGTTTTTATTTGTTTTAAATAGCAAAAGTACATGAAGCAGAGCTGGACTTGCACACATTTACACTCTCATTCTGAAGTCGAAGTTCAAGGATACCACATGGTTGTCTAATGTCCGGGTTGTCCCACAGTCCAAAGCCTCTGCAGTTTGTGAGCTTTTGTGACATAAAAGGGCTCACGCATTTGACCAGCTGAATCCAAAGGACATTTTATAACCCGATTTTTCCTCTATTTTGGGCTCTTTCCCTAGGCGTCTACAGTTATTTGAAAATGACAAACACGTAAATTGTTAAATAATAGATTTAAATAATTCACAAGGATATACCCTCAATTAAACACAGGGTTAGGAGAACGCGTTAATAGAATAATTTGCATCATCCTCAGCCTGGTCATCAACGGTTTTAAGCCTCTTCCCAGGGGGACAGGAGGGCCTCACGTCCATCGAACGATTTCACATTATCTCTAACTAAGCGAATTCAAAGGTACAAACTGAGATAGCTGAAAGTTTTCATTACGGAAAAAACTTTTGCGTCCTAAGCAAGTCAGTCCCTGTAGAGAACCATGAACGAATACGGTTTTAGAGACCACAGATTACATGCCACTCTCCATCCAAGGAACGAGATTGTTTGCTGCAGACAGTGAAATAGGGCACATTTTGAGGCCACTTGGGCACTATGTTTCACTCTTAACATTAAAGACACCGAAAGCCTCAGCGAAACGCGGTGTCGTGGGGTTGTCTTCTGTTTCGGATCCTCCAATAACTGAGTGCCAAAGGCACTGCTAACGGTGATGATGTCCTCCTCCTGGTTAGGACTGAAGAGACTTGAAGGGTCTTCCCCAGGTTTCTCAGTGGTCAAAGCCACCGGGGAGTGGGAGCCTAGGCTTCCTGAACTGCCTGGGTTGTCTGTGTCCCCCCAACTCCCTCCCCAAAGCCTCGCTTTTGTAGAGGAGGCTTTGGCTTCACCCCCCGCCCCCCCTTCAGAAGAGACTCCCCCCTCCCCACCTAAGCTCTGGTGAAGCTAGGCCAGTGTGCCTGCATGTGAGGTTACTGCCCTTCTTGACTCCTCGCTAGGGAAATGAAGCAGCAGCCTGAGTCAGCAGAGATCCGCGAGCAGGGAACTCAGCACCTGCTGTCCATTTTCCTAAAATGGAAAGGGAAAGAGAGTCCTTAACCCGAGCCGGGTAAGGGAGCTGAGAGATGCCTCGCTTGTCAGCTCGGGGAGAGAGTCAAGGTTAACGTCTGACTGGCAGTACCGAAAGCACAGAACTCTCTCTTTGGAAGTACATAGCACGGTGGCAATTGATGTCGTGGAAAGTTTCAAATCTTCCCTACCCAAAACGGTGGGGCTTAGCACAGCTTGCAAAAACCGTTCACATCCATTTCCTGTTCTCAACAACCAGTTAAACCTGAAAAGGAGGGAAAATTAAGTGAGGTCACTCGGGCTTCGCCCATTATCTCAAACCAGTTAAACCTGAAAGTGAGGACAACCTTTGATTTCTATTTTACAGGTGGGTCGAGAGAGCCTTGTGGAGATGCGTACAGGTAGGAAGTGGAGAGAGGCCAGGAACCACTCAAACCCTATACATAGGGGATGTCCCCCCAAATTAAAATAATGTATACAAAATTGGAATGATTATAAAGTCAGTGTTCATGAACATACGTTCATTTTCCAAATCTGAAAGAATCTACAGAAGTGAATAAGGTTTGTTGTTGTTGTTAATGCCTGTTGTCAAACTGATGGCCCGCGGAGCAGCGGAATAGCAATCAAGAACCATTTCATTTGGTATTTGTGCGTCTCCAATTCATCGATGGTTGCTGGTTTTGTACTGTAAACTTTATCTTTTATGTATCTCCCTGAAAAAGTCTAGTGGTGCTTTAGGATACATTTTCTGTCTTCAAAGATGAATCTGGCTTCACCCATTATTTCAAACCAGTTAAACCTGAAAAGAAGTGAAAATTAAATGAGTTATCAGCTGCTAAAGTGTGTATACGTTTTTTGGGACACTATGTATATATATAAGAAGTAAATATGTGCTATGCAGAGAAAAATGTTATTAGTTGTGTCAACATATGTCATACTTTTTCCTGTATTAACATTTTTTATTTTGTTAAAAAATATATACTTTTATTGATTTCAGGAGGAAGGGAGAGGGAGAGAGAGAGAGAAACATTAATGATGAGAGTCATTGATGGGCTGCCTTCTGCAGGCCTCCCACTGGGGACGAGCCCACAATCCAGGCAGGCGCTCTGATTGGAAGTCAAACCACGACCTCCTGGTTCATGGGTTCACCCTCAACCACTGAACCACACCAGCCGCATTAATGTTTACTAATCTCTAATATATAGCAGGCGCTCTAGTTATTCATTCACTATTGAATCTACAATATGCCAGGTGTATGGGAGGTTTTAATCGATAAATTTTGTTCCTGTAGAGTTTATATTCTAACAGAAGGAAGAGAGACACTAACCCATAGATATAATCAATAAATACGTTGGATGGAGACATGAGTGGCAGTAGAGAAAATAGCATGGTGAAGGGATCTGGAGAGTGGCAAGTTAAATAGAACGGTCAAAGTAGGATCATTTTAAGAAGGTCGCCTTTGAACAGGCTGGAAGGAAGGAAGTGATGTAGTCATAAAAGTATCTGCGAGGCTTGTAGGATCGGAGAGGCTACTCTAAAGACTTTGGCTTTTATTCCCGGAGGATTAGAAAGCTACTCTAGGGTTTTTGAACAAAGAAGTGACATGGTCTGATTTATGTTTTAAAGGGTTTGGGGCTATGTTGGAAGCTAAGACCAGCGGTAGATAATATATCAATGGGAGAAGTCCACTGGGAGGCTAATGGACTTTGATATTCAGCAAGGGCTGAATGAAAATCAGCATTGTATTACCCTGCAGTTGGCTGAATGGCTGGATGGCCAGTCCCCTAACCTGATAATCCTTTATTGTTTACCAAACCTTATCATTGATATGTCTGTATGCTTTGCTAACGGGCAAATGTGTGTTCTAGTAAATAAAAAGCTGATGGGTCTGGAGATTCAGGGAACCTCTCTGCTAGAGAGTAAGGTCTCTACCTGGCTCATCCCATGCCTTCTAAATTCATATTTCTTTTAAAAAATATGTTTTATTGATTTTAGAGAGGAAGGTAGAGGGAGAGAGAGATAGAAACATCAATGATGAGAGAATCATTGACTGGTTGCCTTCTGCACGCCCCACACTGGGAAACGAACCTGCAATGCAGGCATATGCCCTTGGCCAGAATCGAATGTGGGACCATTCCGTCCAGCTGACACTCTATCCATTGAGCACAACCAGTCAGGGCTAAATTTATATTTCTTGCCTAGTATATCCGTTTGTGCGTCAGCCCCTTCTCCAGACCTTGAACCCTAGCCGTGCCAGTCGTGGCTTAACAGGGCTGCTTGTTTGAGAGTACACTTCAGGGAATAAGAGCAGAAAAAAGGAGACCAAAGAAGTATCCTATATAATAAAAGAGAAACATGCAAATTTGACTGTACCTTTGCTCCTGATTGGCTATGCTATTAGCCAATCAGGAGTGGGGGCCGGGCCCTGGGGTGGATATGAAACAGCAGTGGCGGTGAGCACCCAACCCCCGGGCACTGTGTGGGGAAGTGGTGGTGAGCACTCAGCCCCCAGGGGCCGGGTGGTCGCAGGCAGCCAGGGCTGAGCTGAGCAGGGTGATGGCTGGGTGCCCAAGGCCTAAAGCCTCGCCAAAGGCTTTAGGTCTTGGGCAGGCTGGGGGTGAGCCATCAGTTGGACATCTCCTGAGGGCTCCCAGTATGTGAGAGGCGGCAGGTTGGGTTGAGGGGCCACCCACCCCAGGGCACGAATTTCGTGCACTGGGCCCCTAGTATTGTAATAATATCCGTGGGAGATGATGGTGGTTCAGGCTACAGTGGGAGTGGTGGAGAATGTGAGAGGTGATGATGGTATATTTAGAGCTAATAGAATTTCCTGATAGAATGCATGTGAGGTGTGAGAGTAAAAGAAGAATCAAAGGTGCTTCTAAACATTTTGAAGGGATAGAGTTGCCATCAACTGAAGCAGAGAAGAGTAACACGTAAGTTCAGAGGACACCATCCAAACTGGTAGTCCACATGCAGGGCACACCTGGGGAGGAAGTAGGGCACCATTCACATAGTGCTCTGTGGATGCTCCTCCTTGGAATCGCGCAACACGGCAGTTCTGCATGTCGAGCAGCGTTTCCGGGGATGACCAGCATTTCAGTTTGGGATGTGTTAGATTTAAAGCATTGAGTAAGCAGTTGAATGTAATGGTTGAATACTCACTGTGTAGGGTCAGTAGAGTGCTGAGAGCTGGAGAGACAGTGACGAGCAAAGACTGGCCCAGATCTCAAGGAGCTTTCATTAGTGGAGGAGACATGTATCCGTAATCAAAGGAAAACAGCAACAACAAAAAGGCAAAACTACAACTGTGACAGTTACTAAGAAGAAGATAAGGAAAGAGCTTTCTGGGTAGACGGAACTGGAGGAGCAATGGTTACAGGAACTGAGGCATCGTGGTGAGTAGAGGGGTTGAAAGGAGACTAAAGTGGCTAGGGAGAGTGAGGAGTATCATGGGGGAGATGAGGCTGAAGGCTAGTGGTGTGGGACCATGCAGGGCCTCTCAGGCTGTGTTAAGAACTTTCTTTTTGGCCTCTTACTCATTACTATTAATGAATTAATGAATAAATTATTTTTAGGGTTTATTGAGGTATAATTTATGTTCAGCAAAACTCACTTTTTTTTAGGTGTACTGTTAAATGAATTTTGATTTGCTAGGCTATTTTTAAGATAGTCATAAATACTTACTCTTTTTTTTTTTCAGGCCTACCCTAAAGGCCTCATTTTAACTTAATTTCTTTCTTAAAGAGCTTAATTCATCTACATATAACTACAATTTGACATACTGGGAGTTAGGCTTCCATATAGAATTTTGTGAAATTCATTCCAGATATGAGTACATCTTTTTTGGGGATCACCATTCAGCCCAATATAAATATGTAATTTTCAGTTGAAGTCATAAAAAAAGGTTAAATATAATCTACCATGCTCTATTTACCAATGCAGGCAAGTGTAATACACTTAAGAGGTAGTCTCATCAATTAAAATTTCAGAGAAAAGCAGTTGCTGAAAATTAGCTAGAAAAATCATTTACATGGAATAGTCATTGTTAGCATATTAAAAAAATCCCATGCTTATATTTATTTGGGAACATTTTTTATGGATTTTCACTTATGGATTTATAGCCAAATGTGTGAAGACAACAATAGAGAAGAATTCTCCCTCAATTAAAGGAAAACATGTAATTTAAGCAGAGGCATAATTTACCCTATGCACTGCAATTGCCTGACTTTAATGAGAAAATGAAGTAAATTCCAATATACTTTCCTGGGATCCACTCCAGCTCTCAATAATTTGCTGCAGCGGGGAGCCAGGAAGTGACTGTTCATAGAGAGATGGCCAAAAGTCCACATCTAAAAACACAAATAGGTTGCTTTCTTGGCAGTGTTGTCTTTAATTAAAAAGAAAGTGAACTAATACATATACATATCAATCAATCAATATGCTAATTAACCGGGGCACTGTAAGGCGGGGGGGGGGGGCGCGGGAGAAGAGGAGGTTGTGTGCACAGCATCGGAGCGGTAAAGTAAGGGCCTCTTTATGCCTGGGCTGGGGGAGAGGCTGCTTCAAGGGCCAAGAGAGGGAGGCAGGGTGGTGCCATGTGATTTCGAATCACAGGCTGGACTCCTAGTGTTAATAGAAACAGTAGTTGCAGAGATATATCATGCACCTACCATGTTCATGGTACCAGGACACTCAAGAACATAAAAGTTACAAATGTTAAAAATCACACTAATTTTATAAAATATCCCTTGTTCTCTGCTTCCAAAAAATCTAAACTTTTTATATGTATTCCTTCCCCAGACCATGAGCTCTTCTGCGTTGCCCCTATAGAGTGCTCCCAGTTCCCCTTTCATTTCCAATCTGCGTGGTTCTTCCTTTTACCTGCAGAATTATGGGCATAGGGTTGGGCTTCAGGCAAAACAGGAACTCATTCAGTTCACAGAGTTTCAGAATTCATGGTAATTTGACCAAGGTCCTGGTTGAATAACATCTCCCTTCCCCAAAGCACGTCCAATTGGAACCTCAGATTGTAACCTATTTTGGAAGTAAAGTCTTTGTAGATGTAATTAGTTAAATTGCAGTGCAGTCATAGGATTAGGGTGAGTTCAAGTCCAATGCTTGTGGTCTTTATAAGAAGAGTAGATAGGGACATAGGCACACAGGAGAGAGCGCCATGTTAAGGCAGAGGCACGTATTGGAGTGATGCAGCTACAAGCCTATGAGTATTAAGGATTAGCACCGGAAGTTATGACTCACTTTTTAAAAATGTAGTGTTATATGAATTTTGATTGTTATTTCCATCATCCCCATCACTTTTATCACAGTGTTTCCTTATGTCCCTTTGCCATCAGTCCCCCACTCCAACCCCAGGCATCCACTGATCTGATTTCCATGTCCAAAATGTCATGTTAATAGCCTTTTAAATATTGTTTCTTCCCAGCGGTCAGCAAACTGCGGCTCGTGAGACACATGTGGCTAGAGAGCTGCGGTTTGCCGCTCTGTTGACTAATGAGTTTGCCAACCACTGGTAGGGGCTTAATCACAAGGAACATCAACAGCCTGTAATTATTAGAATCTAGAGTTAAAAGCCTAATGCTTTTGAGAGTCATCCACGTTGTTGTATCACTAGTTGTTGTTGTTGGTTTTTTTAAAAATATTTTTTATTGATTTCATAGAGGAAAAGGAAGAGACAGAGACAGAGAGACAGACAGAGAGAGAGGAAGAGAGAGAGAGAAAGAGAGAGAGAGAGAGAGAACAATGATGAGAGAGAAACACTTATTGGCTGCCTCCTGCATGCCTCTTACTGGGATCAAACCTGCAGCCCAGGCATGTGCCCTTGCCCAAAATCGAACCCAGGACCCTTCAGTCCGCAGGCCAATGCTCTATCCACTGAGCCAAACCGGCCAGGGCCACTGATTTTTTTTTCTTTTAAATTGCTCATTGGTATTTTATTTTTAAAATATATATACTTTCATTGATTTCAGAGAAGAGAGAGGGAGAGAGAGGTAGAAACATCAATGAAGAGAATCATTGATTGGCTGCCTCCTTCATGTCTGCTGCTGGGGAGGGATCGAGCCCCGCAACCCAGGGCATGTGACCTCTTGGTTTATGCATAGAGGCTCAACCCTACGTCACAAGTGGCCATTACTATTCTATTGCCAAATATTTGTTTATCCGTTCAGTAGCTGATGGACATTTGGGTTGTTTCCAGTTTTTAACGATTGTAAATATAGCTATTATAAACATTAGTGTATATGTTTTTGTGTAGACATATATCTTCATTTCTGTTGGGTCCATACCTAGGAATGGAACTGCTAGGGTCTTAGGGTAAGTGTATGTTTACTTTATAAAAAAACTGCAAACTTTTCCTAAGTGGCTGTAACATTTTGCATTCCCACTAATAATACATGACAACTCTGGCTGTTCCAGATCTTAAATAGCGCTTGGTATTGTGCTGTACATTTTCTTTTTATTCAAGCCCTTCTAGTAGATGTGTAGCGGAATCTCACTGTGGTTTTAACATGTATTTCCCTCACAGTTAATGATGTTGAGCATCATTTCATAGATTTATTTAAGCATCCAGATCTTTTGCCCGATTTAAAATGGAACTGTTTTCTTATTATTGAGTTTTGAAAGTTCTTTATATATTTTAATCACTAGACTTAAAAAAAAAACAGATATGTATTCCAAACCACATCTGAGATATATCTTGCAATATTTCATCACATCTATATCTTGGGAGATGTATGTTCTTCTGAGCTGTGTTTTGTCTTTTCATTCTGTTAAAGAACTTGTGCTTTTTATTGGACTATACATGACCTGATTTCTTGTGTTTCTTCCCTATTATTTTCACTTCCTCAACCCAACTTTGAACATAATGTAAACACGAACTTGGGCCAACTCACTACAAAACCTCTCTACTTCCCTCCTCTCCTGCCCCATAATTAAGGAAGAGCCTAAATTGTTCCCAGGCAGTTTTGGATTCTATAATCATTCATTCACAGAAACATTATTTACATTTATTAAAGTGCAAAACACCCCATGCAAATATGGAAACTAAACCTCCACAAACATTAATATTCAAAGTTGAATGTTTACGATTTGGGCCTGGAAGACAGACTTTGCTGGGTACCTGTTTGTATTATTAAGGGGGAAAAAAAAAATCCATGAGGATGCTTATACATCACTATTTCCTTTCTTAGTTTATTTAAATAGTAACCTAAAGTTAAAATTGAGAGAGTAAAGTCTATCCCCCTCCTCTTCAATCAAGGCTTTAACATTTTACTCTTTTTCTTTTTCTTCTCATTAAAAACAAATAACACACCCCAAAATCTTATTTGACTTATTCTTTGTGCCAGGCCTGGAGCTAGGCATTGGTGACAGAGATATCAGTAAGACTCACTTCCTGCCCTCCAGGAACACAGACTTCATGGGGGAGGTGGACCCTTTAACTGATCATTTAAATACAGTTTAAGTGCCATGGTGAAGGTATAGTCCATGCTTATTGAGAGCCTACTGCACATAGACTGTGTTGTAAAGTGCGATACATATGTAATCCTCATTACAATCCTATGAATTTGATATGTATAATAGTACTTTCCCCCCATTTACAGGTGATGACACTGAGGGAAGAAGGCTGAGGTCACACAGGCAGAACATGGTGGAAGTATGTGCAAAATACTATTGGACTTCCCGAGACAGAAGGACTAGTTCTGTTGGGGTTGAAAAAGTGCTACTTTTCATCTGGGCCTTCCAAAGGTGATGAAGAGCTTTGAAAGAGGAGAGGGAGGGGGCTGGGTCCCCAGCACCTCTGGTAGAGGAAGCAAAGGCCCAGAAGGCGTCTGTGGAGATTTGGAAATACCCAGCAGAAGGGCTGCTGCACTGGCTTGCAGGAAATGTCTTCACCATTCATTATCAAGCGCCTTTGGGGACAGAGAAAAACCACAGATTAAGCAACCACAGGAGACTTCCAAGATCTTTCAGACCCCTGCGTCATACAGATGAGGAAACTGAGGCCCAGAGAGCTCCAGTGATTTCTCTGACGGTCTCCGGTGAGAACATCACCACTCTTCCCTTTATTGGGTGCGGTAACTCAGGGCAGCAGGTTCAGTGATTAGGTGTCCCCGGGTGCCTCCAGGGCATCGGATTTTGCAGTCACCTTCCCTGTTGTAATCTGCCTCTGGGCCAGTCTCAGCTTCTCTTTGAGAAAAATCGCCTGTGACCTTTGGTCCCTAGCCTCAAAGCCAGTGACCTTCCTGTTCCTGACTTTTAAAAAATGTCTTGTTGACCACCTTGCTGGCCTGCCTGTGTTGGTAACGGTGTAGATTGGTCTGTAATGGCACTGGCCTCAGTGGGAGCACCGCTGGGTCCTGGTGGCCTATGCCCTCTGCTCTTGGGGTCAGTCCTCAGGCTCCCGCAAAGGACACATTCACTCTGCTTATTTGGGGCCTGGTGACATAGTTTCTCCTTCAGTCTTTACCCGTTTTATCTAAATGCAAAGCAACAGGAACATTCCTGCTTCAAGTATATGACCGGGAGCTGACACCTTGCTGCAAGGGTAGGAAAAAAAGCTGCCTGTAGCACATTTGAAATCTCCTGCTTTCTACCAGCGAGTCACTGATGTGATTAGCAAGGTTATGAGCGTTTGTTGATAAAAATGAAGATGATGCAATAAATGAGAAGAAAAGCAGGGAAGAAGAGCATGCAGAGTCCCATTTTTACCACGCACTTATAAACACTGAAACAAGTCTAGAAGGAAACCTGGGAAGATCTGGGTTGGAGTATATCTGTTCTTTTTGCTTTCCTATGTTTTCTAAGTTTTCTACTTACGTGCGTAGATTATTCTTAAACCCAGAAAAACAAACAACAAAACATATTTTTAAGGTCACTAACATCAGGCCAGCAAATCGCTCAAATGTACACCTGCGATATCTTCCCCTAAACCTCTGGGCACTCCTGTGGTCAGTCATCTGTTCGACTCTGATTTGTGTTGGTTACTCCAAGATTTCATTATTTTGCAGCTGGGGTTGTTTATTTCTGGTTTCTAAAGGCGCGGAGATGGGCGTGGGACGAGGAAGCAATTTCGCTCCAGGAACACAGGGCGTGCAGCCTTTCTCTCCAAGCCTCTTTGTCTCCAGGGCCCCAGCGTCCCAGGCTTTTGTTTTTCTCTGCACGGATTCTGGGTTTAAAGGAAAACAAGGGCCGGCCCTCCGCGCGCCCTCTGGTGCCCGAGGGAGGTATCGCCAGACACAACCCACAAAGATCACTTTCATTTCCACACCCGCCGAGCTCTCCCCTTTGCTGAGGCCTGGAGACAGGAATGTCTGGAATTTTAGGGGCAGGGATCGCACACAAAATCTTGGCAGGTTGTGGACACTGATTTTTTTTTTTGGGGGGGGGAAAGAAGCAAAGTCAATTCTCAAAGCAGTTGGCACGTGTTCCTAAGGCTCAAAACCTATGGTCAAATTTTGTCCTACAATTTTCAACATAAATGAATGCTTTGGACTGATTGCAGATAAATTAGGTGAAGGGGGCTGCTTACATAAACTTTAGCTTGTTTGCTGATAACAATTTCTGCCACTTTGAGCTTTATCCGTGTAATGTGAGAATTGATGCTGAAGGTTCTTTATGTCTATAATTTACTTCTATCAAACTGCATGTTTTTTTGAGATTATATTTTGTTGTTGCTGCTGTTAATCCTCACCCGAGATATTTTTTTTCCATTTCAGAGAGAGTGGAAGGGAAGGGGAGAGACAGAGAGAAAGAAACATGGATGTGAGAGAGACACATTGACCGGTTGCCTCCTTATGCACCCTGACCAGTTCAGGGATTGAGCCTGCAATTGAGGTACACTGATCCTGACCGGCATCGAACCATCCAAGCGGGACCCTTCAGTCCTCAGGCTGGTTATCTATCCAGTGAGCCAAACCAGCAAGGGCTGAAATTATATTTTTACTACCCCCCCTCTAAAAACAGACCCTACCCTTATATAGACAAAAAAATATTGTTGGTTTAAGTGTTTAAGGATTGCTAGGATCCCAGGCATTACAGTTTTATTTTAATAGGTGTTGGGAAGGCAAAACTTTATCTTTTTAGGGTCGCCTACTGGGACAGAGTTAAATTGATGTAAGACAAATTAACAGGAGAAAAGCATACATATTTTTGTATGTACATGGGAGCTCCCATATGTAAATGAAGACCCAAAGAAGTGGCAATATCTACATGCTTTTTTATATTAAGTTGAACAAAGAGGCAATTGTGGGAAAGTAACCAAAATATATGGGGAGGATAAAGGAAGATAGGAATTATTTTAACAAAGGTCTGTGTGTACCGAATTCTCTTGGCCTTGATGCTTCACCTCTGATATTAAGAATGTTTCTTTCCTCCTGGCATAGGCAGGCCATCTTTTGCAATTTTCTGTCAGATTGGTCCAGCAGCTCCCCAAAATCACCAGCAGTTTTGGGTTCTTTCTTCTCTGAAAACCTTAGCAAACTAACTTAAAAAATATATATTAGAGGCCTGGTGCATGAAATTCATGAATGGGAGGGAGGCAGAGGATGTCCCTCAGCCTAGCCTGACCCTCTCCAATCTGGGACCCCTTGAGGGATGTCTGACTGCCCACTTAGGCCCGATCCAAATAGGATCAGGCCTAAATGGGCAGTCAGACATCCTTCTCACAATCCAGGACTGCTGGCTCCAAAATGCTCGCCTGCCTGCCTCCCTGATTGCCCCTAACCACTTCTGCCTGCCTGCCTGATCACCCCTAACCACTACCCTGCCAGCCTAATTGATGTCTAACTGTTCCCCTGCCAGCCTGTTTGCCTCCAACTTCCCTACTCTGCTGTCCTGGCACCCCCAACTGCCCTCCCTTGCAAGCCTGGTCTCCCCCAATGGTCCTCCCCTGCTGGCCATCTTGTGGTGGCCATCTTGTGTCCATATGGGGGCAGGATCTTTGACCACATGGGGGCAGCCCTCTTGTGTGTTGGAGTGATGGTCAATCTGCTTATTACTCTTTTATTAGATAGGAAGAGGCCTGGTGCACGAAATTCATGCACAGGAGGCAGAGGATGTCCCTCAGCCCAGCCTGCACCCTCTCCAATATGGTTCCCTTCGAGGGATGTCTGACTGCCCACTTAGGCCCGATCCAAATAGGATCGGGCCTAAATGGGCAGTCGGACATCCTTCTCACAATCCAGGACTGCTGGCTCCAAACTGCTCACCTGCCTGCCTCCCTGATTGCCCCTAACCACTTCTGCCTGCCAGCCTGATCACCCTCTAACCACCGCCTGCCAGCCTAATTGATGTCTAACTGCTCCCCTGCCAGCCTGTTTGCCCCCAACTTCCCTCCTCTGCCAGCCTGGTCACCCCTAACTGCCCTCTCCTGCAGTCTTGATCACCCCCAATTGCCCGCCCTTGCAGGCCTGGTCCCTCTCAATTGCCCCACCCTGCTGGCCTGATCGCCCACAACTGCCCTCCCTTGCAGGCCTGAAACCTCCCAATGGCCCTCCCCTGCTCGCCATCTTGTGTTCACATGCGGGCAGGATCTTTGACCACATGGGGGTAGCCCTCTTTTGTGTTGGAGTGATGGTCAATCTGCCTATTGCTCTTTTATTAGATAGGATAGAGGCCTGGTGCATGGGTGGGGGCCAGCTGGTTTGCCCTGAATGGTGTCCTGGATCAGGGTGGGGGTTCCCTTGGGGTGTGGGGTACCCTGGGTGAGGGGCCTGTGGTGGTTTGCAGGCCGGCCACACCCCCCAGTGACCCAAGGGGAGACCCTGGGATCTGGGATTAATTTATGTCTACAATTGAAACTTTTTAGCCTGAAGTAGAGGCCTAGGCTAGGGCTACGGAAGCTTGGCTTCCTCCATCACCCCGGCAACCCTAGCCTCTTCTCTCTCCAGCTCCATGGCCGTCACCATTTCTGTTGGGATTATGTATCTTCTATAATTGAAACTTTATAGCATTGAGTGGAAGCCTAGGCTGGCAACGGCAGCTGGAAAGCTTGGCTTCCTCCATTGCCCAGGAAGCCCAAGCCTCCCTCCTGCTCTCAGTGGCAGCAGCCATCTTGGTTGGGGTTTATTTGCATAATTTGCTCCTGATTGGCTGGTGGGCATGGCTGCAGGTGTGGCTTGATTAGAGGTATGGTCAATTTGCATGTCACCCTTTTATTAGATAGGATATATATATCTGAGAGAAAGAGAGAGGGAGAGAAACATCAACGATGAGAGAAAGAGAAGCATTGATCAGCTGCTTCCTGCACACCCCTTACTGGGGATTGAGCCCGCAACCCGAGCATGTGCCCTCAACTAAAATTGAACCTGGGACCCTTCATTCCCCAGGCCAATCCTCTATCCACTGAATCAAACCAGCTAGGGCGGCCCATGTTTCTGTAGCCACTATTGGTTCACCAGGAGGCTGGTAAAG
This sequence comes from Antrozous pallidus, assembly GCA_027563665.1. Taxonomy (NCBI): domain Eukaryota; kingdom Metazoa; phylum Chordata; class Mammalia; order Chiroptera; family Vespertilionidae; genus Antrozous; species Antrozous pallidus. The sequence goes on along the minus strand of CM050513.1, from coordinate 102,450,246 downwards.
TGACTGTCTGGCAGAAGGGAATGGGTAGTGATTATGCTATTGGTTTTCAGTATTCTAGTGTTCTGTGTTGTTTTTAAAAACTGAAATCTGGTTAATATAATACTGTTTTTCCTTAATTTAACAATAATGCTTTAATCAGTTTTATGTCTAGAGATATGCCCAGAAAATTATATATTGCATTAAAATGTCACGTCAAAGGTAACTCATGTTTTGAAAGTATTCTGACCACATCCTTTTTCAATTTTTTAATTTAATTTCAATTTTTTTCATTATAAGGAGTATGAGTAGTTTTTCATATTTATCTGTCTGTTATTTGTGCTTTTTCCAGAGCTAGTTTGATTCTAGTCCCCACCCCTCAGCCCCCCCCCCCCCCCCCCCCCCCCTTGCAGTGGATTGGAAGACTTCTGGTAGAATCACTATAGAATGGAAGGGCATTGTTTAGAACAGCAGCTGAGCCTATGGTGCTGTCATCACTGTCTCGGGAATTCTAGGGGTGACCGAAATAGTTTGCTTGTGATCTTCCCAGTTAGCACCTGTGGTCTCGGTGTATTTCATTAATAGCATTCCATTCACTCTCATTAAGTGTCTCATTTCTTACGAAAATTATATGGTCATCTATTGTTTGAAACGTATATCAAAATATTTCACTTGTTATTTGGCTCTGGACTCTCAATCAGTTGGTGCATAATTGTCATGAAGACTGGGGTTTGGTCTTCTTCCTTCACTGTTGTATCCCCAGTGCCTAGAACAGTGCCTGGTACACGGTAAATGCTTATTAAGTACTAACGAATCCATAAATAAACTCATTGCTTAGAGTTTGGCATGCTGCCACCTGAGCAACTGTTAGCAAGGAATATGGAGGAATGATTTGAGGTATATAACTAATGGTGCCTGCCAGAATATGCATTTTAGGTTTTTGATAGATAATGTCAAATTGATTTCCACTGGCATTGAGACAGATTCCCCCAGCCAGCAATATGGGAGAGCATCTGTTTCTCTAACCTTCATCAACAGGGTTTTATCAAAATTTGTATCCACCAAGATGGTACTTTTAATTTGTGTTTTTCTTATTATGGAGAAGACTGATGATCTTTTCTTAGGTTTAAAGAAAGCCATTTGAAGTTCTTTCCTGGAAACTGTCTGCTCATATTATTTGCTTATTTCCAATCAAACTATTCGTCTTTTTCTTATTGACTTTTATGAATGCAAATACTTGCTCGCAGGTTTTTTTTTGCCTTTCCTGTGTTTCTGGATGGTGTCCGTTTTGTCTTTTAGTTGTAGTTTTGAAATTGTGCAAGGCAGCAGGTTAGGTGTTTACCTATGCCACCATCTTGGTTTCTTTTCCAAACATTTTATTTTTGAGACCTTCCCCACCTCCTCTGTCTAAATGTTTTTTGTTGTTGTCGTCGTTGTCATTTCTTTTGCTTGGGTTATTTGTCATAGCAATGGTCCCATTTACCTAAAGTGTTTTGTCACAGTTCTGCACACTGGTTTCACCATCTTGAATTATTTACCTCAGTATAAACACTGAGGTATGGATGTGAAAGCTCCTGCACCATATGTGTTTATGGAAATGTGCTTATTGAGATGTTTCCAAGCACAGCATCTGCTCTTATGCATCTTTTATCATGTTTTGCATCAAGCCCGTGTGATAATTGATGTTTACCATCTGATAATTCTTCACTTATGACAGATTCCCTTTATTTTTTTGATAAATGGTAATTTTTAATATTTTGGGGCAAAAAAAATCTAAATAAAAAAATCAATAAAAATGTCTTTCCTGACATCTTTAATTTCCATTATCCAGTTTATACTTTTTTAGGAAAAGCTCAAGCCTGTGCATTTAGAATAGTAAGGTCTTCTGAATATTATCTCAAATGGAAAAACTCAGGTTTATATAACTGTAACCGGACATTCAAGGGATCCAGGCTGCCTGTCACTACTTGAGCCAATTAAGCAGAGACAGGGTTGAAACATATATGAGTGTTTATTTCAATAATGCCAGCAGTAAGGGAGAGCACCAGGTCATCCACTAAAATCTGCTCTCTAGTCCCCCATAAGCCAGCTGCTTTTGTAATTTTTGTGTAGAAGGACAAAGGTTACATGGGAAAGTGGGAATTACAGGTATGGGAAAGTGGGCATGGGATAATCATCACAGGTTATAAGTCACGCGGGCTCGAGGTAAGGGTCACAGAGGGTGGGCGCCTCCAGGCACCCCACGACCAGATTATAGGTAATAGGGGCTGAGGATTGTACAGAGCAGGTGCCTCTGGGACTCGATTGTCCCATCCAGGAGGCTGGGACAGGAAGATGGACTGCATTCCGAGGTTAGCTCTCATGTCCCAGGGCGTACAACTCCCAGCCAGGTGAAAACATGCTTTCTCTAATCAGAACAGAACCGTCATGGTTAATAGAGCGTGATTGCTATTTCTTACAAGTATAGCTGGTCCCCGATATTCTATTTCTGCCCCTAAAACAACCTGCATGCACATGGAAGTTTGGGCCACAGAAAGGCTGCTGAGAATAATTTTCTCCTTCCCGTTCTTCTCTGGATTGAAATGTTGGCTTACTCTGGACTCCTGTTTATAGTGCTCTCTGGAATCCCGCCTTTGTGCTCAAAATGGAGTTTCACAATGTCCACTGTTATCGAATGACTTGTTTTAAATCGCAAATCCACCTTATGATCCTTTGGTTTTCTCTATAGAGATAAGACAATAAATCCCCACACACAACCCTGCTGGGACCAGTGCTTGTACAGCTACTGATTTCAGATAACAATGAATCATGAAATAAGCTTGGACTCCTCTATCTTCTTGAAATAGCTCTTGAAACAATGTATTTTCTCAATTCTTAAAACTAGAGAATTGGCTTTGTCTAGGGCAGTGGTCTGCAAACTGCGGCTCGCAAGCCACATGTGGCTCTTTGGCCCCTTGAGTTTTTAGCAAAGGCCAGCTTAGGAGTATCCTAATTAAGTTAAAGCAATGTACCTATCTATATAGTTTAAGTTTAAAAAATGTGGCTCTCAAAATAAATTTCAATCGTTGTACTGTTGATATTTGACTCGGTTGACTAATGAGTTTGCCAACAACTGGTCTAGGGGACCAACTTCTCGGTTAACTAAAACATGTTGATTCAAATGCAGTAATCCTACATAATAAAGAGGTAATAAGCAAATTGACCCTCACGAGATGGCTGCTTATAACCAGGCCAGCAGGGGGATTAGTGAGGGATGACCAAATGACTGAACAAGCAGGCTACATGGGGCGACCAGGCAGGCAGGGGGTTTAGTGAAGGACAACCAAGCGACTGAGCAGCAGACTGCATGGGGTGACCAGGCCAGTGGAGGGGCCATGAGGGGTGACCAGGCTGGCAGGGGGGCAGTTGGGAGTGATTAGACTGGCAAGGGGGGCAGTGAGGGGTGACTAGGCTGGTGGGGACAGAAGTTAGGGGCTACCAGGCCAGCAGAAGTGGGCAGTTGGGGGTGACCAGTCAGGCAGGCAGGTGAGCGATTAGGAGCCTGTGGTCCAGGATTTTGACAGGGATATCCGACTGCCAGTTTAAGCCGATCCCCAGGATTGGGCCTAAACTGGCAGTCGGACATCCCCCAAGGGGTCCTGGATTGAAGAGGGTGCAGGCTGGGCTGAGGGACCCCCTTGCCCCCCATGCATGAATTTTGTGCACTGGGCCTCTTAGTGGAAGTATAACCACCTTGACTATAAAATCTGCTACTTTCAAAACTAAGAGAGGTGCTCCAAGGCCTCCAGATGTGTACACCAGGGCCTCCCTAGTGTCGTTTGCAAATCACATGGATGCAAGATGATTTTAGGTGGTGCATGGATAAACTTTAAAAAAATACTGTAGCCGAGACTGGTTTGGCTCAGTGGATAGAGCGTCGGACTGTGGACTGAAGGGTCCTGGGTTCGATTCCGGCAAGGGCATGTACCTTGGCTGTGGGCACATCCCCAGTGGGGGGCGTGCAAGAGGCAGCTGATTGATGTCTCTCTCTCATCGATGTTTCTTTCTTTTTTTTTTTTTTTCAGGAACTGGTATTTATTATCAAAGTCATATTTGATGTCAACAAGATGCCACAACTACAAAAAAAATTGCGCACATTGCAATCTCAATGCAAACAGTCAAATGGAACCCCAGTCATTAAAAAAGTAATTCAAATTACCCCAAAAAGCAACTGAATTTTTTAAACATCTTTATACATCCAGCCAACAAATTAAAATGGTTAACAAGAAAAAATACAAATTCAGAGGTCTAGTATCGATGTTTAAAAAAGGCAACTGCTTAAGCATTTCTATCGATTCGAACATCAATCTCTCGGCCACTCAGCTTCATCCCATTCTCATCGATGTTTCTGACTTTCTATCCCTCTCCCTTCCGCTCTGTAAAATATCAATAAAATATATTAAAAAAAATACTGTAATCACGTCCTAGCTGGTTTGGCTCAGAGGACAGAATGTTGGTGTGTGGATTGAGAGGTCCTGGGTTTGATTCCAATTTGGATCACATGCCTGGGTTGCAGGCTCGATCCTCAGTAGGGTATGTGCAGGAGGTATTCAATCAATGATTCTCTCTCATTATGGATTTTTCTATTTCTCCCTCTCCCTTCTCTGAAATCAATAAAAAATATAAAAAAATACTATAATCATTATTGACTTGTTGTGTAACTGGGCAACCCAGGGATCTGGGCTGCCTTTCACTACTTGAGCCAATTAAGTGGAAACAGGGTTGAGTCATATATGAACGTTTATTCCGATTATGCTGGGAGTATGGAGAGCAGTCAGTCAATCACAAAAATCTGCTCTGACCCCCCTTGCCAGTTGGCTGGTTATAGACACATACGAGGGAGAAGATAGGTATGTGCAGCTGTGAGCTACAAATGTAACATAGAAAAGGGAGGGCAGAGTCTGCAGTTGGCCTTCAGAAGCCCAACGTCTGATAAGAAGGTGGCTAATCCTATATAATAAAAGGCTAATATGCAAATTGACCAAACTGCAGAACAACTGGTTGCTATGATGCACACTGACCGTCAGGGGACAGACACTCTACTCAGGAGCTGCCTCCTGAGGTCAGGGCACTCCCACAGGGGGAGAACAGCTCAACCAGAAGCTGGTTTCATGGCTGGCGGCAGATGTCCAACTGCCTCTGGCATCCCCCCTGCCTAGGCTCTCAGACTGCGAGAGGGCATAGGCCAGTCAGAGTGACCCCCTGGAGTGCACGGATCTCGTGCACCAGGCCTCTAGTCTTCTATGATGTTACAAACAGCTCAGCTCGTTCCTGGGATGGGAGAATGGTCAGCGTTCCTGAGAAAAACTCCCAGAGGGGGTCAGGGTGCAGGTGCAGCAACCAATCAAAGTATGTCCTCTTTGGTCTGTTCTCAAAAAGTGTTTCTTTTCTGAGTAATGGACCCGTCTGGTGTCTTACCTTTTACAGATGTCTTATCTTTTACAGGCCTGTTTCACCCTCCAGTTTCTCAGATCTGTCAGAAAACTTCTTATTTATAGTTAGTAAGGTGAATAATCTATACATATAAAGAGGTAATATGCTAATTGTCAGTTAAGGTGTCCCAGTAACGACCAATTTGCTATTGACAGACCAGCAGGAGCTCTGCACGCAGCAGGGGGTGGGTGACCAGAGCCAAGCTCCTGGGGGTCTGAGGAGAGTGCCTGACAGGAGCCCCGACTTCAAAGAAGGAAGAGGAAGCAGCCATGGGAAGCTCTTCCAATCTCCTTGCACAGACACCCTACCCCAGCCCCCCGCACTCCAGGGCGACGAGGAGGCTGACGAGGCAGTGAGAAGACCCAGCCTTAGGGGTAGCTGCAGCCTGCACCTCTGACTACCCATCTCTTCCCCACCACCGCCATCAGGAGTACCCACAACAATAGCCCATGGGCGACCACCCGCCAGCACCCCTGAGGCACCCAGGGCCTGCAGCCCATTGCTGACAGGTCCCCTCCACTGGGGCTGGGCACGCCTCTCCTCCCTACAACTCCAGACCCGGTGGAGGCAGGCCTGATTGGTCCCCCAGGGTCAGACCCTTCCTCCCTTCCTCCTCCCCAGAGCAGCAGTGCCATCTCTGCAGCAGAAGCATGCAGGGCAGGGATGGGTGTGAGTGTGTGCAAGGTTAAACCCACCCTCCTAGCCTATCCGCTTCTGCCTTGGCTTGGCCCCTACCCCACTCCAAGAGATTGGAGCCCCGCCCTGAGCAGGTACAGCTGGGAAACAGCCACATACAATTTAAAGAATGACACCTAGCAGAAGGTTTGACAGTTACTCTCCCTTTGGCCTCTCTGCCCCTCTAACGCCCCCCACCCCCTGTAAAACCCCCTTCCCGCCAGTGCCTCCAGGGATGACCACCACTGCAGGGCTGCTGGCCAGAGCCCGCCCCTCCGAGGCCTGTGGAACCCTCTGAAAAGCTTCCATAGTTACAGTCCCTGGAAACAATCATGCCCTCCTTCTCTAATCAGCACCTGCTACCTGCAAGGGTACCTGTGAGCTTAAAAATAACAACCTCTTCCGGTTTAGACATCACTTACCTGATGAAACATTTCTAGGTTAATTAGCTCAGAACTTCCTTATGACAACCCAGTGAGTTTAGGTGGAGAAGAGATTACAATCCCCACGGTGTATGTGTATGTATGTCTTCAGAAATGAAGCTCAGGGAGGAAAAGTGTCAAGCCCAGTGGTTCCCAAGGTGCACCACATGCCCCACGGGGTGGGGGTGGGGTCAATTTGATTTTAAGTGGGGGCAATTCGAGAATGAGTTAACAGTGAATGTTTTGCATTTCTTATGGTTCTAGGGGGCCTCATCTACAGCGTATCTTACATAATAAAAGGGTAACATGCAAATGACCAAATGGTGGAATGACTGGTCACTATGATGCGTGCTGACCACCAGGGGACAGACGCTCAATGCAGGAGCTGCCCCCTGGTGGTCAGTGTGCTCCCCCAGGGGGAGCACCACTCAGCCAGAAGCTGGGCTCACAGCTAGCGAGCACAGTGGCAGTGTTGGGAGCCTCTCCCACCTTCGTGGAAATGCTAAGGATGTCCGATTGATGGCTTAGGCCCACTAAGCCGTCAGTTGGACATCCCCCCAGGACTCCCGGACTGTGAGAGGGTGAAGGCCAGGTTAAGAACCCCCACCCAAGTGCATGAATTTCATGCACCGGGCCTCTAGTGATTAGATACCTGTGGCTCTATTCTCATTATACGTCCTTCCCCGCACTCAGTTGTAGAAGGTTGAATAGTGACCCTCTCAAAATTCATGTCCACACAAATACACTCAGAATGTGACCTCATTTAGAAATAGGGTCCTTACAGATGTAATTAGTTAAAGATCTCAAGATGAAATAATCCTAGATATAGGTGGGCCTTGAATCCAATGACTAGTGTCTTCATAAGATAAAGGATATTTAGAAAAAAATGGTCATGTGAATATGGAGGTAGAGATTGGAATGATGTGGGTAGAAAACAAGGAGCATCAAGAAGCTAGGAGATGGGTGTGGAGCAGTTTTTCCTCCAAAAGGAACCAACCCTTCTGATATCTTTATTTTGACCTTCTGTTCTCCGGAACTGTGAGAGAATCAATTTCTGTTGTTTTAACCTACTCAGTTTATAGTTTTTAATTTTTTATGGCAGCTTTAGGAAATGAATACACTTAAAAATGTATTCTACAAAAAATACATGGTATGCAGAATGTGATTTCATAACTGTTGCTACTGAGACTGGTATTTCCTAATTTATTTAGTTAGCAGAAAGTGCATTGACTTAAAAAAACTAAGTAAATAATCCCACAGGAGGAAGGAAGGTGTTGCAAAACTGCCATGGGTGACATGTGAATTGGGGACCAGCTTAGGAGCACTGTGTTTGCAATGGGCTCCTTCCACCGGGAGCAGCATTGTGGGTGATCTTATCTCCACCCCTATCAACTCTGCGACTTTGAAATATTTTTATTGATTTCAGAAAGGAAGGGAGTGGGAGAGAGAGAGAGAAACATCAATGATGAGAGAATCATTGATCAGCTGCCTCCTGCATGCCCCCAACTGGGTATTGAGCCTGCAACCCGGGCAATGTGAGGGAATGGAACGGTGACCTCCTGGCTCATAGGTTGCCACTCAACCACGGAGCCCCTCTGTGACTTTGGGTAACATACAAATAATGGCCTTGAGAAGCACATCTTCCTCAGCAGTAAAATAGGGACAGAAATAAATATCTCATAGAACCCATGTGGTACAATGAGTTCCCCTTTCCCTCAGTGTTGCAATACCGAAACCTTGGTTATCTGGACCCATGTCAGGTTGGTGAATATGGGGGCTGGTGGTGGCTGGTAATACACAAAAGGACATTTTGTAATTGGAGCGCTCAAATGTGAGTTGTGGTTGATAAATATATAGGGCTGAGCAATAAGGGGAGTGAGTTGTGGTAATACAGTAGGAACTTGTGGAGGGCACCCCCAGGGCAGGCACTTGAGCATTCTTTAATATATTTTATTGATTTACAGAGTAGAAGGGAGAGGGATAGAAAGTCAGAAACATCGATGAGAGAGAGACATCGATCAGCTGCCTCTTGCACGCTCCCTACTGGGGATGTGCCCGCAGCCACGGTACATGCCCTTGCCGGAATCGAACCCGGACCCTTCAGTCGGCAGTCCAACGCTCTATCCACTGAGCCAAACCGGTCTCGGCACTTGAGCATTCTTTAAATCATTGTCAGCTGAATCCGAGGGGACAGGCAGAGCCGTGCCCTGGGAACATGCTTCACCAAAAAGGCTGACATGTTATCAGCCTGACTTTTAATTTTGCCCCAGGTGTCAGGGAGAGAGCCTTGAAATGTAAATTCAGCTTAGCCCCCGAATGGGGGAATAAATAGGGCCTGGGCCCACCAAAACTCCTTTGATCCTAAATTGTTCGGTGAAACCCCTTAAACACAGCTTTCTGGGCTCAGAGATCCTATCTCTCCATCAGAGAGAACAGAGATTCCACCCAGCCACAGCTATCATTTCTACTTTTGCATTTTCTCTTCTATTCTTTTATTTTTCAATTCCCAGCTCCTCTACTCAGAAACTGGACCCAATCTCTCTCTCCATGTTGGACGTGGAAAAGAGAGAGAACACCTACAGGAGCTGGTACAAATGGCCCTGCATAAGTCACAGCTGAGTCAACTTTTCTATTTTCTCTATGTCTTATGTATTTTATGAGTTATGATGGCCTTTATTTCTCCCTCTTTTCAACGCTCTCATTTTGGAGTTTATAAAAGGGAGGAAAGCAACACCAGACACAGTCAGAAAGTATGTATTTGAGAAATTCCAGAGAAATTTTGTAATTTGATGTGGATCCCTGAAAGTACCCGAGGATGGTGTCCGAAGCAGACTTGGCTGGTACCAGCAAGGCGCCCTGGAATGGGAACAATGCAGCAAACATGTATTGTGTACTAGCCAATGGGTAGGCACTGTGTTAGATGCTATCTCATTTAATCACTCCTGAAATTTCTGAGGTAGTTGTTACTATCCCATTTCTTATTTTACAGAGAGGGAAGCTCTGTAAGAGTTAAGTTACTTGTCCCAGATCATATAAGCAGAGGTTAGGTAACTTGTTTGCTTTCACCAAACGAGGCAGTCTGCCCCTAGAGCTTGCATTCCTTATCTCCTTATTATGCTGTGGAATGGCTTAAAAAAAAAAAGTAGAAATACAGAAAGGAGAAGAATGCCTCTAAATCAGTGTTTCTCAACCTTTCTAATGCCGCCACCTTTAATACAGTTCCTCATGTTGTGGTGATCCCAACCATAAAATTATTGGTTAGCAGAAAGTGCATTGACTTAAAAAAAGTAAGTAAATAATCCCACAGAAGGAAGGAAGATGTTCCTCACCACAACATGAGGAACTGTATTAAAGGGTCTCGGCATTAGAAAGGGTGAGAAGCAAATGGTGTAAGACAAAGAACTTAGTCTTTGAAGTCAGGATGTCTATTACAACCCTGGCTCTGCCACTATTTGACTCAGGCAAGCTACTTAAATTCTATAAACCTCTCATTTCCCATCTGTAAACTGGATGCAGTAATGCATGTATCCTAGCATTCCAGTGGGTATTAAGTTAGATGTATCCAGTACAATGTGAGGTGCATAGGAAATAGTACATTTTGATATCTGGTAAAGTTCTTTTTTTGTTTGTTCTTTTTCTAAAAAAAAAATCTTGGTTATTTTTGAGCACATCTCATAGATGAACTTTAGAATTAGCTTGTCAATTTTATAAAATATCCTGTTGGGATTTTGATTAAAATTGTATTGCATTTATTATTTAATTTGGGAAGCATTAGTATCAGTATGATATTGAACCTTTTTTAAAAAAAAAATAGGAACACATTTTGTGGCCATTAAAATTATATGATTATCTTCAATAAAGTTCATACTTTTACATTTAAAAATATTTTTATTGAATTTTAGAGGAAGAGAGGAAGGGAGAGGGAGAGAGATAAATATTGATCAGGGAAGCAGCCACCTACCTCTGCCTCCTGCAAACCACCCACTGGGACTAGAGCATGCATCCTGGGCATGTGCCCTAACCAGAAAAGGAACAAGCAACCTTTGGGTATATGGGACAATGGCCAAAAAACGGAGCCACACCAGCCAGCTGCTTTTTAGTTTTTTTCTTTTTTAAAATATATTTTATTGTTTTTTTACAGAGAGGAAGGGAGAGGAATAGAGAGTTAGAAACATTGATGAGAGAGAAACACCTATCAGCTGCCTCCGCACATCTCCCACTGGGGATGTGGCCGTAACCAAGGCATATGCCCTTGATGGGAATCAAATCTGGGAACTTTCAGTTCGCAGGCCGACGCTCTACCCACTGCGCCAAACCAGTCAGGGCTTTAGCTTTTTTCTTAAGTAATTCAAGGTTTCAGTGGAATTGAATATATGTTTCTTCCCTACTACATTTTCAAATTAATATGTGATGATTATAGAGAAGCTGTAGATATTTATGTTAATCTTGTTTCTATCTTTCTGAAATTAAAAAAAAATATTTTATTGATTTTTTACAGAGCGGAAGGGAGATACAAAGTCAGAAACATCAATGAGAGAGAGACATCCATCAGCTGCCACTTGCACGCCCCCTACTGGGGATGTGCCCGCAGCCACGGTACATGCCCTTGCCGGAATCAAACCCGGGACCCTTCAGTCCTCAGTCCGACGCTCTATCCACTGAGCCAAACAGGTCTCGGCTTTCTGAAATTTTTAGTTAATCCATATAGATATTATGTGGTTACCTTGGATTTTCTATTTATATGTCTACTTTGCCAATATTTATTTTTTCTGATCTTTTTTTTGTATTAACCAGTAACTCTAGAATAAGATTGTTGACCATAAAAGTAGGTATCATTATATCTTGTTTCCAACTTTCATGATGATGTGGTCTAATATTTTACTCTTCAGAATGATATTTGGAAATTGGCAAAGTGTTGATAATTGTTGAAGATGAGTGGCAGCTATATAGAGCTCATTAGTCTATTTTCTCTGTGTTTGTATATGTTTTAAAACTTCTATTATTAATAGTTAAATGAGAAAAATAGAGTCACATGAAAAGAAAGAACAAATTACAAGATAGTCATGGGGATGTAAAGTACAGCAAAGGGAATATAGTCAATAATATTATAATAACTATGTATGGTACAAGTGGGTAGTAGTAGGCTTATCAAGCTGACCGCTTTGTCAATTATATAACTATCTAATCACTATGCTGTACTCTTGTAACATAATATTGCATGTCAACTGTAACTGAAAAATAAAAAAGAAAAAGACTTGTTTTAAGTTTTTGGTAGTAACCCCTTTTCAAATGAAGGAGGTATCTTTTCCCCTCTCTAGCTTATTGTAATTTTTTATTTGGGATAGGTATAAAATTAACTTTGTCCTCAAAAAAGTATCTTGAAAGAAAAACATTTCCCACTCAAACGACCAAAAGAAAAAGCAGGAGAATCTCAATACAAAGAACTGAGAATTCATTCATCAAATATTTAGATCAGCTTCTTCGCTCTTTTCATCAAGAGTCAGTTTTCAATAAGAGTGACAGTGCCTCTAGGGCCTGGCACACCCCGAAAACACAGAAGGGACGACATTAATAATGTGTCATCGCCAGAAGGCTTTTTTGGGGAGAAAGATGTCGGTTGTGGTGGCTGGATTGCACAGCTGAGATCCCCTCTTCCAGGATGGAAGGATCTATCCCCCAGTTGCTGGGGTTAGAGTTGGCTCACACTTTCCAATCCTTTCCAGGAGCTTCCCAAGGCTGAAGAGAATCACCTTGCTCAGGTTTCTATCTTCGTCCCTGGAGCACCTGCACCCACAGACTGGCCTGTGCGGGGCTGTAAGATCCCAGCACCCTTGCCCAGACCAGGACAGGTGTTGGCAGGGCTGGTTCCTCCTGAGGGCTGGAGGGAAGGAGCTGTTCCAGGCCTTTCTCCTTGGTTTGTAGATTCCCATCGTCTCTTCACATCAACTTTTCTCTACGTGTGTTTGCGTCTATGTCCAAATGAGACACTAGTCATTAGGATTAAGGTACAACCTATTCCTGTATGACCTCATTTTAATTTAACAAATTACATTTGTAAGCATCCTATCCTATCTAATAAAAGAGTAATATGCAAATTGAGCATAACTCCAATCACGCCATGCCCACATCCACGCCCATCAGCCAATCAGGAGCAAATTATGCAAATAAACCCCAACCAAGATGGCTGCCACTGCTGAGAGCAGGAGGGAGGCTTGGGTTTCCCCGGCAATGGAGGAAGCCAAATTTTATGCCTGCCATTGCCAGCCTAGGCCTCCACTCAATGCTACAAAGTTCCAACTATAGAAGATATATAATCCCAACAAAAATAGTGGCCGCCATGGAGCTGGAGAGAGAAGAGGCTTAGGGTTGTCTGGGTGATAGAGGAAGCCAAACTTCTTCAGCCCTAGCCTAGATCACCACTCTGGGCTACAAAGTTTCAAACAGAAATGGCTGTCGCTGCCACAGAACAAGCAGAGGCTTGGCTCTGCTCCAGGCTACAAAGGTTCAATTGTAGAACATAAATTAATCCCAGATCCCAGGGCCTCCCCTTGGGTCGCTGGGGGGGCCGTGGCCGGCCTGCAAACCACAATAGGCCCCTCGCCAGGCCGCCCCACACCCCTAGGGAACCCCAACCCTGATCCAGGACACCCTTTAGGGTAAACCAGCCAGTCCCCACCCATGCACCAGGCCTCTATCCTATCTAATAAAAGAGTAGTAAGCAGATTGACCATCACTCCAACACACAAGAGGGCTGCCTCCATGTGGTCAAAGATCCTGTCCCATGTGGACACAAGATGGTCACCACAAGATGGCCAGCAGGGGAGGACAGTGAGAGGGACCAGACCTGCAAGGGAGGGCAGTTGGGGGTGATCAAGCCTGTAGGGGAGGGAAGTTAGGGGTGACCAGGACAGCAGAGGAGGGAAGTTGATGGCAAACAGGCTGGCAGGGGAGCAGTTAGACATCAATTAGGCTGGCAGGGTAGTGGTTAGGGGGTGATCAGGCTGGCAGGCAGAAGCAGTTAGGAGCAATCAGGGAGGCAGACAGGTGAGCAGTTTGGAGCTAGCAGTCCTGGATTGTGAGAAGGATGTCCCAGATTGGAGAGGGTGCAGGCTGGGCTGAGGGACACCCCCCTACCTCCACCCCCCACCCCATGCACAAATTTCATGCACCAGGCTTCTAGTTTCAAAATAATGTGACATGCTGGGGTACCAGGTGTTAGGACTTCAATATATGAATTTTGGGAGGACACAATTTTGCTGGTAACAAAGCATCATGTCAAGCTTTTCTCTGATATCTTGGTTCCTCCTTTATAAGGTTTCTTTGCACCTCAGATATCCTCTTTCTCCTGACTTCTCTCTTCACATTATCTTCTGACCTTATCCTCTCTCTCTTTCCATATATATATCTTATCTAATAAAAGAGTAATACACATATTGACCATACCTTTGATCAAGCCATGCCCACAGCCATGTCCACAAGCCAATCTGGAGCAAATAAACCCCAACCAAGATGGCTGTGGCCGCTGAGAACAGGAGGGAGGCTTGGGTTTTCTCGGCAATGGAGGAAGCCAAGCTTTCCACCTGCCATTGCTGGCCTAGGCCTCCACTCAATGCTACAAAGTTTCAATTATAGAAAACATATCCCAACAGAAATGGCGGCAGCCAAAGAGCTGGAGAGAGCAGAGGCTAGGGTTGCCTGGGTGATGGAAGAAGCCAAGCTTCTGCAGCCTATGCCTCCACTCTAGATTACAAAGTTTCAATTATAACATTTAAATAAACCCAAGCAAACTGGGCGATAGAGGAAGTCAAGCTTCTGCAGCCCTAGCACCTAGGCCTTCACTCTAGACTACAAAGTTTCAATTATAGAATTTAAATAAACCCAAAGAGAAATGGCTGTCACCACAGAGTGAACAAAAGGCTTAGCTCTGCTCCAGGCTACAAAGTTTCAATTGTAGAACATAAATTAATCCCAGATCCTAGGGCCTCCACTTGGGTCACTGGGGTGTGTGGCTGGTCTGCAAACCACCACAGGCCTCTCACCCAGGCCACTCCATGCCCCAAGGAAACCCCCACCCTGATCCAGGACACTCTTTAGGGCAAACCAGCTGGCCCCCACCCATGCACCAGGCCTCTATCCTATCTAATAAAGAGTAATTTGCAGACTGACCATCACTCCAACACACAAGATGGCTGCCCCCATGTGGTCAAAGATTCTGCCCCCATGTGGACACCAGGTGGCCACCACAAGATGGCCAGCAGGGGAGGGCCATTGGGAAGTTCCAGGCCTGCAAGGGAGGGTAGTTGTGGGCGATTAGGCCAGCAGGGGAGGGCAGTTGGGAGGGACCAGGCCTGCAAGGGAGGGCAGTTAGGGGTGACCAGGCTGGCAGAGGAGGGAAGTTGGGGGTGACTGGGCCTGCAGGGAAGGGCAGTTAGGAGCAAACAGGCTGTCAGGGGAGCAGTTAGGCATCAATCAAGCTGCAGGGAGTGGTTAGGGGGTGATCAGGCTGGCAGGCAGAAGCAGTTAGGGGCAATCAGGAAGGCAAGCAGGTGAGCAGTTGGGAGTCAGCAGTTGGACATCCCTCAAGAGGTCTCAGATTGGAGAGGGTGCAGGCTGGGCTCAGGGACACCCCCAGGCCTCCCCCCCGCATACACAAATTTCATGCACTGGGCCTCTAGTATATACATATTTATATGCATAAATACATGTATATATTTACATGTATATATGTGTGCTCATAAATTCACAAGCATATGAATTCACAATATCATTATCACACCAAAGAAATGAATAAAATTCCTAATATAATCTAACATTCTGTCCATTTTCAAATTTCCCCTATCTTCTCCAAAATGTCATTTAAAGCTTTTTTAAAAAAATATTTTTTATGGACTTCAGAGAGGGCAGGAGAGGGAGAGAGATAGAAACGCCAATGATGAGAGAGAATCATTGATCAGCTACCTCCTGCATGCCTCCTATGGGGGCTCGAGCCTACAACTGGGGCATGTGTTCTGACCAGGAATCAAACCGGGGACTTCTCAGTGCATGGGACTACAGTCAACCAACTGTACCACGCTGGCCAGGGCTATGTTCTACTTCTTTATTCAATTATCTATCACTTAGATTGCCTTTATATCTTGGAAATGCCTTTCCTTGCCTATTTTCACTATCCCCTTTTAAATTTCCATTTTCTGAAATATCTTTTCCATCCTTTTACTTTAAATCTCTGTGTGTCTTTTGGTCTAGGTTGATTTCTTGTAGGCAGCATATGTATTCAGCCACCCTATGTCTTTTGATTGGAGCATTCAAGCCATTTACATTTAAAGTAATTATTAATAGGTATGAAGTTAGTCATTTTATTATTCATATTTTTAAGTCTTTTTTTTTCTCTTCTTAAAGCATACCCTTTAATATTTCTTGTAACACTGGTTTGGTGGTAATGAACTCCTTTAGCTTTATCTAGTCTGGGAAAAATTTATCATTTTCAATGTGTAGTTGGATGAGGAGTGACAAATATATAGAATCATGTAACCAATATCACAATCAATATATAGAACATTCCCATCACGCCAGGAGGCTCCCTCCTATGACTTTGCAGTCAATCTCCTGTCCTTTCACTCTTGCCTCCAGACCCTGGCAATCCTGTTTCTGGATTGCTATGTAAATGGAATTATACAGCATGCAACATCCATGGTGCTGCATGTATCAGTAGTTTGTTTCTTCTTATTGTTGAATTGTATTCCATTACATGGATATATCAAAGTTTGTTTATCTGTCCACCAGTTGCTGGACCTTTGAGTTGATTCCAGTTTTTGGCTTATCTATATATATAAAAGCCTAAGCAACTGAGTGACCAAAAACTGGTCAACTGGTCACTATGACATGCACTGACCACTAGGGGGTAGACACTCAATGCAGGAGCTGCCCCATGGTGGTCAGTTGTTCCCACAGCCAACCTCCCGCGGCTTGCCAACCTCCTGCTGTCCCTCCTTCAGCTGGCCAGCCCTGATCAGCCCTGATTGCTAGCCAGGCTGAGAGATCCCACCCATGCACGAATTTGTACACTGAGGCTCTAGTTATGAATAAAGCTGCTACAAATATTTGCCTACAAGTGTTTGTGGAGACTTATGTTTTTCCCTGAGAAAATTCCTAGGAATGTGATTGTTGTGTCATATAGTAATCTACTTTGTGAAGAAATGGTATACTACTTTTTAAGATATTAATTCCACCCAATGGAAGAACATGAACCAATGCATACTATACTCCAAATACTCGCAAGCCAGGTAAATTTCTCACTTGGGGTGAGTGAGGGTTGCGGAGAGAGGATTGTAGTATGACTTTATTGTAGTGACTCACAGCCCTGAATAATCATTAGAATCTCATAAGAAGCTTTTATAAAGTTTGATGCTAGTTCCCAACCTCCCTTTCCAGAATTAATAAGTTTTGGTGAAACCTTATATATTTGAAAGAGCCTCAGATGGTCCCAATTATAGCAAAGATTGAGGAATTCTGTAGTGGAAATTCTCTCATGGGAAATGGTGCCTGTGAAATAGAGATGAGGCTTTTTTAATAACCAGGAGGCCATTTCCTTGATGAAAGTGAATCAGTAATATGGTAAAATTGGTGCTAACTTTGACAGTATTATACGAAATGGTATGAAACCAATAACATTTTTGGGTTGTAAATATATTTTAAAAGTGTTATGTCTTGCATGAGTTTTTAAAAATGTATGTAAGAGAACTGTAATTCTGAACTACTTAGGACACTTTAAAATCTAATTTAAAATGTTTTTATGTTCTCATATAAAAACTTCAGCTCCACTGCACTTTTCCATATATATTT
The DNA here is from genome assembly GCA_027563665.1 of Antrozous pallidus. Taxonomy (NCBI): domain Eukaryota; kingdom Metazoa; phylum Chordata; class Mammalia; order Chiroptera; family Vespertilionidae; genus Antrozous; species Antrozous pallidus. The sequence continues at coordinate 102,432,862 of CM050513.1, read as the reverse complement.
GATATATAAGGAGACTTGCAAAGTTTTTTTGTTTGTTAATTCTGACAAAAATGTTGTCTCTGCTGATCAGTTGAATATCTCTCATAGTATAAAGATGATTCAGTTTTAAATGGCATATTTTTTTTTGAGAAAATCTAAGCCAATATTAGGCTATGATTTACAAAACAAACTACTGTTTAGTATCTTTTTTATTTGATTAGAAAGAAATACCATTTAAAGCAGTTTTGCATATTATTGGACCCATTTGAGAAACTTCTTACCTGTATCATATTCTTTGGGCTTGATTCTTTAGCTCAGAATGTCAGCTTCACTCTAAAAAGTGATGAGTTATCTGGGTAAAGTGTTAATGATTCAAGAAAACATATCTGCTTTTCACAGATGGCTTTTGCATTGTATTTAGAAGTAAAATACAGACAGGCTCCTTCAAGGTCCTGGCCTGGGAAAGGGCTCCAGGGTGGTTAAAAGGATGCCTACTGGTTTTAAGGAGAGGCTTAGGCAAAAACCAGACACCAGGGGAATGCAAAGGAGCTCCTCAAAGCCCCCTGGGCTCCAAAGGCTCCTAGTTGTGCCTGAGGATGAGCCTTTTGAAGAGATTCTCGCCCAGCTCAGCCTGAGGCTGGCCAGCCTGCAGGAGGTGAGTCAAGTGGTTGCTCCTCTTCTTGATGAGATTCACCTGCTCACCCAGGAAGTGGTTCTGCTCACCCAGGAAGTGGTTCTGCTCAGTCAGGAAGTGGAAGCCGCAGAACCCAGGGCACGCAAATCCAAAAGGGCCTGGTTGAGGTTCCTCTCCAAGGCCCTACTGGCTTCCATGGTGACCTGAGTGTCACCCCACTCTTCCTGGGAGGCTTCAGCATGTCCTGGAGAGAATGCGGCCACTGTGCTGGTTTTGCATCTTTAGGAGATGCTCAGCGCTGTGGCGCTTCTTCTCTGCTAACTCTGGGAAGAAGTGGCCCATGCCCTGCAAGCCACATTGTAGAGGTGGAAACCGAAGCCCAGAGAGACAAGTAGGCGCAGGAGGCCCGCCGATGATGAGTGAACAGGCTGGTGACCGCAGGCGCTATCTCAGTGGAATAATTCTGAGGAGTTTGGGAGCTCACGGTTGTTCACCAATAGGAATTGAGGTAAAAAAGCATAAACAAAAATGTTGGCTGGTCTCATAATCTAAGGATGGCTGAGGTAATTCCAAAAGTGATGACTTGTGTGGACAAAAGGAGCCACATGCTAACTGACAAGCTCAGGGGAGGCCTGCATAGCAGTCTTGCAAACTCAGAGACCTAAAATAACCACAAAAGATGGTTTAAAAATTAAATATTTAACTACAAACAGGTTATAGTGGGTAGTCATGTGCTAGGTCAGTATTTTGCCTGACAAAGATCAACTTAGATCTTCTTTACTGAGCCCATTTGCCTTTAAAATAGCATATTTGTGAGATGTCTGGGTAACTTGAAAATTCCTTTTTACCCTGGATCCCTCAGGGTACAACAAATGGCACTGGGACATTCCCTCTTGTTATTGTTATCAAGTTAATTGTCAACTGTTAATTACATTAAAGTGTCCTGTATCCATCTCTGTAAAAAAAAAAAGCACGTGTCCATCATTTCACTTTTTACCCTATCCTACCTCCTTAATCTATCACCAGTGAATTTCATGTAACTCACCTACGTTCCTTTCCTTTGATTGCAATGTATAAATATAGATGTAACCCTTCATTCTCCGGAGCATTATCTCAGTTCATTGAGGTTCTGCTTTCTGGCATATGTCAACAGTTTGGCTGAAATAAACTCATAAAAATTCTTTACAGGTTTTTAAAAAAATTAATAAATATTGTTCAGATTATTACAATGTTTCTCCTTTTCCCTCCTCATAGCCCCCTACCCCCAGTATCCATCCCATTCTCTTCCCTTACCTCCCCACTCTGTCCTCATCCATAGGTGTACAATTTTTGTCCAGTCTCTTCCTGCATCTCCCACACACTTCCCCCCCCTCCAAATTGTCAGTCCATTCCCTTTATATGACCTGATTATATTATATTCACCAGTTTATTCTGTTCATCTGATTTTAATTCACTTGATTTTTAGATTCACTTGTTGATAGATGTGTATTTGTTGTTTATAATTTTTATCTTTGCCTTTTTCTTCTTCTTCTTCCTCTTCTTAAAGAATACCTGTCAGCATTTCATATAATACTGGTTTGGTAGTGATGAACCCCTTTAGCTTTTTCTTATCTGCCAAGCACTTTATCTGACCTTCAAGTCTGAATGATAGCTTTGCTGGGTAGAGTAATCTTGGTTGTAGGTTCTTGTTATTCACCACTTTGAATATTTCTTGCCATTCCCATCTGGCCTGCATAGTTTCTGTTGAGAAATCAGCTGACAATCTGATTTGTCACTTGTAGGTAACTAAGTGTTTTTCTCTTGCTGCTTTTAATATTCTCTATTTGTCTTTTGCTCTTGGCATTTTAATTATGATGTATCTCTGTGTGGTCCTCTTTGGATTCCTTTTGTTTGGAGTTCGGTGTACTTCCTAGACTCTTAAATCTATTTCTTTCACCAAGTGGGGGAAGTTTTCAGTCACAATTTCTTTAAATAGGTATTCAGTATCTTGCTCTCTCTCTTTTTCTGGTATCCCCATAATTCGGATGTTGGTATGCTTGAGGTTGTCCCAGAGGCTCCTTACACTTTCTTCAATTTTTTGGATTCTTTCTTCTTTTTGCTTTTCTGGCTGATTTTTGCTTCTTTGTATTTCAAATCTTTGATTTGATTCTTGTGGTCCTCTAGTCTGCTTTTAGGTTTCTGTATAATATTTTTTTTATCTCAGTCAGTTTATGTTTAATTTCTAGTTGGTCCTTTTTCATATCCTCCAGAGTCTTGCTCATATCCTTCAGAGTCTCACTCATATCCTCGAGGGTCTCATTAAATTTATTGGCCTTTTCTAGGAACATCTTGAAAAACCTTACAACTGTGGTTTTGAACTCTATGTCCAGTCGTTTTTTTCCCTCCATTTCTTTCAACTGTGATTTGTTTACTTGTCTGTACATTTTGGCTGCTTCCCTGAGTTGGTCAAGTAGCTTTGTATGGTAGGTGTCCTCTAGTGGACAGTGGCTCAGCCTCCCCAGTTACCTGAGGTGGATATTCTTGGTGCACCCTTTATGGGCTGCACAGTCTTGTTGTACTTAAGCTTAGACTGTTGTTGATATTGCTGGGAGGGTTTGACCTCCAGGCCAATTGGCTGTGAGAATCAGCTGTGTTTACGCTGTGAGAGCCTCTGTGCTCAGCTTGGATGAGGCGGAGTCTCTGGGCTGAGCAGGCAGCCTTTGTTTCCCATCAGCCCTGCCCTAAATGGCTCCTGGGTCTCCATGCCCTGTGGCAACGGCTGCATGCACCTCTGAGAAAGCTGCCCAGAGCTCTGCCCACTGCCAGACAGTCTAGTTTCTCCCCAAATGAGTCTGGACACCCAAAGACTCACCCGAAACAGGAACACAAAGCAGTCCAGTGTTGTTGTTTTTTTCTTCCTCCCAAACAATAGAGCAAGCCACGAACCCCCTCTGAGAGCTCGTGCACCTCTGCAACTCCCCAGTTTCAGCGTGCTTCCTCCTTACTGTCCAGTTTCACCCCATATGAGTCTGGGTTCCCTGAGACTTGCCCAGACTGGGGCTCAGTACAGTGGGATGCCTTTGTCTCTCCCCCCATTTGAGAAAACCAGCCAGGTATTCAGCCGCTCACCCTATCTGCTTGTGTGTGGCTCCACACCTCTGACTCCGCGCGCATCCATAACTCTGCCCTCTGCAGCTCTCCCGAGTCTCAGTGTCCTTTTATCTTTCCTTCTAGTTGTGGAATTTCCACTCAGCCAGCCCTCTGATGGTTCTGGATGATGTCCATTTTGTCTTTCAGATGTAGTTTTGCAGTTGTTGTATGAGGCAGCAGTATAGGTGTTTACCTATGCCGCCATCTTGGTTCCTTGACAAAGAAAGAATCTTAAAGGCTGGCTGAGGCAACACTGCATGAAAAAGACCTGGTCAGCTCTGCTCCTCGCCTAGGGCCGGTGGGACTCCACAGGTCTATGCATCCAGTTCTTCTCTTTACAGGTTTCAATATTTTTTATTAACACTAGACAAGAGGTTGGAGGGTAGTTGGAGGCTGGAGGAAGGGGTGTCCCTGGATCTGTTCCATCCAAACACTGTTGAAGAGATAGATCTGGGGGACCACTGAGGGCAATTCTTCTTACTAATTTTTACAAGCTTAATTTAATGTAGGTGTTAATCCTTTGGTTGTTTAATTACTGTAAATATTATTTAGACCATTGTATTTCTTTCCAGTTTAGTTTCTGTTTAGCCCAAGTTTTGGATTAAAAAAAAATACATTGTTATTGATTTCACAGAGGAAGGGAGAGGAAAAGAGAGATAGAAATATCTATGATGAGAGAGAATCATTGATTGCTGTCACGCCCCCCACTGGGGATCAAGCCTGCAATCTGGGCATGTGCCCTTAACTGGAATCAAACCCTGGACCCTTCAGTCTGCAGGCCGACGTTCCTCTATCCACTGAGCCAAACCAGCTAGGGCTGTTTTGGGTTTTTAATGATAAAATTATCAATCATTGTATTTGTAGTTTCTTCTGATGCTTCAAAACTTAGAAAGTTATTACTCCTTATTTGTAATACTTTAAACTATAAAAAACAACAACAACAAAAAAAGAAAGTTATTACTCCTTGCTGGGAACTTAATGGTAGTGGGAGGGGAGTAAGGCAATCAGGGCAGATACAGCTAAGGTTATATAATAGTTGTACTGTTAAATGGTGTGTGTTCGTGAAAAACATTTTCCCACAAAGGCATTTTGTTATCCTTCCTGAAAAGTGTTAATATCTCAGTATGGCTGCTACCTAAGACACTCAGCTGTGTATAAGAATGCCGTAGGGAATGTGGCGGTTTATGGGAAATTCAGCTTCAGGTAGGTAGCTAAGTAGTTTATTCACATTCAGAGTAATTTGTCTTGTTTTGGTTATTTGAGATGAACTGGATATAAATAGAAATCTAATGAAAACATAGGTCCAGGAAAGAGTGAAATCTCACAATGGTGCAATTGTTGCTAAATAATTTCCTACTTTTCCCCAAATAGACCTATTTCAAAAGGATTGGGGAGCCTCATCTTACAACATGCTATAAGAAAGAGGAAGGGGTTAAGAGATCTTACTGCCTCATTGCCACATGCCTGGAGTACTTAGAATAACTAAGGATTTTAGGGACGTCCTCAATTCAAATATTCTATTTTGTTGTTCCATGTTCACTCTGACACTTGTCAGATTACAGGCCCCAACTTCTACTCAAAAAGTACAGTCACCAGATAAATTTGGGAATAGATTCCTAGCTGGTATTCTGAATTCCCTTCTTCTCTTCTAATCCGTTTGGCTTATCTTTTTAAAAAATATATTTTTATTGATTTCAGAGACGGGAGAGGGAGATAGAGATAGAAGCATCAGTGATGAGAGAGAATCATTGATTGGCTGCCTCATGCACCCCCACACTGGGGATTGGGCCCACAATCCAGGCATGTGCCCTGACCGGGATTTAAATGCTCGCCTCCTGGTTCCTAGGTTGACACTCAACCACTGAACCACATCAGCCAGGCAGGAATCATATCTCTTCTCTATAGAATGACCTTTAACTATATAAAGCTATGCCGTCCTAATTAAATCTTCTCATCTGATGTATTTTCGACTCCCAAAAGATATCCCTACACGTTAGTTACAATCCTGTCTACTTCAGTTGCATGGAAGCCTCCTAAGGAATGTTCGTTTTTTTGGAATGCCTTCAGCATGAGGGTGAGCCAAAAGTGATTGTGTAACGATTGCAAAAGTCTGTGGTTTGAATCTTTCCCAAAGTCTTATCTCAGCAGCCCAGATGCAGGACTGCCAATAGTCGCAGCTTTTCCATTTCCCATTGTTTAGCTGCAGATAGCCCTGATGAGGACTGAGGGTTATACGGAGGGCGTCATGGTTCATTTTACGTGTAACAGGATACCGAATGGAACTTTTCACAGTGTTTTGAAATTTCATCTGAAGCCCCAAAGCTGAGAATAAAAGTTACAAGTGTCTCCAGATTTTTGAATAGGTTACTAGCACTAGCCATACCCATGCAGAAACTGTGAAAAGACAGCAAAACTGCTACAGTGATTATCAACCTCATCACATAACTCCAGTTGACACAGGAAAAGGGGATTCAAGAGTCTTTGGGTGTAGTGGACAGTGTGTAGTTCTTCCTTTTCTCTTCTTAAGGGGGCCCTCAAGAGAATTGGGGCTCCAGTGGTGCCCTGGGGTTGGGATAGAGTAAGGTGAAAGAATTCCTGGAGACATGGATATGTGTTTTCTGGAAGTTAGAAACAGAAATGAATGGAAACTGGTGCTTGCTTCCTGCCTGATGAGTCTGGTCAGAACCAGTGAGCCCTAAATGAATGAAGAGGGCAGCAGTGAGAGCTGTTGGCACAACCAGAATTTGTAATGGTGGGGATATGTGTCTTCCAGGAGTTATAACGGAAGATAGCTGGCTTTGGACCAGGGCTGTTGCTTATGGGGTGAAGGCACCCCAGCAGTAAGCTGCTATATGGTATACATCTGGGCAGGAGCTGAAAGGTTTGCAGGAAACTTCTGGGAGAAGAGGGAGGGTGATTGACTTGGGAGGGGGTGCTTTTTAGCAGGTGGTCTCCATAGTGAACCTCTGAAAAGCTCACAAATGCATTCCTTTGGAGAGCCAGCATTTGGCTCCTTCTATATCAAGGTCTTGGTCTACTGTATTATAATAGCCCCTAACATAAAAGACAAATTTGCTCCTCTTCCTCTAATGGCCACACCCCTGGAGAAACTGAGGCAGCAGGCTGAGGGAGAGGAGGAGGAATTATAGGAAAGAAAGACAGATAGTACTTCCTTCTATGCTGTAGGGCTGTACTCACATGCCATAGGTTAGGGTGGGACTAGGTGATGGGGGACTCTGAATTGGGTAAGTGATTTAAGTTTTAAATAGGACTTTTTAGTGAGTTTTAAATCTTGAAAGTATCTTAAAAATCTATGAGATATGCCTGAGACATTATTCAGAAGTGATGAAGGATGATTAGACAGAGCATGTTGGGACAGAGTAATTGGAGAAAACTAAAACTGTCTTCTCTTTGTATACCATTGAGTTTAGCTCATGACATAAACTGATTAAATGAACAGTAATTTTAGGTGAATTTCAGGGAGGCCAAGCTCTAGGGATAGGTGGGCAACAGAACTCTGCTTTTCTGAAGTTTTTATTATTATTATTATTTTAAAAATATATTTTATTGATTTTTTTACAGAGAAGAAAGGAGAGGGATAGAAAGCCAGAAACATTGATGAAAGAGAACATTGATCAGCTGCCTCTTGCACGCCCCCTACTGGGGATGTGCCTGCAGCCAAGGTATATGCCTTTGACCGGAATCGAACCCAGGACCCTTCAGTCCGCAGTCCGACACTATCCACTGAGCCAAACCGGTCTTGGCTGAGCCAAACCGGTCTCGGCTTCTGAAGTTTTTGATATTGCTATTTAATTCTGTAAAAGGTTTTATTTTGAAATAAGGTTACAACTACAGAAAAGTTGCAAAAATAGTACAGGGTTCTCATATACCCTTTCTCCCACTTCCGCTAATGTTACCATCTTGTCTAACTGTGCCACATCCAACACGGGCAAGTTCGGTGAGCCAGAGAAGGGGCAGTGAAGGATTAAAGAAGACAGACTAGAGAATACAGCTGGGGCTCAGTGGGACGCTGCTTCTTTGATGGAGAGACAGCACCACGGCCTGCAAGCTGAGTCTTTATTTAATAGTCAGACCACGCAAAGTAAAACAAGGGTAGTGGTTAACAGGTTTATAATGTTCTTGTGAGTGTAACCTTGTTTTGGCAGCACTTGCTGCACCTCCCACAGCCCGTTAGCTACCTAGGAAGGAACAAGGGAGGACTATAAGGTCAAACTTAATTATGCTAAGAGGGCTCTGCCCTCCAAGCTGGGACTTGTTTGTGGCCCTGCCACAGGTCAGTCTCAAGGCTTGACGCTATAGCCGCTCCCTACATATAACCACAGAAGAATGACCAAAACCATGAAATTAATATTGATACAACACTATTAACTAATCTATAGACCTTAATGTGGGGTGGAAATCTGAACAAAATATGTTTTCAATAGAAGATTGGATTGGCAAGATTCCAATTGAATATGGTGACTGGCTAGAGGCTTCTGGTATATCTTCTAAAAATTAAGGCGATATATTTGCAAAAATAAATTTTCAGTATATTGGCAGAATCTAGGAGACCTTACATTTACTGAAGAGCCAATGGAAATGAATTGAGAAACACAATGTGCTTGAAGTAGAGCAAGGATTTTTGCCTCGGAATAATTCTCATACGCGCCTTCATCAGTCTTCTGCCTTGTGCAGCATGGTCGGAAATGCAGGATATGTTTTGGCCTTACCCGCACAGCACTGGTAGTGCTGGAGGGGAGGGCTGGAGCACTCTTCTCCTCCCTGTTCCCACAGTACCGTTCTTTCCTCACCGTCTCAGAGCCTGTTCCTTCCAGAGATGAATGGCAGGAAGCACAAAGGGATCGGTGATGATAAATTTTATTTTGTACAAGTTCAAGCCAGAACACTTGGCTTTTGTTCAGTGAGTAAGAGAACCAGCAATGGAGATAGAGCAATGCTAGATGAATGTCTGCTTGATTATGGGAATTGGGTCAAGAAACAGTCAACAACAAATTTCCCTTCAGTGGCGGATTTCAGAGTCGCATTATACTAATACCTATGTGATGATAAAGAGAAAAGCAGTCGCTGACATCCAGGAAGTAGTCCTTGGTGTTGTTATAACTGGCCTGGAACTCATAACTAAGTCTTGATGTGGTTGGACATACAAATTTCACAGAACACCATCCAATGTCAGACAAGGCCACTCCATGACTCAGAATGCTTCAAAGCCAAAAGAAGAGCACTCGGTAATCATGTCTGAACACAGACAATACACAAACAGTGCCCCAAGTCATAAAGCACCAAACAGCCTCTGCTAGCTCAAGTGAGGAATGCCTGACTTCTTGCCACTTACATCGATAGCCTTGCTATAGTCTGCCCTCCCTAGAAATAAGACTTACTGAGATACCCAACTATAAAATTGTCCCTGCTTTCTGTCAGTCAGGGCTCAGTCTACCATACCACCCAACCAAAGCCCAAATCTTATAAGTCCTTTGTAATAGTCTCTCACTGAGATGCCCCCTTCCTCTCCCATGGCATGTAGTTTCTCTCACTGCATCTCATAATAAATCCAACTTGTTGAATGTGTTACTGGTGATCTTTGGCTTGAAGGCATTGATGGTGGGCAGGGAGTGGGACAATACATATTTGGCAAATACTAATTAAAGATTTATCTCCCCACTCAAAGATAAGCAAACAATAAAATGAAACAAAACTTGAGTTCTAGGAGGAAAAATACTGCTGAAAAACCAAAAAGTATACCACCCCTAGTTATATGTTTCTATAACTTTCATTTTTGTACTGCTCACCACAGAATTCCAAGGAAACTGTTATTTAACAGGAGAATTAAAATCCTAATTAGAAGTACTGAGGAGCCAAAATGACACTGCAGAAAACAAAAGGAGTGATATTGAAAAGAAACTTTAGAGGCTTTCCTAGAAAGCGGAGAAAGATAAGGAAAAAAAGCACATCATAGACATAAAGTATTTCAACCCAAGAACTACTTGTGTTTGCCAAGAAACTAGAGTGATTGTAATAGAAACAGTGCTGGCTGCTGTAGATTGGCTTGCTCAAAATGCATGCCTGCCCTCTAGCAGTATGCAAGTCTGGAAAGCCCAAACCATTCTCCCAGTATTGCTTGTGCTTTGGGTCTGATTTAGGTTCTGCCAAGAGGATGCACTCAAGCAGGCTGGATTTAGAACTGAGTCACCCTGGGGAGTGGGAAGTTGTGGTGCGTCCAATTTGCTGGTGCTGATTATGGCAGAGACAAATCCAGAGGCAGCTTTCCAATGTAGCAGTAGGCTTCCTGGTGGGGGCTGGGGCGGGGGCTGCAGACTTCCGGAGCCATCAGGTGTAACAGTGGCTCCTGATTCTATGCTCCCTGATTGGGACTAGAGCAGCGGCCCCACTGGCAGCCCAGTGCTCAGATGTGCCTTTGGGAGTCACTCCCAGAAGGTCCATCAGGAACAGTGCTATCTGCCCAGATGGCGTGGCTCAGTGGTTGAGCGTCGACCTATGGACCAGGAGGTCACAGTTTGATTCCCACAGGTATCGGGCCTAAACCAGCAGTTGGACATCCCCCGAGGGGTCTCAGATTGGAGAGGGTGCAGGCTGGGCTGAGGGACACCCTCCCAGTGCATGAATTTTGTGCTCCAGGCTTCCAGTTAAAATATACTTACTAACAATGTAGTATTATTATAATGTGATATAATAAACACTAGAACATGGAGGTAGATGAAGGGAAATCAATGCTACATAATTAATATACCCATATTAAACAAAACCTCTCATCTACTTTTAGAAAAGGGAGAAAAAGAGGAAGAAACAATTTATTGAAATACTTTCTGGTTTAAAGTGAAAATTAAAAAAGCATAATTACAGATTATGTAGAACAAACAGATAATGAAAACACCCTACGGGACAAAGCCAAAGTAGTATTTAGAAGCACATTGATATTCTCAAGGGAATTAATTATTCAACAAGCAAGCATTCAACCTAACAACTGAACTAACTGAAGGAAAGCAGTAGTAAAAATGCAGTATTAAATAAAAGTTAACAGCAGTCTTTGACAGAAGTATCATAAATGGACAGATTAATTTAAGAGCTGATTCACTGGAAAACCAATATCTTTGTTAAAATGCATGCTTGCATATATCAAATCATCATGATATATTTTAAATCTCTTATAATTTTATTTATCAAATATCTAATATAATAAAAGCCTAATATGCAAATTGACCGGTTGCTATGATGTGAACTGACCACCAGGGGACAGGCGCTCAATGCAGAAGCTGCTGCCTGGTGGTCAGTGCGCTCACACAGGGGGAGTGCTGCTCAGCCAGACACTGGGCTCATGGATGGCGAGCGCAGCAGCCGTGGCAGAAGCCTCTCCTGCCTCCACACTGCAGGAGGGCGGTAAGGAGCGAGGGTTCCTAGACTGCGAGAGCCCCGGACTGAGAGGACTCAGGCCGGAATGAGGGACACCCCCCTCCCAAGTGCTCCTCCTCCTCCTCCTCCTCCTTCCCCATCTCTAGTATCTCAATAAAGCTGAAAAAATATTGCTCTATTTAAAAAAAGTGAGAGAGGAATAAGGGAAAAAATTGGCAGTTAGTTACTGTTGAAGCTGGATAATAGTTATGTGGAGGCTCATCACACCATTCTCTCTCCCTTTTTTGGTATGCTTTAAAACATTAATAATAAAATTTTCCCAATGAAAAATTTATAAGAGAATGTTATGTCTGACTCTATGCTAGTACACTTGGAAATCTTCCTAATGAAGTGGATCATTTTCTAAGAAAACACATTACTAAAACTGACGTACGAAGTGTAAAATGTGAGTAGAACAACAACTCTAGAAAAATGTATCAAAGAATTACCTCCAAAAGAGACTCTAGGATATGATTCTTATGCTTTGTAAAACGTGGAGATAATAATACTATCAAAATTATTTTATAAAATTAGCACAATCTTCCCACGAGGACTGGATGTACGAACAACAAGAATATCAAAGTAGAGAACAGTTTTACGTGCAAATATGTAAAGGGAACGTCTAAGCCAGTGGTTGGCAAACTGCGGCTCACGAGCCACATGCGGCTCTCGAGCCGCGGTTTGCCGCTCTGTTGACTAATGAGTTTGCCGACCACTGGACTAGACTAAATGTTACCGTGTAGTTGGAAGCTGTGAGGATTAGGCAACTGTGGCATGTTGTGTGCAAAAGAGGTAAGGGGTAGTCTATGACAGTGGTCGGCAAACTCATTAGTCAACGGAGAGGCAAACCACGGCTCGTGAGCCGTATGTGGCTCGGGAGCACAGTTTGCCAACCACTGGTCTAAGTGAATTAAAGAAATCAAGCTCGGTTGCATTCACTTGAACAATCTCCACCTAACCAAGTCAATGGATTAGGAAAGGTTCCTCCTTTCCTGTGAAAAAGGCACTGATGTCCATGGAAGGACGAATGCTCATGACCAATCATGTATTCTTGCAGTTTTGTTCTGACGATACTAGTAACAGGTTTCCAAACCAGTCTCCAAACCAGTTATGTAATCTAATTAAATATTTATGTGCACTGATAAAATGTGAGTAATGAAAAAGAGTTAGTCCTTTGAAAGTTAAATGGACTACGTTAAAGAATTGAGTTCAAGTGAGTCACTGAACAAAGAAGATGAGACAACTACATAATTTGTGGGAAAAGTCACCAAAGGTCTGGAAAAATTCTGCAAGCATATTACTTTATGAACAACTTGCAATTCTCTTCTTTAAAGAAACTGAATGGGGAATAGCAATGCATTTTGGATTTGATTTAGGTAAAAAAGACGGTACAGAACTCTATTAGTAAACTGATACTCTAGAAGAAAAGGCAGCCCGCTGTAGCAGGTAAGGAAACATTAGCTGGTGAAGGCAACATTAGTTGTTGTTGTAATAGACAAACTCCCAAACCTCAATGGCTGGTACACTAAACAAAAATGAAATCTTACTCAAACCGGTTTAATAATAAAGGACAGTTATTGGCACATATAGGGATGAGATGAAAAATATTTAGCAACCTGTGCAGCATGAGGATTGACCAGTTAGAACAGACACCTGAAAAATATGAATGGACGCAAGCCATGTATGAGTACAGCCAGGATGGCTATTCCAGTGTGTGCAAGTGGGCTCCTGTAATTGAAAGTCCTGAAGCAGGCTTTCGGGAGGCTTGATCTGGCGGCTCAACAACATGTGAGAGAGAGAGAGAGAGCGAGAGAGAGAGAGAGAGAGACATGCGAGTGAGAAATGGATTGGGCTGCCTCCCTGGTGATCGAACCCACAACCTTTCAGTGTATGGAATGATACTCCAACCAACCGAGCCACCTGGCCAGAGCAAGATACCAGGGAAATTGAACAAAATATGTGGTGTTGACCAGAAACACTTTGCCTGTCACCCTGGAGTTAAAAAAAATGCATAATATTCTACTTTTTTCCCACTGGAGACTCTATGCCTACGTTGCTAGGGGTAACCTAGGGGAGAAGAGAAAAGCTGTCACTCCCTGATCGCAATTTCGGTGGCAACTTTTAAAACACAACCCTGTGCCGCCCCCCTGCTTTGAGGACTGAAACGCTGCGGCCGGGCCCCGCAGCGCCGGTGTGAGGAGTGAGGCCACCTGGTGGCCACGCGGAAAAGCTTCTGGCTTCGGACACCTAGCGTCGTCTCCCTGCACGGCTCCCCGCCACGCTGCAAGCCCGGCCCCGACAGCGAAGCTGCCGTACAGGGGGGAGGGCCTCTGGTATTTCCTGGAATAAACCTTCTGGAAGGAGGCCGAGCTTCAGCTGCCAAGGCCGAATTCCATCGTATGTGCGGGCCGGGTCGTGTTGTAGAAGGAGCTCACGCCGGGGGAGCGTTGGAACAGCCTGTGCCCGTCCAGCGCTGCGGCCAGTCTGCACGCACACGGCCTGCCGGGCACCCCGTCCACAGGCAGGCTCGCCTGTGAGTCACCCACAAAGATTCTGCCGGACACATACGAAGGGGGTGCTGTAAGGCAGGGCCAGATCGGAAGGACATTGAAAAAGAGAAAAACATCTTTCTGGACTCTTCCTCACCTCAGTCATCTGTGGATTGTTTACATAGTTCCCAGGGCATATATATTAACTTCTGTGTGGGTGAAAGAAAAATATGATTAAAATGTAAAGAACAAGGTAAATCGTATTTTTCTAAGGATCCCTCCCCCCCCCCCCCCAACCAGGCAAAGCCCTAGGGAGAGATGACGATCCACTAGAATTATGGCTTACTTTGGGATAAGCAAGTTTATCTCTGCTTAGCAGTGATTTGCAAATACTCGGGACATCTCTTTGACCATCTTATCTCTCTATGCTGTGCACTCACATCTTTTACTTGATTCTGCATTCCCATTAGCGTTACTTGAATAGAATCTCCCCCCCCACACCACCACCATTCTTAAGCACATAAGGTAGAATTTTCCTTTCCAATTCTCAAGTTTTCTTATTTTCCTGTTTCTATCTTCTTCGCCTTTAAATCAAAATGTAAAATTTCTTTGTAGACTAGAGAAATAAAGAAAACACACTCCATCTGCACACTGCAATTTGTAATTTCTGCGTACTTTGAAAGGAGAAGCGTACTTTGAACGAGAAGTGTTTTCCCTCCTTTCAGTCCCTTAAGCTTTCTTGGACTATCTTTTGGGGCTGCTGTCCCGCAGGCTGGCTCGGGTGACGGAATTACGAAATAGATGCAGACCTGTTCTTTGGTTACTTTGGGCTTGTGCAGGGAGATCAAAGGAACCCGAAGAAAAAACAGAGACCAAAGGGAATTGCAGTGCTCAGGAATCTGCCCGAAACACACGATGCAAACTTTGGAATGCGGCACTGCAATAGTAACCGCCTGTGCTTGTCTGTCAGGGTCCAGTTTCCAAAGCGCTTTTACGCCCATTAGCTCAGAACCACCCTGAAGAGAAGGTCAGGATGAGCATTTTTTGTGGGTTTTTTTTTTTTTTTTTTTTGGTTTCAAAGATGAGCACGGACTTGGAAATGCGCGTTAACTCGTGGCAACGCACCCTGTGAGAAGGATAACTGGTGTCGGAAGCTGGGTCAGAGGACCCCAAATCTTAGCTTCTTTCTGCTTCACCACAAATTCCACTGGCTTCGGTTAACCCTGGAAAGGGTCACACACCTTCAGCTAGTAGGACTCAAGGCTTTAAAAAAAAAATCAATATGTATATTGATTTCAGAGAGGAAGGGAGAGGGAGAGAGAGATAGAAACATCAATGGCGAGAGAGAAACAGCAATCGGCTGCCTCCAGCATACCCCACACTGGGGATGGTGCCTGCAGCCCAGACATATGCCTCCTGGTTTATAGGTTGCCGCTCAACCACGGAGCCATGCCGGTGCAGGCCGGGTGGACTCAAGGCTTTTGATCTTGCATTCCTGGGTTCCCTCCAGCCCACACCCTCCATCTGCACACTGCAAATGCCTTTTCCGTGGAAGAACTCCAGACGAGGAAATATTTTGGAAGCAGTCTGAGTAAATACCAAATCCTATTTGTAATTTCTGCTTAGGCTGTGATGTTTGAATGTTTGACAGTTTGACACAAACGGTGATAATTGTGAGTCCAGTTGTCATCTCTTCTTGGGGCAGAAGGGAAGGGTTGGAAAGTCAAAGGGAGTTAGAATTATGCAGTGCCTGCTGAGCCCAGCTGCAGGGCCCAAGGGGAGAGAGCTCTGAGTCGGATTTCAGTGGTTCCACCTCACATGGGATTTTCTCAGGGGTCTGGCAAGAGCCAGGCTGGATTTATAGTGAAATTAAGCCGTGGTCTCTGGGGGACAGTACAGGAAATTACAGATGACAGCTGCTTGTCTCAATAGCCACCTCTGGCCAAGAGGCCCAATCCAGGGCCTCTGTAATGCAAGGAATGGGGGTACACTGGCATCGTTTTGTGCCCCCCGGGAAAGTTGTTTTAGAGCAGAGAGGACACAAGGAGGTTTGCTCTATTTTCTTTTTTACTGAATTTAATGGGGTGACATGGTTAATAAAATTACATAGGTTCCAGGGTACAGTTCTATAATATATCATGTGTATATTATATTGTGTGTTCACTATCCCAAGTCAAGTTTCCTTTTATCACCCTTTCTCCTCCTCTTACCCTCTGTTTCCTCCCTACACCCCCTCTTGCACCCTGGTAATCACCACACTGTTGTCTGCTTATGAGACATTTTTTAAAATTTTTATTTTCTTACTAGCCTGTGATCTTGAATCAGGCATACAGCTTCTCCAAGGCTTGGTTTGCTTGTAGGAGAGTAATTAGACAGTAATCTACAGGAGTGTAATAAACCCTGTCTCTCAGGATTTTTTTTTTCTTTTTGGTGTATATGTGTGTGAAAAGCATTTTGTAAATTATAAAGTGTTCTAGAAATGCAGTCTGTTATTATTTTCATTATATACAGGTCTAAGTTTCCTGCAGGAAAAGGGAATAGAGCGTCGTAAGAAATAAGTGGGAGTACTGCAAGGAAGAAAAAGGAACAGTGGTAACACACTTAAAATCAATTTTTGAATGTTTATAGGCTCCTGGAACCATGCTAAGAGCTATAAAAATAATGTTACTGAGGTACAATAGTTTATCCAAGGCTGTTGCATGAACTGGCACAAAGCTGACAGAGAAAGGGGTAGAGCTGAGAGAGCAGGAGGAGTAAGAAGTTAACATCCGTGCAGCACCTATTCCATGAAGTCACTGGTGGAAATGCCATTATCTCCTTGAGCCTTCACATGAAGTATGCGCTGACCTGATGTCAGAGAGGAGGAAACCGAGACTCGGGAATGCTGAGTAATTTGTTCAAGGCCATGTGGCTAGAGAGTGACAGAGCGGTGCCTCCAGAGCACACCATCAGATGCAGACAATTGAGCCAGTAAATAAAATATAAACTAGGTGATGCACAGGATGTGTCATTGAAAAGGTAGCCCCGACAGCCAGGGTGATGGAGGCATTTCCGTTTGCCCATAACTTTCTCCATGTGAGCACTGAAAGTCCTGCTGGTGGTCTTGATCTGGCATCAAGAAGGGTTCAGGAACCTGGAGAAGGGCTGTGCGTAAATTAAGAGTCCGGAGACGAAATATAATTTTGGAAGGCATTTTGGGGAGTCAGGAACTAAATTCTCCTTGTCTCAGGACTCCTTGCTTTTTATTAACACAATTTGTCCTAAGGCAAGGTGGAGATATACACATCAAAGGCCAGGGTTAGGTACAGAATCCATTGTCAGATTGGGGAATGGCCTCAGGCTGTTCAGGTGTTTGGCCAACAGGAGGCAATAACACACAGACTGAAATTGTGTTCACAGCCACCTTCGCTCTCCAACGCCTGCGCTGCCTCCAGCTTGCCGAGCTTCAGCTGAAGGTGAAGGGGCATAAGTAAAGCGGTCTCTGTACCAGGGCTTGTACCAAGCAGACTGCCCGTAAATTGACTGGGGACAAAGCCCAAGGAAGCAGCTGGCTACCAAAGCCACCCAAAAGAGTGCGGCCTCCACTGGAGGGGTGAAGAAACTTCATTGTGACAGGTCCAGTACAGTGGCATTTCCTGAAATTAGATGTTATCAGAAGTCCACTGAACTTCTGATTCGCAAACTTCCCTTCCGATGCCTGGTGAGAGAAATTGCTCAGGACTTCAAAACAGACCTGCGCTTCCAAAGTGCAGCGATTGGTGCTTTGCAGGAGGTGAGTGAGGCCGATCTGGTTGGCCTTTTTGAAGACACCAACCTGCGTGCTACCCATGCCAAACGTGTAACAGTTATGCCAAAAGACAGCCAGCTAGCACGCCGCATAGGTGGAGAACGTGCTTAAGAATCCACTATGATGGAAAACATTCTTTTAAGAAATGTCTCTTCTTCCTGTTATTGGTAGTTCTGAACGTTATTCCCCCTCTCCCCGCCACGGGGCCAAAAGATACCTAAATGTATGATGCAAGTTGAAAATAGGGGACAGAAATCAGGTGTTGGCAGTTTTTCCATTTTCATTTGTGTGTGAATTTTTAAAAATATAAATGCAGGGACATAAAGCATTAATGCAAGTCAAATGTTTCTGTGAACAAGTTTCAGCAGTTCAACTTTATAACAATATAAATAAACCTGTTAAATTTTTCTGGACAATGCCAGCATCGGGATTAAAAAAAAAAACACAAGTAAATTTCTTATTGGTGGCAACTAAATAGTTTTGTAGCATTTTTATCATACAGTAGATTCCATTCATTCAGTATAATTTTCTAACTTAGTTGTCCTACACGCAAGTACATGTTTTTAATGTTGTCTGTCTTCTGTGCTGTTCCTGTAAGTTTGCTATTAAAATGCATTAAACTAAAAAAAAAAAAAAAAAAAAAACCACAAAAAAACAACAAAACCAAAGCATGTAGATTGAGATGCCCTGAGCTGTCTGGCAGCAAGCAATCACTGAATGCATTCTTTTCAGGTTTGGGGACATGCCTTTGGCCGTCCCCAGATGACTCAGCCCTGCTGACACGCTGGAATTGGCTTCCGGCAAAGTCCCGTGTGCCAGTCCTTCAGTCTGGGGCCTCCTTAGTCCCAGGCAAACTGGGGCCATTGGTCATCCCACTAGCCGGAAGCCAGTATCTGGCTTACTTGCTGTTAACTGGGTCATGCTGTTCTCTTGGTAAATATAAGCAATTTCATGAGTATCCGTATCGGATGAGGACTTTCGCGAACGTGGTGGAACAAATCAAAACCAAGACCACTCCGTAATTATGCCTGAACCGAGATAGACACCATGCAAATCCCCAAAGTGACCCAAGCTCCCCCTCTTCTGGCTAATAAGAGTGCTGCTTCTTCCATGACACCTCTAGCCCTGCTTCTTCTTCCTGCCTCTCAGATAAAAAGTAAGATAATTAGTAAATTTTCCTACTTTCTTTTTTTTTAAAAAAAATATATTTTATTCATTCTTCACAGAGAGGAAGGGAGAGGAATAGAAAGTCAGAAACATTGACACCTTATCCACGGAGCCAAACGGGTTTCGGCAAATTTTCCTACTTTCTGATAGCTCCAATTCACTTCCTTGAGCCATCTCCCAAATCAACTAATGCAGGCCCAACTCCTTGAACAAGCTCTTCCTGATACCCAGTTTCTGAGACATTTCATGGATCCTCATGGTGTTGATCCCATAGCATGGAGCAACCCCACCGCTATTTGACCTCAGGGGTGCTCCTGGACAATTTTGATCAGAGGATATCGGTGAGACTTAACACCCTTCACATGTGGCACTGTAATCCTCTCTCTGGGCCATCTCTGAAGCTAGACCAGATGCTTCTTTAAAGCAGAATTGCTTACTGAAAATGATAAGTAGCATTTCCTGAGGCCTTCCCCTTGCCAGGCACCGTGCCAGGCTCTCTCAGTGGACCGACTCATTTAAAGCTTACCTGTGCTGTCTGAAGCAGGTGCTGTCATTCTCACTTCACAGGTGCCAACGAGGAGGCTGAAGGAAACCGTGGCGGTTGCCCGAGTTCGTACGAGACAGAGCCAGGATTCAGGACATTGAGTTTGTCTCTATAGAGCCCCGCTGGCACCTACAGAACCTTCAGTATTTGGGGGAATAAATCAATAACCAACTTGGGTTCAAATGGGTCTGAGGAGGTCCTGGTATAATGAGACTACGAAGGTCTCCTGCCCTGAGCCACACACTGTTTTGAACACTTTATATGTATTAACTTACTTGACCTTTGCAACAACTCCATCCAATTCATACCATTATTACCTCAATTTACAGAGAAGGATAAAGAGGCTGAAAGAAGCATATAAAACATTTATATAGAGACCAGCCAGCATGGCCCAATGGTTGAGTGTCAACCTATAAAGCAGGAGTTCTTGGTTCAGTTCCCGGTCAGGGCACATCGCCGGGTTGCAGGCTTCATTGTTTCTAGCTCCCTCTCCTTTGCTCTCTGAAATCAGTTAAAAAATATATATGTAATAAAAGCTTACTTTTTTTTTTTTTAAAGGGGAGCCTACTGTGCAAACATTTTACTTTTCTTATTCTTAATCTCCACCCGAGGACATAGAGGAAGGGAAAGAGAGAGAGAATCATTTTGCCGGCTACTTCCTTATAATGAAGAGACGTCGTGCCCTGCGGATATTTTTCAGTAGGGTTTTGCTAGGAGGGCTGGCAGGAAGGAACGGCTGCCTGCAGTCCAGCCATCCTCCTCTGCCAGGATGTGGGAAGGTAAAGCAGGTGAGGGAAGATGTTCCATACTCTCAGTCAGAACGGGCAAGACTGGAAATCTGGATGGCTTTAAAAGGTTTTTATGGAGAGAATGAGAGATGGGATGGATAAGTCAGACAGAAAAAGTTGCTAAATAGACCAGTGAACCAGAAAGAGAGAGAGAGAGAGAGAGAGAGAGAGAGAGAGAGAGAGAGAGAGAGAGGAGAGAGAGGAGAGAGAGAGAGAGAGAGAGAGATTATGAAACTGAAGGAAAAAATAGAGGAGGAAAACTAGAGATTAAAAGAAGAAAGACTATGTCATAGCCAGTTTGGCTCAGTGAAGGGCTGAGCCGTGGACTGAAGGATCCCATGTTCGATTCCAGTCAAGGGCACATACCCGGGTTGCAGGCTTGATCTCCAGTGGGGAGCATCCAGGTGGCAGCTATTCTCTCTCACCTTCTCCCTTCCCTGCTGAAAACAATAAAAATACTAGTATATTAAAAGAAGAAGAAGAAGAAGAAGAAGAAGAAGAAGAAGGAGAAGGAGAAGGAGAAGGAGAAGGAGAAGGAGAAGGAGAAGGAGAAAAAGAAGGAGAAGAAGAAGAAGAAGAAGAAGAAGAAGAAGAAGAAGAAGAAGAAGAGAAGAAGAAGAAGAAGAAGAAGAAGAAGAAGAAAAAAGAATATGGCCGGGCCAGTGTGGCTCAGTGGTTGAGTGTCGATCTGTGAACCAGGAGGTCACAGTTTGGTCCAAGTTGGGGCACACGCCTGGGTTGAGGGCTAGATACCTGATGTGGGGTATGCAGGAGGCAGATGATTGGTGTTTTACTCTAATCATTGGTGTTTCTGTCTCTCCTTCATCCTTCCTCTCTCTGAAATCAATAAAAAAATAAAAATAAAAAACCCTAAAAAGTAAAAGAAGAAAGAATAACACACTAGCACTAACATAATGTATTCTTTTCATCTGGTACATTAAAAAATGGGAGGAGGAATAGAAAAGGAATAATCAGACAAGGAGAAGTAAATAAGCAAGATAGACAGTAATACAAGGAAATAATATTCCCATCTTGTATAGGCTTTTAACCAAGAAGTGTAAAGTTTTACTGCATTAGGGTTGAAGTGCACCCACTTCTGGGAGGTGGTATGGACAGGGTGAGCTAGTTGTTGTTTGGACAAGACACACAAAGTAATTACAAGGTCTAACAATGCTGTTCCTGAGACTGAATCATTAATCACCATTTCCAATGATGCTGAAACCATAATGAGAAAACCCATACCAATGCTTTCCAGATCAATTTCAAGCTGTTCTAAAGAGGTATGGGAGAAATCGATGGCATATTATTTTCCTGATTCTCAGCCGACATTTCAAACAGCACAGCGTGAAAATATAAAGACAGTGCCCTTTTAAAGGTCAATAGTGATTTCCATTACAATCCTTGATTTATCTTTCAGCCAGGAAGATTTATTCCAGGCTGGGATGTTACATACAAGTTTGCTCTACAAGGGGAAAAGCAAAGCTGAAGAAAAATTTATTAGTAGTTTTAAGGGCCTTTCCCCTACCACTCCCATTATTTTTTGTTCTTTAAGCTAAAAAGGCAGGCACCTGAAAAGGCCAAATTTTCAAATATTTATATTTGAGTTTTTCTCTCAGTTTTTGCCAAGCAAAAAATTATCTTTAACTCCTGCCCAGAAGCTCTCTCTGCTCCTGGTAGTCTGAGAGATCTGATAAAAATAGTTTTCAGAGCTCCTGCTATTGGAAAGTATTGAAAAAGTATTATTGAACAATAGTCAGGATCCCTTCCTTGCTTTCCACCTGCCTTCCTCTATCCGGCCAGAGACTACAGCTTCTGGAGTATCCCCAAGGCCCCTTAGCCATCCGGGAAAATAATGATCTCAAAACAAGTTCTTCTCTGCTGAAACCGGTTTGGCTCAGTGGATAGAGTGTTGGCCTGTGTATTGAAGGGTCCCGGGTTTGATTCCAGTCAAGGGCATGTACCTTGGTTGCGGGCACATCCCCAGTAGGGGGTGTGCAGGAGGCGGCTGATCGATGTTTCTCTTCCATTGATGTTTCTGACTCTATCCCTCTCTCTTCTTCTCTGTAAAAAAAAATCAATAAAATATTAAACAAACAAAAAACAAAACAAAAAACCAAGTTCTTCTCTTCCGTGGCTGGGAGTGCTTGGGGCAAACCAGAGCAAACAGGCTGGGAGGCTGCAGAGTAAGCCGTGTGGCCAAAACTGGATGGATGAAACGGGCATAGGAAGCATTATTTTGTAGTGTTTTTTTTTTTTTTTTTCCTCCTTAGTTGTGTGACTGGCCAGTCGTAGTATTGCAGGTCCCCAAACTGATGGGAAATGACTCAATGAATTAAGTTGCCTGGGCCTCTGGCTATTTTGTTGACTTGAGAGGGACGCTATCCGCTATATCTTCTAATCACTGGCTTTAACCTGGTGGGCTTCACACATGTGACCAAATTCAGAATCCACTTCTGTGGAATAATCCAAATCCAAATCCACTTCTGTGGAATAATAATAAAAAAAATAGGTGTATTTGGAGTCAAGGCTAGATGGTTGTGGGAGAGGGAATACTTCTCCATTTTTGTGGTTTTCCTCCATAGGAGAGGCTAGGCACCCTTCGTTTATTGGCCTCTTCCTTCCTTCCTTTCTTTCTTTCTTTCTTTTTTTAAAATATATATTTTCTTGTTTTTTTACAGAGAAGAAGAGAGAGGGATAGAAAGTTAGAAACATCAATGAGAGAGAAACATCAATCAGCTGCCTCTTGCACACCCCCTACTGGGGATGTGCCCGCAACCAAGGTACATGCCCTTGACTGGAATCGAACCCAGGACCTTTCAGTCTGCAGGCTGATGCTCTATCCACCGAGCCAAACTGGTTTCAGCTTGGCCTCTTCGTTTCCTCCTTCACTCTGCCTATGGGAGGTGGAGTGGTGCCTCTCAGCAGTGGATATGGGGCCCAAACCCTGCTTCCCTTGTTCTTGGGGAGGAATGGTTCACAGGGAACCTGTGTTCTCCTCTGCTATTCTCTGCCATAGTTTTTCTTTGTTGTTTTCTCTTTTCCACCAATTAAATTGTGATAGAATAATACAATAACATTTATCATCTTAACCATTTTTTTAAAAGTGTACAGGTCAGTGGCATTAAATATATTCATGATGATGTGCAGCCATTACTATCATCCATCTTCAGAACCCTTTTCATTTGTAAAACTGAAACTCTGTACCCATTCTATATAATAAAAGCCCAGCGACCGTTACGGCGTAATGATCAGAACGACCAATGACCAGACCACCAGCTGGTAGCTATGATGAGCACTGACCCAGACCTTGCTGTCAGCACCCTGACAGCCTCAAATCCCATTCACTTGCACCCCTGACCCTGAATGGAGGGAGGAGGGAGCCAAATACCTGCACCTTATCATTGATGTTTCTATCTCTCTCACCCTCTCCTTACCTCACTGAAATCACTAAAAATACTAGTATATTAAAAAATAGGGCCCAGTGGCTCAGCCTCCCCAGTCACCTGAGCGGGGAACTCTAGGTGCACACCTTTGTGAGCTGTGAGCACAGTTTTGTTGTAGTTGAGACTTGGTTGCTATTGGTGTCATTTGGAGGAATTGACCTCCAGGCCAATTGGCTGTGAGGACCAGCTGCAATTACAGTGGGAGAGCTGCTGTGCAGGAGACACTCCCCTATGGAGCAGGACTTGCTTCAGTGGGGCTTTGGTGCTCACTGAGTCTGCCCCTTGAGTGTGTCACTTATAGATGTGTAGAGTTGTAATCTGGTATGGTCTCACAATGACCACTGGGTACACTGGCTTTTGGGTGACCAGGGAGGTGCAAAGTCAGTCACTGCCTAGGGCCACCCAGCAGAAGGTACAGGGAGATCTGAAGATTCTCCCTCTTTGTATGGGTGCCCAGATGAGGCCCAGATATGAAGCAAGGCAGGCTGGTGCTGGTGCTGGGTCTTGGGCCTTTTATTGATAGGATTGGGGCTCCTTGACTCAGCTGCAGCTTATTTGAGATTTCCAAGGACAGACCATTCGAATGCAAAAGCCGCTGCAGGTAGCTTGGGTGAGGTTGTAAATTGGACGAGACAGGGTTTTGGCAAATCACCAGGGTGGAGCAAACAGAAATGGCTGCCAGTTAGCCCTGTCACCGGGAGGTCCCAGCACAGAAACGATGGAGTACCTCCACCTGGGAGAAAGCCGCCCCTGAGTTCCTGCCCTGATGCCAGAAAAAGATGTCCCCCAGAGCCTCCCTCTGGTGCCGAAGCTCAGAGTAAGTAGGACCTTGTAAGATTAGTTTGTGGTGCCAGACTTTTAAGAGAAACAGCTGTGTCTCCAGCAGCCTCTGTGTCACTGAGCTCCAATCTGCATTGGTTTTTATGGCCCATAGTCCTGGGGACTTCTTTCCCAGCTCTGGGAGCCTGGGCTGGGAGGTCTGGGGTGGGGCTGGGACCCCTTGCTCCTCTGGGCTGCCTCTGCAGAGACGATTTCCTTCCTGATTAAAAAAAGTGGCACACATGGGTGCCGGTCTAGCCCATTCTGCGTGTCCACACTTCCTACCAGTCTCAGTGTGCTTTCTTCTTCGCTAGTTGTAGGATTACTATGAAGCCAGCTTTCCAACAGTTCTGGGTGATGGTTGTTCTGTATTTCAGTCATAATTTTGATGTGGTTGTGGGAGGCCATGAGTACAGACAGGCCTTTACCTATGCCACCATCTTGGTTCTCTCCACATACCATAATTTTTAAAGAGAAGCTTCCACAACCCCAAGCAAAGACTGCCCAGAAATTAGGGGTTAACTTTATATGATTCTGAGGTCATTTCCCAAGTTCTTTGATTTTAGCTGATAATAAAAGTAAAATTTTGATTCTCTAACTGCCAACTCTTTTTCTCCCCAATTCTCAACTGGTTCAGAAAGGGGAAAAGAGTGCTATTTATTGGGGCCCCTTAATGCCCCAACAAGGCTGAAATTCAAACTTGACTTAATATTGTGAAAATTTAATACAGTAGCTGAAGGAATGCAGAAATTCTATAAGATGGTTTGTTCCACCTGGTGGGCTTCACTAATTTCCAGAACACATGTTTTTGAACATTTACTATGTACCAGGAGTTAGGCATCAGTAATGAGTAAGACAGATAAATCCCTGCCAGTAAGAACTTCTAGTGGGGAAAATAATAACAACAAAAAGAGGGAATTGTTATCGATTGTGATTATTCTTAGGATGAGAAAAAAATAAGGGATAAGAATAAGAGAGACTTTAGATAGACAGATTTTGTGAAAAGGAGCACTCGCGTGTTCTACCATTAATTAAAGTTGCTCATGAAATTTGAATGGAAACAAATTTAGTAAACTTGGTATATGGTATTACCATTTTTCATCTCCCCATAATTTACTGGCCTTATTACATACCATCATGCCTTCATTTATTTGGTCAATGCATGTTTTATGCCAGGAAATCTGGTATAGTTTACTAGAGCCCGGCGCATGAAATTTGTGCCCGGCCTGCGCTCTCTCCAATCTGGGACCCCTTGGGGAATGTCTGTCTGACTGCCAGACATGCCTCTTGCAATCTGGAATTGCTGGCTCCTAACCACTCACCTGCCTGCCTGCCTGGTCGCCCCTAACTGTTCTCCTGCTGGCCTGATGGCTCCTAACTACACCGCTGATGGCCTGATGACTGCTAACTGCTACCCTGCTGGCCTGATCTCCCCCAACTGCTCCTCTGCTGGCTTAGTCACTCCTACCTGCCTCTGCCTTGGCTGGCACCTGAGACCCAGGTTTCCTTTCTCTGGCCGGCCACAGGTGCCTGGGACCTGGAGCTGGACCGGGACCAGGGCCAGGGCAGCTTTGCCCGGGTCACACCCGCAGCCACAGTGGCAGGCAACCAGGACTGGGACCGGAGCAGGGTGGCTTCCTGCTTTGTCAGGAAGGATGTCCATAAGGTCTTTCAGAAGATGTCCAGTCTAATTAGCATATTACCCTTTTGTTAGTATAGATAGGGCTGAACAAGACATTCTTGCTGCCCCAAGGAGTAAACTGCCTACTTGAGAGAGCCCGTGGCATAAACAAAAAATTATGCTATGGTGAGATAAGCTGTGGGAAGATCATGAAAACAGAGTAGGAAGTGATGTGGAAGTTGGGGAATTTGAAGCTGAGTGGGTAGAGCATCTGCAGAGGCACCAAAGCAATGAAAAATCTGGCTCATATTTTCAGTTCAGCAGGACTGGAGTGAGCTAAGGAGCGAGTGGGGTGAATGTACCAAGATTCTGGACAAGTGAGAGCATTTTCGGCATACCCCAGGTGCCCAGGGACTCTCACCTTTTGCTCTGAAGCTATCCTTAAATTTTAGCTTAATTATCCTTCTCATTTTAGGTATGTATATATGTATGTATTTTACAAATTCATATGATTCTTCTTTTATTTTTAAGAAATAATGAGCAATAAAAATAGTATTTGGACATTTATCTAACTTTTATTATATCTGTTTTCAAGGCAGACAAACCAGACCTCAGGCAGTTGAAGCGATCTGGCCAAGACATTCGTTTGTAAGGAGCAGAGCCAGGTTAGAATGACCATGAGCATAAAATGGATTCTATTAGTATTGATTTAGAGTTTATGGAAAGTCAGGGTTAAGATAGCTTTAAAAAATATCGATCCCATGAAGTACACTTGTCTGTTTTGTGGAAAATGTCTGCTTCATCTCCAGAAAAGTCGACAAAATCCCACAAGAATTTAATGGCGCATGTGGATCTATCCATGCCCCCTAATGAAGTTATAATTTATTTATTTTTATTTTTTTGAGGAAGGGCAAGCTATCCATTTAATTCTCAGCTGGAACATGACAGACAAACTTTAGGAGTGGAGGGGAGTGAGACTTAAAAACAAGGAAGAAAGGCAGTTTAATTGTTATTTTCTTTGGCCTGAGTGCAAACAATTTCTTGCTGAAGCTCTTGTCAGATACAGTAAGAAGATATTTTCTCAATATCAAAAGCAGCGTTTAGTGAGCTGGCCTTGGTATGTATTTAAGAAGATAATTAGAGTATAAAGGAGGGGTTTAGAAGTGACCTATGCACTATCTCCACTAATTATTTTTAATAAGGAGTGATTCGAGATGCAGTGGGCTATTTTTTCCCTTCCCTTTGCGTGTCCAAAGCAAAGCAATGTTGTATGTGTGCTGAGGCGTATCAAAGCCAGACTGAACCTTCCTTAGCAGATCTGGTGGTTTGATGTGAGTTCAAAGGAAACCTCCAATCCCAAAGACTTTTACACTTCTTTCGGCAAAGTAAATTAGATGCAAAAAGCCAATATAAACCTCTCCATGCCTCTGCTTGGGAGCGATATAACCAAGTTTTTCTCCAAAGTGTTCTTTGGAAATGCAAGTCTTTTTTTTTTAATAATCCTCACCTGAGGATATTTTTCCAATGGATTTTAGAGAAAATGGGAGAGGGAAAGACAGAGAGAAATATCGATGTGAGAGAAACACATCGATTGGTTGCCATCTGCATGTGCCCTTGACTGGAATCTAATCTGGGACACTTCGGTCTGCAGGCCGACGCTCTATCCACTGAGCCAAACCAGCTAGGGCTGGAAATGCCTGTCTTTCGTTGTGTATAGCGTATGTTATATGGTATTCAAAATGTGATCCAGTCTTAGAAAGATGGACCAAGAGGATGGGGGCTGCTGTTAATGGTGGCTCTGCTCACCTTGCCTGTGGCTGGACCGGGCCGGGGCATCGTGGGATGATGAATGCATGAATGCTGTGCAATGATTTATTCTCCACACTGGAGTTTTCTGCAGCACACATGTAAGCATGCCACCCCCTCTCTGCTGAGCGAATAAAGAAAACATCATTCACTTGATCTCTGTTTCCACAGCTTCAGTTCATATATAAGGGATTTGAACCAGGTGGCCTATGACATCCCCTCCGAGAGTCTATGTTTTTCATGATAAGAGGAAAGAGAAATAATAGGCTGAATAATAAATGACAAGTACAACGGACATTTGTATAATTCACCAAGTTTTGAAGTCACTTTTATTTAAGTTTTTATTACATTTTAGCAATTCTGTGAATAGGGGTCGTATCTCAACTTACAGATAAGGAAACTGAGCTTCAGAGAAGCCAAGTGAGGTTAGCTACTCAGGAGGTTAGCACATGGCAGAACTGAGATTCCTCTTTCCAACACCTCACTGGGTGGCATTTAGGGTTCTCTGAAATGTATTCGCATTTGCATTATTATGTCTCTGCTCATTCCCTTTCCTTTTGCCTGAAATGTTCTCGCCATCAAAATGTCTCTTTCCAGATTCTGTCCGTCACTTTTCGGTCCTCCTAGAGCCAGTGCTACAAACGTGCCGCATCGCAGTATTTGTCCCCATCTGACTGTCTCCTTTTCCTGCTCCACTGGAAAGTCCTTTAAGACAGAAAGTAGTCTTTATTTCTCTTTGTATTCCTAGTTCCTATCACATCATCCCACACATTGTAGGTCCTCAAAAAATTTCAACCAATAAATGATATAAGTGATGCACATTGACTATCAGCCTGGCTTGGAAAACAGATGGATTTGAAGCGGTATAAAATTATTGGAGACTCAGTCTATCTTACAATGGTCCACATGAATCATTGTTATATAATATACACACACACACACACACACACACACACACACACACACACACACATACACACTAGAGGCCCGTTGCATGAAGATTCATGCAATAGGCTTTCCTTCCCCTGGCCGCCAGGACCAGTTTTCCTCTGGAATCTGGAACCCAGGCCTTCCCTCTGGCTGTTGCCTTCCGTTTTTGCTTTGGCCGCTGCAGGCTTCACTCCAGCCAGAGCCTTCAGTCTTCTCTGCTCTGGCTGGACTGCCACGCTGCAGCTGCCTCGTCTCTGCCCCCAGGGCCGGGTGCTGGCGCCGCTTGGCCCTGCCCCCTGCTCCTGATTAGTTGGTAGCATAGCCAATCAGGAGCCAAGGTACGGTCACATTTGCATGTTACTCTTTTATTAGATAGGATATATATATATATATATATATATATATATATTCCAAAGATAGAGGATATATTATTAGGTAGGATATATATATATATATATATATATATATATATATATATTCCAAAGATAGAGGATATATTATTAGGTAGGATATATATATATATATATATATATATATATCCAAAGATAGAGGATATATTATTAGATAGGAGATATATATATATATATATATATATTCCAAAGATAGAGGATATATTATTAGGTAGGATATATATATATATATATATATTCCAAAGATAGAGGATATATTATTAGGTAGGATATATATATATATATATATATATATATATATGTTCCAAAGATAGAGGATATATTATTAGGTAGGATATATATATATATATATATATTCCAAAGATAGAGGATATATTATTAGATAGGAGATATATATATATATATATATATATCCTCTATCTTTGGAATTTGTATAACACTTATTGAAAATTACAATATACCTTCTTAGAAACCTTTACTGGTCAACACTTTCAACGTGGCATTTGGAAATAAAATTATATTTGAAGGGCTAAATTTGATGAATATAATTCAATTCCAGATAGACCACAAAAAGAGACCAAAAGAAAGCGATTTCTTGTGAGTGATGTGTTCAATAGAGACCTTACTTCCATAAGGCTTGTTTTTATTTCTTCCTTATCCTGGACTTATGGGTCATTTATTTTATCCCCTAAAGGTTCAATCTGATGCTTGTTTTAGACTACTTTGATAGGACTGTAAATGTCATGGCTCTGAGTAGGAGGAGATGATTCAAGGTTAATGAGAACCTAGTCCACACCGAGTGTAAATCTGGCCCTTTGGATTGACAGCCATGGGTGACAGAGACGGCAGATTCCAGTGCACACACAGTGGATGAGGTTTGACCTTTACCTGGGAAGGAAATGAGTTGACTCATTCTGAGCCAGGTGGGGCTCTGCTGGGTTTAAAGTTTCAGAAAGATCAGCTTGAGAGCTAAAAGGGCCCTTGAGGGGACCTCTTGTGAATATATGTATATATATGTGTGTGTATAGGCACTTGAATGTGTAGATATGTATATGTGCAGGTGTGTGTGTGTGTATGTATGTATGTGTGTGTATGTGTGTGCAGCCATCCCTATCCCCTTCTGTGCTTAAAGTAGTGGCTTTGCAGAAACATACCTGTTATGGAATGAATGTTTGTGTCCCCCTCCACCTCTAAATTCATATGTTGAAGGCCTAACTCTAATGTGATGGTATGAAGAGGTGGGGCCTTTTGTAGGTAATTAGATTTAGATGAAGTCAAGGTGGGTGGAGCCCTTATGGTGGGATTAGTGCCATTAGAAGAAGAGGAAGAGACTGGAGCACTTTCTCTTTCTCTTTCTCATTGAAAAAAAATGAGGATACAATAAAAAAGTGGAGCCCTAGCTGGTTTGGCTCAGTGGATAGAGCATTGGATTGTGGACTGAAGGGTCTCAGGTTCGATTCCAGTCAAGGGCACATGCCCAGGTTGTGGGCTCGATCCCCAGTTGGGGGCATGCAGAAGGCAGCCAATCAATGATTCTCTCTCATCATTGATATATCTCTCTCTCCCTCTCCCTTCCTTTCTGAAATCAATAAAAATATATAAAAACAAAACAAAACAACAACAAAACAAACAGGAAAGTGGACATCTGCAAACTAGGAAGCAGACTCTCACCAGATAGACACCGAATCAGAGAGCACCTTAATCTTGGCCTTACCAGCTTCAAGAGCTATGAGAAGTAAATGTCTGTTGCTTAACTCAACAGTCTATGATGTTTTGCTTTAGCAACTTGAGCTAAGACAATACTCAAGGGGTTTGTGAAGCCCATGGAAATGTGCATCTGTATAACATTCACCATCTTCTCAGAAAAGTTCCCTGAATGGCTCATTTCTCTGAGTCTTCATTTTCTGTTGAGGACAAGGAAAGGGTTTTCTCTGGTTGGAGGGTCTGAGTGTGCTCTTCAAGAGTCTCCTTATTGGAATCTACCTGCCACAGAGGCAGGGCCAGCTTCATTGGTGTGCAACCTAAGCTGCTGTACAGAGCTCTGTGCTCAGAAGGGCCCTGTACTTGGGCTAAAGTTCTGCTATTGCAATTTTGAAATTATTAACAATTTTGAACAAGGGGCCCTGCATTTTTGTTTTGCACTGGTCCTTGCAAATTACTATAGCTGTCTATTAAGGGGAAGGTTCTATGCTTGCAAAGGGAGGCCTGTAGATTTGAAGGATAAATTTCAAGTTAAGGGTTGTTTTTAGGTAGATCACTTGGCCATAGATCCAAGGCTTACTCCCCATGCAGCTTCATTGGCATGTTAAGGTGTTTGAGAGGCAGTGTTGCATGGTGGTTATGAGTGTGGACTGGCACCATTGCCAGGCACTAATTCTGCTGGTGATGTGACCACGGGCAAGTGATTTAAACTCATATATCTCTTTTCCAATTTTGTGGTACCATTAAATGACTTAACATGTTTAAGTACTTATGGTTCCTGGAACATAGTATCCTATATAATAAAAGAGTAATATGCAAATTAACCATCAATCCATTATACCCACAAACCACGCCCACCAGCCAATCAGGAGCAAGTATACAAATTAACCCAACCAAGATGGTTATGGCCACAGAGCAAGCAGGAGGCTTGGGTTTCTCCAGTAATGGAGAAAACCAAGCTTTCTGCACATTCTGGCAGGCCCAGGCCTCCACTCAAGGTTACAAAGTTTCAATTATAGAAGATAAATGAATCCCAACAAAAATGGCAGTAGTCATGGAGCTGGAAAGAGCAGGAGGTTTGAGTTGCCCCTGGTGATGGAGAAAGCCAAGCTTCCCCAGCCTGGCCTGTCTTGGCCTCTGCTTAAGGCTGCAAAGTTTCAGTTATAGAAGATAAATCCCAACAAAAATGGCTGTGGCCATGGAGCAAGCAGGAGGCTTGGCTTCACTCAAGGCTACACAGTTTCAATTATAGAAGATAAATAAATCCCAGATCCCAAGGCCTCTGCTTGAGTAGCCAAGGGATGTGGCCTGCCTACAAACCATCACAGGCCCCTCGCCTAGCCCACCCATGCCCCAAGGGAACCCTCACCCTGATCCGGGACACCCTTCAGGGCAAACTAGCTGGCCCTCACCCATGCACCAGGCCTCTATCCTATCTAATAAAAGAGTAATATGCAGATTGACCATCACTCCAACACACAAGATGGTTGCCCCCATGTGGTCAAAGATTCTGCCCCATGTTGACACAAGATGGCCACCACAAGATGGCCAGTAGGGGAGGTAATTGGGTGAGACCAGGCCTGCAAGTGAGGGCAGTTATGGGTAATCAAGCTTGCAGGGGAGGGCAGTTAGGGGTGACCAGGCTGGTAGAAGAGGGAAGTTGGGGGCAAACAGGCTTTCAGGGGAGCAGTTAGATATCAGTTAGGCTGGCAGGGTAGTGGTTAGGAGGTGATCAGGCTGGCAGGCAAAAGCAGTTAGGGGCAATCAGGAAGGCAGGCAGGTGAGCAGTTGGAAGCCAGCAGTCCTGAATTGTGAGAGGGATGTCCAACTGCTTGTTTCGGTCCAATCCCGGTATTGGGCCTAAAAGGGCAATTGGACATCTATTGAGGGGTCCCAGATTGGAGAGGATGCAGGCTAGGCTGAGGGACACCCCCCCCATGCACGAATTTTGTGCACTGGACCTCTAGTCCTAAAAAAAACTGATATTCAAATAGACTGAATGGCAGAATAACCGAATAACTGAACAACCGGTTGCTATGACATATGCTGATGACAAAGAGGTGCGTGTGGAACATGGTGGGTGTTAGCAGCAGGCAGCAGAACATGGAACATGGCTGGCATCGGCCATGGTGGGATGGTGGAACAGGTGAGGGGGGACACCAGACCAAGGCGGGACACTGGCCCCAGCCATTGGGGAAAGCCTCTGGTGGTTACTGAAAATTCTTTGCTGGTCCCACCTCATGCTTGTACCTGCTGCCGGTGCCAGACCCGCTTGTACCGCTGCTGGTGCCGAAGCTGCCACTTGCACCTGCTGTTGGTGCCCAGCGCCAGTCCCAATTGCTTGGCACCATCAGTGGCTGTGAGTGGCAGCTGTTGCAGGCCTTGATCACCCCTGAGGGCTTCTCCATCTCCCCTTGCTCCTGAGGGGGAATTGGGGCAGTAGCTGCTGCTAGCACCCACTAACAGTGCCAGCCCCACTTACACCTGCTGCTGGCACTGGCCCCAATTGCTCCATGCCATCAGTGGGTGTGAGCAGGGCTGGTGCCATCAGTGTATGGGAGTGGTAGCATTGGGAGCAGGGCTGCTGGCAGACAGGGGACCAAGAGCCACAGCAGGAGGGGCCAGAAGTGGGTGCAGAGGATAGGCTGAGACCTATCTAGAGACCTATCTGCCCACTGCAGCCCCGTGGACCACATTTCCTTTCAAGGTGCACGAATTCATGCACTAGGCCCCTAGTCATCAATAATTGCTATCATATTTTGATCTTTATGACTCTTGTACCTTTTTTCTTACCCAACTGAAATTCAGAAGAAGAAAACAGGGCATTATTTATTGCATTCTCAAAGACCCACATCTCAAAAAGGTTAAGAATCACATTTTTGAAGAAGAATCTTTCTCTGTCCCTAAGGAACTTGTAAACTCAGCCTGAAAACTGATCCTACAATGTAATTGTAATATAAGAGCTTTGTAAGGGTTAAAAACAAAATTCTCTTTTATTGGCTGGTGACAGATGCTCCTCTCTCATTTATCATTGTCTTTGTAATATCCTCCAATATTTTTTCCTCCCCTAGATAATGCATGAGCACATATCTGAGAGGATGATGTATTTATAAGAAATTTGGTTTCCAACTCAATAAATCGGGTCCAGTGCAGAAATGGGGTAGAGCTGTGAGCCTAGGACTGGTTTAATAATTCTGTAGCATCATCTTGATTGTTCTCTGACTCCAAAGGACAGTGATTAATTATTCTTTCACACCACTCCTGATCTCAAGAAACTTATGGGCCAGTGAGGTAACCAAAATGTAGATGGTCAGTGATTATACAGGATGTACAAGAGGATAGAGAGTGGGTCTTAGTCAATTTTGGCTGCTGTAAGAAATGACTACAAACTGGGTAGCTTAAAAGTTTTATTTCTTTTAAGCAATTTTTATTTTTTAATTACAATTGATGTATAATGTTATATTAGTTTCAGGTTACAAATCAGTGATTAGACATTTATATAATTTGCAGAGATCACTCTGATAAATCTAGTATCCACCTGGCACCATACATAGTTATTATAACACTAGAGGCTTGCTGCAGGAAGATTCCTTGCAAGAATAGGACTTCCTGTGCCATCTCTGTCACCCTGCCTGCTTCCCTCTCTTCTCCACCGCCCCCCTTGCTTCTCTGAAGCTTCACTCCCTTCTGCAGCTCTTGGCTTTCTTCTACACTGTCTTCAGTCTTTGCTCTGTGCTGAGATATGCAAATTAACTGCCATCTTGGTTGGCTTAATTTGCATACTTGCTCCCGATTGGCTTGTGGGCATAGCGGAGGTATGGTCAATTTACATGTTTTTCTTTTATTAGATAGGATTATTGTCTATATTCTCTAAGCTATACTTTATTTATTTATTTTATTTTATTTTTTAAATATATTTTATTGATTTTTTATAGAGTAGAAGGGAGAGGGATAGAAAGTCAGAAACATCCATCAGCTGCCTCTTGCACGCCCCCTACTGGGGATGTGCCCGCAGCCAAGGTACATGCCCTTGACTGGAATCGAACCCGGGACCCTTCAGTCCGCAGTCCGATGCTCTATCCACTGAGCCAAACCGGTCTCGGCTCTAAGCTATACTTTATATCTATAGGACTATTTTGTAATTACCAATTTTTGCTTCTTAATTCCTTTCCCTTTTTATCTGTTTCCCAAACTTCAATCCCTCTGGCAACTGTCAAAATGTTTTCTGTATCCATGAGTCTGCTTCTGTTTTATTTATTTATTTTGTTCTCTAGATTCCACATAATAATGAAATCTTATGGTATTTGTCTTTCTCTGATTTATTTCACAAACACAATACTCTCTATGTTCACCTATGTTTTCACAAATGGCAAGATTTCACTATTTTTTTTTTTTATAGCTGAGTAATATTCCATTGTATATATGTACCACTTCTTTATCCATTTGTCTACTGTTGGGCACTTAGGTTGCTTCCATATCTTGGCTCTTGTAAATAATACTCCAATGGACATATGGGTGCATATATCTTTTTGAATTAGTGTTTTGGGTTTCTTTGGATAAATACCCCAAAGTGGAATTGCTGGGTCCTTGTCTCTTGTTATAGACTTTGTTTTAAAGTCTATTTTGTCTGTTGTAAATATTGGTTCCCCAGCTTTTTTTCCCATTTTCATGTGAGATATCTTTTTCCATCTCTTTATTTTTAGTCTCTCTGTGTGTCTCAATCTGAAGTGAGTCTCTTATAGACAGCATATGTAAGGGCCTTGTTTTGTTATTCATTCAGCCACCTTATGTCTTTTGATTGGATCATTTAACTCATTTGAGTTTACAGGAATTATTACTAGATATGTATTTACTTGAGGCCCGGTGCACAAATTTATGCACCAGGGTGGTCTCTTTTCCTGGCCTGTGGGATCGGTCTGGAACCGGCTCTCTGACATCCCCTGAGGGGTCCCAGATTGCAAGAGGGTGCAAGCTTGGTCAAGGGACCCCACCAGTGCACGATCTGGGCCATGGAGGGACATGGGATATTGGCCAGCCAGAGAGGGACTGCGGGAAGGCTCCAGGGCATGTCGGCCCATCTCATTCAGTCCTGACTGGCCAGACCCAGCAGCATGCTAACCATACCAGTCGGAGCGTCTTCCCCCTGTAGGTAAGTGCATGTCATAGCGACTGGTCGACTGGTGGACTGTCTGTCCCTAATGGTCAGTGCATGTTATAGCAAGTGGTTGAAAGGCCTTAGCATATCATTAGTATATTACACTTTGATTGGTTGAATGGATTGCTGGGCAACTGGACACTTAGGCTTTTATTATATAGGATTGCCATTTTATTATTAATATTTTAGATATTTTTTTCTTCTTAAAGAAGACCCTTTAACATTTCTTGTAATAACTGGTTTGGTGGTGATGAAAAGCTTTTTTTTTTTGTCTGAGAAGATTTTTATCTGTAGCTTGGATTTAAATGATAGCTTTGCTGGGTACTCTTGTTTGTATTTCTTTGTTTTTCATCACTTTGAATATTTTATGTCAATCCCTATGGCCTGCTGCCTTTAAGATTCTCTCTTTGTCTTTAACTTTTGGCATTTTAGTTATGATGTGTGTTGGTGTGGGCCTCTTTGGGTTCATCTTATTTAGGACTCTCCACACTTCCTGGACTTGCATGTTTATTTCCTTTGCCACATGAGGGAAGTTTTCTGACATTAATTTTTCAAATAGGTTTTTAAATTCTTGTTCTCTCTCTTCTCCTTCAGGCATTCCCATGATATGAATATTGATACCCTTGATGTTGTCTGAGAGGCCCCTTAAATTATACTCATTTTTTTGGGTCTTCTTCTTCTTCTTCTTCTTCTTCTTCTTCTTCTTCTTCTTCTTCTTCTTCATCTTCTTCTTCTTCTTCTTTTTCTTCTCCTTCTTCTTCTTCTCCTTCTCCTTCTTCTTCTTCTTCTTCTTCTTCTTCTTCTTCTTCTTCTTCTTCTTCTTCTTCTTCTTCTTTATTGTTCTCATTAGGTGTTTTGTGCTACCTTGTTTTCCAAATTGCTGATTTGCTCTTCTGCTACATTTATTCCACTGTGAATTCTTCTAGTGTTTCCTTCATTTCTGACTGGTGCTTTTTAATGTTTTCTATCTCCATTTTTATGTTTATAATCTCTTTGTTGATGTTCTTCCTGAGTTGTTCTATTTTCCTTCCAAGTTTGTTGAGCATCCTTCTAACCAGTGTTTTGAGCTCTACATCTGATAGAATGCTTGTCTCCATTTTTAAATTTTTATTTTTTCTGGAGTTTTGTCTTGTTCTTTCATTTGAAATGTGTTTCTTTGTCTTACCATTTTTGCTGCCTCCACCGTGTTTGTTTCTTTGTACTAGGTAGACCTGCTAAGTCTCCTGGTCCTACATAAGAGTGGCCTCTGTAGTTGGTGTCCTGGGGGACCCAGTGGGCACAGCCTCCTTGGTCACCTGAGCTTGTGCTTCAGGTGCTTCCCCGAAGTGTTCAGTGTACACCCTCCTGTTGTAGACCTTGATTACTGTTGGTATGTCAATGGGAGGGATTGACCTTCAGGCCGATTGACTGTGAAGACTGGCTGAGGCTACAGCAAAAGAGCCGCTATGCAGGAGTTCATTTCAGTGGAGCTCTAGTGCCTGCTGAGTCCCCTCCTGAATGCATCTCTCTGAAGATGATTAGGTGATACTCCAGTGTTGTCTGAAGCTATCACTAGGTGTTCTGGCTCTGGGGCCTCCTGGGAAGTGCAGGCCAAGGTCTGCTGTTGCCTGTGCCCTGCCTGGGGCCACTCAGCACGACCTACAAAGGAATCTGCAGATGGTTGCCACTTTTGCTGGGGCTTGGATGGTTGCCACTTTTGCCCAGGAGAGGTCAAGCTGTGGACTGAGTCAACCTGTCGCTAGTTGCTTAGCACTAGTTGCTTGGGGTTGCTTAGGAAGTGGAATGGGGCATGTGGCTACCAGATACTGTTTGTTTGGGCTTTATGGACCTTTGAGAGATTTTTGCAAAGTCCACAGTGTGAGCCAAATCAGACTGTTTATATTGAAACCACTGGAACTGACTTGGGTGGGCCCAAAAGTTAGGTGGGGAGGGGTCTCAGGGAGCCAACAGATGGGGCAAACGGTGTTAGCCAATACCTGCAGGAAGAGGGCTCAACAAAGAAACAATAGCCTCTGCAGCACTTCTGCCTGGGAGAAAGCTATGCCTCCAGCCCTTGCCCCAAAGCCAGACAATTCAGTTCCCATATGTTCCTGGCACCTCTTGATTTGCTGCCCCAGTGCTAGAGCTCAGAGGATGAGTCTAAGCATGTCCATGCGTGGACTCTTTAGTAGGAACTCTCAGGACTCCAGCAGCCCTTTGTTGCATTCAGCCACAGTCGCCACTGGTTTTCACAGCCTGAAGTTAGGGGGCCTTCTTTTCACAGTAATAGAACCCTAGGCTGAGGGGCCTAGTGTAGGGCTGGAGCTCCTTGCTTCTCAGAGGGGACCTCCCCAGCCAAGAGAGCCCTCCTGATTTTTAAGTGGCATACGGGTGTGTGGGGCCAGCCTGGTCTGCGTCTCTATCCCTTTTACCAGTCTAGTTGTGGCTTTTTCTTTATAGCCTTCGTTACAGGACTTACGTTCAGCTGGATTTCAGGTGGTCCTCAATGATGGTTGTCCTATAGTTTAGCAGTTATTTTATGTGATTCTTGAAGGATGCAAGTACTGAGGAGTATTGTTAAAATTTATGTTTTATGATTTGGCAAAAGGTTACTGAAGTTAGTTCTATGTGGATTCAGCACAAAGGACAGATTTAATTATGTTTTAAATAGTTTGAGAACTCATAAATGTAGACTCCTG
Source organism: Antrozous pallidus (assembly GCA_027563665.1). Taxonomy (NCBI): domain Eukaryota; kingdom Metazoa; phylum Chordata; class Mammalia; order Chiroptera; family Vespertilionidae; genus Antrozous; species Antrozous pallidus. The sequence goes on along the minus strand of CM050513.1, from coordinate 102,394,357 downwards.
TGTATAGTGTACCTATAATTATCTTCACCAGAAGCTCCCAATTTATTTCTGACAGTTCTGAAGGCTTGAAACCCGAGACATGGTCAGGTTCTGGTGAGGATCCTCTTGTGGTTTCTAGATAACCCCTCTTCTTACTGTGTTCTCAAAGCTTGCTGTGTCCTAGCTAGTTATTTGGTCTCTAAGGACACTAATCTCATTCATGAAGGCTCTACCTGCCTGAAACTGATCATTGACTCACTAATAGAGAGATGTGGACAGGGAATCTGGAAGGTTGGTCAACCTCAAATGCTCTGAAAGGTCAGAGCTAATCACTCATTGTTTAGTTGACATTGGTTGTTGAAGCAGCCTCCACCTGTTAGTCTTATGTAAATTCTTGCTGATTGGCTATTATTGGAATTTCCTGCCTAAAGGATATGGGTGTATTCCATAATCTTTTTTTAAATTTTTAATATATTTTTTATTGATTTTTTTTGCAGTATAACTTATAATTAATAGTAGTACATGTTTTCCTTTCCCCTCCCCCTTATCCTCCCCCTAGCCTCCCCTACCCCCCAGCACATGTCCCCACCCTCCCCCCCTCCCTGCCCCAGTGTCTTTCATTCATTGGTTATGCTCATATGCATGCATACAAGTCCTTTGGTTGATCTTATTCCATAATCTTAATTAAAGGGATAGCAAAGCCAGAGCATGGTGTAGTCCTCTCTTGGGCTCCCATTGGCCCCCCAATATTCCCAAATTAATACTTTTCTAGTTTCTTTCATTTGTGTACAGCCTCCTCCAAAACCCGAACGCTGAACTGGATCCCTGGACCATGCAGGATGTGAAAGGGGTTCCCACATCTACCCTCCTGACCTGATCACCTACCAAATCTCCACCTCCACATGTTATGCATTGGGATTAAGGTTTCAATATATGAAACATGTAGTCAAGGCAGAGGGGCCACCTAAGGAGCTATCTGGAAGAGCTTCACAGAGGCGGTCGGTTGTGAATTCTCTTCAAATAAGAGTAGAAGTTTCATGGTAGACAGAGGTGTGTGTGTGTATTTGTGTGACATAAATCTTCTAAGAGATGTAAGATAGATGTAAAAGAATTAATATACAGATACAGCCTGCTCTCATGGTGGCAATTGCTTTAATTTTGGACTCATTGGTGCTGTAAATGAAAATCTTAATTTAAATACTCCTCCCAATAAAGATTCCTCTGTTCCTTCTTTTTCCCTGGAATGGCTTTATGTTTCTTTAAAAATCATTCTCACTCATGATTCGTGGCTGATTTAACAAAATTTCTCTCAAGGAGTTTGTCTCTGTGCTGCTACAGATTTTTGGCGTGACTCTGGGTAAGTCCTCCACATCCGTAAAAGGGTGCCCTGACTCACATTAATCCCAGATGAAATCTTTGTAAACTGTAAAGTCCTTATGTATTATTGTTCTGCATCATTCTATAGTTATTTGACATTATAGAGTGCGTTCTGAAGCTACCCAAGTACAGAAAGAAACTAAACCAAATCAAACAAAAATAAAGTCAAAGAAAAGGTGGGGCTCTTTTTGAAGCCACTAAAACAAAAATACCATAGGTTAGGTAGCTTTAACTGCAGTCATTTATTTCTCAGTTCTGGAGCTGGGAAGTCCAAGATCAAAATGCCCATTGGTTGGTTACCTTTCTAGTGAGAACCTTCTTTCTAGTTTGCAGATGCATGCCTTATTGCTGTGTGCTCACTGGGATGGGGTTGTTCTCATTTTTCTTCTCCACCCTCATGACCTAATTATCTCTCAAAGGTCCTATCTTCAGATATCATCACAGTAGGGAAGAGTGTTTTATCACATGAATTTTTTTGTGGGGGGTACACAAACATTCAGTCCATAGCATGAGGAATTGTAGAGATTGTAATTGTCATACCCCTAGGGTCCCAAAGCTCAGGATAATAGCAGAAACTCTATTCAGGAGACCACAGGCCTGTGTCAAAACAGACAGAAGAAACGGTTTCTATTGAAATTTGCACCAATGCCACAGTGCAGATGTCTTTTCCCTCCACCTCTCCTCCCTCCCTCCTGACTCCTTCCCTTCCTTTATTCTCTATTTCTCTCCTGCCCTCTCTTATCTATTATGTGATAGCTGTGATGCTAGGCACATGGGATCAAAAGCCTCCTATGAAAGTTCACAGTCTAAAGGGGACAGAGGCTCTTAAACCCACCCATACTGACGATGCAGAACTAGAATGGGAGTAGGGTGTTTGAAGCCTAGTTGGACATCAAGGAAGGAGTGCGGTGCAGGGTTCCAATTCAGGGTTCAGGATCTGGAGAAGGCCGCACACAAATGAAAGAGAGGAGAAAAGCATTAATTTGGGAATATTGGGGGCCAGGCGGTTGCCCATTTCTAGTGGAAGGAGTACCACAGCACTGGCCTTGCTATCCCCTTTTACTAAGTCTATGTGATACACCCATATCCTTTAGGTCAGGAAATTCCAACAATAGTCGATCAGCAAGAATTAACCTAAGACTAACAAGTGGAAGCTGCTTCAACTCCCAACGTCTCAACTAGACAATGAGCGAATAGCTCTGACCTTTCAGAGCGATTAAGGTTAGCCAGGCTTCCTGATTTTTTCTATCCACGTCTCTATTAGTGAGGCAATGACTGGTTTCCTGCAAAGTAGCTCCAATGACTGAAGGTGGCAGTTAGGAAACCGGTACTTCCATTCTGGCCTGTTTATTAAGGCTTGAGTTTTATTTGTATATGAAAATTTACTTCTGTACGTATTTACTGAATATTTGTAACGTGTCAGAAACCTGTTTTTTTTTTTACTGTCATCCTAGTAGACCACATCTGATCGCCACCTGAGCGAGGCACACACCATAGCCTGACTTTTTGAGATCTTTTCTAATGAAATTATACTTTTTCTCGATGTGAGTTGCAAGGAAGCTGTTTGACTAAATACACTGTGCTTTTGTGGGCTCAGATGTAGGCCAGCAGACCCTGGTCATTGTTTCAATATAACCCCTCCCATTTCATGCTATCATTCAATTCACTTTACTCCAACTCAATTTCATTTAATTCAATTAAATTTGGTTCAAAACGTTTATTGGCTCTGGGCATCCTTTGTGCTTCCTGGCCTTGACCATTTCCGGAGTGGCCACTGGGTGGCAGTGTGTCCCATGAAATGTTCATTTCTGTGGCGCTGATGCCTGGTTCCTCCCCCAATTCTAAGGCTCACAGATTGTTGCTCCTCACTTTGGTTTGTTTAATGCACACTTCCAAATTGAACCGACAGCTTGTATTATAGCTGTGCGTGTGCAGTATATGTGCTTAATTATAGTGTGGAATTAAATTCAAAAGGGTGAGAAAGTGGTTACATGTGTACATTTCCAAAGCCTGTTCTCGTTCGCAGCTTTTTCCTGGGGCTCAGGCAGGGATGATGAAACTGCAGAGGAAGCCTCAAACTCAACGGCAGGTGGCATCTACTTGGAACAAAGACCGCTGTGCAAATTTTGCTTTCTGGATCCCAGACAGTACTGCTCTGAAGTGCCTGCCCTGCCCACCTGCTGCCCCAGGTTTAGATGCCCAGCCTCTGTGCTCTTCCTCTGCTCCCAGCTGATCTGCCTTGTAAGAACTGGCTTTCATGGGTCCAGCATCCTGCCCCACATCTCCTCCTCATCTCCCAGCATCATCTGCTTATCCCTCTCCTCCACAGAGCTTTACAAACTTTTCTTTACTATGTGGAATATCAGAGCCTTTAGAATGACATTTCATGTCCAGAGATGTCTCTAATGGTGCAATTCCAGGCACTGAAAAGGTCAATGGCCACAATCAGCAGAATGGAAAGGCCTAAAGGTTATCTTTGTAGCACCCCCAGCAAGTAGGTGGTCCATTGATGTTGAATACCTCCAGTGATGGGGATCTCACTGCTTCACAAGCAGGTCCTTTTCTTCCTGTAACTTTTAATCATTTAAAATTTTCTCCTTGTCTTTGAGCTGAAATCTGGCCTGCTATAGCTTTCAACTAGTGGTCCTCATTCTTTCCTCTCTGATAGTGGTTCTCAGCCTTTCTAATGCCTCGACCCTTTAATACAGTTCCTCATGTTGTGGTGACCCCCCAACCATAGAATTAGTTTCGTTGCTACTTCATAACAGTAATTTTGCTACTGTTAATGAATCGTAATGTAAATATCTGTGTTTTCCGATGGTCTTAGGCTCTACAGCAGCGGTTTTCAACCTATGTGTTGGACCCACAGGTTGAGAATAGTTAGCAGGGTTGCCTAAGACCATTGGAAAACACAGATATTTACATTATGATTCACAACAGTAGCAAATTTACAGGTATGAAGTAGTGACGAAAACAATTGCATGGTTGGGGGTCCCCACAACACAAGGAACTGTATTAAAGGGCTGCGGCATTAGAAAGGCTGAGAACCACGGCCCTAGGACCATATAGGTAAGACTTGTGGGTCTTGTTACATTGCACATTTTGATCTGGGGTATTTGAGGTAGGGCCGGAGAGTCTCCTAGGTGATGCTGCCCCTGCTGGTTCCAGGACCACCCTGTGAGCAGTAACAAAGAGTGGAGGAAAAACATTAGCATTTTGTTTTCTGCCTAGTTTTTCTCTCTTTATCTTTTTGTTTTACTTCCTATGAGATTTTTTTTTTTTTGGCTTGATTGTCCATGCTTCTTGTTAAATCTTTTTTTAGTTGCTTTCTTCTTTTAGTACTAAAAACTCTTTCTTGTTCTCTGATTAAATTCCCTTTATAGCATCCTGTTTTATGTATAAAACTAGAGGCTCAGTGCATGAAATTCATGCACCAGGGGTGGGGGCATCTCTCAGCCCAGCCTGCACCTCTTCAATCTGGGACCCCTTGGGGGAATCTGACTGCCAGCAGTCAGACATCCCTCTCACAATCCAGGACTGCTGGCTCTTAACCACTCGCCTGCCTGGCTGCCTGATTGCCCCTAATTACTCCACCTACCAGCCTGATAGTTCCCTAACTGCTCCCCTGCCAGCCTGATTGACACCTAACCACTTCCCTGCTGGCATGATTGACCCTAACTGCTCCCCTGACAGCCCAATCACCCTCAACTGCCCTTCCCTACAGGCCTGGTTACTCCCAACTGCCTTCCCCTACAGGCCCGATCCTCCCAACTGCCCTCCCCTGCAGGCCTGGTTACCCCCAACTGCCCTCCCCTGCAGGCCTGGTCCTCCCAACTGCCCTCCCCTGCCAGTCTGATCACCCCCAACTGCCCTCCTCTTCAGGCCTGGTCCCTCCAGCTGCTCTCCCCTGCAGGCCTGGTTGCCCCCAACTGATCCTCCCCTGCCGGCCATCTTATGAAAACATGGAGGTGGCCATCTTGTGACAATGTGGAGGTGGCCATCTTGTGACAACAAGGGGTGGCCATATTGTGATGACCTGGGATGGCCATCTTGTGATAATGTGGGGGCGGCCATCTTGTGACAACATAGGGTGGCCATCTTGTGATGCAAAGGCATGAGGGTCAATTTGCATATTGTATCTTTATTATATAGGATATCACTCTGAGGATATATTTCTTTTCCCCATATTTTTTGTTGTCTCTAGGTTCCTTTTGTTTTGTTTTTAGTTTGCTTTACTGTCTCTTATGGTGCAATCTTGGCCCATATGTATAATGGCTCCTTATCTATCCACATTAAAGAGGCAGGTACTGAAAGCTGTTTGAAGCTCTGAGTGCATGGGCTGGACTTATTGATGGCAGCGAGGGGGGGCGGTAATTTATTGAGGATGACTGGAACACAGGATAACCTTTGGATGAAATATCCTCAAAGTCAAAAGCTTTTATTCTAGGACATTTTCAATTGGTCTTGATAGGACCTACTAGCAGGTCTCTGTAACATCAGGTTTCTATAATGTTAACTTATTCATATTGCTTAAGATATCAAACTTCCTTAGGCCTCATATGGAATTGGGCTAGGTGACCCTAAAGGACTCCTTCCATTCTATGGTTTTATAATATGATTCTGGGTAGAGATTAGTTAAGAGATGAAAGCATATTAGAGGGAATCAACTATGCTAAAATATAAAAATCCTTTGAAGCTGTCAGGAGATGGTTCCTAAAAATCTAATAAAAAAATTTGACTCACTGGAGACATGATTCAGTGGGAGATAATTAGAAATAAACTTAGGAGGGAGGACTCAGAGAGGGATAATATTTAGTGGCAATGCCTTAATTAATTTTGCCTATGCCCTTGGGATGTTGAAGTCTCTAAGTTTTGCAGGCTACCTCTTGGAGCTGAATTGCACACATCAGCTGGACATTGCTGATTGAACAAGGCATTATAGATCCAGAGAGAAGGATGAAGTATTTATTAGATTTTGATTTATAATAACCCATCCAAGACCTTGGGTCTTCGACTGATAGATCACTATAAAAAGTCAACATCTTGGAGAATTTCTAAAAGTATATTATTTTTTTGGAGAATGTTATGCTGAGTGAAATAAACCAGTCAGAGAAAGTTAAGTATCACATGATCTCACTCATATGTGGAATCTAATGAATCAAATAAATTGATGATCAAAAGTAGACCCAAAGTCATAGAATCATGAACAGACTGTGGAACCTCAGAGGGAAGGTAGGGGAGGGTGAGTGGGAAGAAATCAACCAATGAATTTATATGCATATTAGAGGCCCGATGCACGAACTTCATGCACAGGTAGGATCCCTAGGCCTGGCCAGTGATCAGGGTCAATCAGGTTCCCCCCCTCCCTGCCTCCTTCCCACAACTGCCACTAGCCACCCCCGGTTCCCCATCTCAGCCCAGGGCGTGGCCAGGGGGAGGATTGGGAGGGGAGGGATCTGGGAAGTTGGCTGCAGGCTCCAAGGAGGGAGCTGGCGGGGTCTGCTGGCCAGGGGGAGAAACCAGGAGGTTGGCCAGCAGGCCCCAATGGTGATTGGGACCTGCAGGCTAGGGGCAGCTCCTGTGTTGAGTGTCTACCCCCTGGTGGTCAGTGCATGTTATAGCGACCGGTTGTTTGATCATAACAGTCACTTAAGCTTTTATATATATAGATATGCATAATCCATGGACACAGACAATGGGGTGGTGAGGGCCTGGGAGTGTGGAGGATGGGAGAGGTTTATGGGGGTTTATGGGGGAAAAAAGAGGACCTATGTAATATTTTCAACAATAAAGATATATGTATAAAAAAGATTTTTTAGCCGAAACTGGTTTGGCTCAGTGGATAGAGCATCGGCCTGCGGACTGAGGGGTCCTGGGTTTGATTCCAGTCAAGGGCATGTACCTTGGCTGCATCCCCAGTAGGGGGTGTGCAGGAGGCAGCTGATGGATGTTTTTGACTTTCTATCCCTCTCCCTTCCTCTCTGTAAAAAATCAATAAAATATATTTAAAGAAAAAAAAAGATTATTTATTTATTTATTAGAGAGAGAGAGGAAATGAGGGGGAGAGAGAAATATCAATCAGCTCCCTCCTTCATGCCCACTAGTGGGGATCAAGTCAACAAACCATGACAAGAAATCAAGGCAACCTTTCTGTGCACAAGACGATACCCAACCAAAGGAGCCACGCCAGCCATGGCTAACATCATATTCTTGTTTACTCCTAACCATGAAGCTGTGTTCTTCCCCCTGGTGCTGCACGACTCTGAAAAGGCGGTAGGAAGGTGGGGCGTTTGCATTTCAGCACAGGAATTTACTAGGCCCTGATCTGTGCGTTTCATTCAAATGAAAAGTAAGTCTTAAACTCTATTTTCTTACTTAGACTGTACATTCCTGCAAAATTGTCTCCATTTTTGTGTGTATCACTCATACAACGTAGGCAGCTGGTGTTAATTACACATTTGAGGAAATGAATATATTGAGAGGACAGCATACCCTAGAAAACGGCTTCATTTTCATCCCCCTCTAACTCACGGTGGAATCTATATAGGTGATGACCTATGGATTCTCCATTCAAGTTCAGCACATTCTAAGCAGTCTGAGTATTGGAACTGGGGCTTGTTGAAAAGACAAAGGTACATTCGGCTCCATTTGATGGAATTCCAATGTCACAAAGTACCTTGAGGAATAATATTGGAGCCGATACTCCTTACTTCAGCAGCGTGACTTGTCCTACAGTCACCTCAATATCGTATTGCCTGGGAAGAAATATAGCTAACCTGCCATAATGGTATTTACACAGAGCGCAGGAGAGAGTGATGACGGGGGAGACATTTAGGGGAGATTTCCTGGATTTATGGTATTGATTTTTGTTCTTTATATGAGGAAGAAATTAACATCCCTCCTCCTGGAAATATGTTCTCTGTAATGAGCCTAGTTAACTTTATGAAATACAGCTTACCAAGCTAGTGTTTGCCCAGAAGAGGGACTGGAAATGATTCAGAGGGGGACCAGCAATCTCTCCCACACATGGGATTCTATTAAATTGCAGTCAAGGAAGAAGGGAACTTAGGAGTCTTTGGCATTTGTAAAGCAAATGAAAGACAAGCTTTAGTTGGGGAAACTTGTTTAAGATAGAGTTGGAGGAGAGAGAGGATTTGAATAGTAGCACAGTTTAAAAAAAATTTTTTTTTTAAATTAATTTTTCACAGAGAGGAAGGGAAAGGGATAGAGAGTTAGAAAAGAAACATTGATGAGAGAGAAACATTGATCAGCTGCCTCCTGCACACTCCCTACTGGGTATGTGCCTACAACTAAGGTACATGCCCTTGACCAGAATCGAACTTGGGACCCTTGAGACCTCAGGTCCACGCTCTATCCACTGAGCCACACTGGTGAGGGCATAGCACAATCTTGGTGGTGACTTTCTGTTTTTGTTTTGAATACAGCCATTCATCTATTCATTAAAAAATATTACCGAGGGCTCCACACCATCCTCCACACTGCGATGTAAGGAATTGCCTTTAGGGAGCTGAGAGTCCAGAAGAGGAAACCACAAAACCAGTCTCATAGAGGCTGAGTGTGGACACTTGCACAGTTTAGGAAATTCAGAATCTCCTCTGAGCACTATGAAATGGGAAGCTTAGTTTCGGCACAGCCTGATGTCTGCGTATCATCGTCATTTCCCTGGCACCTGTCACAGCATCTGCCTCATGCTTTGAAATCAGTCCTCCTAAAAATACGCCTTTCATCATCTTTTCCTTTCTTACGGATCTAGTGACTTCCTAGGTTGCCTGAGTTTTAAGACTTCTTATAATTTAGCTTCTCTTCTTTACCAACCACGTGGGCATTGCCTCTCAGGGGCACCTTTCACCTCGGAGATGGCTCTCAGTCAGCTGGTACCCTCTGACTGAATCTTCAGCTTTGTTAAAGTGTTGGCAGATAGCTGCTGCCCCAAGGAGCACCCCTACCCTCCAACCCCAAGTGTACCTTTGCCTGTGATCCGCTCACTCTTTCACAACCCAGCAAGTGAAAGGTTAATGCCTGACAATGCAGGGACCATCAGACTCAGCACCATTTACTCTGCTGGTCTGAGCCCAGGCTGGACAGCTGGTCAAATATATTGCACCTACCCTGCACAGCCCTGTGGGACCCACTTTGCACTCTTTCCACCCTCTATGCTTGCTCTTTCTCTTCTTTGCCTATTTGTTATATATACATACATACATACATATATATAATATATATGGGCTGGTTGTGAAGAAGCTTATGCCTATCATATATATATATATATATTTATTGTTTAAAGTATTACAAATAGTAGTACATATGTTTTCCTTTTTTCCCTCCATGACCTCGCCCCAGCCTTCCCAACCCCCCAGCACATGCCCTCTCCTGCCACCCCCCCCCCCAGTGTCTTGCGTCTCATGGTTATGTTTTTATGCATGCATACAAGTCCTTCGGTTGATCTCTTGCAGCATTGCCCCCCCCCTCCGCCCCATCTCCCTTGCCTTCCCGCTGTAGTCCGACAATCTGTTCCATGCTTCCTTGTTGTTTGCCTATTTACATAGCTGTCATTTTTCAAGACCCAATGCAGCAAACTCCACCTGTGCATTTAACAACTGTTTAGCAAGGGTCTGAAATGAACATAATGGCACAAAATGCATAGTTGGACCCTCGTGGGGCCAGAAGTCCAGAATGGGGGGGGGGGAGAAACATTTATCAAATAATCATCCAGCACAGCATTAGCTGCGTGATATGGTGGTAGGAGGCTGGGTCCGTGGAGTTTGTGGGAACTGCACCTGGGTACCTACCTGACGGGGTCTCTAGATTCAGGTCTTATACCTGATCTGGGGTTGGGGGAAGGGATAAGGAGGTTAGGGACACCTTCTCTGCAGTCCAGCTTTTGGGTGGAGGCCTGAAGTATGAGTGGATATTAACTAAGCATAAAGGAGGAAAGGGAGTGTCCCAGAGTAAAAATGGCATGTACAAAGGTCCTGGGGTAGAGGAAGCAATTAAAGGTGTGTCTGAGGAACCAACAAGAGCCACTGTGCTGGCCTACAGGTTCTATTTCCTTTTTTTTAATTTTAATTTTTTACTGTTTAAAGTATTACATGTCTCCTTTTCCCCCATTGACACCCCTGCCCTGTTGCTCCCACCCCCAGGACAAGCCCCCACCATTTCTTATCATAGACTCTTCTACAACTCCTCAGGATTACATCCTTATATCCTCCTGTTGATTTGTTAATAAAGAGATTGATGGCTTCAACAGGCAGTAATTTAGGACCTTTGATGAGCAGTGAAAGGCAATGGGAATGCACAGCTCCGTATATACTCCCACGGTACATTTTATTTTATTTTATATTAAAAATATATTTTATTGACTTATTTTTACAGAGGAAAGGAGAGGGATAGAGAGCCAGAAACACCGATGAGAAACATCGATCAGCTGCCTCCCGCACACCTCCTACTGGGGATGTGCCCACAACCAAGGTACATGCCCTTGACCGGAATCAAACCCGGGACCCTTGAGTCCACAGGCCGATGCTCTATCCACTGAGCCAAACTGGTTAGGGCTCCCACATTACTTTTTAAACCTTTCCCCGTTTGCAGTGCTCAGCCCACTTTTCAGTGCTATGCCTTGCTTACTGTCCCTTCCCTGAACCTCACAGAGGCTAGGTTGCCTTCTGAAATGATTGTCTGCCCTGTTTATTAGACTGTCCCCGGGTCCTGGAATAGAGTAGCGGGTAGGTGGTCGGTACATGTTTGTTGAGTCAATACTTGTGTTGAACGAAAGCCTGAGGAGATATGTTTCTGAAGAAGCTTATGCCTGATATGGCTTTCCATATTGCTTTGTGCTGTTCTTTAATTGCTTCATTTGCAGATGTCTCTCCCACTAGACCAGTGGTGCCCAACCTTTTTTTGGGCCATGCCCCACCTAAGCATCTCTAAAATCCTGATGCCCTGCCCCCGTGACATATAATTCTTATTATTCAAAAAGTGAACTCCTATTCACGTGGAGGAAGCTTGAAAGGCCATTACCTTGGTCTAAACAAGCTTCCAAAGAACATAACATCCACCAAAGAGAAAAATAAAAGAATGAAAGGACAGTTACAGAACTGAGGAAGAAATCACTAAGAAATTGTTAAATAATAATAATAATATGAAATGACATGAAAAATAGCAAATAGAGTTAATGTAATAAACTGAAATGTATAAACGTGTCACCACATATATTTATATACTGTATATGAGGCCCCTAGGACCATAAGAAATGCAAAACATTTACTGTTAATAATTCATTCTCGAATTATCCCCCTTAAAAATCAAATTGCCCCCCCTGTGGGGCATGTGCTCCACATTGGAAACTAGACTGTGAACTGTTAGAGAGCAGGACTGGTCAGCTAGGAATCATCTGTGTAGCCTTCATCTAAGAACTCACAAGAATGAAAGGATATGATCCAAACCAGAATCCAGCAGCTGATGAACAGAAGTTTGCAAAATAGAATCCATCACAATAAAAAAGTCCTTTGACCTTCCATGAGGACTTACTATAAGAGATCATGATGATAATGGTGATGATGATGACAGTTTTTCTTTTTTTTTTTTCCTGTTTGTTTAATTCTAACAGGAAATCCCCTGTTATTTATTTATTTTTTTATCTTTATTGTTCAGTTTATTAATTACATTGTTTCCCC